>JARQOC010000002.1:524298255-525498255 GCA_033576535.1 Allobates femoralis
GAGCATGATGGGAAGAAGTAACATGTTGTCTCGCTCATTATACTGGAAACACTACAACAACCATGATATCAGGGGGTACAGACATCACATGTGCGTGACACGTCAGTACATTGAAAACTGTATCACTGCAGCATATAATGTGGTGAGTGTATTTAGAGCAGAAGTCCCAACAACTAAGTGCCACATGCGGCTTGCGGGCCCATAAAGCATAGCTCACAGTTGTCTGTGAGCTTGTTTCATTAGCACCAGGTTTAACAAAAAGCTATGAAGAGCAGGTCTACAAATGGTGAATTATGTGAGTTGCACCACATGTAAGAAAAGAACTGAAAAGCCACATACTGGCCTTGGGGGTTCAGAGATTATTTAAGTATGGTAAAGTGAAGGTAGGATGATACTACATGTCAGAGGAGGTGATTAAAGCTGGAGGTGACAGTGTAGTTGGAGCACTTAATATGAGAATACTGAATTGGGGTATTGTGAGAACTCCTGGACCTTGGTATACTGCCTCGATCTTATTTTTGTGGAAATATTTTTGGCTTATATTATACTGGTAATGGGGGCTCTTGGTTTCACTACTGTGAACCCTGTCTCAGGGCTGAATGTCATTCTTTAGGTGGAATAAGGTGGAGAATGTTTGGGGACCACTAAGGTACCAGATATACAAAATCTTTGTAGACAAATCAGTGACAGTTGTTTAAACTGTAAAATTCTTTATATAATAAATGAAAGGGAAGTGTAAAAGGGAATGAGAAATAATAATAAAAAACTGTGAAAAAAAAAATATGTGAATGAAAGAATAAGATTGTGTAAAAACATAAATAAGCTGCATGATGCACAATAAAACTACAGTAGTAGTCAATAAGGCTTCAGTCATCACTAGAGATGAGCCACCACCTTAGTGTTCGTGTTCGATTCGATTCGTCCAATCGGCGGGGTTTTCGACGAATGTTCATCAAATGGTCGACGAACACCGTTGAACACCGCGGAACACTAAATAAACAGCTATGTGGGGCTGTTTCACTTCCTCAATGTATATACATACATTGCGGAAGTGAAATTAAGCAAGATAAAGTGTTAAAAATAAAAAAAAATGTATGCTCACCTGTCCACCGATGCCTCCGGCAAGGTCCTGTTGCAGATAGGACCTGTGGTGACCGGAATTCCTGCGATAACATGACGTCGCCACAGGTCCTATCAGCAAGAGGACCTTGCCGCAAAGGTTAAAATAGACATTTTTATGTTTTGGACACTTTCTTTAAGTAAAAGAAAGTGTCCAAAACATGAAAATGTCTATTTTAACCTTTCCGGCAAGGTCCTCTTTCTGATAGAACCTGTGGTGACGTTATGTGATCGCGGGAACTCTTCCCTGAATTCAAACCGGATTCTCCCGGCTTGCCCGGTCCAGTGCAATCCGGCACCATAGAGCCCCATGTACAGGAGAATCCGGTTTTCAAGCCGGTTTGAAAACCGGATTGTATCGGTCTGTTGCAATCCAGCACCCCATAACATAGGGCTCTATGGTGCCGGATTTCACCGAAACGGTTTAATCCGGGAGACTCCGGTTTTCAGACCGGTTTTCTTTTTTGGACTCCTTCCTGCCGGGATTTTCAAATGAACAGCTGACTCAGGTCAGCTGTTCATTTGAAGTAATAGTCCTGGCAGGGTTCATGTGAGTTCAAGCTTACCTGCATGAACTTACATGAACTTTCCCACGCCAGGATGCACAGCTCTGCTACATCTCTGGTGGGGGTTCTCTACCAGAGATGTAGCAGAGCAAAAGAAGAACTCTGGATTGGACTACGTTGGATGGAAGAGGATTTTTTTTAATGAAGATGGAGTCCCTAAGTGTCCTTTTTTTTTTTCAAATAAAAATAATTTTTTTTGATGTTGTGTTTTTATTTAAAAAATTTAATAGAAATTCATGGCGGGCATGTCTAATATTGGCGTTACCCCATGAATTTTCGACTTAGGGCCAGCTGATAACAAAAAGCTGGCCCTAACCCCTTTATTACCCAGCGAGCCACGGCACCAGGGCCCTGGAAAAGTTGGGTTCAGCACCAGAACATGGCGCTTCAATGAACGCTCCATCTTCTGGGGCGGCTGCGGGCTGCCATTCGCAGCAGGGGGTGCCCAGGAGGCTTGGGCCTCCCTGCGCTGTGGATTCCAGCCACCAGCTGCGCAGCTGTACCTGGCTGGACATAGAAATCGCGCGGAGCCCCACGCATTGTTTTTTTATTATTATTTCATGAAATTCATGAAATAATAAAAAATAAGGGCTTCCCGATTTTTCTGTGTTGAGGCAGGTACAAATAGTCCGCTGGGGGTTGAGGGCAGCCCGTTGCTGCCTGCTGTATCCTGCTAGCACACAAATAGACAACGAAGCCCACATCAAAATTTTTTTGAAAAATCCAGTAAACAATCCTATAAAAAGGGACTGCATCTTTATTAACCCATCGACCATGGTCGAGGGGTTAAAAAGATGCAGTACCTTTCATTCATAGTGTTTTTTGGATTTTTCAGAAAAAAAATTTGATGTGGGCTTCGGCGTATTTTTTATATCCAGCCGGATACAGCAGGTAGCAACGGGCTGCCACCAACCCCCAGGTGCCTATCTGTACCTGGCCGGACACAAGAATATAGGGGAGCCCCTTTTTTTTTTTACTATTTCATGAATTTCATGAAATAATAAAAACAAATGTGTGGGGCTCCGCGCTATTTCTATGTCCAGCCAGGTACAGCTAGGCAGCTGGGGGCTGGAATCCTCAGCGCAGAGAGGCCCAAGCCTTCTGGGCATCCCCGCTGCGAATGGCAGCCCGCAGCCGTTCCAGAAGATGAAGTGCCATGTTCTGGCGCTGAATACAGCTCATCCAGGGCCCTGGTGCGTTGGCTCGCTAGGTAATAAAGGGGTTAGGGCCAGATTTGTATTATCAGCTGGCCCTAAGCCTGAAATTAATGGCGGTCATGCCAACAGTAGACATTACCGCCATGAATTTCTAGTAAATTCTGTAAAAAAAAAACACAACACAGAGAAAATTAATTTTATTAGAAATAAAACAAAAAAGATATTTAGTGACTCCATCTTTATTAACAAAAAATCCTCTTCCATCCTCTGTAGTCCATAAACGCAATCTCAGCACTGCTACATCAATCTGCATAGACACACATGTCTATGCAGAGTGATTGCAGGCTGAGAAATGACTACAATAGTCAGGGTTCACCTCAGGTCATAGCTCAGGCAATGACCGCGGGTGAACCCTGCGGTCACAGCCAAACTCTGCCGACGGCCGGCGGAGGCTGCCGACCACCGGTAGAGCAGTGAATAAACCGGAAGTCATTAACTTATGGTGACGCCCACGTCAAATTTTTTTCTGAAAAATCCAAAAAACAATATAAATGTAAGGGTCTGCATCTTTATTAACCCCTCGACCTGCCTGGACACAGAAATATCGGGATGCCCTTATTTTTTATTATTTCACAAATGTCCAGCCAGGTACAGCTAGGCAGCTGGGGGCTGGAATCCGCAGGGCAGGGAGGCCCAAGCCTTCTGGACACCCCCCGCTGCGAATGGCATCCTACAGCCACCCCAGAAGATGGCGCGTTCATTGAAGCGCCATATTCTGGCGCTGAACCAACTCTTCCAGGGCCCTGGTGCCGTGGCTCACTGGGTAATAAAGGGGTTAGGGCCAGCTTTGTATTATCAGCTGGCCCTAAGCCCTAAATTCATGGGGTCATGCCAATATGAGACATGCCCCCCCCTTAATTTCTATTAAATTGTTTAAATAAAAACAAAACACCAAGAAAAATTATTTTAATTTGAAAAAAGCAAAAACACACTTAGGGACTCCATCTTTATTTTAAAAAAATCCTCTTCCATCCGACGTAGTCCAATCCAGGGTTCTTCTTTTGCTCTGCTACATCTCTGGTAGAGAACCTCCACCAGAGATGTAGCAGAGCTGTGCACCCTGGCGTGGGAAAGTTCATGTGAGTTCATGCAGGCAAGCATGAACTGACATGAACCCTTCCAGCACTGCTACTACAAATGAACAGCTGACCTGAGTCAGCTGTTCATTTAAAAATCCCGGCAGGAAGGCGTCCAAAAAAGAAAACCGGTTTGAAAACCGGATTCTTGTTATGGGGTGCCGGATTGCACCGGACCGGTACAATCCGGTTTTCAAACCGGTTTGAAAATCGTATTCTCCCGGATTGTACCGGTCCAGTGCAATCCGGCGCCCCATAACATGGGACTCTATGGTGCCGGATTTCACCAGACCAGGGCAATCTGGTTGAATCCGGTTTGAACTGCGGGTCATGTGACCGAAGTTCCCGCAATAACATGACGTCACCACAGGTCCTATCAGCAAGAGGCCCTTGCCGGAAAGGTTAAAATAAACATTTTTATGTTTTGGACACTTTCTTTTACTTAAACCTGTGACGTTGCAGCGATATCGTTAGCGATATCGCTGCGTGTTGCGGGGCCTTTAGACATGGATGAATGATGATCCTGATTATATGGCAGTGAAGAAGGATGTCCATACAAAACATTTATATCCATGATAACATATAAATACTGTTTTGAGATTGGTCCCAGAAGGGGGAAAAACAAGATCACACAGAAGCCTGAAGAATAAAAATACTTCCATTTTGCACTCATTCACTGCTTGACAAAGGTTCAAAGTAACCGAAATGTTGTCATGCCAGACAGGCTAATAAAAAATCTACTTTTTGCACACTTTTTTTGAGTGCTGTTTATGTTTATTTTCTCAATTATTTTTTATTTTTTTTAGATAACAAGATAGATAATTGCAAAGAAAGGCAAGCATCACTGCCAGCAATTAGGGTGCAAATCAGCCAAGCTTTCTCTAAAGTTCCTCATGCATACAAAAATAGAAAAGAGGCTGCAGCACTGCTGGTTTCATGAAAAAAATCAAGAATTTTGTCCAGCCTTGGGTACATATGGCGACGTTTCAGCTACACATGGCTGGACAAAAGTAGCGTGTGACTGAAACGTCTCCCTATGTACCCAAGGCCAGATTAAAGGCTTGATTTTTCATCAAGCCAGAAGTGCTGCAGGATATTTTCTATTTTGTAGAAAGATAGATATCAAATGCCATGATATCAAATAAGTATGCAATGGATGTTTTGCTCCTGAATATGGAGTATCTGCTGGAGGAGATACAGAAAGTGGGACAAGAGAATAAGGAGATGGAGACACAGATAAGTTTGTTGTTGAAAGATGAGAGACATCAGAAATTTAAAGAGCAGATATGTTTAAAAGTGGAGAAAGCTAAAAAAGAATTAGAAGAAACAAGTGGGCGAGGGATACAGAAGACTACCAGATAGGACAGATTTACAACTGGCATTAAGAGAAGTGGCCTAAGAAAGGTGGTTTGAAATGAAAGAGACCAGGGCCGGCCCTTCCTATGTGCGAGTTGTGCGGCCGCACAGGGCGCCGGCCGCCAGGGGGCGCTGCAGGGAGCAAGTCACTTTCACTTTCTGCTGTGCCAAGCTTGGACTGGGCCCCCTGTGCTGCTGGCCCTTTAAAATTCCATCTGAGTCTTGTGTACATGCACATCCTCTCTGACCAGGGCCGCTGCAGGTTGCACAGGGCTCTCTCTGGCCAGTATCAGCGTCTGCAATTGTTTTTGTGGGCGGAGTCCATCATCTACTCACCAGTCCCGGGCATCCCGCACTGTCTGCTTGATTCATTGCAGGCTCTAGTGATTGCTGATCAGACAGCTAATCAGATAGCAGGAAACAATCACTAGAGCCTGCAATGTCTGCTACCTGCTCTCTGATTGGTGCACAATAGGTTACAGTGTGCCGTGCTCTGCATCATAGGAGAGCAGGAAGCAGTGAGCAGACTACGGCACCGCTGAGGAGATGCTCCAGAGTCCACACCATGTGGGAGACACTTCATACAAAAGCTGTAAGTAACAGCAAAGTTAACTCCCTGCTGCTTAGATGTGTGTTTGTGTGTGTATGTGGGATGTATATAGGTGTCTGTGGGGTGTGTATATGTATATGGGTGTGTGTATATGGGAGAGGGTGTGTGTATATATGGGGTGTGTATATGTGGGATGTCTATAGGTGTCTGTGTGTGTATATGGAGGTTTGTGTGTGTATGTGGGGTGTATATAGGAGTGTGTGTGGGATGTGTGTATGTGGGGTGTATATAGGAGTGTGTATGTGTGTACATTGGGTGTATATAGGTGTCTGTGTGTGTATGTGTTTATGGGGTGTGTGTATGTGGGGTGTATATAGGTGTCTGGGGTGTGTGTATGTATGTATATATGGGTGTGTGTATATGGTAGAGGGTGTGTGTGTATGTGGGGTGTATATAGGTGTCTGTGTGTATACGAAGCTGTGTGTATGTGGGGTGTATATAGGTGTGTGTATGTGTGTATGTGGGATGTGTGTATGTGTATATGGGGGTGTGTATGTGGGGTGTGTGTATATGGGTGTGTTCGTGGGGTGTATATGGGAGAGGGTGTGTGTGTGTACATGGGGTGTATATAGGTGTCTGTGTGGGTGTGTGTATGTGTTTGTGGGGTGTGTGTCTGTGGGGTTGTGTATGCATGTGTATATGGGTGTGTGTATATGGGGTGTGTATATAGGTGCCTGTGTGTGCATATGGAGGTCTGTGTGTATGTAAGGTATATATGGGTGTATATGGGTGTGTGTGAGTATATGTGGGGTGTGCGTGTATATGGGTGTGTATGTGGAGTGTATATAGGTGTCTGTGGGGTGTGTGTATGTATGTGTATATGGGTGTCTGTGTGTATATGAGTGTGTGTATATGGGAGAGGGGGTGTGTGTATATGGGTGTGTATGTGGGGTGTATATAGGTGTCTGTGGGGTGTGTGTATGTGTATATGGGTGTCTTGTGTGTATTTGGGAGAGGGTGTGTGTATATATGGGGTGTATATAGGTGTCTGTGTGTATATGGAGGTGTGTGTATATGGGGGTGTGTATATGAGTGTGTGTATGTGGGGTGTGTGTATGTGTATATGGGTGTGTATATGTGGGGTGTGTTTGTGTATATGCAGGTGTATGTGTGTGTGTGTGTGTGTATGGGGGTAATTGGGGTAGATAGGGGTGAAACCCAGCTAGAGGGGTCAGACAGGCAGAAACAGGAGAGGGATTATCAGTATACCTCATTTTGTGTGATCAATGCAGCCTCAGGTCCTTAACTGCGGTGTGTGTGCATCTGTGTATGTTTTGATGTATGTGCATGCATGTGTCCATGCCCATGGTGACGTATGTAAGTGGTGACGTGATGTGTGTATCTATGATTGGTGTGTGTGTGTGGTGATGTATGTATATGTCCATGCACATGGTGACAATTGTGTGTTATGTTTGTGGTGACAATCTCTTCCTCCCTGACAATGTGTGGTCACCCGGTGTGACCCCCCAGCTTCATCAGAATGCTGTGCCCAGTGAAGGGGCAGTGACACAGGACTCAGGCAGACCTTAGCACCAAGTGTGCAAAAATCTGGCCTGTCCGTGTCCTCCATGTCCGCTCTGCCCCCCTGAGCCTACGCCGTGTCCTCCATGTCCGCTCTGCCCCCCTGAGCCTGCGCCGTGTCCTCCATGTCCGCTCTGCCCCCTGAGCCTACGCCGTGTCCTCCATGTCCGCTCTGCCCCCCTGAGCCTGCGCCGTGTCCTCCATGTCCGCTCTGCCCCCCTGAGCCTGCGCCGTGTCCTCCATGTCCGCTCTGCCCCCCTGAGCCTGCGCCGTGTCCTCCATGTCCGCTCTGCCCCCCTGAGCCTGCGCCGTGTCCTCCATGTCCGCTCTGCCCCCCTGAGCCTGCGCCGTGTCCTCCATGTCCGCTCTGCCCCCTGAGCCTGCGCCGTGTCCTCCATGTCCGCTCTGCCCCCCTGAGCCTGCGCCGTGTCCTCCATGTCCTCTCTGCCCCCCTGAGCCTGCGCCGTGTCCTCCATGTCCGCTCTGCCCCCCTGAGCCTGCGCCGTGTCCTCCATGTCCGCTCTGCCCCCCTGAGCCTGCACGGTGTTCTGATGAAGCTGGGTGCAGACATTCGATCTGCGTTTATCACAGGAGGCAGAGATGTGTAGAGCTGGTGGTGGTGCTGCTCTTGTAAAACATGTCACTCACAGCCACAGGGGCATGATAACATTAATGGGAACACTAGGCTAGGGTCTGATTTGTGTATATAAGCTGACGAATCCGTCAAAAACATAGTCTCTGGCAGGCGCAGCGCATAGCGATGACAGCATATAACAGGCTGCCTATATGTCTCTATGGACACCTGAAGCATAGCGCAGCCGCTGGCTCCACACACAAGTCCCAGATAAGCGCTATTGCAGAGCACACAGGAAAAGCGGTTTGCAGAGTAATACAGATACAGTGGGGGCAAAGACTCAGTGTTGAATCTGGGAAGGTGGGCAAGATCATTTTTTTTTCTTCTTTAAAACAACTGCACCTGGGTACACAACTTTTCAGAAAACCCCTTTAAGGGTGCTTTCACATCAGCGTTTTTCGTAATTCGCGGCAGATGCGGTGAAAAAACCGCATCTGCCGCGTTTGCCGCATAACGGTTCCACTTGCGGCACGGTTGCGGTTTTTTCCATAGGAAGTATAGGGGGACTTGCGGCAGATGCGGCAAGTGCGGTATTGCACTTGCGGCAGGTGCGGCAGAGAAAAAAACCGCGGCTTACTGCGGTTTTTTTCGCTGCCGCACCTGCCGCAAGTGCAATACCGCACTTGCCGCATCTGCCGCAAGTCCCCCTATACTTCCTATGGAAAAAACCGCAACCGTGCCGCAAGTGGAACCGTTATGCGGCAAACGCGGCAGATGCGGTTTTTTCACCGCATCTGCCGCGAATTACGAAAAACGCTGATGTGAAAGGGCCCTAAGCCCCAACTACATATTAGATATCTACAGCCTCATTTAGAAGTCCATTTTTTAACATCTGAGAAAAGACTGATGGTTTAATTTTAACATTTTCTATGGGAATTCCCGCCACCTCCTGACTGACAGCAGCACATCACAGGACCCTGATGTTGAGATAGATGGCAGCACGTTAATGTGTTTTGAGAATACAGAGGGGTGGGGGCACCAAAGGACAAATTTGCACAGGGCGCCATTCAGCCTAAGGCCGGCCCTGAAAGAGACTATATAAAAATTATGCCAAAAGTGTTAACAAATTTGATTCCACCCTGTCCAGAGATCGACAGAGTACAAGAAGAAGACGAGAAGGGAGCCACTACAGAAGGGGCGAGAAGAAAAAAGACAAACAGAGACCAGGACCCCAGAACAACAAAGACCAAGCCTGGTGGTAAATATTTTGGATAAGACTTTAAGTACAGCACAAAAAGATATCCTGAATAAGGGACTAAGCTATAATATAGCAACGCTGGTTCCAGCTGGATGTGAACATGTGTAGATTGTTTAGGATGGTTAAGTTGAAGTACTGGTTTTGTAATAAGGAGGTAAAGGTAAAACAGCGAAAGAGCGAGTTAATGCTAGAAGACGTTTCACTTTTTAAAAAGATTGATTTTACCCCAGTAGAAGCAGTACCAGCCATTAAGCCCCCTGGCACCGCTTCCCAGCTCACCTCTCCCGGGTCGGCAACTCCTGCTCCTCTGCAGACCGGGCGTCCGGCATCCAGGCGTGCTGTGTCTCGGAGCCGTGGCCAATTTCCCTTCCTGTCAGCTTACCACCGGGTTCGCACATAAGCACATTACTATGGTCATTTTCATGAGCCTACTCAGCGGCGCGCTAGGTGCACTCCTTCCCTGTGACTCTAGGGGCCGGCAAGGTCCAACCTGACACTCCCCTTGACCAATAGCTGCTCTTCCCATGGTATATCAGGCCACCTCTTCTGATGGGAGGTGCCTGATTGTTAAGTCAGTTTGCTTTTGCCTTGCTGATTGTTGGTCAGGCCTTCCTTGTGCTCTGTTTCCTGGAACCCTTGCTGTGCTCTTCCCCGATAGCACCATTGCTGGCCTCCTAGCCTTGTACCCTGTTACGTGGAATACTTCTCTGTTCCTTAGTATAGACTAATCTTACGAGCCGCTCCCCTGGTACTAGCTGCTGTGGTATTTAGACCACCTGGGCTTGCCCCTGACAATCCCTGTATAGGGGTTGGGTAAACTACGATCAGCTCACCCAGGGGAGTTCGGTACCACGGCCCAGTGGGTCCACTCTAGGGCGCCTTCCCCCGGAAACGTGACACCAGCAATAGATACTTTTGTTGCATCAGTAAAAAGGGATATAGGGTGGATTAAACAGAATAGTCAGAATGAATTGGAAAACCCTAATATCACAAAAAATAAGTATGCAGCATTACAGGAACTTGTCCATGACGACGGCCTCATAGTGAAACCCAGTGATAAGGGAGTCATGGACAAGGGAAAATACATGCAGGAGGTGATGAGGCAACTGGGAGATATGGATATTTATCAAAATTTAGAAAGGGACCCCAAAGTTCGAGTTCCAGAAACAAATAAAGGCGGTTCTAGAAGAAGCAAAGAGAGGGGGGTTGATAGACCAGGATTGACTGGAGTATCTTATAGTGGAATACCCGAGAACAACAGTTTTATACGTTGTTCCAAAAATACACAAATCATTTGAAAGCCCGCCGGGGAGACCAATAGTGGCGGGCATAGATTCCGTCTTTAATGATGTAGGAGCCTTTCTAGATAAGCTGTTAAACCCATTGGCAGTAGCAGCAAGGTCCTATATAAAAGATACAGGACATTTTTTGGAGAGATTAAAGACTTTGGAAGTGGGGAAAGAGGACATCCTGGTTTCCTTTGACATTACTTCCCTGTATACGTCAATAGAACATGACAGAGGAATTAGGGCGGTGAAGAAATTGTTAAACACCACACAGTACACGGATGAGTGAAAAAATTTAATTCTGCAATTATTAGAGATCTGCCTAAGATCCAATTACGTCCTTTTTGGGGATACATACTATAAGCAGCTGAAAGGTACCTCCATGGGGCATGTGTCACCATGACAGTACTGGAGGAGGAGAACGTCTATGTGTCCCACCACGTCCGACATGTGCGGAGGTGGTGGAAATACATTGATGACGTGTTCTTCCTCTGGAAGGGCGATACTAGTGAGCTCATGATGTTTTTTGAGTATTTAAATACGGTGGACACCAGTATAAAGTTCACAATGGTACATTCAACAACAAACATCCAATGTTTAGATGTGAACGCGAGACTAGAGGAAGGCAAGATACACACGTCCTTACATGTGAAAGTAACAGACAAGAATAAATCATTTCACTTTGATAGCAGCCACCCTGTGGGAATGAAAAAAGCCATCACAAATGGCCAAATAAAGAGGGTTAGGCACATTGTAAGTGATGAAGTAGAAAGCGAAAAAGAGGTAGAAAATCTGTCACAGAAATTCAGAGGTAGAGGATACCCGAAGAGAGTTTTAGAGGCAAGCAGAAAAAAAAGGGGGTAGACGAACTATGCAAGAAAAAAGTCATAAGATTCTAGTGGTGACCACCTATGGCGAGGAATCGCAGGAAATAATGAGGGTGATACAGAAAAACTGGCAGATTTTAAGTAATGGGCCACCTGAGGTAAAAGAATTTAGAGAATCTCCTTTGTTTTCATTCAGACGAGGAAGAAATTTGAGGGATCGTCTGGTCGATTCAGATATAGGGACGCTCAAAAGGGAGACACAATTAACATTAACAGGCACATCAAGGAAGGGGAACTACCCATGTGTAGGCTGCATCAATTGCCCACATATGCAAAAGGGAGATACTTTTGAAGTGAAAGGGAAGGTGCATAAAATAAATCAGTTTTTTACATGTGCCTCCGACCATATAATCTACCTACTTGAGTGTCCGTGCAAGGAATATTATGTGGGCGAAACTACTTTGGAATTCCGTATAAGAATGAGCCAACATAGATACAGTATAAGGAAGGAAGTGATGAATTTACCTGTATCTAAACATTTTACAGAAGTGAGACACAATGAGAGGGATTTGAAGTGTAGGGTAATAGATGGGGTACCTGTACTAAGAAGAAGTGGAGATCGTGTAAAACAGCTAAAGATAAAAGAGTTGAAATGAATTAAGAAATTAGACACGTTAAAACCAGGAGGGTTAAACTTAGACTACAAACTTGTAATTGCCCTTTAAGAATGTCCAATATTATTATTATTATTATTAATAAGTATTTATATAGCGCTATAAGGATACATAGCGCTTTACAATTTAGAGGGTTGACATAGACAAGTGGTCGAAGACGACGACCACAAACGGTGACAAACGATGACAGATCACAAATAGTAATACAGGTACAATGGGGCCGGGGATCCTGTCCGCGAGGGCTCACAGTCTAAAGGGGGTAGGGAGGGAGACAATAGGAGGGGGACAGGTGAGTTGGTGCAGTGGATAGGGTGTCAGTGTGTGTTGTAGGCTTGTAGGAAGAGGTGGGTCTTCAGGGATTTTTTGAAGGTTCCCAGGGTCGGGGAGTGTCTGATGTGGTGAGGGAGGGAGTTCCAGAGTCTGGCAGAAGCCCGAGAGAAGTCTTGTGTGCGGTTATGGGAGGTGGAGATGCGGGAGGTTGAGAGAAGGAGTTCTTGGGAGGAGCGCAGGTTGCGCGAAGGGAGGTAGCGGGAGACCAAGTCGGAGATGTAGGGAGGGGACAGGTTGTGGATGGATTTGTATGTCAGGGTTAGGGTTTTGAAGCGAGATCGCTCGGGGAAGGGGAGCCAGTGGAGGGCTTGGCGGAGAGGGGAGGCGGGGGAGTATCGGGGAGATAGGTGGATAAGTCGGGCAGCAGAGTTGAGGATGGTGCGGAGAGGATCAAGGGAGGTGGCAGGGAGGCCGGTGAAAAGGAGATTGCAGTAGTCCAGGGCGGGAGATGATGAGGGCGTGGATGAGTGTCTTAGTCGTGTTGTGGTCAAGGAAGGAGCGGATGCGGGCAATGTTTTTTAGTTGAAGTCGGCAGGCGGTGGCAAGGGCTTGGATGTGGGGCTTGAAGGAGAGGGAGGAGTCGAGGATTACCCCGAGACATTTGGCGTGGGGGACGGGTGAGAGGGAGCAGTCTTTAACGGTGATGGATAGGTCAGGAAGGGGGGGACGGTTGTTAGGGGGAAAGACGATGAATTCAGTCTTGTCCATGTTGAGTTTGAGGAAGCGGGTGGAGAAGAAGGATGCAATGGCGGATAGGCATGGAGGAATTTTAGATAGGAGAGAGGAGATGTCGGGGCCAGACAGATAGAGCTGGGTGTCGTCGGCGTAGAGGTGGTATTGGAGGCCGTGTGACTCGATGAGGCTGCCTAGGCCGAGGGTGTAAATAGAGAAGAGAAGTGGTCCCAGGACCGAGCCTTGGGGGACACCTACGGAGAGGGGGTGGGGCGAGGAGGTGGTGTGGGAGTGGGTGACACTGAAGGTCCTGTCCGTTAGGTAGGAGGAGATCCAGGAGAGGGCGAGGTCAGTAATGCCAAGAGACTCAAGAATTTGGAGTAAGAGGGAGTGGTCAACAGTGTCAAAGGCAGCAGAGAGGTCGAGAAGGATGAGGACGGAGTAGTGTCGTTTGCTCTTGGCGATCAGAAGGTCGTTAGTGACCTTGGTCAGGGCTGTTTCGGTTGAGTGTTGCGGTCGGAAGCCGGATTGTAGGCGATCGAAGAGAGCATAGGAAGAGAGGTGGGAGGACAGTTCGGAATAGACGTGTTGTTCAAGAAGTTTTGAGGCAAACGGGAGAAGAGAAATGGGGCGATAGTTGGAGACTGAAGTAGGGTCGAGGGATGGTTTTTTTAGGATGGGCGTGATTAGGGCGTGCTTGAAGGGTGAGGGGAATGTGCCGGATTTGAGTGATATGTTGTAGAGGTGCGTCAGGGCAGGGATGAGGACTGTGGCAAGGTTAGGGATGAGGTGGGAGGGGAGTGGGTCCAGGGCGCAGGTGGTGAGGTGTGATCGTGATAGAAGGGAGGAGAGGTGGTCCTCGGTCATGGGGGTGAAATTGCATTTGGGTGGGGGGGGATGGGCTGGAGGTGGGATGGGGTGAGGGGAGTGTGGGTCGAAGCTTTGTCTGAGTTTGTCAATTTTGTCTTTGAAGAAGGTGGCGAAGTCGTCGGCGGAGATGAGAGGTGAGGGAGGAGGTGCAGGGGGACGAAGTAAGGAGTTGAAGGTTTTGAAGAGTTGTTTGGGGTTGTGAGACAGGGCAGTAATTAGGGAGGAGAAGTATGCTTGTTTTGTGGAGTCAAGGGCAGTCTTGAAGGTATTGAGGGAATGTTTGTATAGGGTAAAGTGCTCTGCGGAGTGGGACTTCTTCCATTTCCGCTCGGCTGCCCTAGTCGTCCGTCGGAGTTTTTTGGTGAGGGTCGTGAGCCATGGTTGACGTTGTAATCGTGTTGTGTGGAATGTGAGCGGTGCAGCCTGGTCGAGGGCTGTGGTGAGGGTGGAGTTGTAGAGGGAGGCGGCGGAGTCAGCGTCATGAGAAGAGGCCAGGTCGGAGAGGGGGAGGAGGGATTCAGAGAGAGAATGGAAGTCGATGAGCTTAAGGTTTCTGCGGGGGTGGGGAAGTGTCCGGCGGGGGGGAGTGTGGTAGGGGGGAAGAGGGACGAGAAGGTCAGTAAGTTGTGGTCGGAGTGGGTGAGGGTTGAGTGTGCGAGGTCGGAGAGGGAGCAGAGGCGGGTGAAGACAAGGTCAAGTGTGTGGCCACCAGTGTGCGTGGCAGAGGAGATCCATTGGGAGAGGCCAAGAGAGGAGGTGAGGGATAGGAGTCTGGAGGCAGCGGCTGTGGGGGTGTCGATGGGGATGTTGAAGTCACCCATGACGATGGTGGGGATGTCGGAGGAGAGGAGGTGGAGGAGCCAGGTTGTGAAGTGGTCGAAGAAGGTAGAGGGGGATCCAGGGGGGCGGTAGACAACAGCCAGTTGGAGGTTGCAGGGGGAGTAGATGCGAACGGAATGTGCCTCGAAGGAGGGGAGGGGGGGTGGAGTGAGAGGGGAGAAGGAGCAGTCGCTGGCCAGAAGTAGGCCAACACCCCCGCCGCGGGTGTTGGTGGGGCGGGGAGTGTGGGAGAGTGTGAATCCCCCGTAAGAGAGGGCGGCCAGGGAGGTTGTGTCAGAGGGGGTAAGCCAGGTCTCCGTGATGCCGAGGAAGGAGAGTTTTCTGGAGATGAAGAGGTCGTGGATGAGCGTTAGCTTGTTACGGGCCGAGCGGGCGTTCCAGAGTGCGCCGGGTAGGAGGACGGGGGAAGCCGGGGTAGGGGGAATGGGACGGAGATTGAGGGGGTTACGAGGGTTGGTGGTGGGCCGTTGGAGTGGGGTGGAGAAGGGCGAGGTGGTATGGTTGGGTGGGCCAGGATTAGGGGAGATGTCACCGGAGAGTAGAAGGAGCAGGGAGAGGGTTAGGAGATGGGAGCAGGGGAGCTTGCGTGGTGGGCGTGTACGTCTAGAGGTGGTGGGTTGAAAGTGGAGGAATAGTTCAGAGCATTGGGTGAGGTGGGTAGGAAGGATGGAGGATGAGAGTAGGATTCCTTTTTCCAATGGGGGGATGGGTGGGGGTAGTAGGAAGTGGAGAAGGATGGGAGTGAAGGTGAGAAGGAGCGGAAACATGGCGGGGTGAGTAGGGGAGGAGAGGTGGGTAGGGTCAGAGGTAGCCGGGGGTCGGGTGTGGCAAGGGTAAGTTCACGATGGTGGGTTATTGGCCGTGGTTGAGGCACGGGGTAGGTGATGAGGTGCAGTTCGGGGGAGGAGATGCAGTTCAGGGATAGGATGCAGGCTGGGGTAGGGATGGAACCAGGGGAGGGATGCAACTAGGGTTGAGGTGTAGCAGGAGGTGAGATACAGCCGGGGGTTAGGTGCAGTCCAGGGAAGAAGCAGCCAGGGGTGAGATGTAGCAGGGGTGGGATGTAGACACTGGTGAGATGAGATGCAGTTGCAGGTGGGATAAGATGCAACCACTGGTGAGATGAGATGCAGTCACTGGTGAGATGAAATGCAGTCACGGGTGGGATGGGAAGCAGCCACGAGTGAGACGAGATGCAGCCACGAGTGAGACGAGATGCAGCCACGAGTGAGACGAGATGCAGCCACGGGTGAGACGAGATGAGGTGCAGCCACGGGTCAGACGAGATGAGATGCAGCCACGGGTCAGATGAGATGAGATGCAGCCACGGGTCAGATGAGATGAGATGCAGCCACGGGTCAGATGAGATGAGGTGCAGCCACGGGTGAGATGAGATGAGGTGCAGCCACGGGTGAGATGAGATGCAGCCGCGGGTGAGATGGGATGCAGCCACGGGTGAGATGAGATGAGGTGCAGCCACGGGTGAGAGGAGATGATGTCGTGGGTGAGGTGGGTTGCAGCCCCAGGTAAGAAGCAGCCAGGAGGGTAGTGCAGCCAGAGGTGCAGTACAGCCACGGGCGAGGTGAGATGCAGTTACGGGTGAGTAGCAGCCAGGAGGGTAATGCAGCCAGAGGTATAGCGCAGCCACGGGTGAGAGGCAGCCAGGAGGGTATTGCAGGCAGAGATGCAGTGCAGCCACGGGTGAGAGGCAGCCAGGAGGGTATTGCAGGCAGAGATGCAGTGCAGCCACGGGTGAGAGGCAGCCAGGAGGGTAATTGCAAGCCGAGATGCAGTGCAGCCACGGGTGAGAGGCAGCCAGAAGGGTAAATTGCAAGCTGGGATGCAGTGCAGCCACGGGATGAGGGTATTGCAGGCCGAGATGCAGTGTAGCCACGGGTGAGATGCAGCCAGGAGGGTATTGCAGCCACGGGTGAGAGGCAGCCAGGGGGTAGTGCAGTCAGAGGTGCAATGCAGGCGGAGGCGTCGTGAGGGTGGTGGTGGCTCCGTGCGGGCAGGACGGAGGAGGCTGGTGGTCTAGGAGGTGAGGGACCTGGTCAGTGGTGAGGGGCTTCAACTGTGCAGCACCTGGGTCACCAGATTGCTGAGCCCCGATATTTGGTGAGGTCCTGTGGGCAGGGGTGGGGGGCAGAGGTGCTTGGGATGCACAGCAGGGCCTTGGGTCGGGCCGGGAGCCAGGCACCGCAGGATGTCCAGGCAGGTAGTGGAGACCGGGGAGCAGCAGAGAGGAGGGGCAGATGACCAGCACTCACCGCGGGCGCCCGATCATTCCGCGGTGGGCAGAGTCACCTGCCGGGTCCCAGGTCTCAGCCGCGGGTGCAGGCAGCGGTGCGGGCCGGGACGGTCATCGGCGGGGGGCGGGGCTCGCCTCCGAACTCAGGCCGCGGCTTCGGCCTGAGCACAGGGTCCCTCAGACGCGCTCCGAGGGCAGGGAAGGCGCCCGGAGCGGTGAGGCTGTGCGCCTCCTGTGCTGAGGCAGGGGGAGCGGTCCACGTGTACAGGGGGCCGCGGGCTCAGGGCTGCGGCGCGTCTCGCCGGTCCCCGCGCTCAGGCAGCGAGGGACGGCGTGCCGGTGGGTCTCACCTTAGGACTCATCTCAGGTCGGTTAAGCTGGCTCCTGGGCTGGGCTGGGTGGTGGGGCCGTTGGCAGGGCCGAGTCCTGGGTGGGCTGGGTGGTGGGGCCGTTGGCAGGGCCGAGTCCTGGGTGGGCTGGGTGGTGGGGCCGTTGGCAGGGCCGAGTCCTGTGTGTCCCACGTGCGTGGGTGAGGGCACAGACGGGAATCCCGGTGGATGGGCAGGTGCAGGGAGCAGCGGTCGGTAGAGTGGGGTGCGGGTCGCAGCTCAGTGGCCAGCCTGTGCTCCAGATGGCGATGGATGGTGAGGAGTGCGTGGCAGCACGTCCTCACTGCACGGCGGCCATCTAGCCTATAGGTGTCTTACTCATAGTCTACTGTGTATATTTTAATCACATTGAGGTTTTAGCACTTTTAGTTTTTTGTGATGATGAGACACTAATAATGCCGTATGTCTTTTAATTATTTTATAGAACTATTGGAAGAGGCGAAAGTCTGAAGGAAGTCAAAGTAATAGTAACATGTTTCTGACTGTGATTAAAGAATGGAAGCAGCCGTACAGGGACTGTTTGGTAACAGAAGCACTTTATGAACATTAAGTTTATTCAAGTATGTCTGGATTTATCGAAAATGGCCCATAAAAGAGGGTTTAAGTGAGTCACTAGCACTTTAAGTGAGTCACGTTACTTAAGACACATTTTGGATATAATGCACATAGTGGCCTGACAAAAAGGGACGATACACCACAAGGACCCCATGGATCCCAGACCGGGAGAGAGGTGACTGGCAGGCCCAGACACCTGGTCATTAAATAGACACACTAGAAACCCATTTAATAAGGAATGACAACATGTAATGAATGAGTAGTTAAAACGTGGTGTGTCTCAATATAAAGAAGGCCGGTAGAAATGTAGCAATATGGACTTAATATTATATTGATGAGAAGGGGATCTGTGAAAGGGAACCCCCGTAAGCATCTTTAAAAACATACTTATGCACTTTAATAAACATAACTTAAAGAGCACAAGCACTTAATAATGTGCATATCACTTTAAAAAGCACTTATCACTTTAAAATGCCCAAGACGCTGGAGATACTACAATACCACTATATTATCCCATGGCCATGCCCCATCCAAGATGGAGAATGTCCGAGATTGGACAATGCGCATGTGCGGACGCAATGACGTCATGCCGCACGCCAGCACCGTCTCCATGGTAGCGTGTGGGCCGGGAGCATGCGCAGAATCCGGGATGCTGGAGACATGTGAACATCTGAGAAGCCGCTCCCTAAGTAAGATATGTAAAGTAAATTGATAACGCACAGTAGAGAAACATGGTAAAGGTTTAGAAAGAAAATATGCAATAAGACTTCCAGATGGCCGGTAGTATAAAAAGTAAATGGTTAATATATAGTATGAGAACACTATTGAAAGGACACAGTAGAATGTAATAACACGGGTATTACAAAAATTGCACTGAGGATAGATGTAATTGGAGTTATGTATGCAAATTAACTGTAGGGAAATGAGCATTGGAGCTCCCCCACAAGTGACCCCATTTTGGAAACTAGACCCCCCAAGGAATGCATTTAGATGCATAGTGAGCAATTTGAACCCCCAGGTGCTTCATAACTTGATCCGTAATAAGGAAAAAGTACTTTTTTTCACACAAATGTTCTTTTTTCATTTTTACGGATCAATTTGTGAAGCATCTGGGTGGTTCAAAGTGCTCACTATGCATCTAGATACGTTCCTTGGGGGGTCTAGTTTCCAAAATGGGGTCACTTGTGGGGGAACTCCAAGTTTAGGCACACAGGGGCTCTCCATACGCGACATGGTGTTCGCTAACAATTGGAATTGTTAGCGGACACCATGTCACGTATGGAGTGCTCCTGTGTGCCACCAACATTGCCACCAGCACAAGGGCAACTGGAAGAGTTGGGGTACAGCACCAGAAAATGGCTCCTCTAATTAATGTGCTATTTTCTGGTGTGGCTGTGGGTTTCAATTTGCAGCATGGGGGGGCCACAACATTTTGGTCTCTCCACAATGAGGATTGCAGCCCCCCAACTGCCAAGTTGTACCTGGCTGGCAACCAAAAATACAGCAAAGCTCCATGTCATTTTATTGGTAGAAGTAATAAAAAAAAATGATGTGGGGCTTCACCATATTTTTGGTCCGCTCAGGTACAACTTGGCAGCTATGGATTGCCAGCAACCCCCAGCTGCTTCGTTGTACTTGGCTGGCAACCAAAAATACACCAAAGTCCATTTTTATTTTTTTTCTAGGATTAATTCTAGAGAAAAAATGGCGTGGGGCTCCACCATATTTTTGGTCCAGCCAGGTACAACTTGGCAGCTATGGATTGCCAGCAACCCCCAGCTGCCTCATTGTACCTGGCTGGCAACCAAAAATACAGCAAAGACCATTTTAATTTTTTTTCTAGGATTAATTCTAGAAAAAAAATGGTTTGAGAATGGACCTCCGGTCTGAAACATCGCCACGCCATTGGCAATAAAGGTTCACTTGATATCTATTTGGTGCTGCTTTTTCCTTTTTTGGATTGTTTACATGGACACTTGACTGGTGTTGAGAAAGCGCTGCACAAGTCTGGTAATATCTGGTGCTGTTCCGTTTTTTTTATAGATAGATAGATAGATAGATAGATAGACGATCTGTATATACGTAAGTATATGCACTTTATTAACTAGTATACATTACAATAATGTGTATGACTGTAATTACATCTTTAGTCAATGTAACATTTGAGGAATCTCCAAACCACAAAGTAGCAATAATCATATTCAAAGAACCAAGTGCTGCATAACTAAATCTTAATATTGCAAATTTTAAAATTAATGAACTCTGGAACGTATTAGAAGGAGATTAGTATCACTCTATGCTCTCAACCTACAGTCATTATTAAAACCAATTATTTTTTGATACTTGAACAACTCGTGGTTTCATTAAGTTGAAACTATACGGCTTATGCAAAATTGTGAAGATTAGCCCTAAAATAGCTTTAATCCTTTTCAGTGGTATAAGAAGTGTATCCAAGATGTGTGCCATGGAGTTGAAGATTTATATATTGTACATGTCAGTAATGCTTTATTTTATCCACTGGATACAATAAAAATATTTTATCATATGTCTTTAAATTGAACTCAGTTATATTATGAAGTGACTTTCACAATGATTTGATATCCATGATGGGAACCACAACATGTTTTTCCTTTATAAATTTAACAGCAATTATAACTGGAGCTGTATTGTTAAGTAGTAAGATCTAAACACAGAGAAGAAAGGAGAAGAAAGAAATTATAGCTTATTACATATCACAAACTATTTCTTACCATATAATCTAACCAGATGTATAATTATAGTAATGCGTACATGTGAGATCTAAGGTCACAGGGAACACCCATTACTCACTTTCAATAGCAAAATAGTTTTTTTCACCTGAGATTTCTAACATATATGTTAATATTGTACTAGCAGGACTATAAGTCATTGCAATATGCCCAGCAATAGACAGGTTAAAATAAATTACATGCTGCCATAACAGTTTGCAGAATGAATTTTCAATCCATGTGTTTGTTTTCTTTGTTTTCTTTTTCTTAATTGTTAAAGGTCTTGTTAAATTAGATTCTGAATCTAAAAACATTCATAATATTATCAGTTAATATTGCAGTTTCCCATTAAATTAAATATGTTAATTCATAGACATGCCCCAAATCATAAACATGATAATAATGCAGATGATTAGACAAGAGACAATTATAATAATTTGTGCTTCGTTATTCTGTACACACCATAAATTTGTCATTATAATACTATTATTAATTTTAAAAATACTTTGAAAATATTGAAATATTGATATTATTAAATATATTATTTAACCCCTTAATGACTGCTGTTGTGCATATAAATGGCAGTCAATAAAGGGTCATAGTTCCTCATCGTCGTATTAAAATGGTGATTGGGATTAAGAGAAGAATAGTGCATTCCTACACTTCAGCTGACACCTGCGAGCATCAATCCAATCAGATTTACTCCTTAAATACCTCTACCAATCACTATAGGAGTGGTCAAAAAACCCAATTTCGCAGGATCGGCCCCTGTGATCAAAATAACAGGTGCCAGTCATTGCCATGTAACCCTGAGACCATCTGATGATCCTAAGGTGTGGTGGCCCGTAAAATCCTGCTATAAGCAGTGTTTAATGGGCTCTTTCATGAGTCCTTGAAAGCAGTGCATGAGACCAGTGATCAGACTAAAAAATATTTTTGTTCCACAATGAGATTGAGGGCCACTTTACACACACCAACTTATCTGTCCAACTTCTGACCAACTTACTGGTTGCAGTGAAATCATGGACACATTGCTCCATTTTGTGACTGTGTACAATGGAGCAATGTGTCCATGATTTCACTGCAACCAGTAAGTTGGTCAGAAGTTGGACAGATAAGTTGGTGTGTGTAAAGTGGCCCTAAGTGAAAAAGCAAAAAAGTGAAATAAAATGTGTGAAAAAATAAACTAAAAACACTCAGAAAAATCACAAAAAACATTTTGCCTCTAAAATGCAGCTTTTGTTAAAACAAAAATAAAGAAATATAAACATAAATGCCATGTCCATAATGGCCTTACATACAAAACTGTCATGTTAGTTATTCCATATGGTGAATACTGTTAAGAAAATTAAAGGCATGCCAAAAAATTGCATTTTTTCATCCTACTGACACACAGAAAAGTGAATAGAAAGCTATCAAAAGTCAAACATAAAAAAAGATAGAAATTAAAAATTACAAATGTACCGCAAAAAAAACAAGCTCTAACATCTCTCAAAATATGGCAATGCAAAAACTATTTTTTTCGCAAAATATTTTTAGTGTGTAAAAGTAGCAAAGCTTAAGTGATGTAAGTCTGGTGTTGCTGTAACTGTACTGACCTGAAGAATAAAATGATCTTATCACTTTTACTGCATTGTGAATCGAACAAAAAAATAAAAATTAAAACAATCAGTAAATTGCTGGTGTTTATTCATTCTGCATCTTAAAAATCTCAATTAAACTTTATAAGAAAATGTTGAATGCCAAAATGGTACAAAAAAAAATCTCCAACTCATCATGCAAAAAACAAGCCCTTATGCAGCTGTTCAACCAGAAATAAAAAAAATTACAGATTTTAGAATATGGTGACAAAAAACTATTAATTATTATAAAAAGCATTTTACTGTGTGGTAGAGGCAAAAAAACAAAAAAAAATATACATCAGAAATCGCTGTAATTGCGATTCAGATAAAACCTCTGACAGAATCGCTGACTAAAATGAGGTAGATGGAGTCACTTAAGACATCACCTGTTCTCTGTTCCAGCAGTGTCCCATCATTTTAGACATCTTTTTAGCATAAAACTGTGGCCGACCACAGTTCTGTGTATACCTAAAAAGATCGACACAAGCGAAACAGACACCAAACGGAGTCCAAAGTTTCTAGTGTCTCCATCTGCCTCATTATAGTGAGTAGTTCCATCAGGGGTTTTGTCTGAATCACATTTTTGGGGAATTTACACAGACACCCTGATGTAAGTACTCAGTGTAGAACACGTAGAAATGTTATAGAATTCTGAGAGACACCATTGGATTCAAAATACTTACTACATATTTGTTAAGTGGTGACGTTTCCAATATAGGGTCACTTTTGTTGGTTTCTGCTGATTTGGCATCTCAGGGGCTTGGCTAATCTAGGCTGCAATTTATAATGGAATCTGTATTCTAAAAGCCAAATAGTGCTTCCCATCCTTCCCATGGGATCCTTGCCGTGTGCTCAAACAATAGAATACACAGTACAACCAAATATAGGTTACTATTATGTTCAGTTAAAACCGCATAATAAATTGACCTATCCACTTCCTCCTGTTGTAAATTATAAACTTGGTGCTAAAACAGTATTTTGGCGGGAAAAAAAATACGAAATTTTATAGAGTTTTGTGATTCACTGGTAGATTAAAATTGTTATAACACCACTAATTAAAGGGAACCTGTCAGGTGGTTTATGCTCCCCCAGCTATCATTGTCTGCACCTGTAGCCTTATAATACTATTCTAATTATCCCTGTCTAAGCTCAGAGTGTAATGTGAAAGGAGAAAAAAAGCATTTACACACTTACATTTCAGTCTACACCGTAGAGGAGGAATACAAATTTTTCCATGTGACCCATAAACACAGAAAGTGAGTGAAGTATCACCCCTATTCTGTGTAATAACTCTAAGAGCAATATTTATATTAAAGAGGACAAGAGTAGATCATGTGCAATGATTCATTTATTTCCACCAACTGGTTATAAGGCTGAGAAATAAGAATACTTCATATGAAGCAGATGGTGCAGGGACAATCTCCCCTACTCCACAGCACAGCATGGGTACAATAAACACCTATTGGCAGCATATCACAGTAATATATGGAATGCCGTATGTTCACAATAGAGGTCACAAAAATCAGAGGATGACACACATTGGTTACAATAGAATATTATGCCAACATTAGGCCTAACAAACATCTCTATCCAGATTTGAAACAAGTGATCACCTATCATAGATTGTATAAAGCAAACCTATACTGCCTGCTGCCCAAGTGCAGTAAATCCCCTAAGGGAAAGTCAATGCATACCGCTGTGGTAAGAAAGGGTAGATCGCCCCTGATGGATGGATCCCCCGGGTCCGGACCCCAACGTACGTTTCAATGTGTGGTGATAACGATCTTCATCAGGGGGTAATGTGCCAGGCGCTCCCGCAGGTTTAAATAGCTGATGTTACAGCTGCAACTGCTTGTGCCAGCGTCTCCACGTGCGTCCGGTCATTTCCGGTTCACGCCGTCCCGCCGGAAGTACGTCAGCGTCACTGCCTAATGACGTGCACGTCCGGGAAGCCAAGTCACGTTGCTATGGCTCCCGAGCGTGCGCGTCACGATATTAGACGCCGCATCCACCGGCTAGGTAAGGAGAGCGGGAATTCAAACAAGCAGAGGATAAGAAGCTAACTCCATACTTAATTAACCCTTACACCGCCCAAATGTCCCCTCTACTACAACGGGGAATGCCCCTTACCTACAGATTAATTTATACAATAAAAAACAGTATTAATAGTAAATGTATAATAACATATCATAGCAGGCAATGGTGGAATTCTCCGGAGTCGCGATGAGACCGTAGAGGAGGAAGACTGTCTGGCAGGATAATAGTTAACTCACTATTAACTTGCATGGCTAAAGGACCTGTGTGATGTAACGATCATGTGGCCATAGTGGGCGGAGCTAAGTGAGCAAACTTATGTTAGGGCTTAGCTCCGCCTATTGTAGTCACATGGTTATGACATCACATCAGGTCTCCCAACATGTTCTAGCACAAGGCTGAAATGTTAACTATTAACCTGCCAAACAGTCTCCGTCCTTCAAGCTGGAGACTGCCTGCCTCATTGCATAAGGGAATCTAAGTGTATAAATGCTTTTCTTTCACCTTTAACATTACACCATGAGCTGAGGGATTAGACTGGTATTATAAAGCTGCAGCTACAGACAGTGATAGCTGGGGAGGCATAATTTAGCTGACAGGTTCCCTTTAAACTCATTGATGGGTCTAGGTCCCAAAATGCAGTCACTTGAGGAGGGTTTCATGTAAAGAGTTCTGCAAATACAACAATGATAGCGCTCCTTCCATTCAAAGCCTTGCTATGTGCCTAAACAGCAGTTTTTGATCACTTATGGGGTATCATTGCATTCAGAAGAAATTGATTAACAAATTTCTGTGACCCGTAGGGTTCTCATTTTTTGGGATCTGGAGCTGTGTGACAGCTTATTTTTTGCATCTTTAGCTGTTGTTTCTAATGATACCATTGTTATGTAGATGCGCTGTTGTGACGCTTGTTATTGCACTTTATTGCAATTTTGCGGCAACAAAGAAAGGAATTTGGGTGTTTTTACTTTTTCTTCCATTATGAAGTTTACAGATTAATTGATTTTATACTTTGATAGATCAGGTATTTCTGAACACGGCAATGCTAAATATGTGTATTTATTTATTTAGTTTAAAGGGATCCTGTCACCTCGAGAATGCCACCTAAGCTAGCAAAACATGTCCCTGCACCATCCCATCACTAATCTCACACTCCTTTTGTCTCCTAAAAGCATCCTGTGAAAGTGCATAAAAACGTTTTAATACTACTCATTAGTGATTATAATTAGCTGGGGCTATATTCTTTAGTCACCAGGGCGGGCTGTTTTGCAGGCTCCAGGATACACCCTCTCTCTGTCTGTGCTGCTGTGAAGTGCATACTCACCAGATTTATCCCCATGACTCCACCCCAGGCTACTTTGGATGATATGACACGGAATTTTATAAGCTAACATTCTACATTCTTTTGTGACATCACAATGGAGGGGTATCGCTATGTGTAGTGGGTGTGGCTATGTGGAGTTGGGTGTGGCTATATGGAGTGGTGGGGCTTGCCACACACATGGGTGTGGCTATGTGGAGTGGGGCTATGAGGAGTGGGCGAGGCCATGTGGAGTGGGCATAGCTATGTGGAGTGGGTGTGGTCACATGGAGTGGATGTGGTTACATGAAGTGGGTGGGGATTTCCACATACACTCACACAAATACACACAACTTTATATATTAATATTCTATCTCTCATTGTTAAAATTAACTTACCCTTAAAATTATAGAGCATTTATGTCTTTGTCAGTGGGTAAACTTACAAAATCAACAAGAGATCAAATGCTTATTTCCCCCAATGCAGCACTAGGTGACAATGATCCCAAACATACTTCAAGGATCACCTAGAAATGGATGAAAACAAAGTGCTGGAGAGTTTTGAAGTGGACAGAAATCAGTCTGGTTCTAAATCCTATTGAACCCCTGTCTATAGATCCTAAAGTGTTATAGGGACAAGGCACCATTCAAAAAAGAGAGACCTGGAGCAGTTTGCCAAAGAAGGGTAATCAAAAATTCCAGTCAAAAGGTGTAAGAAGTTTATTGATGGTTATAGGAAGAGATTGATTGCAGTAGTTTACTCCAAAGGATGCGCAACCAAATATTAAGTTGAGGGTACCCAACCCATAATTTTGTTCCGCTAATTTTTTAGAGTTTTAAAGGAAACTATGCCCAATTTGCCTTTTTTTCTCTAAGCTTTGTTGTGTTGTTTCAATAGACTCAAAGGAAATACACATATAACAAAATGTGTAATTGCAATAAGTTTTAGGAGTAATACCTCATTTTCTGGAGCAATTTTGAGGATGCCACTACTTTCTGCAATGACTGTATATACAAACATATATGTTTAAACTTACTTTGGCACGGAGCTGGGGACATGGTGGTACACTGTCTGTGCACAGCACGGAGCTGGGGACATGGTGGTACACAGTCTGTGCACAGCAGGGAGCTGGGGACATGGTGGTACTCTGTCTGTGCACAGCACGGAGATGAGGACAAGGTGGTACACTGTCTGTGCACAGCACGGAGATGAGGACATGGTGGTACACAGTCTGTGCACAGCACAGAGCTGGGACATAGTGGTAACAGTCTGTGCACAGCACGGAGCTGGGGACATGGTGGTACACAGTCTGTGCACAGCACGGAGTGAGGGACATGACGGTACACTGTCTGTGCACGCACGGAGCTGGGGACATAGTGGTACAGGTCTGTGCACAGCAGGACAAGGGACATGGTGGTGCATGTCTGTGCACAGCATGGACCTGAGGGACATGGTGGTACACGTCTGTGCACAGCACGGAGATGGGACAAGGTGTTACACTGTCTTGCAGACACGAGTGGGACATGGTGGTACACTGTCTGTGCACAGCACCGAGATGGGACATGGTGGTACACAGTCTGTGCACAGCAAAGAGCTGGGGACATGGTGGTACACTGTCTGTGCACAGCCCGAGATGAGGACATGATGGTACACAGTCTGTACACAGCATGGAGTGGGGACATGGTGGTACACTGTCTGTGCACAGCAGGGAGCTGGGGACATGGTGCACTGTCTGTGCACAGCACCGAGCTGGGGACATGGTGGTACACGGTCTGTGCACAGCACGGAGCTGAGGACATCGTGGTACTCTCTGTCTCCTCTGTCCTCCTGCACCCCATCCTCCTCTCTCTGTCCTCCTGCACCCCAGTTCTCCTCTCTCCCTCCTGCTGCTTCTCGTCTCCTCTGTCCCCCTGTTCCTGTCCTTCTGCCCCTCTGTCCTCTTTTCCTCGGTCCCCCTGCTCCTCTGTCCTCCTGCACTCAGTCCTCCTCTTCTCTGTCCCTCCTGCTGCTCCTCTGTCCTCCTGCAGCCCCATTCTCCTCTCCTCTGTCCCTCCTGCTGCTCCTCTGTCCTCCTTCACCCCTGTTCTCCTCTCACCCTGTACTTTCTGCTGCTCCTCTGTCTTCCTGCACCCCTGTTCTCCTCTCCTCTGTCCCTCCTGCTGCTCCTCTTCTCTTCTGTCCCCATGTTCCTGTCCTTCTGCCCCTCTGTCCTCTTTTCCTCAGTCCCCCTGCTCCTCTATCCTCCTGCACCCTGACCTGTTGCTCCTCTGTCCCTCCTGCTGCTCCTCTGTACTCTTGCACCCCCGTCCTCCTCTCCTCTGTCCCTCCTGCTGCTCCTCTGTCCTCCTTGCCCCCATCCTCCTCTCCTATGATCTCCTGCACCCCTGTCCTCCTCTCCTCTGTCCCTCCTGCTGCTCCTCTGTCCTCCAACACCCGCATTCTCCTCTCCTCTGTCCCTCCTGCTGCTCCTCTTCTCCTCTGTCCCTGTCCTTCTGCCCCTCTGTCCTCTTCTCCTTGGTCCCCCTGCTCCTCTGTCTTCCTGCACCCTGTCCTCTTCTCCTCAGTCCTCCTGCACCCCTGTTCTTCCTCTGTCCCTCCTGTTGCTCCTCTTCTCCTCTGTCCCCCAGTTCCTGCCCTTCTGCCTCTCTGTCATATTCTACTCGGTCCCCCTGCTCCTCTGTCCCCTGCACAGTTTCCCCACACTTCAAATCTGGTCCTCACCTAGTGCTGGCTGCTGACATTGGCCGGATGCAGCATGAGCAGCACCAGCCTAGCAGCAGCAGGAGCTCCGCCGTCAGCCACACCATCTACCAGCTTCAGTGCCCGCTTGCTCGGGCCGGCTGCTCCCTTGTTCTCCGGGTCCATGGGGGACCGGCTGGTGGAGGAGCTGCCAGCCCAGCGGACAGGAAGGAGCAGAGCTGTATGCAACCCGCGCTTCCGGGTTCCATACAGCTCCCAGTGGCTTCCTGTCAGCAGCGATCGCTGTCAGCGCTGGGGCACAGAAGCACATGCGGGCAGCAATGTAATGCCGCCACCACACTCTGAACCGCACTGGAGGGAAGTAAAAAAAAAAAAAATACAATAAAAATCTCCTCCGCCCCCTTTATCTGCCACCCTAGCACCGGCCCTCGAGTGCCTTATTAGAAATACGGCCCTGGTCCCAGTCTCAGGTCTTTTGCAGATTCCAACAGATTTTCTTCCTTAACGGTCCTGTATTTGGCTCCGTCCATCTTCCCATCAATTTTAACTATCTTCCCTGTCCCTGCTGAAGAAAAGCAGGCCTAAACCATGATGCTGCCACCACCATGTTTGACAATGGGGATGGTGTTTTGAGGTGATGAGCTGTGTTGCTTTTACACTAAACATATCGTTTCGCATTGTGGCCAAAAAGTTCGATTTTGGTTTCAAATGACCAAAGCACCTTATTCCATATATTTGGTGTGTCTCCCAGGTGGCTTGTGGCAAACTTCAAACAAGACTTTTTATGGATATCTTTGAGAAATGGCTTTTTCTTGCCACTCTTCCATAGAAGCCAGATTTGTGCAGTGTACGACTGATTGTTGTCCTATGGACAGACTCTCCCACCTCAGCTGTAGATCTCTGCAATTCATCCAGAGTGATCATGGGCATTTTGGCTGCATCTCTGATCAGTCTTCTCCTTGTTCGAGATTAAAGTTTAGAGGGACGGCCGGGTGTTGGTAGATTTGCAGTGGCCTGATACTCCTTCCATTTCAATATGATCACTTGCACAGTGCTCCTTGAGATGTTTAAAACTTGGGAAATCTTTTGTTTCCAAATCCGACTTTAAATTTCACCACAAAAGTATCTTGGACCTGCCTGATGTGTTCCTTACTCTTCATGATGCTCTCTGCACATGAAACACAATTCTGAGATTATCACAGGGCAGGTGCATTTATACGGAGACTTGATTACACACAGGAGGATTCTATTATCATTACCAGTCATTTAGGACAACATTGTATCATTCAGAGATCCTAACTCAACTTCTGGAGTGAGTTTGCTGCACTTAAAGTAAAGGGGCTGAATAATATTCCACGCCCCACTTTTCAGTTTTTTATTTGTTAACAAAGTTTAAAATATCCAATAAATTTCATGCAGCTTCACGATTGTGTCCCACTTGTTGATTCTTCACAAAAAAATTAGAATGTATATCTTTATGTTTGAAGCCTGAAATGTGGAAAAAGGTTGAAAAGTTCAAGGGGGCCAAGCACTTTCACAACACACTGTATTTTACGCAGCATTTTTCCTGCCAACACATTAGGATTTGCAGCAGACTTTTACTGAAAGTGTGCACATACCACAGGCTTTATGCTAAAGTTGTGTTATATCTGCCGTTTTCTTGTGTTCATAAAGTACACTGACAGTACCACTCTTACATACAGGTCTCTCTAACTCCAGGAGACCCAAAAAGAGATTTCATATGCATGACCACTTCCCACTTCTTAGCATTAGCAGATGACCCTGTATGCTCAATATACCGCCATATGCTCAGTTTTCAAAGCTTGTTAGGAATATCCCAACTTATATCTGATGACTTAGAGATAAGATTGTGAAGCAGCGTGTCCTAAGCTAAAAGGATATCAAGTGGCATGTTCCGGCAAACTATCACTTATGCAAATTCAGGTCCCAAGTTCAATTGGCGGGGGGCTCATGGAAGAACAGCAATGAGGACAGTAATAGTCAACATATTAAAATAAATTGTGCAGAAATGAGTTCAGTTGTTCCAATATCTATCTACATTATATTTTGTCGTCTATTTAAAAATTTATCGGAAGCTGAAAAAGAATCATGGCCTCAATTCATCAAAATTAATTCACAGAACAAGCATTTTGTTGCCGACAGCAAGTCTACATTTCATTTTTACAGTGCAGTTTAAAAAATGATTTCCTGCTATGGAAAATGATTGCTTCCGTAGGAGGCGTTGATTATGAAGATCAATTGCACACACGCTTACACATACACTCACACAAGCGCACACATTCACATATCTTTCTCTCTAAATATTTATTTACATATAGATAATTTTTGCGGAAATGGATATATGATATAAAAATTTCAAGATATCGGTACCTTGATATTCTCAACTTATTATTACGTTATCAGAAAATCCTCAACACTATCTTGATTTATATATTGAATTAATATACAGCACGGTCTCTCGTGGGCGCTCAAATCACAGCGCGGACTCCGGTCCAGTTGAAAATCCTTTATTAGCAAAACCTCCTTCCCCACAACATGTTTCAACAGTCACACACCGTCTTCCTCAGGTGGAATGGAGGCTAAGTAAACATTAAAACTTTATATAGGGCGGCCCAGAATCCCATTGGGCCAAAAAGATTAGTTAACACTTTTTATTAACTCATTAATCCCCAAAACCAGAGGTAACTGTGTAAACTAACCAATAATGATACCAATAAATAATAAAAAGGTGTATACTAATCTTTTTGGCCCAATGGGATTTTGGGCCGCCCTATATAAAGTTTTAATGTTTACTTAGCCTCCATTTCACCTGAGGAAGACGGTGTGTGACCGTTGAAACATGTTGTGGGGAAGGAGGTTTTGCTAATAAAGGATTTTCAACTGGACCGGAGTCCGCGCTGTGATTTGAGCGCCCACGAGAGACGGTGCTGTATATTAATTCATTCTACTATCTCCAAGAGTGCACGGCAGGAGCAGCTCGGTCGCAAAGTGCAGGATCTTCGGTCACCTAGGAAACCGCCAAACACTGGAGCTCTGGAGGTCGCGGGGTAGGAGACTCCCAGCCCACCATAAGGAGAGGATAAGAGTGTGAGCCACTATAAAGGGGAGGACCCCTAAAACCTTTCTCATTTCTCACCAGTGTTGTGCATGGACCGCACAACACTATTAGGTTAGTAGGCACAGGTCCACAATTAAGGAAATCTATCTCACAGGCGATATTGCACTATTGCGCCCCCTTTTTCTTTTTGTCTTTCATATTGATTTATATATTGCCACCATTTGACTAGTTTAATCTTCTTCATGAACAACCTAGAAAATAGCAAATGTGCACAGTGGATCACTTGCCCGTTTATCATTGGCCATGCTTTCACTCAAGTCCTCTCCAGTAGATGAGGACGGTTCAGCCAAACAAAACAAACTTTATTTGTATTATATTGTTGAGCATAGCATACAAGAAGGAAGTATTACAACTCTGATATTACCATCAAAATGGAAGTTTTTGAACATTAATATAATGCACTCAACATTTCTCTTTTACATAGGACTACATTTGCTTCATAATATATGATTCTCTATAGCTTTTGTTTCATACTAGATGTGTTGGAACTCTTGTATGTAGGAATAGTAGAGCTGATTTGAGATGAACACGGTAGTTTTCAATAAGAAAAAGTTCTTACTGTTTAACATAACAATAATTAGAAGACTTTTTCAGATTGAAGGTATTGATGGCCTAATCTTAGGGGTGTCCAACACAGTGAGGTTCAAATCTCAGCACTCCTGTCAATCAGCTGTTTTGAAGGGTCTGCAGCCTTTTTTACTCCATTTACCTGCATGCAATCAACATAGTAGTAGCTAGGCTTAAATGATTTGTTGTCCTGTGTACATCAATGGGACAATGTTGCAATATGCGTCACAGGAACTATAGATAAAAACCAGTGCAGGTTAAAATAAGTCTACAAAATTCACACAGTAACAAAAGGAGAAAAACTGTGGAGCCAAAGTTGCTTAACTACACAGTACAAATGTATTTCTTTATCATGAGACATCATTTCACAGAATAAAATGCAGGACTAAGCTGACATAGGATAAAATGTTTGCAGCCCACCAAGGGGTATGGTAAAAATACAGTGCCTACAAGTAGTATTCAACCCTCTGCAGATTTAGCTGGTTGACACATGCGGAATTAACTTGGCATTGTGACATTTGGACTGTAGATCAGCCTGGAAGTGGGAAATGCAGTGCCACAAAATTTTTTTTTTTTTTAAAGCGTTAAAAGTTAATTCAGAGGGTCATTTATTATTCAACCCCTCAAACCACCAGAATTCTGTTTGGTCCCCCTAAAGCAGGGGTCTCAAACTCGGCTGGGTTGGTGGGCCGCACATAGAAAAAAATTGATATAGGGGGGCCGCATTGATATAGGGGGGCTGCATTGCTTGTAGGACTAAGTCATATTTTTAGTATTACCAGTACAAATCCTGATCCCTTTCTTGTAGTAATGTCCCCATCCTGTAGTAATGTCCTTTTCTACTGATGTCCCCATCCTGATCCCCTTTTCTAGTGATGTCCTCCATCGATCATGGTCCCCTTTTGTAGTGATATCCCCATACTGATCTCCTTTTGTAGTGATGTCCCCCTTCCTGATCTCCTTTTCTATTGATGTCCCCCATCCCATTCCCCTTTAGTAGTGATGTCCCCCATCATGATCCCCTTTTATAGTGATGTCCTCCATCCTGATCTACTTTTATAGTGATGCCCCCCATCCTGTTTAACCTTCTTTTTACACACTCAAATACACACTCTATCACACTCACACACAACCCTCCCACCCACACACACATACTCTCACACACACTCACACATCCTCATACACACTCTTACACTCACACATCCTCATACACACACCGAAACTCGCACACACTTTCTTATACACACATCCTCACACACACACACCTTCTCACACACACTCACACTTTTCTCACTTTAATGATGTATCGCTCCAGTGCAGGGGACCGCCGCGGTCCCCGCTGTACTGACTTCCGGCCTCCACTGTGCTATGACTTCATCCAGCCGCCGCTCAGACAAGCTCTGTTGCTCATCAAGATCAATGCAATCTGCCAGCCAAAGGCCTGCATGTGACGTCATATTCTGCCGTCAGCTGCGGGCCTCTCATTGGCTGGCAGCTTGCATTGATCTTGCTGAGTGGCAGAGCCTGTTAGTGCTGCAGACGGAAGTCATCACACAGTGGGGACTGCAGCGATCCCCTGCACTGGGACGAACCATCATTAAGTTGTCCAAGGTGCTGTGGGCCGCATAGGGAAGCCCCAGAGGCCGCATGCGGCCCTCGGGCCATGAGTTTGAGACCCCTGCCCTAAAGTATTAAGAAGTAGTTCAGGCACAAATAACAATGAGCTTCACATGTGTGGATTAATTATCTCTTTTGCCAGCCTTTTCTGACTATTTAAGACCCTCCCCAAACTTGTGAACAGCACTCATACATGGTCAACATGGGAAAGACAAAGGAGCATTCCAAGGCCATCAGAGACAAGATCGTGGAGGGTCACAAGGCTGGCAAGGGGTACAAAACCCTTTCCAAGGAGTTGGGCCTACCTGTCTCCACTGTTGGGAGCATCATCCGGAAGTGGAAGGCTTATGGAACTACTGTTAGCCTTCCACGGCCTGGACAGCCTTTGAAAGTTTCCTCCCGTGCCGAGGCCAGGCTTTTCTGAAGACTCAAGGCTAACCCAAGGACAACAAGGAAGGAGCTCCGGGAAGATCTCATGGCAGTGGGGACATTGGTTTCAGTCAATACCATAAGTAACGTACTCCACCGCAATGGTCTCCGTTCCAGATGAGCCCGTAAGGTTCCTTTACTTTCAAAGCGACATGTCAAGGCTCGTCTACAGTTTGCTCATGATCACTTGGAGGACTCTGAGACAGACTGGTTCAAGGTTCTATGGTCTGATGAGACCAAGATTGAGATCTTTCGTGCCAACCACACACGTGACGTTTGGAGACTGGATGGCACAGCATATGACCCCAAGAATACCATCCCTACAGTCAAGCATGGTGGTGGCAGCATCATGCTGTGGGGCTGTTTCTCAGCCAAGGGGCCTGGCCATGTGGTCCGCATCCATGGGAAGATGGATAGCACGGCCTACCTGGAGATTTTGGCCAAGAACCTCCACTCCTCCATCAAGGATCTTAAGATGGGTTGTAATTTCATCTTCCAACAAGACAACGACCCAAAGCACACAGCCAAGAAAGCCAAGGCCTGGTTCAAGAGGGAAAAAATCAAGGTGTTGGAGTGGCCTAGTCAGTCTCCTGACCTTAACCCAATTGAAAACTTGTGGAAGGAGCTCAAGATTAAAGTCCACATGAGATACCCAAAGAACCTAGATAACTTGGAGAAGATCTGCATGGAGGAGTGGGCCAAGATAATTCCAGAGACATGTGCCGGCCTGATCAGGTCTTATAAAAGACGATTATTAGCTGTAATTGCAAACAAGGGTTATTCCACAAAATATTAAACTTAGGGGTTGAATAATAATTGACCCACACTTTTATGTTTAAAATTTATAAAAATTCAACTGAGCAACATAACTTTTTGGTTTGTAAGATTTATGCTTCTGTTAATAAATCCTACTCTCGTTTGCAGTTTGAAGGCTCTAACTTATTGGCATCTTATCAAACCAGCTAAATCTGCAGGGGGTTGAATACTACTTGTAGGCACTGTACATATCATTACAAAAATTCATCCACTGTGCATTCAAATGGAAATTCCATATGACAGAGATTGGGATATATTAGATAAATTGTGACTGTGGAAAAAACCTAAGTCTAAAGTGAATTAAAACATTTAATGACTTCAGATATTTATAGGTAAGTACCTTAGAATGAATGTATAAATAAACAGGAAAAAAATGACATGACAAAAACTTTGCATATAAGTATCCCTTCTACAAGTATAGGCATGAACGCCAGCAGTGAAATAGTTGACAATTCAAACAGAATCCATACCCACAATGTGCAACGTGCAAATGAGCAAAAATAGGGGGTTCCCCTCCTGTTTATTTAGAAATTTAGTAATTTGTAATAATGAGAAATGACACAGGGAAAAAGTATTGAACACACTTACCAAAATACAATACTTTGTACGGAATCCTTTATGGGTGATGACAGCTGCAAGACACCTCTTCTATGGAGAAGCTAGTTGTATGCATTGCTCAGGTATGATTTTGGGCCATTCTTCCACACAAACACTCTTCAAATCCTGAAAGTTCCAAGGGCTCTTTCTATGAATTCTGAGCTTTAGTTCCTTACATAATTTTTTTATTGGATTCAGGTCATGTGATTGGCTGGAATATTTCAGAAGCTTTATTTTCTTTCTCTGAAACCAATTCAGAGTTTCCTTAGTTATATGTTTGGGATCAGTGTCTTGCTGGTATGTCTATCCCTCAGTTCTTTTTCATCATCCTGATAGATGGCACCAGATTTTTAGCAAGAATGTCTCAGTACATTTGACCATTTAACCTTCCTTCAATTACATGAATTTTCCCAGTGCTGTATGCTGAGAAACAGACCCACACCATAATGTCCCCACCTCCACACTGCACTGTTGTTGCAGTGTTTTGTGGGTGATATGCAAATTGGCACTTCAGTGAGGAAGTAGGCAAACTCTAATGCCACCTAATAAAGGTAGCAATCCTAAAAGTCATAATTGATTCTTTATCAAGCCTTTTAATATGATTTAGGATTTGTGCCAGATCAGAACCCCAAACTGCAGACACTGTGTTTTTTGTTGATTGCCCTTCATCTGTGCAGTGTGTGGGATTCTGACCTGGCTGTATGAGAGGCTAAGACGAGGTCTGGGGGAATAGTTATTCTCCTTGTGGAGAGCATTCTGCCTGCCGGCAGAAGAGACTTATATGGAGACACCTCCAAATAAAGTGTGTATTATTGAGTTCAAAGAGTTAAAATTTTATCTCACCTGACCTGACTATAATATCCCAGTATTTCACAGACTTGTCTAAGTGTTGTTAAGCAAACTTTAAACCTGCTTGAACATGCTTTGTGTTCAGCAATGGAGTCTTGTGTGGTAAGCATTGTTTTTTTTTTTTTTATTAAAGGGAAACTGTCACCCCAAATAACCTTTCTAACCTATTAATACCTGTCCCTGTAGCCTTACAATACATTCTAACACATCCCTGTCTCACCTTTTTTACTAATCTATGAGTACAATAATGTAGTTTGCAAACTTGCGAAATTCTTGTCAGAGGGGCTTTCCTCCAAGCCATTTTGACCGGTAGGCGGGTCCCCTGTGCTGTGCTACCCCTGCCTCGTTGCTCTAATACGCCCTAATGGGCGTCATTATACAAATGCAGAGCTCAGGCACAGGGGACCTGCCTACCGGTCAAAATGGCTAGGAGGAATGCCCCTCTAACAACAATTTCGTAAGTTTGCTAACTACATTATTGTACTCAAAGATTAGTAAAAAAGGTGAGACAGGGATGTGTTAGAATGTATTGTAAGGCTGCAGGGACAGGTATTAATAGGTTATAAGGGTTATTTGGGGTGACAGGTTCCCTTTAAACAATCATACTGGCTGATTACAGCAACAGTAAAAGAGTAGGATCACCCCCTCTGGGAGTTTATCTAGACTCTAGGCTTAGAGGGAAGAATCCAGTTTTGTGGGTGGTAGTGTTTGAGTAGAAGATTGTATAGCAGCGGTGCACAAGCTGAATAAATACCTCAAGGTACCATCACACGCGGCAATTTTGCTAGCAATTTCACTGGCAATTTGCTGGTTGCAGTGAAATCATGGACACATTGTTCTATTTGTACACGGCAACAAAATAGAACAATGTGTCCATGATTTCACTGCAACCAGCAAATTGCCAGTGAAATTGCTAGCAAAATTGCCACGTGTGACAGTACCTTTAGCTCCCAGTAAGTGAGTACTCGTGGTGACTGTCACCTTATCATCGGTAACAGTGGAAACAGAGCAATCGGAAAGGACTCCAGATGGGGATGTATAAAGACCTGTCTCCACACCACCATCACAAGCTTTTCTCCTGTCAGTGGACTAACTCCAGTGATACGGGTCTTCAGACTTCGCATAGACCTTGACGAACACATCAGCACGGAAGCAAAATGCTAAGTGTGGTGAGTCCAATGGTTGTCTAAATTGTTATTGAGAGTGGATCCCTGTAGTTTGGATGAGACTCTGGCCTGGGAGGACTATATGACTAACATTTGTGGAGGAGTAGGATGATCGACAGATATCATGCCAGCAATTAAATTTAAGTGTTTTGTTTCAAACTTGTTCGATTGTGATCAGCTAATACCAATTAGTCCACAGTACTGTGCCATGTACTGAGTAAAAGACTGTTTAAAAAGAAATCTGATCCCATATTAGTAACTCACTCAGTGCAAGAATCCTTGCCTGCATGAAGACCTACAGTTAGGGCCAGAAATATTTGGACAGTGACACAATTTTGGCGAGTTGGGCTCTGCATGCCACCACATTGGATTTGAAATGAAACCTCTACAACAGAATTCAAGTGCAGATTGTAACGTTTAATTTGAAGGGTTGAACAAAAATATCTGATAGAAAATGTAGGAATTGTACACATTTCTTTACAAACACTCCACATTTTAGGAGGTCAAAAGTAATTGGACAAATAAACATAACCCAAACAAAATATTTTTATTTTCAATAATTTGTTGCGAATCCTTTGGAGGCAATCACTGCCTTAAGTCTGGAACCCATGGACATCACCAAACGCTGGGTTTCCTCCTTCTTAATGCTTTGCCAGGCCTTTACAGCCGCAGCCTTCAGGTCTTGCTTGTTTGTGGGTCTTTCCGTCTTAAGTCTGGATTTCAGCAAGTGAAATGCATGCTCAATTGGGTTAAGATCTGGTGATTGACTTGGCCATTGCAGAATGTTCCACTTTTTTGCACTCATGAACTCCTGGGTAGCTTTGGCTGTATGCTTGGGGTCATTGTCCATCTGTACTATGAAGCGCCGTCCAATCAACTTTGCAGCATTTGGCTGAATCTGGGCTGAAAGTATATCCCGGTACACTTCAGAATTCATCCGGCTACTCTTGTCTACTGTTATGTCATCAATAAACACAAGTGACCCAGTGCCATTGAAAGCCATGCATGCCCATGCCATCACGTTGCCTCCACCATGTTTTACAGAGGATGTGGTGTGCCTTGGATCATGTGCCGTTCCCTTTCTTCTCCAAACTTTTTTCTTCCCATCATTCTGGTACAGGTTGATCTTTGTCTCATCTGTCCATAGAATACTTTTCCAGAACTGAGCTGGCTTCTTGAGGTGTTTTTCTGCAAATTTAACTCTGGCCTGTCTATTTTTGGAATTGATGAATGGTTTGCATCTAGATGTGAACCCTTTGTATTTACTGTCATGGAGTCTTCTCTTTACTGTTGACTTAGAGACAGATACACCTACTTCACTGAGAGTGTTCTGGACTTCAGTTGATGTTGTGAACGGGTTCTTCTTCACCAAATAAAGTATGCGGCGATCATCCACCACTGTTGTCATCCGTGGACGCCCAGGCCTTTTACAGTTCCCAAGCTCACCAGTCAATTCCTTTTTTCTCAGAATGTACCCAACTGTTGATTTTGCTACTCCAAGCATGTCTGCTATCTCTCTGATGGATTTTTTCTTTTTTTTCAGCCTCAGGATGTTCTGCTTCACCTCAATTGAGAGTTCCTTTGACCGCATGTTGTCTGGTCACAGCAACAGCTTCCAAATGCAAAACCACACACCTGGAATCCACCCCTGACCTTTTAAGTACTTCATTGATTACAGGTTAACGAGGGAGACGCCTTCAGAGTTAATTGCAGCCCTTAGAGTCCATTGTCCAATTACTTTTGGTCCCTTGAAAAAGAGGAAGCTATGCATTACAGAGCTATGATTCCTAAACCCTTTCTCCGATTTGGATGTGGAAGCTCTCATATTGCAGCTGGGAGTGTGCACTTTCAGCCCATATTATATATATAATTGTATTTCTGAACATGTTTTTGTAAACAGCTAAAATAACAAAACTTGTGTCACTGTCCAAATATTTCTGGCCCTAACTGTAGCTACAGGTATGGCCTGCTCTCTCATAAAGTCCACTCTAGTCTGATATCCCTAAATAAAATTCTGTGTAACCAATTATCGGAAGAAATTACCTAATAAACTAACTGAGTCCATCTGTGTATAATTTATTATCAGTACAACTACAGGTGTTCTTTAATGGCCTCAAAGGTGAAAGCTCATTAGGGACTGTGCCGCCCAGCTTAGGGGACCGGGATACCCGGCGCAGGGTCCCTTTCCTTGGGGGAGTCACTGGTGGCTGGACCCAGGCCGTGGCCCCAGGCTGGCACACTCCTAAAAGGGGGTATTTAGAAGTTTATATAGTTTATAAAGTTTGTAGATGTTATTGTCGTGACGCCACCCGGAATAATGTGGCTATATATGGCCACCGCTGCCTTGTACTGGCCAGGGGATGATGATGAGAGGCAGCTGAGATGGTATAGCCCTTTTCCGGGTAGGGCTGTAGGGTCCCCTGGACAGGTGATGTTAAAGTTAATGATGGATGAAGATGGAAGTATGGTGAGGAGATGTTGAGGGCACAGACACTTACTTGATTCACAGCAAATTCTCTCAGCGGTGATGGTCCCAATCCTGGATAGATGGTAACTGTTAAATCAGAGGCTGAGGCACAAATGAGGTTTAACTGGTTTACTTTCAACCAAACTATAATACAACAAGTCCCGTCTCCGGAGTCTGCAATAGGGGTTCAGTTGCTCAGGCCCCACCGGGTCCTTTACCTCCTGCTTGCGCTGTCTATGTGGCCCTGCTGCCGTGTGTGAACTCGCTGCCGGCCCAAATCTGTCCTCTCTGGGTCCCACTCAACAGGCAACTTGAGTCCTTTGTCTCTCTCTGCTTACCCCCTCCGGGAGTACTGCTGAACTCTTAGTATGTTGCTGTGTCTGGCCCTGTGAAGCTTGTTGTTACCTCACGTTTTTCCGGTTGCTGTATTGTATATAACTAATGCAGCCACGGATCCGGTATCCGTATCTGCGCTTTTTATCTAGGGTAGATAATGATGCTACCCGATTCTGAAAGTGTTTCTCTTATCAGTTTTCTCCTCCTCAGACCGATGGCTTGGCCCTGGAAATTGTCAGTCAGTCCTCAGGAACTCAATGCAGCTCCTGTCACTCTGAGCTCCTGGCTCCAACTGTCTGAAAATTTACCTCAGACCAGTGTTTTATCTCTAGGGAAGTCTCTGGTGTCTCTGGCCAAAGGTGGTAGTGCAGTGGCATGGCTTTCTAAGTGAGTGCAACTATTATGATCTTATACTGTGGCTAATACCCGCAGGGGCGCCACAGGACCAAACAGCATCATGAAAATCAAGCAACCCAGACAGGCCAGGGATAAAGTTGCATAGAGCAGTGAAGCAGGATTAGGTTATTAAAAACATCCCAAGCTATGAACATCTCTGTTCAATCCTTTATCCAAAATGGAAGGAGAGTGGCAGCACTACAAACCTACCAAGATATTATGTCCATCTAAATAAACATTCCAAGCAAGACGAGCAAGTCACCGTACTTCCAGTCATTCACACTTGGCCTCTCTGAAGGCAGGACGCATACATCCAGCTTCAGAGTAGTACGCAGACCGGAAGTGTGGTGACTATAGTGTTGCCGATGATGCAGGTAAAAAGAAGTTTATAATTGATTGGTCTCTATCTCACCCTTTTGGTGCCAGCAACATGAGCAAGTGCAGAAGAAGAAAAAAAATATGTATATTATTAATATTATTATAATCTCCTTTTCATCTGTATATTGTGAGGCTTATAGCCTGCCATATGCATAAGGAACCCAAAACATTTTATTCTTTATCCTATGATTAAGGGTAACCAGCTCACCGGAAACACATCAGGAAGTCTGTGCACGCATACTGCCTGTTTTTAAAATATGCTCTGATAAAGAAAAGAAGATTTTATTCATCTAAACCATGGATATGCCAACCCCTTTTCTCTATGCTCTATTACTGATGGCTTCCGAGCAGACATTGTCAGAGCGCTACATCAGCTGGAACCACCTGATGTTGTCAAGCATGCAGCTCTCCACTTCTCTTCATCATATTTAGGAGCAGATCACCATCTAGACTGTCCAGAAGTCTATGCTAGGCAAGAAGGAGGTGGTTTGTGATTTAATTACATTACATAATACCTTTATAGGAGTGTTTACAGCACATTTAAAAAAATTATCATAGAGTGCCTAAACCCTTTAATGTTGATTCTAGTTGTGAACATAGCAACTAATAATACCATAATGCTCAATGTACCTAATTTCCGAAGTGGTACCATGCAAGGTGTTAATAGTAGTCTGATAGGTTATGTAAACTAAGCCTTAAATATGGAATCAGCTCGTTTAAATGGATAGAGCGGTGTAGCTAGTGACGTCTCTCATCATTGTCTGTCCCCTACTCACTGTTATTAAATAGACCTAGAAAAAAGTAATTCCAAGTTACCAAACTGAGGAACAATCATCCCAACATAATCCAGTCATTACACTCCAGATGATAAAGGTTTAAAAGTTCTGAGCATAACCTAGAAAACAATATTGCATGAGAACATTAAGGCTCTACAAGTCCCAGCATTACTAAGCAATATAAACCCAATTGGTTTATAGAGGTTGTAGAAATGTCATCATAAATTAGTATGGAATAATTAAGGTATTGTGGGCTTGTCCAGTGAATGATGATAGGGAGAGGATTTGAGAATGAGGCAAGTCTTCTCAAATTCTCTGTAATTTGGTAAGATTGGGGTTGAGCTTCAGAATTCTGTATATGAGTGACCATTTCTTCTCTGTTCAGTAGACAGAGAACATCTTGTATGTTGTCCTGACAGCACCATGCTGAGACCCGTCGGAGGGAAGAGCTACAGTAGGTGACTGAAAAGGAATGAAGAACTGCTGCACTGAGTGCTGGACAGCTTTGCTCACTTCCAATGTAACTCGTCTGGCATTTTCCATAATTATTTATTGTCCAGTCCAGCCCTGACCATGGAGATGCCAAATCCTCATTTGAGCTATAGCAACAACAGTATGGAAGAAGAAATTGCAATTTTCGTACAACATTATTTATTGAGCCAGTGAAAAACTCTGTGTACAAAAGTGTAAATAGCCTTTTAATGGATCTGTATGGCCATTTTCATAGTGGGTGGCTCGGAGCACTCTTGTGGATTGTTAGGATTGATTGAGATCCCACAAGTCATTCCTGCAGCTACGATAATAAAAGTACTGGATACAAATAGTCATTAAATAGCCATCAAAATAACTCATATTTTTTATGTCACTACAAGTGATTTTCATCTCTCACATTTCTGTAACTCTAAGAGGAATTTTCTAAATCTTTTATAGCTGCGTTCTTTTAATCTGGAATCAAATTTGACTCCAAACCTGGCTTCTTTATACCGACATTACTGGTGGAAAGCTTGAACAACACAAATTGGCTTTGCTTTAATACAATAACCTGCAGATGATGTGCAGCACATACCTATTTTTATGTGTTTCTTAATGAGTACCATACTGAATTAACTCTCCTAATGTAAAATGTCTGCATTAGTTTCTTGTAATTTGGTGCCAGTTAATTTAGCATAACAATATACTATTAAATCAAATTGCACTAATATACCGTAATGACATGCAAGATCATTTCAGTTTTATTTTTTTTAACAATAGCATTACCTTACATTTCCCCAGCTCCTCGTTAGTCTGTAAATGATGTCAATCTTCTAACATGTGTTATAACACCCTATCAGCAAAGCCAACAATGGGTCTACAGTGATTTCCTGCATCAGCGCTGCCTTGGAGAAGTCAGGTGCATGTCTCATTTAGCGCATTATGACAAGACATGCTAAATCTTTATATGTGTTTTTCCATATGCTTCTACAATTAGGCAGCTGCAAAAAGACACTAACTGCTCTCACACAAACCTATTGTGACCAATGGATTTTTCTTAGAATTCAGAGCAGTTTTGTTGACCTTGATCAAACATACTGCAATTCTTGTATAAATTCTGATAATATACTGATAAATAATTTGGACACTTTGATAATATTCTATGAAAATATTTCTATCACTTAATTGCCGGCATACTGTATTCTTTTACCAAGGATAAGAATAAATTACCCTTTTTTTAACAATTTACGGGTTCTAGCGTGTGACCCTCCACCTTCATTCCTTGAAGTTAAGGGTGTTATGAAACTTAACTACTTACACAAAGCAATTTAAATTGAACCTGTCAACTGGATCTAAACCCCTACGCTATCACTACCTGTCCCTGCACCTTCCTAGCTGCTCCCTATCTATCCCTCTCTGAGCTAAAGGGGCCCTATAAAACTGCAGAAAAATAACTTATAACTTACAGCAGTCCCTGAGGCTGGGGACTGAAAAGGTGGCCCCAGGCTCCATTCTGCCCCTCCTTGATGCAGCAGCGCACGCCCCACTGGGCAGCATTATTCTTTCTTCATCGCCGCCTCCTCCATTTGGAATCTCCTGCCCTCTTTACACCTATCATGCACCGGCCGCTAAGTCACATCCGGCGCGGTTCATTATGTGTCCGATCACGTGATCGGCCCCAGTTCATTATGGGCTTGATTACGTGATCGGCCCGGCTCCAATAAGCGCATTGAGCATGCGCGGAGCCGAGCCGATCACGTGATCAAGCTACTTGCGGTGAGCAGATGCTGTAACGTCTCGTGGGACATCGTGCTGTGGATGATTGTTGGAGAGTATGTTTGAAGTTAGTAAAGTGGTGAAACAGCATGTGTGTTTTACTGAAAATAAAGGATTTTTGTTTTTTTTAACTATTTACTCACCGGATTGGGAATGTGTGGGTGTCATGTCTGAGCATTACCAATCTGCTCTGCTGTCATTAACCCCTTCTATTACCCCAGCTTCAACTGCACTGGGGCAACCAGAAGATCTAGGTAAAGTGCCAGGAATAGGCACTGCTAATGATTGTGCCAATTTCTGGGGTGGCTGCATGCAGCTATTTTGCAGCATGCAGGCCCAATAACTATTGGCCTCACCACATTGAGAATACCAGGCCCCAGATGTCTGGTCTTACCTTGGCTGGGAATCAAAAATAGTGCGAAGCCTAGGCATTTTTTAAAAACTATTTATTTTAATAATTTTTAGCTGGCTGCTTTATCTGAGCTGAGAATTGGAAATATGCTGCAGCCCTAAGCAAAATATTTCAAATTATTTCTTTTTACACCCCTATGATTGCAGGTTTGTTGCAAATACACTAATACATATAGTAAAATAGTAACATAGTAACATAGCTTTTAAGGTTGAAGGAAGACTTTAAGTCCATCTAGTTCAACCCATAGCCTAACATGTTGATCCAGAGGAAGGCAAAAAAAAAACCCATGTGGCAACACTAGCTCCACATTGGGGGAAAAAATTCCTTCCTGACTCCAGATATCGCAATCAGACTAATTCCCTGGATCAACGCCCTATCAAAGGATCTAGTTTATATAACTGGTAATATTGGCAACCAATTACAGATGCCGGCACAATGGGTGGGGGCACAACACCAATCACAGATGCTGTCACAGAGAGTGGGCATCTGAGCCTCCAGTGAATAAACTGAAGGTTAATGAGCAGGACCTGGAAGTGGTGTTACAAGCGTAGGGTCTATGGTAAGTATAATGATGCTGCTTTAATCACTGTTTTGCTTTCTTTGACAACCCCCAGCTCTAACTGCCACTATTTTATAACTGTAAAGTTCAGGTTTGGGATTCTGGTTAAGTCCTGTCCTGAACCTGAACACCTGCAGGCTTCACCATAACTAATTAACAATTCCCAGGTTTAAAGGGATGTGTTGGTAAGATTTGGTAGCAACAACTTTTTACATTATGCCAGCAAACCTGTTTAAATAGTGGTAGCACTGTGTCTCCTCCCTAGTCCAGAAGTAACATCCTTGTGCTAAGAATGACAGCTATTAGAGATATTGTTTAAATTCGCCTGTGTAAGGGGATGTGTTGGTAAAATTTGATAGCCGCAACTGGATTGTTATCAGCCCTGACTAAATGCTTTCATCTACCTACTCTGCCTACTCTTAAAGCTTTCCCAGCACTCTGCCCAACTAGCAGAGGTATTAGAATTTAGTTCTTAAAAGAGCTGTTTGATTAATCTTGCTGACTTGATCACACTAACACTGTTCAATCTCCTAGTCTTTCTATGGATCAAATGTGCGCAAGATGGCATTGACAGGTCTTATATAGACCCTATGACGGTATGGCTACAGCATTACTGCGATTGGCAAGCAATCTCACCATATTTAGTGGCTGAAAATCAGGTGAGGACCAAAATACTCACTGAGTAATGAATATTTCGAAAAGCGTACTATTCTTGCAAGTAATGAATAGTAACGAGTATATTTGCTCATCATTTGTTATAATGGGTACATGTGGTGTCAGTGAAATAAAGGATACCACACGTACTGGAAACATGAATGTGTCAAGGAGGCCTAAGACATTATTTTTAAACTCCAGTCTTCAAGAAACCCATGACAGGTCATAATTTGCGAACCATGGAAATTACAATTGTGCCAATCACTAATGCATTAATATGAAAATTGAAAAGAAAAATATAAGAAAAGCCTAATACATGAGTGTTCAGGGAAGATAAGTGCACTAAGGTTCAGAAAGCAGTAATGTATTGTAATGAGATTTTAGAAGACTCCACACAACATGACTGTGCACTAGCTTTAATAAATGAACCAAACTGTATGAAATGTGTTAATTGAGCCAAGAATCAATTATGGTGGCTCCTTAGTTACAGTCCTATGAAGTTCAAGTTGGATGGCTAAAATGCAAACTCAATATCACTAAATATAGTATGGACATCCAAGTCTCTGCTGTTTCCAAAAATGATTGTTAAAAAATATATTCTGAATCAATTAATATTTACATTACAATTATCAATGTTAAACTGAATGAAACAGGGGTGCAAGGGATCCAAGAGATAAGGGGGTCACTTCTACCTCCAAGTTATATGAATAGTACATTATGATGAGCTGTTAGGTAGCAAAGGTTCCATACTTTGTTCTTGCACAGGGGCCTTTTCTGTCAATGTCCTCCATTGGCATGAAAGCAAAGTTGGTGTTAGTGCATGTTCCCACTGTGTCTGGATGACTGACAGCTGCCCCATGTGCTTACTCTTAGTAGAGTTTTATGTTGTGTAAATGAATTCCCCAACATATTGGAACTTCTATTTTTTTATGTAAATTTTTCTTTTATAACAAAAAATTGCCTGACGGCCAAGTAGTGACTTACAAACTATGTTCTACAGCTGACAATTTATGTGCCAACTTCACTCTACTGCATTACTGATGGTAGAAGGATTACTGAAGTGGAAACTATAGTTTCAAATTGCATCAACATTTGAAGAAAATTAAGATTCCTTTGTTTCACTCAAAGAAATAAGATCCAAAGAATTGCTGTATCTATCCTATCGCAAAAATAGCAATATTTTTGACATAATATAATCCCTAGTGAGTGTCATAAAATTAAAGAATGTTTTTTCAATACAATAAATATATATTAATGTGAAATTCTCATGAGAACATCTGGTTACTGAAAAAAAGTTCAATCACAATTTAAGCATAACAACTTTTATAATGTATACAAGTGCCCTTAGGATTAGCCATGGCACAGCTGTTTAAGGCTGCTTCACACTTGCAGATGCATCTGCAGCGTTTTGCAGATGCATCTGCAAGTATCAGCATGCAGACCACGGCCGTGGTGTGAATGCTCTCATTGATTCCTATATGTGAGCCGTAAGCAGGCGTATGCCTGCTTACAGATCACACTCTCCCGCCCGCACTATGGACGCGAGATTTGCGTCCAAGGTGCGGGCGGAGTGTGTGATCTGTCAGCAGGCATACCCTGCTTACGGCTCACATATAGGGATCAATGAGAGCATTCAGACCGCGTGCGCCCTATTATAAACATAGGGACCGCGGTCTGCATGCGATACTTGCAGATGCATCTGCAAAACGCTGCAGATGCATCTGCAAGTGTGAAGCAGCCTAAGGAAGTATTCCCAAGCAATAATGGCACTTATCGGACACAGTGAAATAACCTTATGGAGCTAGAGGATGATTCAAGGATTAATACAGGTCACAATCTAACATACAATAAAGTAAATGCCAAACATTAAATACGAAGCACATAATGGTGGTAACCATGTCTTATAAATAAGGATTCCTTGAACAGTGCTGCATAGTACTTCCTTTAACTCAATTCATGAACATACAAATGCATTATCAGTTTTTAGATGTATGCTTTAGATGTAGAGCCTTGCATTGCCCGGGAAAGTAACAAACTTTCTTAGTTATAACAAAATAGAATGATCTTTTGCATATACTGTAAAAGTAAATGGACAGAAAATGGATTATTATAATTCAAAAAGTAAAGTAATAGAAATATTTCACATCATACAGGTGCATCTCAATGATGAAGAATATGATCAAAAAGTTATTTTTTTTAATAATTTAATACAAAAAGATAAACGCCTATATTATATAGTCATTATAAATAGAGTGATGTATTTCAAGTGCTTATTTCTGTAAACGTTGATGGTTATGACTTAGGGTAACTTTACACGTTGCAACATTGCATGCAATTTCACTTGCAACTTATTGGTTGCAGTGAAATCATGGACACATTGTTCCATTTGTACACAGCAACAAAATGGAACAATGTGTCCATGATTTCACTGCAACCAGTAAGTTGCAAGTGAAATTGCATGCAATGTTGTGTAAAGGTACCCTTACAGCCAATGAAACCAAAAAGGTGATTAACTCAGAAAATTGATTAAGGGTTAAAAACCATGCTGCAGTATTCCACGAGACATCAAAGGGTGAATATAATATTAATTTATTAGTCAATTCATTTCAGGGCTCCGAGATTTGGCCTGACACCAGGCAATATGATATTAATTTATCCTGAGGAAGGGGCCAGGGAACCTGAAACATGTTGAATAATAAATCAATATTATATTCACCCTTTAATGTATCGTAGAATACAAGAGCACGGTTTTTAACCCTTCTTCCTCCCTACTTTATGTGCACCACGCTGGGGATGGCAACAGCCATGATGTGCTTTTATAGTGGTTGTGACTCTCACAACCACACAAGGTGAAGCCTCTGACACCAATTTAGGCAATTTTTTATCTTTTAGACCCTTCATCCACCCTATATTAATTTTATGAGATAATGACCTTTGGATTTTCATTGGCTGTAAGCCATAATCATCAACATTAACAGAAATAAACACTTGGAATAGATCACTCTGTAAAGACTATATAATATATGGGTTTCACTTTATGTATTTAATTACTGAAAAAACTTAACTTTTTGATGATATTCTACTTTATTGAGATGCACCCTTATATTGAACTTTACAGATTTGCAACGCAAATTAAATAAATGATTACCCAGGTAATGTATCATGAGAAAAGCATGGATATTGCAAATTAATTCCTGCTACTTTCAAGGACTGTGCCTGAGCCTTTCTAATGAACAATGCAAGATATTGTGATGCTCTAGTAATCATTAAGGTTTATTGAAAAAGTATTCAGTGAAGTTAATAAGCAGAGATGAGCAAAATGTATCTGTATATGTTCGCTAATTTGAAATCCGGACTGAATTTGGCAATATTGGTTCTGTCCCTCGAAATAAAACGGTTTGCTGAAAAGTCGCAAATTCAGGATTTGTTCGGTGATTGTTTGTATGACAAAAATCGTCAGTGCTCTATTTTCAGACTGCCAGTGTCTAGCATATTGGGCAGGATGGGAGGGTGGCTGAGAGGACTCTCAGATCAAATAAGCACAATTCATCATTTTCTTCTTTCTCACACTTAGGGCCCCGTTACAGCGACGCACCAGTGATCCCAACAACGATCCGACCTTGCCGGGATCGCTGGTGTATTGCTGTGTGGTCGCTAGTGAGATGCCAGACAGGCAGCCTTACCAGCAATGACCCAGCGATGCGCCTACACCGGACGGTTGTTGGGATCTGTGAGGTTCTCTGCCACAGAATGGGGATCACTGGTTATTGCCCCTGTAACACACAGCGATACAGCATGCCCAGCGGGAGATCGCTGATCAAAAAATGGTCCTGGCCATTCATTAACGATCAACGATCTCACAGTGGGGGGGCCGCTCGCTGGTGTGTGTCACACACAGCGATATCGCTGGTGAAGTCCCTGCTACGTCACAAAACCTGTGACGTTGCAGTGATATCGCTGTGTGTGAAGTACCCCTTACTGTGGGTGTTCTGGTTTGGCATCCAATCAGCACCCATAAAGCAAATCGCACTTTTTGCACACAAGGAATTGTGTCATCGTCTGGGTATTTCACATGTCCTTGCCATATAGGAACTGGCCATTTCAGCTCACCGTCATTTTCTCAATGTTGAAGCTCAGTGACAGTCTTGCTGCTGCAGTGATCCTGTGTGCGCTATTTAGATAGCTTGCCATTCTATTTCTTTCTAGATAGAGAGATAGATGGGATGTTTAGTAACTCCTTACTAAAACAGCCCTTTTTAGGGCTTAGTAACAATGTCATGAAGATGTTAAGATTCACACCACAATTCAAAGACAGAGCTTGAACTCCTCAAACCCTCCTTTTAATTCTCTGGACTTTATCACTTGGATGCTGTACAGACAGTGGGCAATCATTTTGGCTTTATTGTATGTCTAGTTCAGTTACATTTTTTATGTATAATTGAAGGTACAATTAATGTTATATATTCATATGACCCGAAAGTTACTTTAACAGAGGATGATAAAATCATAACTCATTGTATGTCATAAAATAGACATTAATACCATAAAATAAATTGAGCATTGAAACCACACAATAAAATGAACATTAATATGAACATTAATACAATATGATAAATGTTAATTTAGTACAGTTCAATGAATACTTCCAATGCGCAATTACACATTAATTTTAGACATTTCATAAAATAAATAAATTACTGCTGTACAATAAAATGAGAGTTCATACTACTCAACAACAATAACCATATTAGCTTACAATAAAATGAACATTTATTTTATCCTACAAAATCGGAATAAATTGAATAATACCTTGCCGTGAAACAAACATTTACCGTATACCAGACTAAATAATAGTGTTAATACCTAATATATGGGCATTTTTCTTATATACTGAACTTGTGTATGGCAATCAAAATGAGAGAACATTGTATAATAAAAAAGCCAAAATCCCAGCGCTGCCTGTGGTTAGCGCACATTACAACTAGAGACGAGCTACCACCCTAGTGTTCGAATTTGATTCGATTAGTTGAAATGGGGGTATGTTCATCGAATGTTCGTCGAACACCGTCAAAAACCATTGAAATCAATGGCAGGCAAACACAAACACATAGAAAACAACTTCAAAGGTGTCCAAAAGAACTACTCAGAAGACACACCAAACACATGGAAAAGTGACAAGTACATATAGTCATGCGAAAAGAAAAGAGGTGGAGGAGTAAAAGGAGGAGAAGACACAGATAGAGGCATGTCATGCCCTTCTAAAATCATGTAAAACACAGCAAGGGGAATCCAACAAGAGTCTCCATTCTTTCCAAAAATCTGGGCACAGACACCACTTAAGTGGTATCAGTTGCCCCAGAGTGCAAGCTTAAAATGGTTGGTGACAAGCCTTTAGCTTCCCCAGGATGACACAGGGGTATAAAAGTTCTTGCGGATCCATGACTTAGTTAGTCTGTCTACATTCCAACTGGTATCTGTCAGCACAGAGAGAATGCTGGCTGCAGGGCACGACTAAATTTCCAAGGCATGAGTGGCGAGCTCAGGCCATTTTTCTGGATTGGAAGCCCAAAATGAGCAAGGGTCTAGTTCCATAGTTATATGTAAAAAAAAGAAAAGAGGGGGGCGCAATGTGAAGACCTAAATAGGAAATATGGATTTTGGTGGTCAATATTATTCCCTCACCTGAGGGTGTTGTGCGCCCTCGCACAACACCGGTGGAAAGCTCTGGCGTCCTCCTCCCTTGCTGTCGGCGGTCACCAGTCGCTGCTATTCTGGTTCTTCCGGCGGGGACCGTCATGTGACCGTGTCTGCGTCCATAGTTATGGCATCGATGTTTACTTGGTGATACTCCTGTATCATCCTATCTAGGCGTTGACTATGTATCAAACCTCTTGTTTCCTCTGGCCTTGCAAAGTATTGTCTAAAAAATTGGTGAAGCGATTCCACAAAATTGCTGTGACCCCCAGATACGGTGTTACTGTTACGGTTTGAGTGATGACTCGACAGTCCCACAGTTGGCAAGTTAGAACTGTGAGATTCACTTTGTGTACCACTGGTGTTATGTGGTAAAGCAGATCTAAGATTCTGTAACAGCCTCCGCTGATACTCCTAAATGCGTGCATCCCTTTCTATGGCAAGAATTATTTCGCCAAATTTACTCTTTTACCGGGGATCTAAGAGTGTGGCAACCCAGTAGTGGGCATTACTTTGAATTTTGACAATCCGAGGGTCATGTTGCAGGTAGTGCAGCAAGAAGGCACTCATGTGTATTGCACATCCAGGAGGACCATGTCCATGTTGTGTTGGTGGCAGCGAGGTAGTAATCATGCTTCCTTCCTCTGCCCTCTCCCCCCAACCTCGCACAACAGAAATGTAATCAAGGTCTCCCTCATCTGCTGAGTCTTCCATGCCCATCGCCTGTTCGTCCTCAATTTGTTCCTCAGCTCCTGCACCCTCCTCAACAGTTTGGCTGTTACCATGCACCCTCGTTAATCCCTCTACCCCACCCTCCCATGCCTGCCGCCTTTGTGCTGCCGACCATATGGACCTTGGAGATCTTGTTATCCCTTCCGCATACGACTCCTCCTGTTCCTCCTCCCCCTCCTCTTGTCCCACCACCTGACTCCAAATAATGTTCAGAGTGTGCTCCAGCATGTAAATGACCGGAATAGTCATGCTGATAATGGCATTGTCAGGACTAAAAATCTTCGTTGCCATTTCAAAACTTTGCATAAGGGTGCATAGGTCCTTGATCTGAGACCACACCTGCAGCATGATTTGCCCCCATCTGGATATTATTGGCCCAGGCTATACGTCATAACATATTGCACTAGGGCTCGTCGGTTTTGCCACAGTCACTGCAACATGTGCAAAGTTGAATTCCACCATGTCGGCACATCGCAATTCAGCCGGTGAACTGGCAGCCCGAATGACTTCTGTAGAGATGCAAGTCATTGAGCTGCGGGATGCGAACGGTGGAAGTGAGCACACAGCGACCGTGCCCTCTGCAGAAGCCCATCTAGGCCGGGATAGTGGGCTAAAAATTGTTGGACAACCAGGTTCAAGGCGTAAGCCATACAAGGCACATGTCTGACATTGCCCCAGCGAAGGGCCGCACCCAGGTTTGCTGCATTGTCGCACATGGCCTTCCCTGGCTGCAGGTTCAGTGGAGACAACCATTGATGAAACTCGGTCTCCAGTGCTGACCACAACTCCTCAGCTGTGTGATTCAAATTTCACAGACATTTCATCATAAACACCGCCTGATGCCATTGAGCCCTGCTACCAGCATAGTAAGGAGATGTGCAGGATTCCTTCTTCACAGTTACAAACACGGTGGCATTACCAGACATGCTTTGGGTGCAGGTGGAGGACCGAAAGGGGGTTGAGGAGGCAGAAGCAGTGGAGGAACTTCTACATACAGAGGATTGATGCACAACTCGTGGGGATGGCAACACTTGGTCAGCAGTTCCTTCTCCTGCTGTCACCATAGTTACCCAGTGACCAGTCACCGACATGTAACGCCCCTGTCCATGCTTACTCGTCCAAGTGTCTGTGGTGAAATGCACCCTGTCACACACAGAGTTTCTCAAGGAAGCAGTGATGTTGTGCGTGACATGCTGGTGTTGTGCAGGCACAGCTTTCTTTGAAAAGTAGTGGCGACTGGGCACCTGGTACTGGGGCACTGCGACGGACATAAGGTCATTAAAATCATCTGTGTCCACCAAGCAGAAAGACAGCATTTCTGTAGCCAACAGCTTGCAGATGGTGAAATTCAACCTCTTAGCTTTGTCATGGCTAGGAGGAAATGGTCTTTTACTTGTCCACATCTGAGGGACCGAGTGCTGGCTGCTGTGCTGAGATGGGGTTGAGTAGGGTGCCCCTGGAAAACCGCTGGTCTGTGAAGAAGGTGCAGGCAGAGATATTATGTTGCCTTCATCCAAAGGTGGTGCTCTCAATGTAGGAGAGCTCTCAACACCAGCAGATGTTTCCACTTCCAAAAGAACTGACGACCTGGCAATCACACTGGCTATTGCAGATAATGAGGTCTGATGTCTGCATCCAAAAGCATGTGTGACTGCTGTCCCCACAGTCACAGAGGATGAAGAGGCCGCGGATGCACTTTATGGGGCAGATGGTGGTTGGCCCAGCCCGCCAGGCCGCATTGTAGCACAGTGAGATTCCCACTGCAACTTAAGTTTCTTATCCATGTTACAGTTCATGCATGAAGTACTCAAGTTATTGATTTTTTGACCTCTACTTACATTTTGGCGACAAATCTTACAGATAACATGAGTCATCCTTTTCGATCTCAAAATAGGCCCAGGTTAGGCAAGGCTTAGAGCCCATGCGACCTGAAGAGCCACCACGACTTCTGCTCAGAGGCAGAGTTGTGGTTGAGGATGCAGTTGTTGACGTGCTTCCAATACTCCGTCTCTGTCCAGGAAGGCGCAACCTAACCATGTCGTCACTAGCATCCTCCTCTACCTCCTCTGCTGACCTCACCGACTGGCTTACTGTGGGTTGACAGTAATTGGGATCTCCAACCTCGTCATCATCACCCTGTGTGTTCTCACACCCGTCGTCCTCAGAGCCAACCTCTTCCTGTCCTGACCGAAAAGTCAAGTTGTCATTCCAATCAGGTATCTCAGTCTCATTAGCATCTTCCTCATTGTCTCCACCAACAGGAGTAACAGTTTGGAAATGAGGGTCTACATTATGCTCAGAACCTTCTTCATCCGGGCCTGGATACGACTCACAAAGCTTCTGGGCATTAGTGCAGATCATTTCCTCGTCTGGACTCACAAAAGCTTTGGAGCAGATCTCTGATTCCCAGGCTATAGTATGAGTGAACAGCTGCAGACTCAACCATCTGTGTTACCCCATACTCAGGTGAGGGGGACTTGGGAGATGTGAGGAAGCAAGTGTGATTGGGGTGACACCTCTGAGGACTGGAGTATTTGTGATGTTGAAGTTGAGGTGGAGGAGAGCCCACTTGATGGAGTGCTTGACATCCATTCAAGCACCTGCTCTTTTTGTGCCTCATCTACAATTTGTAGCGATGGTCGTGTCCGTAAGAAAGGAATCACATCAGATTGTCCACGAAAAGAAGTAGACATCTTAGTTTGGCTAGAAGATGATCTTTCTTCTGCAGATATTACTGTTGCTTTACCACCTACCCAACGGACACAAACTTTTTTTCCTTTCCAACATAACTACCGTAAATACTCGTGTATAAGCCGAGTTTTTCAGCACAAAAAATGTGCTGAAAAGTCCCCCCTCAGCTTATACACGAGTCATACAGTAGCCCCAGCGGTATACAGCCCCCCGTGGTATACAGGGTCCCCCCTTGCTTGCGGCACACCTGTAAAGTAAGACATCATTATACTTATCGCTGTCGCTGCCACCGCCGCCGCTCTGTCATCGTCACCGCGCTCCTCCGTGTCTTCATGCTTCCTTCTATAGCGCACAGGAAATTACGTCATTGTCTGTGCGCCGGAGGAGGAACCATGAAGACCCAGAGGAGCGCGGTGACGGTGACAGAGCGGTGGCGGTGGCGGCAGCGACAGCGATAAGTATAATGATGTCTTACTTTACAGGTGGGCCACAAGCAAGGGGGGGCCCTGTATACCACGGGGGGGGGGGCTGTATACCACTTGGGCTGCTGTATACAGCTGGGGCTGCTGTATACAGCTGGGGCCCTGTATGCCACTGATGGGGGGGCTGTATACCACTGGGGCTGCTATATACCAACTGGGGCTGCTGTATACCACACCACTGGGGCTGCTATATACTTCTGGGGCTGCTATATACCACTGGGGCTGCTATATACCACTGGGGCTGCTGTATACCACACCACTGGGTGCTGCTATATACCACTGGGGCTGCTATATATCCCTGGAGCTGCTGTATACCACACCACTGGGGCTGCTGTATACCACTGGGGCTGCTGTATTCCACTGGGGCTGCTGTATACCACTGGGGCTGCTGTATATACTGCTGGGGCTGCTGTATATACTGCTGGGGCCTGTATATACCACTGGGGAGGCTGCTGTTATACTGCTGGGGCCTGTATATACCCCTGGGGAGGCTGCTGTAATACTGCAGGTGCCTGTATATTCCACTGGGGAGGCTGCTGTATACTACCACTGGGGAGGCTGCTGTATACTACCACTGGGGAGGCATGTATACCACTGGGGGCCTGTATACCACACTGCTGGGGGCTGTATATCTGTGCTGGGGTCCACCCTCGGCTTATACACGAGTCAATAGGTTTTCTCAGGTTTTGGGGGCAAAAGTAGGAGGGTTGGCTTATACACGGGTCGGCTTACACACGAGTATATACGGTATTCCCCTTTCCACCAGCAGCAGACCTTTTGCCACTCATTTTGGAGGTTAACTAATTGGCAACTCTGTAGCTGTGGGCACAAAAAACAATGGATGGAAACCGAGCAGAGCTGAGTGGCTAAACTGTGGTAGTAGCCCAAAAGGATTGCCTGGGCTAGATGCAGTAAATAATTGTGATTAGATATACAGGCAATGTAGCTTGCTTCATAACTGGGCTACTCTGCTGACTACCAGACACTGCTACTAGGCCCAAAGGATTGCCTGGGCTAGATGCAGTTAAAAATTGTTATTAGGTACACAGGCGGTGTAACTTGCTTCACAGCTGGGATACTCCGCTGACTACCAGACACTGCTACTAGCTAAAAATGATTGCCTGGGTTAGAAGCAGTAAATAATTGTTATTAGATACATAGGCGGTGCAGCTTGATTCACAGGTGGGCTACTCCGCTGACTACCAGACACTGCTACTAGGCCCAAAGGATTGCCTGGGCTAGATGCAGTAAAAATTGTTATTAGATACACAGGCAGTGTAGCTTGCTTCACAGGTGGGCTACACCGCTGACTACCAGACACTGCTACTAGCCCAAAAGGATTGCCTGGGCTAGATGCAGTAAATAATTGTTATTAGATAGACAGGCGGTGTAGCTTGCTTCACAGGTGGGCTACACAGCTGACTACCAGACACTGCTAGTAGCCCAAAAGTATTGCCTGGGCTAGATGCAGTAAAAAATTGGCTACTAAAGACAGGTGGTGTAGCTTGCTTCACAGCAGTGCTACACTACTAGCCCAAAAGTATTGGCTGAACTAGATTTGGCCAGACCGCTGTGAAAAACATTTGAACAGCACTGGCACAGAGCTGCCTGGCAAAAAAGTGCTAGGAACTGCTCTAACCTAGCCCTCAAAAGGGCTGATTTTGCAACTAGTCTCTACTTCTATGAACTAGCCCTCAAAAGGGCTGATATTACAACTAGTCCCTACTCCCTACACCACTCTCTCTATCTAAGTTAAAATTCACTCACTATCTGGCTGACTGACATTGTAACACTCTATAGTGCACACAGCAGCAGCGGTGCTGTCTGACACAGTGCTGCAGCAGTGAAGAAATGGTGGCGACGGGGAAAATGGCTGGGTCTTATAGGGCAAGGACATGTGACATACACAGCCAATGACACATGCCCTTGCTCGTGTGCGTGCTGATAGTCTAACAGACTGCACCACCCCACTGTAAATGTGGTAAGGAAAAAAAAAATGGAGATAGGCATTATTTCAGCACAGATCTATACCCCGCTCCCCCCTGCCCACTATACACTAAAACTGTATATTAACATTGAATAACAGTATTAGTGTGAAAATCCAGTTACGCTTTTGGTGAACGAAGCGTTATCGAACATAACCTCGAACTGCCGAATTTGAAGAAAATTGTTCGCATTCGTCGAATGACTCGAACATCGCCCAAAAAAGGTCGAATTTGAAATTAGCAACATTTCAAATTGAACACCGTTCATCTCTAATTAAAACGGTTTCAGGAAAGGGGATACAGCCAAAGATCAATAAAAAAATGGCTACTGTAGAGCCAAATTGTGTCATCGTGCTGATCTTTTGTGCAATAAGAAGAAGGAGGAGAAAGCACAGGACCAGCATCCACGTATGATTACCACTTATCACAAACAGTAAAGGGATTTCATTCAAGTGATCAACAAGCATTGGGGTAAACTTTTAAGTGACCCCATTTTGGGAAAATGCACTTCTCCCAGGACCCCTAATTACAGTCCCAGAGCCTGAAGGACCCCGTAGTCAAAAACCACTTTGTACGTCAAATGAGTAATAAACAACATTGGTTGGATGTTATGGGGTTGTTTTCCATGTCTGTACTGCACAGCTTAAGAGCAAGAGGTTTCACAATTCAGAGTACTCCAGGGTGCTCGACATTCATCACCATATCACTTGGTCAACAAAGGGGGTCATATACATGGTTGAATGTCCATGTAAGAAAATTTACATTTGAATGACCACCCAGGAACTACGTGTTCGTGTACGTGAACACGTACTTGACATTAAAAAAGATGCATCCGCGGATGAACTAACAACTTTGAAGACCTTACCTAGACACTTCTATCTGAAGCATCGTAGTATTCAAGTTTACTAAATGTGATAGGCATTGATAAGGTATCCATGGGTCCACGTGGGGGCAACTTGAGCAAAGTTTTGGGGAAGCTTGAGAACAAGTGGATATACAGATTAAAAAGCACAGTCCCTTTTGGCCTCAATGAAAACTCTGGATTCAGCGCATTTTAGTAATTTTTTGTAAATGTATTTGGTCTTTTGTATATTGACATTCCACACATTCAGGTTTGGATGTGGTCTTTTAGTCTTGTCTTTTATTATTGTTCTTGATTTTACCTATGTTTTTATTTTTTTTTCAGCTATTCTTCATTGTTTTGTTATTTTCTGTTCATTATTGACGTTTATATTTCCCGATTCTGGACCTGAAAAGGTGCTGGTTGTCGAATCGGAGCTTTGAAGAACACTCCATGTGGGAATTACTCATTATTTCACTTACGTTGCCACTTCACACTGTGATTTGTCATAATTATCCATTCAATCCCCTTTTCCCTCACTCTCTTGTTTATATGTAAGCATACTATCATAAGTTTATTCATTCCCCTTTCCCAATACTTACACAGATATGGTCTCATAAATGTGTGCCTGTATATAATTCAGGGTTCACTTCATGTGTGTATGGCGGCCGTCACACGGTTCAATATTGCTAACGATATCGTTTAAGCGATCTGCTTTTTGATCGCTTAAGCAATATCGTTTGTGCATTGCTGCGTGCAATCAAGCGATTTTACAATGTAAAATCGCTTGATCGTGACATCGCAGATATGAGAGTCGGAGCTCATATCAAGCGATAAACGCTTGTTCAATCTGCTTCATCGTGGTGCACGTGATCGCTTACAATATCGCTCACGATATAGATACGTGTGACGGCCGCCTATTATAGATTTTTTGTTGAATTAACATAGCACACTATTAATTTAAAACTGCACTGTGTATCAGCACTTTTCATTGTACCAGCATATACTGTGTTTATGTTTATTTTGTACATATATTTTTCCTGTATTGTGATTATATAGCAAGTAGAGTTAATACTGCAAATATGGGATAATTCTGCACTTTTTCACTTGTATATTGCACCTTAGATGTAATCATAATGAGCTTTTATGTGGTACAAGGCTGTGATGGCCCCAATCCTCGTCTCTCCCCCACTATGTGTGAGCGCTTCCCGCTTGTGACGCTCTCGAACCCTCCTCCTCCCAACATCCCGTGTTGCTTCCACTTGTGTTCCAAAGCCCGGAAGTAGGTGCGGTCACACGAGAGAGAGTGATCAAGTGACCGCAGCGCCAGAAACACGGAGGAGGTGACAAGACACACATGCTCTGAGTGAAGTATTCAAATCCTCTTATAAAAATCCGCTGTTTATAACCTGTACCTGGCACACTGTTACCCCTGAAGAAGTCCCGTGATGAAACGTGCATAGGGGCTAGAGGAATCCTGGGCGCGCATTCTGAATACAGGCATCTACAGTAAACATATAAGGGAGGAGGCATGGCCTACACTGCAGACAGCAGCTCATGAGGAGACAATTTATCAGATTAGCACAGGCTGCAGCACTGTTGCTGAGCAGTGTCAGAACATCAGAAAGAGTGCAAACTCCTCACAAACAGCTCAGTCACAATTTCTGTTAAACCCTTGTCTGCTGGCTCCCCACACAACTCTCTAACGTTGTGAAAATACACACACATTGCACTGCTCCCTATGGCCAGGGTCACATTTGGGCAGGTACATCCATTTGACAGATGTATTACAGGATGCGTTTTTTCCCCTAGCGTTTTCATGCATTTTGTGCCAAGATATGATGCCGAAAAAAAAAACATGCGTTCACAGGTGGTACATACATGTACCATGCATTAACGCATGCATCGTCCATAGACTCCAATGTTAAATTAACGCATGCGTTTTTCCAAAGGTCCTCAAAAACACTGCAGCCCGCAATTTTATGTGCGCTGTGAAAAATGCATAGTGACAAACATATTGCACTTTAGAAATGCGTTTTTTGCATTGGACTCTATGCATGCGTTAACACATGGGTTTTTCCTCATTTCTACATGGAAATAACACATGCTTTTAGCGGATGCATGGCATGAATCTGACCCTAGCCTATTAGCTGCTAGCCATGCCCACAAAGCCATGAAATTATGTTTTTAAAACAGCACAGAAAATATGAGAAAACAAGTCATAGGGCACAAAAAAGCATTATCTTAGCTGTTGTGTGACCCATCATTAACAACCAATTAACAAACAGTGCAGGATTGTTTTTTTTTCACTGAAATTACATTTACACTTTATGGTACCTTTACACGCCGCAACAGAAGGTAATATGGGAGGACCTGGGGCAGCAGGGACATCACATAGGCATGCCAGAGTTGTGGATTACGAGACGCTCGTACGGTGATTGGACAAAGCAATAACATCATGATTGGCCAGCCAGCGCAGGAAAGCTGGCTAATACATGATGCTATTGCAATTGTGTAGTGTGACTGGTCAGCTCCTTAAATATGCCGCCCTATGCAGGGACAACCAATCGTAACACAGGAGCTTCCACCAATGATCGCTGAAGGGGGGCGGTATCCCGGAGGCTGTGTCACGCCCCAGGGAGTTAACTAGGTGACGAAAAAACCTTCCTGTTCCTCATTTAGATGCTGCTACCATCGGGTTGAAACCAACCTGTTTTAGAGCACTGCTCAAAAACAGGTGTCGACAGTGACGGGTGGCATCAACCTGATTTACACGCCGCTACCTCCCGGTGTTTTGACGGTACCCGGTTGTGTCTAACCTTCTGTAGCGGCGTGTAAAGGTACCATTAAGAGTATGGGCACATTCACACAAGCATATTACATGGCCAAGTACTATCCGATATTTTCTCAGATAGCACTTGGACCAGTGTTGTACTATATGACAGTGCTGATCTGCAATTTTTTCTCATGCTGATTTGGAATGAGAAAACAATAATAGCATGCTGAGATTGCCTCTGCAAATCACATCATATGTACCCATACATGTCTATAGGTGCATATGAAGCATCAGAATGCACTTGGATGACATCCAATTGTCATCAGATTTAAACAAAAACATATAACGGGGAAAATGGAGAAATTAAGATTGCCAGTTTTTCCGCATCTGTGATCCAATTCTCACATGCAAAAGAATTGGGGCAGACTGAATGACAATCGGCTCACACTCAAAATAAAGTGTGAACAGAGTGTCATCTTCATATATATTCTGATTCTGGCTGTTGTCACACATGCCAGCCGTTTTTGCTTCAGGACCATTTTTGGGGAAAAAAATTCAATTTTTTTCTAAGTTCCAAAAACGGATCCATTAACGGATGGTGCACTTATGTATATCTCCGTTTCTCAAAAACGGTAATCCAGAATTCCTTGGCTTAATAAACGTTGCTAGTAATGTTTTTGGGTGCTAGAAAAAAGAACCTGTTTTTTTTAACATGGGGGCTATGGGAAAACATTAGAGCATTATTTATGCGTTAGACGGATGATGTAATAGCAGAGCCCAGCCTGCTGTAAGGCTGGGGTCACACATAGAAATCCATTTTTGGAAGTGATTTCCATGACCAATCCGTTTTTTTATGGGTGCTTTTTGAGCCTCCTGCACCCCTGAACGTGTTTGGACTTAGGCTGGGGTTCCACATAAGCCCTCAGTCCGTTTTTCCTATCCGTTTTTGCAATGATTTTGTGTCCCAAAACGGATAAGAAAACGGATCCATAGGCCTCAATGTAAAAAACGCATTGCCAAAAAGTGGTTTGTGAAATCCTGTGCGTTTTTGAGAATGCACACCAAAAACGCGGTAGCCCGCGTTTTTTGTCTCCTTCTCAAAACGCATGCGTTTCCCTCGTAATGGGGCCCTATGGGAAACGCATCCGTTAACGCGTTGCCATTTTGAGCACATATTGCACAAGTGCGTTAACGCATGCGTTTTCCTAATCTGCTCCAGAAGGTGGCAAATGTCAATCCTTCAAGGTCATGTGACCTTAGCCAGCCACACAAAAGTGGGGGTGTCAACCAGGAAATCAGCCCTGCTCCCTGGACATACTACATGTGTTGGAACCCTTCACACTGACACTATGGTAGGTACAAAATGTTAGCACATATGTTCCTGATAAGATGTAATTGTTGTAAATGCTGCCCTCAAGTAATGTCTCTTTCTGTTTGTCTCACCTGCACAGGTGACTGATTCGGAGCTCAGTGACAGGGACAGTCCCTCAGAGCACTCATCTGTCTTGTCTGTAAGTAGCCCATGCATTTTGGGTTGTGACCTACTAATTGCCTAATAATGCTTGTGTGGCACTGCTGTTTACCTCAGCATGTTTCTGGGTAGGGGTTGATGCCATGTGCGCGCAGCCAGCTCAAGCCACACGACAATGCGGATGCAGGGTGCTGCGCTTCACTGTACATGACCGTGTGCTCCTCTTCCCTGCAATATGTGCTGTTGCGGAAGGCTGGTGAACAATCACACAGTGTGGTCCGCAGCAGGCATGCAACATGTTGTCTCCCTGATGCCGACGACATTGTGTTATGTGTGAGCATCAATATGGATGTGTCCAAATGACATAGTGCAGTTAATGTCAGGGCACGGTCGTGGCCTGTGAAATGCAGCACACCGCGTACACATTATAAACTTGGGGGCATGCACTTTCTGCACTCACATGTTGTCTCCTCGACCACGAACCCTGCGCAGGGGAATGCCATTGTGCAACCAGACTGTAACTGTTAAGTTCTTAAAAATGACAACTTCAATGTGTTGGTCACATATCATCATAAGTTGCCTTGGGACACGTGTTGGTGTCTGCATGCGAATGGCATGCAGATGGGAATGCAGCAACAAGGCTGCCCATATTGATGTGAACGCATTGCACTTTGGAAACATGCGTTCACATTACTATGCACCCTACTCAGCCAAACAGCTGACTTGTTATTGGTCCGGAGGCGGCAATCTGTTGTATGGCCGGAGGTGTCAGTGTATGAAAGTTAACGCAAATGAGGATCATCCAGGTGTTTTGATGTAATGCGCAGAGTCAGAATTGGCTGATATTGTTGCACTACATTAGGAGCATCTGCCTGCTTAATTCAATGTACTCTGGCAAACTCCCTTATTTTGGGTATGTGTGTTTGCGACTAACAGCTGAACCATCCACTGATTGTCACCGTTTATACCTGCCCACCATCATTGCCGCCTGTAGATGATGTTCCGTTGTCAAACGCACATTAATGCTGGCCATGGGTACAGATGTCAATGACATCTGCAACCTTGTCGTGCAATGCCATGGGGAGGAGACTGTGGATCCATGTCCCTCAATGGGTGTATGGCGCACTTGTTGGCATGTGATGATCCAAAGATCCTCTGGTACACCTCCCCAAGTTCCACATGCTGGGGGCCCTGGGGTGTTAGGGGTGTACCAACCACTTATACCCACCACTGCGGTTCACTATGTCTTCTTTATGTTTTGGTGTTTTTAACATGTGGTTGCAAAGTGCAGGTGCCTGTATGTGACTGCTTCAAACAGACGCTGGGCCTGCTTTTCGGAGAGATATTGTGCTCAACACTTCACCCACCATGGTGCTGATTGTCGCCAGAATGGTCCTTGGTACACAACTGGTGGTTTCATTGTGTCCCTGTGTGCTATTTGCAAGCCGACACTATGCAGCCTGTCTGTTGTGTGAAGTGTGTAGCACCTGAAACATTGTGTAAATATTGGCCACGTTGGCTAAAAGTGTAATTGCCACTGCTCCTCTGCCCAAAGTTACTTTTGTATGGGTCACATTTTTTAAGTCAAACCATAAAAAAGGGGGTGTGTACAACGGCAAGGTTACCCCACTAAAAAGTATCATGCTGTGTGTTCCCTTTGTGGGGGCCAAATGTACCTTAACACCCGGCCAAAACAAAAGTGTGAAGGTTGTTACATGCCTACCTATTGTTAACTGACCACAAAGAACTTATTGGCCCTCTTCTGCATGTCAGGCGTAAATTTGCAACGGACACTTTAGTACACATAACGCTGCAAGATATGTCGGTTATGTTTGTGTTAATGCGTACACATATGTGTCCAGGTGTGATTTGACATTGATATACTCATGTTCAATTGCAGCCTTCATCCACATCATCTTCGGACTCCAGTGCCCGACACGTCAAAAGAGTAAGTCACACTTGTCTCTTATAATGTGCACCAATGTGTTATTTTGAGCCAGGGTGCCGAACAGTCAGTTGCCCAACACATATATGAATCTTTTGGGAAGATATGTTATTCTGTTGGTGTTGGGCTGCCAAGGTAAAGTATCTACACATTGGCTAAATAATCTTGGTTTAGTGCCCACATGTTTGTGTGGGCAACCATATGGGTGGGAGCTTTTTCCGATTTCTTCAATATGTGACACACCTTTCAATGTGCCATACAGTTTATCACCAATCTGCAGCCGATTTTTGTTTCACATTATTTTTGTTCTCTCCCTCCAGCACAAGAGAAACCAGAAAAAACACACAAAGGCCACCCGAAAAAAGCACAAAGCTGCAAAGGCAGGGCCATCCACACAGAAGGTACGTCTGGAGAAGTGTGTGTGGTCATGTATGGGGCGATGTTGCAATGATTGGTTGGCCCACTGTACACACACCAATATCTGATAGAACATCCCTTAACAACCTGTTCTTGCAGTAAAATCATGGACACATTGGGCTATTTTGTGACTCTGGTGAGATCTAGCACTGTGTCCATGATTTAAGGGCAAATACAGATGTGTTGGGAATTTGGGCACAGACGTGTGTGTTAAGCGGACGTTAGATCTCCTGTGTCTGTCTAAATTGTTGTTCTCACACACACAGGAGCCACCTAAGGCACTCCCAGAGCCCAAGGCCACCAAGACTGGTAAAGGGCGTAAAAAAACAGCTGCTGCTACCGAGGTAAGTGACGGTAGGTTTGTTTGGGTTTAAGTCTTCATCTGCGTTTCCTGCCTTCTACACATGTGTATTGTGTCATCAGTGCACTCACATTATAGTGTTGATGCTCAATGTTGCCAAACACCATTTGTCCCATATTTCTGTAAATTTTCATTTTGCCACACAATCCTTTTTGTGGTTCATGGATTCCTTTTTGCCACTGTAGGAGTATGTAGAAACAGGCGTAAAGACATCCACCCGGAAATTTGCAAAAATACGGCTTGACAACCAGGTCCTAATCCATCTTGTGGAGAAGCAGCCCGCTGTGTGGGACCCGGGGAATGACAACTACAAAAATACTACTGTGACCAGGCAAATGTGGCATGACATCTGCCACACCATGTTCCCCAGGTTCAGAAATATTGACTCTGATGAGCAACAGTACATAGGTAAGGACACCTCCAAACACACATACATGTGTGGTGTTGTGAGATGTTGTAGTGTATAGATGTCACACATGTCTCCTGTTGTGTTTGTTTTTTCACATGCTATGTAGATGACAAGGTGAGAGTCCGCTGGCGCTCCTGCCGTGACCGATTCATGCAAGATGTCAGGAAGATGGCGGCTTTCAAGAGTGGGGCAGCTGCCAAACCACCCACCATCTATATGCACCATGAAGAGCTGACCTTCCTACAGCAGACGCTTGGCACCCGAAAGTGAGAATCTACACACATGCAGCACTGCAGATAGGTGAAGAACTGATGTGTGTTTTATGTAACTAACATTATATCTATCTTCCTTATCTTGCAGAACTCACACCAACACAGCTGATGCGGTTCCGGAACAGGAGCCCAGCAGTGGGGACATGCCTCCCAGCCAGACACAAGACAATGATGCCGGTGTGGCTGGGCCACCCTCACAGACTGTACTGGCTACCCCAAATGTTGAAGTCAGGGGACCAACACCACCCCCTACAGCCACCCCGGCTGCTTCCCGACCTACCCGTGGGCGCAAAAGAAATACGCAACGTGAGGACACAGACACAATCCTCGTGGAGGGGTTACAGCGCCTTCATGAGAGTGTGCGAGACAATCGCACAGTTATAGAACACCAAATTTCCCAAATTGGGCAGAATGAGTGTGTGGGTCCTGGCCAGCAGTGGATGAATTATTTTAGTTCATATGTACCGGAACTGCTGGACATCCCACCAGAGGACAAATTAAATTTCAAAGGGGAGTTCAATACACTTGTACAGAAGTACTCTGTTAGGCACCCCATCAATCTTACACTTGTGTGTGACGAGGTGTCCGGGGAGGTGGATTGAGGTATTTAGGGCATTGTGCCCATGTTTCACATGTTGGTGTCGTGTTGCCACCGAGTTCAGTTTTCTCCGTTCTGATTGCCCATGTTGGGTTGCACACATGCAAATAATTTTTTGGGCCAAACCAGGCTTCATGCTGTTTGGCCAGCAGCTTCGCTCCGTGTGAGCCATTGTTGTTTTCAGCACTTAATGATACCACATTAAAAATGTTCCAAGCCTGATGAACCTGCATTGATTTTAATTGTTTTATTTCAAAAAAATTTACAACTAATGTGATGTTTTATTATAACATATTAACATATGAGCTCGGACAAGGTTACATGGTATATATCAATAGCTGTTATGTGTACGCATCTTCGAACTTCAGACCATACACATTGCATGAGGCCACGTGATCCTACAAAAATGTGAGGCTAACTCCGCCCAGGTGGTAAGTTAAGATGTCTGGGTCACTTACATTAAACAAGGGGCAGATAATTAGCATACTCGTGTTGAGACTATACAGAATAAGGCATACGTGCAAATGTCGGGTTCCTTGACACACAGCCCCAGGAAGGTATCAACCGACAGCCATAGGACACATTTGTGGCTGTTGGCATCTAAACAGCTTGAAGTGGGTGCTTGTTCAGTCATGTATCTGCAAGTCACATGACATAAAATGTTGAATTACACACAGCCACTTCAAAGTGTTTTCATGGCAACATCCACATTTGTGTCCGATGCCTATTGATTGGGACATTCCAGTGGCAGCATGTAAAGGTAGCATTAAGGCGGGATTCTAAACACGGAAGCCTTCGATAAGGACCTGTGTGGTTGACCACAATACGGGTTACAAGGCCACCTACTTGTAAAGCCACCCAAAGCAAATTCTGTGTTGGGCAAAGACATGTGATCAAGGCCACACAGAAATGCTATGTGAGTGAGGAGGCTAAACTCCACATACACACCCATCACTTACACGTTGTGGTCTGAACACTGTAACGTGTACGGCAACACACTCCCAAATCAAACACATTTACGACAGTGTTTAAAAAAAATAACCCAATCATCCATCTTAATTTACAAACACATAGATTCAACACATAGGTGAGTAAAGGATGCAGTGTGGGACCAAACAACAAATGCAAAACCTAACGAGTTGTGTTTAAACAACATCACTTTGTGGGTAAAGCTATCCTTACACATGAGCTTGGTGGTGTGGTTCATTCATGAAGTAATTTGCAAATTGGTCCCTTACAGTAATGGCTGCAAGAGGGCCACGCACACTGGGCTGTTGTATGGGTAATAAAGGAGTAGACCACAGAGTGGGGTCAACATTGGGCAATTCCTGATTCATTACAAAGTTGTGAAGACAGGTACAGGCCTTGATGACGCTGTCCACATTATGGGGATGCAGCTGAATGGTGGTCAAAAGGACACGCCACTTTGCTGCCAGTATGCCAAAGCCACACTCTACATACTGACGTGCCCGGCTTAACCTCATATTGAAGTTCTGACCTGCAGCCGTGAGTGTGCGGCTGGCATACGGCTTGAGTAGATTAACGTGAAGCTGGAAGGCCTCATCTGCAACCACTACATGTGGCACACTGGGTGAGCTGGTGCCAGGCAAAGGACAAGGCTGCGGCAGATTTAAGCGGCCACTGTAAAGGGCTTGGCCCATGACACTGTCCTTGAACACCCGAGAGTCATTTGTGCGGCCATATGCCCCAATGTCGACGGAGATGAATCTCCCCTGGAGTCCACAATTGCCATGAGGACGATGGAGAAATAACGTTTATAGTTAAAAAACAGTGAGGCACTGTGTGGGGGCTTGCGAATTCTTATGTGTTTCCCATCGAGGGCTCCAACACAGTTGGGAAAATTTGTTTTTTCTCGAAATGACACGGCACTTGACAGCCACGTGTTGTTGTTTGGTTCTGGCATCACCAAAGGCTGGAGTTTCTCCCACAACACATCACATATCTGTGGAATGAACTTGGTGATGGTTGAGCGTCCAATTCGGAATTGGTAATGGAGAGAGGCATATGACTCCCCTGTTGCAAGGAACCTGTAAAACAGAACAACAACAACATTAGTATGCACTGAACAAGACTACTGCAAAATACATGTCAACAAACAGAGCCTTGGTAGAACAAGTAAGCAACATGGGTGCAAATGTTTGGCCAAATTGAAGAGGTAATGTACGATTGCATGCACACTACTCACAGACGTCCATTCCAATTTGAAAGTGGAGACACATGATTAGTGATATGCTACCAGCATCATATCCAGGCTACTGACGCCGACATTCATACACAAACAACACTCATGTAGCAGCACACTCTTAAGGGGGTGTCACACGCGTCTATGTCGTCATTGAGATGATCGCTGACGACATTGACGGCTGATTGCTGGTGAGCTGTCACACACACAGACTCGCCAGCGATCAATGGACCAGAGACATTGTGGAAACGATTTAAATATTGTTTCCACGATGTCTTGCTCCCGCTGGCAGCCTGCGGTAAGCGGGAGCAGGCTGGTCTCCAAGGTAAACTGCGTGTATCTAGGCAGCGGCCGCTGCCTAGATACCCGACGTGTACCTTAGTTACCAGCTCCCAGCGCTTGTGAGAGGCGCTGGGAGCTGGATTATCGCGACTCCCGGTGTCACACGCAGCGATGCTGCTTGTCCACCGGCCGACAATCGCCAGGTTTCGGAGCAGGTTCTAAAACCTGGCGATCATCAACCAGCAATTTATCGCTGGTTGATTCAGTATGTCAGATGCATCAATATCGCTGCAACGTCACGTGCAGCCGATATTGTGCAGCCGATATTGACGCATGTGACAGGCCCTTTAAGCCACGTGCACACGCTGACGATCTTTGTTTCAAACCTGCGAACTATTTGTCTGGCAACCCACGAGTGTGTTCCCGAGCCCTAACTGTGGGGGTCCAATTGCAGCAATGTGCCATATCAACCCAAGGTTCAGCTGCTGCCAAGTGAAGTGTCATGTTGGCAAACCCTGTGTGTTTGGCAAGTAGCCCAGCTGACCCTGAAATTGAAAATTGCGGGCGCCTTGGCCACCCTCTTGCTGGTGGTGGCTGCTCTGCAACATCTGGCCTTGGGCCTTGGTGAGGAAAGAAATGATGAAGGCAAGACACACATACAATGATGGGATGTAAGGGCCACGTGACACACACACATATTTGTGCAGATATTGTTTGCATATCTAGGTTTGCAGTTAAATCATGGACACATGGCTCCTTTTTGCCCCAGCCTCAGAACTGGAAAGATATGGCCGTTATTTCGTGGTCAACCCAGAGCTGCAAACTATATCTGCACAGATGTGTGTGTGTGTGTCGTTGCCCTAAGGTGCCCATGACAAGGCATAATTTAAAAGCACAATATTGCTTAGCCAGCCGTCACACGCTGCAATATCTTGAACGATATTGTTAGCGATCCCGCGTGCATGTGCTCCCTATCAATATCACTGAGAATATTGAAGTGTATGACGGCCGCCTTAAGGCAGATGACCTTGAAGACACCGGATTGAACACATCCACAGAACTATGTTTGGTTGCGTTGGATGCATCACTACCCTTTGATCCTCTTTAAAGCAAAAATGTGGACCATATTCAAGGTCACTCACGTGCAACAAGTCCAAGCTCATATGTGTGCAACATATCGATAGTTCATATCAGAAATCTACATCACAACACATTCACATCTTCACGCACAAACTCTACATCAGTGGTATATTGCCAGGTTCCCAGGGACAAAAATCAGGTGGCATTATAAGAGTCTAAAGCTGCATTTTAATTACACCTGGTTTACCTTCCATGGGATCTGGCAATGTAGTGGTGCCTTAAATGGCTCATTTAAAGCCAGATCTTTCATTCTTTGGGGCCGTGGTGAGGACAATGTCGTTGTTGTGGGAAGATATGCATCACGAAACTGCAATATGTGGCAAGTACAAGGCCAGCCACTAACAAACCTACTCACACTACATTGTCCATGAACACAGTGAGTACACATCATGACACATCCTCAAACCCAGGGAAAGACACACCATAATGAATTTCATGTCCGGATAACCAACAAACCGCCAAACACATGTGTTGTGTGTGTGCAGCCAAGAAGCCATGAGGCAAAACACACTTACCGCAATGTGACCACCAGTCTCTCCACTGGGGAAATGGCGGGAAGCCAACGCGTGTCCTGGCGGGTGATGTGTGGGCCCACCAGCTCAAGCAGCTGATCGAACGCCTCCACAGACATCCTGAGGTACCTTTGGAATTTATCAGGGAAGAGCCGCAGTTGTGGGAAAAGGACATGGAAGGCACCATGCTGTGACCGCAACATGTTGACCTCATGAATCCAGACTCTGGAACGGGCCGCTTGGCGCAACTGTCGCCGCCGTGCAGCCACGTATCGTAGCTGAAGGAGGAGGATTTCAATCTCCAGATGACGATCCATCACCCCAGCAGGAACGTGTGTTATATAAAGTGACCAAAAGGAAGGTGGTCACACCCCCTCATTGAGCCGGCCTTTTTATTGGCTGAAGGGTGTGGCCAGTGATGAATAATTATGAACCACCCATGACAGTATCCATCCTTTCATAAAACGCACATCATTTTTAGAAACGCATGCGTTAACGCATTGTACACATGGTACACCATCCGGTAACGCATGCGTTTTTGGAAACGCATAGAATGGTCTACAATGGACAGTTATGCATCCCCACACCTACCAATCCGTTTTTGAAAGACGTTCAGAGAGCCAATGCGTTTTTTGCAGCACTTCCAAAAACGGATTTCTATGTGTGACCCCAGCCTTAGTCATTTTTTGACCCAAATTCTCAAAAAAACGAATCCGTTTTTTAAGGCATGCCAAAAAAACGGATCCGTTTTTCCATAGGGCCCATGTTAAAATTTTTTTTTTTTTTTTTTTTTAAAACGGACCCCAAAAACGTTGCTAGCAACGTTTTTGGCTCAAAAAAGGACATAGCAATGTTTTTAAGTACAGAAAAAAACGGACAGGGTGTTTATTACATCCATTCCGTTTTTCTATCAGTTTTTGGACTTAGAAAAAAAAAATGACAAAAATGAAGCCAAAAACGGACCAAGGGCTTATGTGTGACCCTAGCCTAACACTGACCACTAACGTCGAGTGCTTCCTATGAACTCTGGTCCATAGAAACGCACTGTTTTCTATGGATACAGCTTCACAGGAAGCTCCAGGCAGTGTGCTTATCCAGGACGCACAGGAAAACAGTGCAGACAACTTTTTCCTGTGCGTCCTGGATAAGTGTACTGCCTGAGGCTTCCTGTGAAGCTGTATCTATAATAAACAGTGGGTTTCTATGGACCAGTGTTCATAGGAGGCACCTGATGTTAGCGGTTAGTGTTACAGCAGGCTGGGCTCTGCTGTAACATCATCCGTCTAATGTGGGTGCACTGTTCAGTGTGGCCCTAGCCTTAGGCTAGGGTCACACTTGGAGGGTGACCCACATTTAACGTGAGCACTAAACGCTGAGCAGAGTCTGCAGTAGGGGATAGCGTTACCGGCAAGTGCTGCCCAGCAACCCTGCTCCATAGTTTACCTTGGATGCGGCCACACACAGAGCCCCAGGAAGTGCTCTTTAGCTGAGTACACAGGAAAACGTTACAGATGTTGCATTCCGGCGGAATAGCAGTGAGCGGCTGGCTGCCGGGAGGTCAGCGACGCCCACCGCTAATCTCCCGGCGGTATAGCAGTGAGCGGCGGGCAGGCATTTTTAAATCTCCCGCCAATACCATGCTGCTCAGCTGATTGGTTGCATGCTACTACGTGGTGGCTAAGTGGTTATCACTGTGTGGTGGCTCAGTGGTTAGCACTGTATGGTGGCTCAGTGGTTAGCACTGTATGGTGGCTCAGTGGTTAGCACTGTGCGGTGGCTAAGTGGTTATCACTGTGTGGTGGCTCAGGGGTTAGCACTGTATAGTGGCTCAGTGGTTAGCGCTGTGTGGTGGCTCAGTGGTTAACACTGTATGGTGGTTCAGTGGTTAGCACTGTGCAGTGGCTCAGTGGTTAGCACTGTGTGGTGGCTCAGTGGTTAGCACTGTATGGTGGCTCAGTGGTTAGCACTGTGTGGTGACTCAGCGGTTATCACTGTGCGGTGGCTAAGTGGTTATCACTGTGTGGTGGCTCAGTGGTTAGCAGTGTATGGTGGCTCAGTGGTTAGCACTGTATGGTGGCTCAGTGGTTAGCACTGTGCGGTGGCTAAGTGGTAATCACTGTGTGTTGGCTCAGTGGTTAGCACTGTATGGTGGCCCATTGTTTAGCACCTTATGGTAGCTCAGTGTTTAGCACTGTATAGTGGCTCAGTGGTTAGTGCTGTGTGGTGGCTCAGTGGTTAGCACTGTATGGTGGTTCAGTGGTTAGCACTGTGTGGTGGCTTAGTGGTTAGCACTGTGTGGTGGCTCAGTGGTTAGCACTGTATGGTGGCTCAGTGGTTAGCACCTTATGGTGGCTCAGTGTTTAGCACTGTATAGTGGCTCACTGGTTAGTGCTGTATGGTGGCTCAGTGGTTAGCACTCCATGGTGGTTCAGTTGTTAGCACTGTGCAGTGGCTCAGTGGTTAGCACTGTGTGGTGACTCAGTATTTAGGACTGTATGGTGGCTCGGTAGTTAGCACTGTATTGTGGCTTGGTGGTTAGCACTGTATGATGGCTCGGTGGTTAGCAGTGTATGGTGGCTCAGTGGTTAGCACTGTATGATGGTTCAGTGGTTAGCACTGTGCAGTGACTCAGTGGTTAGCACTGTATGGTGGCTCAGTGGTTAGCACTGTGCGGTGGCTCAGTGGTTAGCTTTGTATGGTGGCTTGGTGTTGAGCATTGTATGGTTGCTCATTGGTGAGCACTGTATGGTGGCTCAATGGTGAGCATTGTATGGTGGCTCAGTGATGGGATGCAGGGACACGGGAGGCAGAAGGCACAGGGGTGGCAGGGGCACAGGGGGAGGCAGAGTCATAGGGAGAGACAGTGCACACAGGGAGAGACAGCACACACAGGGGCTGAGAGCAGACAGAGCAGAAAGAAAGTCACAAGTAAGAGAGAGCGTACAGAGTGGAGAGAGAGCACAAGGGGAGAAAGGCACAGAGACTGCCATCTCAATACAATAGCATCAGGCTTATTTCTAGTGATTAGTAATAATATTCCAGCTAATAGCTAAATTACTATTACCTGTTCTAAGGTTTTGGTCAAAATGAAATGAACACTGACAACTCATCAAGGAGATCATGCTATTTTTATACTACATTATAAATATAATGTAAGCATTACTCTAATGAAGTACAAATGGATATATTTATTTATTATAATTATAATATACTAGATGGGTGCCTGATGCTATCGCATTGGGAGGGCGGTGAATCAAATATTACAATGCCTGCCACTAGGGAAAATGATAATGTGCCTAACCCATTTTTTTACCCCATCAACTCCAGAGTGACGGTTATGGAAAATTTCCAGCACATTTTGGAAAAAGAGATAAAAATCATTCTTGATTCCAAACCAAATATACGCAATAATCTTACAGCTATCGATATTGAGTCCATTAAAACACTGAAAAATAATCCTCACATTATTGTACGTTCTGCCGACAAGGGGGGTGCTGTGGTTGTGCTAGATAAAGATCTATATTACAGAGAAATTATTTCACTATTATCTGATCAGATCACTTACCGTCACTTGTCAGCAGACCCCACTTCACAAATACAGAGGGATCTTCTTAGGTTGCTAAGTGAGGGCGTTAGTCTGGGAGTTCTCACAGAAAAAATGAAGGATCATTTATATGTTGAAACCCCACAATGTCCATTGTTTCATGCCTTCCCTAAAAGTGCCGTCACACGCGGCAATTTTGCATGCAATTTCACTGGGAATTTGCTGGTTGCAGAGAAATCATGGACACATTGTGCTATTTTGCTGCCGTGTACAAATGGAACAATGTGTCCATGATTTCACTGCAACCAGCAAATTGCCAGTGAAATTGCTAGAAGAATTGCCGCGTGTGACAGTACCTTTAGGTTCACAAACAAACTTTTCCTCCACCAATGAGACCCATTGTGGCAGGCATTGGAGGGTTAAATGAGAACCTTTCCAGCTGGTTAGATTCCATGCTGCAGCCTTTACTGCACAGATCCATTGGATCTATTAAAGATACAAAGGAATTGTTGACTGAGATTTGTCATTTGGAGTGGAGGCATGGGTACAGGTGGATCACCTGTGATGTGGTCTCTCTGTACTCATGCATCCCTCATGATAGAGTCATCAGTGTGCTTACACAATTTTGTCTGAGTCTGACATCTATACTGAGGATACAAAAATGTTTATGATCATGTGTTTAACACACCTCCTAAAAAGCAATTATTTCCAGTTTGACTCAGAGTATTATCTTCAGCTTTGCGGATGCCCTATGGGCGCTAGTTTCTCACCGTCATTAGCAAATATCTATATGATGGCGTGGGAACAACATTCCATCCAGTGTGAAGACAATCCTTTCCTGGACTATGTGATTTGGTGGGGGAGGTACCTCGATGATGTCATCCTCATTTGGAAGGATGACAGCGATGTGCCTCCCCCCCAATCTCCCACATTCATGAATTTCACAAAATACATCAATACAAATAGCGAGAACATCCGCTTTACTCTTGATGTTCATGATGAATGTACCCCCTACTTGGATGTTCTGCTGCAGGGCTGTGCGGATTCAGGCACTATTCAGACTTAGCTGTACCGCAAGCCCATCAGCGGTAATACCATTTTACATGCCGCTAGTTGCCACCTGCGACATGTAACGGGGAACATACCAAAAGGTGAATTTATCAGAGCTAGGAGAGCCGCTCAACTGAGCAGAGCTTCAATCATGAAGCTAATATAATGAGTGAACGACTGTGCAGCCGCGGCTATTCTCCGCATGATGTGAGTCACGCTTTACAACAAGTTAGGCACATACCCCGTAGATCACTATTAAACACGGAGGATTCTCCTCTTAATACTGGGACACATAACACTGATATTGCAACATGTAGCGGTGCTTGTTTTATATCCCATAATAAACTTATTCCAACATTTTCTACACGCTACAGCAAAGATTATAATGAGATCATTAAAACCATCCATAAATACATTCCTATGTTACATGAAGATCCCACACTAAAAGAAATTCTGTCTGAAGGATATAGATGTGTGCCGAGAAAATCATTAACTATCGGCAATATCTTGTCTCCATCCCAGTTCGCCCACACTACTAAAATACCCACCTGGCTGTCTACTAAGGGAGCTACCCCTGCGGTGGGAACAGGTGCGGTCTCTGTCGATACTTGCAGATATCCAAGCAGTTTTCCAATCGGATTTCTGGACGAAGTTACATCATAAATAATTACATGAACTGCAACACTAGTCATCTGATATATATGGCATCATGTACTATTTGTAATAAAGACTATGTGGGATGTACTACTAGATCTTTAAAAATACGCCTGGGAGAGCATATTACTGCGTCCAATCCAAACACCAGAGCCTCCACTAGAAATCTATCTGGGCTGTCCAGACACTTTAAAGATGTACACAATGGAGATATGTCCAGCCTGCGTGTTATGGGTATCGATAGAATCAATAAAAACAAAAGAGGAGGGGACTGGGAGCGACATGTTAGATGTAAAGAATTTTTCTGGATAATGACATTGAATGTGAGAGATCCCAATGGACTCAACTACAAAACTGATGCAATTTATTTTTATTGATATCATATGATATGGAATAATGCAATATATGTAAATTTTACTGGAATAAGTTGCATTGGTTACTAATATAGGTTGGTTTGCTATATCATACTTGCAGGATTGCTCCAAAAACCTGCATATCATGAGTTAATCAACTTCTTTAGCATTTAATTAGGACAGCTGTGTCTGAGGGGCAAGGTTTTATCTGTATATAAGGATTGTTTGCACTCATTTGTGTTATGCTGTAGATAAAGAACTGTCGTTCGAAACGCGTCCAGCCTATCTTGGGACTGCGTTCCCATATTTACATGCAACAATAATTTTATGCCTTGATGACATGATTTAATAAAGAAGAAACTTTTATATGGAGTTGTGTCTGGTGCTGGATCCTTTACTTCTACATTGTGGACTTCTACAGACAGTCAATCCAGGCACCACCGGTCCATTGGAATTGGGTGAGCACATATCTCCATTCCCCTTTCCTACTACAAACTTAGCTAAATTACTATTACCTGTTCTAAAGTTTTGGTCAAAATGAAATGAACACTGACAACTCATCAAGGAGATCATGCTATTTTTATACTACATTATAAATATAATGTAAGCATTACTCTAATGAAGTACAAATGGATATATTTATTTATTATAATTATAATATACTAGATGGGTGCCTGATGCTATCGCATCGGGAGGGGGGTGAGGTCACGATGGGGGCATGCTCTGTGGTGCTGTGGCAGTGGCTGTCTTTCCCCCTTGTGCACTCTCCCCCTATGTGCTCTCTCCCCACTGTGCTGTCTTCTCTCCCTCTGTGCTCTCTTTTTTGAGCTGTCTTCCCCCTGTGTGCTTTCCCCGTGTGTTCTGTCTTCTCACCTCATGTGAAAATATGGCTGCCGCAACTGGCAATCAGAGGCCATTCACAAGGTGCGTGATAGAAGGATAACTATGTAAGTAAATAATCATACTTATATTATATATTTATCTAATATATAATTACCCTAAGGCCACTTCCGTCATATTCGGCAGTGTTTCCATCGTCGTATGCGTGGCTGCCACACTCGCAATGCCTTTGCGAGTCCTTGCTGACTCTCTCTCTCTCTCCTGCCACACTCGCAATGCCTTTGCGAGTCCTTCCAGAGTCTCTCCTCACTCGCAATGCCTTTGTGAGCCCTTCCAGAGTCTCTCCTCACTCGCAATGCCTTTGCGAGTCCATGCACAGTCTCTCACTCTCAGGACCTGAGATGATGTCACTGGTATGGGCGGGGCTATATCACATGACTGTGACATCATCACAGGCACTTTCATTGCTGCAGTCAGCACAGGAGACATCATGCCGCTGTCTCACATCAGATGTGTCCTCATCACTGATTCTCTGCCTCTGACATCCTGCGATCACAAGGGAACATAGAGCTGACAGAGGACCCCGGACTGAGCCCCCAAGAGCTGATCTCCAGGATACAGGTGAGAGGAGGCTGCACAGGAGCAACGCTCTGCAGTGAGCAGCCTGCACAGGAGTAATGCTCTGCAGAGGGGAGGCTGCACAGGAGTAATGCTCTGCAGAGAGCAGGCTGCACAGGAGCAATGCTCTGCAGAGATGAGGCTGCTCAGGAGCAATGTTCTGCAGAGAGGAGGCTGCACAGGAGCATTGCTCTGCAGAGAGGAGGCTACACAGGAGCAATGTTCTGCAGAGAGGAGGCTGCACAGGAGCAATGTTCTGCAGAGAGGAGGCTGCACAGGAGCATTGCACAGAGAGGAGGCTGAATCGCTCCTGTGCAGCCTCCTCCCTGCAGAGCATCGCTCCTGTGCAGCCTCCTCCCTGCAGAGCATCGCTCCTGTGCAGCCTCCTCTCTGCACAGAGGAGGCTGCTCAGGAGCATTGCTCTGCATGAGGGGAGGCTGCACAGGAGCAATGCTCTGCAGAGAGGAGGAGGCTGCACAGGAGCAATGCTCTGCAGAGAGGAGGCTGCACAGGAGCAATACTCAGCAGAGAGGAGCCTGCACAGGAGCAATGCTCTGCATGAGTGGTGCCAACCTGCTGGCGACGGCGGAGTGAAAATGCCGTGGCGGGGAAGACGATGACCCGCTGGTAAGTATGACAGGCAGAGTGCCTCTGTCCTCTGCTGACCACTCTGCCCGCCGCACTGCGCTGACCACTCTGCCCACCGCACTGCGCTGACCACTCTGCCCACCCCACTCACTGCTAACCACTGAGCCACCATACTCCTGCTAACCACTGAGCCACCGCGCACTACTAACCACTGAGCCACCGCGCAGTGCTAAAGTGCTAACCACTGAGCCACTGCGCAGTGCTAAAGTGCTAACCACTGAGCCACCGCGCAGTGCTAACCACTGAGCCACCGCCCAGTGCTAACCACTGAGCCACCGCCCAGTGCTAACCACTGAGCCACCGCGCAGTGCTAACCACTGAGCCACCGCGCAGTGCTAACCACTGAGCCACCGCGCAGTGCTAACCACTGAGCCACCGCGCAGTGCTAACCACTGAGCCACCATATACAGTGCTAACCACTGAGCCACCATATACAGTGCTAACCACTGAGCCACCATATACAGTGCTAACCACTGAGCCACCATATACAATGCTAACCACTGAGCCACCGTATACAGTGCTAACCACTGAGCCGCCATATACAGTGCTAACCACTGAGCCACCATATACAGTGCTAACCACTGAGCCACCGTATACACTGCTAACCACTGAGCCACCATATACAGTGCTAACCACTGAGCCACCATATACAATGCTAACCACTGAGCCACCGTATACAGTGCTAACCACTGAGCCACCGTATACAGTGCTAACCACTGAGCCACCATATACAGTACTAACCACTGAGCCACCATATACAGTGCTAACCACTGAGCCATCATATACAGTGCTAACCACTGAGCCACCTGTATACACACAATTAATTTCACCGCACTCCCCTAAATATTAGTAAATAAACTATATATGCATTCTAGACTACCCGATTCTTTAGAATCGGGCTCACAGCTAGTTATAATATATTTATTATTTCTGTAATCTTAGGTGTCATATCATACAAATTATTTAAAATTAATATATTAAAGTAGCACAAACATAAAGTGGTTTATTTCATACAATTAACCATTTATTATTTCTGTACATTTTGGTGTCATGTCATACAAATTATGTAAAATTAATTTATTATCTAAAAGTGACAAACATAATGGTTAATGTATAGTATACTATTTACAATGAACCTTTCGTGATTACAGTCAGTGGTCTTCTGTACTAGTTTTTTCCCAAGATAGTATTGTTTTTGCTTCTAGCCATAAACATTGCTTGTCAGACTAATTGATTAAATTAATGTTTAGCTAATGAGGATAGTTACATGGCACCATACCGGCTCTGGTCGTGGAACAGCATTTATTCTTATTACTGTAACTACCTCCTAGTTGAAGATACACATCTATGAAACAAGGGCCCAAGGGAACATAAAATGCTATTAAATACAAGTTAATTTATATCTGCACGCTATATTATTGAAAAACAGCAAGATAAAAAAGAAGTACGGTAATACAAAAAAATCTATTTAGTGTGCGGCATAACAAATAGGATGTGTCATTTGTTATGAACTTTTCTACCAATTATATGTTCTTATAGCCTGCTTTTCTTCTACATATCATGATAATAAAATAAAAATTGGGGAAATAAAGTAACAATAACCCCTTGGAATTACAAAATATATACTAATTTTTAACCATATGTAACAGTATTCATTGTGTTTATCTGGAGAAAGTGGATCATGTTGTAAGTCACAAATACTGTCAGCAAAATCAGTGGAAAAGTTATGAAATTTGTGATTATTTTCATATATGATACCAGTATACCTTTCACACATAAAATGTTTTCCCCTTTTTAAAAATTATGGTAAGATTTTTTTTTAATAGTTATGTGAAAAACAAATAACTAACCTGGGTGAACTGAACAGGTAACAGTTTTTGTGTTGTTTTGTGTTTTGTTGTGTTACTAGAGATAAGCGAGCTTCCCTCAAACATTGACAGACGATTCATTTCGCGATCGAAAACCCGAGCTATTCACTGAGGAAGGCGCCTGTGTTTGCTGTTCTGAAACATGTTGGATTGTGGTCCCTTGAGGCCACCATACCACTGTGATGTCACACTCTCTTGTTTCTAGATTCCTGCCGAGTATTAATGGTGCTGTTGGACCAGGCATCTCAAGAAGGCACGTCTGCCTGACCTGCATGAACTGAATTCCTTCTAGTAAAGCCGCTCCGATACGCATTGCTCTGTGGATGAAACATTATACCACAAGGCACATTTTGGAAAATACCGCCCTGTTGAGTGTGTAGTCTATCTGTTTTTGTGGTTTTACACATTTTTATTAAGTTATGGTATCAGTGCATTGCATTAGGGATGAGCGAGTAAATTAGGATTACTCGGGAGTAGCAAGTACTGAATACTTTTGCAGTATATCAATAGATACACTGCAACAGTCCTGTAAAAGAGAGGAAAAGTGGTTAAAAAATTAAATCGGATGCTCACCTTAACCGACGGCTGCACTGGGACCGGTCAATGGACATCTATGCATCTTAAAGGACCTTACACTCTCCCAGCCAATCAGATGGCTGGGAGAGATCTGGCCAATCAGATGCTGCCACGTCACAATGACGTGATCGCTAGAGGCCACCTGATTGGCTAGATGGAAAGGTCCTCTCAGGTACACAGAGGACCTTTCCATCTGGCCAATCAGGTGGCCGCTAGCGATCACGTCATTGTGACGTGGCGGCATCTGATTGGCCAGATCTCTCCCAGCCATCTGATTGGCTGGGAGAGTGTAAGGTCCTCTAAGATGTCCATCGGCCGGTCCCGGTGCAGCCGTTGGTTAAGGTGAGTATCCAATTTTTTTATTTTTTAACCACTTTTCCTCTCTTTTACATGACTTTTGCAGTGTATCTATTGATACAGTGCAAATGTACTCGGAATCGCTATACTCGCAACGAGTAGCGAGTACCGAGACCTACTCGTTGCAGGTATAGCGATTCCGAATAGTACGGTACCCGCTCATCCCTACATGGCATTTAAACAGTATGTCATATTAAGAGGTGTATTTCCTTTTTCAGTTATTGGTAAAATTATATATGTGCTTTTAGTGCAGTATCCTTTTTTATTTATTGGTTCTGGTTATTATTTGTCTGCAACATGATAAAGGTGCTTTCTGATTACCTGCTGCTTTATCCACCTTTTTATATATATGAGCAGACAGATTCTTATTTCCCCCTTATTGTATATTTGTTTTTGTGGCATCGAGGGATTTCCACATCTGGTACACATCACACATACAACACCATCCACCCCAGGCATGTAGGGGAGCCCCACTTGCTGCCCTTAGGCAAGATCCCCTATAAATACAGGTGCTGAGGGTGGAGCTAGGCAGTGCAGTTCCTGGGAGGACTGTGAAGAAGTCCTGAGAGGTAAAAAGCAGTGCTAAGCTCCTTTCAGAGACCATGTGGCGCAGTTCCAGTCAGGATTGTGAAGAGCCTTAACCAGTCTTAGGTATCCGAGAGTGAAGGATGAAGGCAAGGTGAGGAAGAGCAACGGGGCAGAGGAGCCATACCGGCTCACCCTAAGAAGTAACCCGGACACCTGAGTCCGAGGTTGCCAGGGAGAGTTTAGCCCGGCAGAAAACACTGGTATACCGAGGAGACTCCAGTCTCCCAGGCACCTGCAGCACCTTCAACATGAGAGCCAGGAACCGCAGGAGAGTAGCTGCATCCAACAGAGTGCAGTCAACACGTGTGAGAGACACAGAGGAGGCCAGGCCAAGTTACAAATAGATCAGCGCTTCAGCGTGACCAAAGAGAAAGACAAGGAGGCCTTACAACTCACAAGATGTGGAGATCCTAAAGTGCTTCCCGACCACCTGGAAGTGTACCCTGGACAGTGCCCATTCAACATCAGTAATAGGTACGAAAACTACTCCCAGTGTGTGTATATCAGTCCTTACTCCTCTGAGTCTCCATCGTGCATAGACTATTCTGTGGCGCCCCTGCGACTAGGGTGGTCACAGGTAGGAACTGCAGCCAGGCAGGTGGAGACAGTTTGTGCACCAAACACCTTCAAAGCACACACCCACGAGATACGACACCCATCCCGGAGCCCGGGACTCTAGGCGGGCAAGGGGTAGTAGGGTTTAGAGGGAAGTGGGTGGAATGTAGGTCAGGTGACAGATCAGATACAAAAAGAGAAACAGTAGATGGAGTGAGTTAGTAGGCCGATGGATGTTGAACTGAAAAGACCAGTAAAGACAGAAAGACACTTTCCCGGAGGGATAGGGCTCCCTGGAGGCGCTGAATCCACAGAGACACCATTCCATGGAGAGAAAGCCTGCTCCATAGTCTGCAGCCCAAGGGAAAGGAAGCACAGAGACCAGACCGGTGCCACCGGGTTGGAGGAGTACGGCAGCGTTGACCGACTACAGGTGGGATAGGTTTCCCTTGATGTACCAGGTAGTCACACGGGTCGGAGAGAGCCCGGTAATCCCTTGCAAGACAGGGATACACAAGGCTAGGCTGGGACCAGAGTGTCGGCTCTGAGGGGAACCACAGCTATATGCCGGATCCCAGACAAACTGACGAGGGACTCTGATTCCAGGTCAGAGTTCCTACCACACGGGTTGGAGGCAGAGCAGCGTATAGGACCCAGCTTGCCGCCCACACACACAGGGGGAAGTCAGATAAAGCTGCCACCGAACGGTATAATTCCTTTAAAGGAAATCAACGATCGGGATTTAACCACCTGTAAATCAGTGCAGTAGGTGATTTACGTGTGCTGCATGACATTACTATTTTTTTTTTTTCTTATTCCTTTCCATGTGAACTTGTCTTTCAGCTGTGAGTCAGACTCCCCCCGTATGTGTCTGGATGAATCTTGATGAAAGGGAAGGGGAGGGGGTTTGGCAGAAAGACAAGCCCACAGGGGAGGTATTAAAAAAATCCATATTTTGATGTCATGCTGCGAACATCATTTATATGCTGCATTTCTTTACAGCTGGTTAAATCTGGTAGTTGATTTCCTTTAAACATCTATTTAAGAGAGCTTAATATTTTTATTTCATTTTTTGGGGCATATAATATTTTTTATTATTATTTTATTATGTTTTTTATTATTTTTTGGGGGAGAGCAAACCTTTATAATTCCATATAGTCAGCAGCGTGTGAGGTCATCTCTTTTATTTTGCATGCGTTTTTCAACAAAAGGCATGCGTTTTTAAGGTCTTTTTAAGGGGGCCCCCACACCTAACAGCAAAAACGCAGGTGGCCAAAAAACACCTAAAAAAATGCATGGCATGTGTGACTCTAGCCTAATTCCAGTAGCGTGTGAAGTCATCTCTTCTACACTTATGTGATAGCAATTGAAATAAAAATTGGGCCATTATATGCTTAACATACATGGTCTTATAGGCCTGTTCACACTCATGAATTACCAAACTATGGATACTGCCTTCTTTTCAATCCCTACATTTAGAATACAGTTTTTGGGCATATACACAAGTGTATTATATATGTATCTTCAATATTGGACCTGTCCGTGCATTGCTGCCCACTAGCCTTATTCAAAATCCCACATGAATTGGTGGTGAGCTGAATAAACTATTTTCTTTCTAATTTCTCCTCAAAATATGTCAGGCTTTAATAATCACTCCACTCAACCGCAAACCCTGTGTGTCATGGGGAATGAGTTTTGTAAGAGGTACCTTCTGCAGCCAACTGCATGGAGGAGTTAAGGAGGAGTTAGGCAACAATATTGTGCAAACAATAACGTCCCGTGTTTGTGTCCTTGCACTGGAAGAAATGAGCCCCTATGCAAAGCAAAGAGGCGTTACCGTGGAGCCCGACAACATCTATCGTGTCCTCCCCCACCCCTGTAGACTGTGAGCCCTCGTGGACAGGATCCTCTCCCATCGTGTATCAGCAAGCATTGACTGCTCATATGTATTGTACCTGTCCTTGTTACCCCCACTTCTTATGTAAAGCGCCATGGAACCAATAGCGCTATATAAATAAATAATAATAATAATAATAATAATAATATAGCACAGCTACACTGTGCTACCGTGTGCCAGCGGTATGCAGTTTAAACATGTGATGGACCACTGCAAGACATGTCAGCTCTGAAGGATGTGATTTTTATCACCAATCCAGCAACAGAGGGTGCTTCAGAACCAGAACTGGAGCAGCCCGACAGGACATGGAGACATATGTGACCTGGTGTTCCACTGCACTACTCGCATTGGGCCTTACATGGAAGAGTAGCCCCTGAAACCCCCTGAGACTATCCAGCAGCAGAATAACATGTGGATCGGTGACCTTCATCCCTGGTAGCTTTCATATAGCTGTTCCTGACAGTCTGAGGTATGGAAATGCAAGACACTAAACACACTCATGGAGAACAGGGCTGGCCAAATGCAGACCTCAAGTGCAGTGCATGTTTTCAAGATTTAGGCTAGGGTCACAAATGCATATTTCACTTGCTTTTTTTGAGACCTGTGTTTTCTAAAAACGCATGTAAAAACGCACCCATAGGCCCCCATGCAAAAAAAACGCATGCCCCAATAGCAAAAACATATGTCTAAATGGACCATGCGTTTTTGGGTGTGTTTTTGGCTCAGCACCCAAAAATAGTGCATAATGCACAATTTTTTGAAAAACGCACCCAAAAAGCCAGCTAGCAGCGTTTTTTGTTGCTTTTTCAAAAACGCATGCATTTTTATAACATGGGGCCCTATGGAAAACGCATGCGTTTTTTAAAGTGTCAAAATGGACATGCATTTTTGCATGCGTTTTTTAAGGACTTTTTAAGGGGTCCCCCACTCCTAACAGCAAAAACGCAGGTGGTCAAAAAACACCTAAAAAAACGCATGGCATGTGCCTTACTTAGCATTGCACAAGGTGCTGAAATCATCATCTCTGAGGGTGATGAAATTAACACCTGTGCAATGCTAAGGAAATACTGAAAACTTGCACTCTTTTCAGATCTTGAGGACTGTAGTTGACCACTTATACTCCTAGATGTCTCTGTGGAGGTAGCCAGGGGACAAGAAGAATCCTCAAACCCTTTCACCACAACTGCAGCTCTCCCTGGGACCCTTAGACCCTGTGGCCACGGTGCATTATTTGATGTTATTTTTTACATAGATTTTGAGAATCTGAATCAAAATCTGTGTGTCTATCCTGAGGCCATCAAAGTCTATAACAGGCAAGATGTTCTGTGCCCATATTACTATTTTTTCCTTGCACATATGGTGCAGATTTCTTTTTTCTGCCCAAAATTTGAATCAACTCTGCGAGAAAAAAAACACATTGGCACAACACTTCAGAATTTTCATAGACTTTGCTGCAGTTAGGATAGACATACAGATTTTTACGCAGATTCTAAAAATCTTCAAAAGAAGCATCAAACATTGTACATTGGGCCTTACAACAATATGGTGGGGTCACGATCACAGAAAGCATCTGCTATAGGCTGTGAGAGCAGGCATTGGTGACAGCATGACAAGCGGTGCCATCACAAACATTACTGCAGTTCAGATTTGATAGTTCACATGGGGGCTATCCCGCAGGTTTAAACTTCGCAGCACTGCCTGATGTCCCTGCTCCTCACAAGCTTTATGTCACAATTCCAATAAGGTCTACCCACTACATCTCAACCGATATCGTAGCTCTCATGACACAGCTAGTGCTACGAATGCTGACACCATTGAGGTTATCTCAGGTCACACAGTGGGACTCCTTGCTGCATGATACTTGCTGTCAAAACCTGAGACAACCTCAGAGAAGTCCCGGCTTGTCACACTGGTGGGAGCTGTGCAGTGCCTTCTGTCTCATCATATTGGGATGCAGTGACTGATCTTTCTCGCTATATGCTGTAACTATTTCATAATTTATTTGGGCTTCATTATTTTGGTGCTGTTTTACTATTTTTTACATCCTTTATCGGGGAGTTTGGGTGGAATGGGACACTTAAAACAAATAGATTTTAATTTGAAAAAAATATAGATGAAAGAGAAATGTATTGGGATTGCTTTTCAAATAAATATTTATTGGTGTGGTTATTTGTGTCCTTTTTGATTTGGTTAGTAGTATTAGATATCTGATTGACACCTAAACATTATTAACCTCTGGGCCTGCTGCCAGCTGACATTACCCTGCTAGCATCGACTCCAAATACAATTACCCTGTTTGCAAACACACCTGGATAGCGAGAGACGCAGGGTAAAGTGCCTGGAGTGGCGCATCTAAAGGGGGCACCACATCTAGGACAGTTGTGGCCTGCTCATTTTTTTCAAGATTTTAAAATCTTTTAAGATTTTAAAGATTAGGCCCTGTCCACATCACGTTCATGCTTTGCGTCCCGTCGGCTGCACTTAAAATCAGCATTAATGCAGTGTAATGCTTGCATTAATGCTGCCATAGACTTACATTGCTGAATGCATCCAAACGCATGCCAAAATAGGCATGCATTTGAAAGTATGCGTGTTTTTACAATGCACAGGATAAAGCTGTCAGCAGTGTTATCCTGTGCATTGTAAAAAACAGATACTTTCAAACGCATGCCTCTTTTAGGCTGCCTTCACACTTGCAGATGCATCTGCAGCGTTTTGCAGATGCATCTGCAAGTATCAGCATGCAGACCGCGGCCCCTATGTTTATAATAGGGCGCACCGCGGTCTGAATGCTCTCATTCATTCCTGTATGTGAGCCGTAAGCAGGCGTATGCCTGCTGACAGATCACACACTCCCGCCCCGCACCTTGGACGCAACATCTCGCGTCCATAGTGCGGGCGGGAGAGTGTGATCTGTCAGCAGGCATACGCCTGCTTACGGCTCACATATAGGAATGAATGAGAGCATTCACACCACGGCCGCGGTCTGCATGCTGATACTTGCAGATGCATCTGCAAAACGCTGCAGATGCATCTGCAAGTGTGAAGCCAGCCTTAGCATGCGTTTGGATGCATTCAGCAATGTAAGTCTATGGCAGCATTAATGCAAGCGTTACATTGCGTTAATGCTGATTTTAAGTGCAGCCAACAGGACGCAAAAAAGGAACGTTATGTGGACCTGGCCTTACTCAAGTTTTCACCTGTTCAAGTGAGTGGATGGATGGATTGATATATGGATGTAAATTACAGATTGATTTATAGATAGATGGAAAAAGTAGATAGATTTACAGATAGATAGATGTCAAACAGTGATATAATGTCCCACCCCCTATATGTAAGCTTGCCCCCTTTAGTGCCTTTCATGTTGCACTAAAGGGCGTTTTAGCCTTGTATTTAGCTTTAAAAAACTAATTAATAAAAATAAAAATAAAAATCTGCAGGGAACCCCTATTTTTTTCGCCAGCTAGAGTACAGCAGATAGCTGCATCTTGCAGACCAAAGCTGGTAGCTTTAACTTGGCTGTTATCAATATTGGGGGGGATTCTATGCCAATTTTTTCAGGTATTTATTTTTACAGTAATCTGATGTCAGTTTGGTTGCCATACAGGCAACCAATCACAAATGCCGTCAGAGTGGTGGGTGTGGCTAAGTCTTTCTTTAACCAATCAGGGGGGCGGAGCAGTCAATATGTCTGAGCTTCTTGAGTGAGCTATTCGCCATTCTGTTTGGCAAACATATGTCTGTTCGGCGAACCGATCTGAACCCTAACTTCAAAAGGTTCGCTCATCTCTAGTCATTACATGTTAAAATCTCTGTTTCAATATTAGTGTAAATATTTATTTGTTATTTATTTATAAGAGTTTTTGGTTATTTTTAATCTATTTTTATCTATTATCATTATACAATGTTTTGACTTTTAAGTGGAAAGGAGTTTTGAATGTATATATGTAACTAAATGGTTTATCAATATTTTTATTATAAGTTTTCTCGTACAATGAAAATCACTAGTTGAACACAAAAATATATTACAATCTGAGAGTCCTCAGTGGTTGATACCTTTTAATGGCTAACTGAAAAGATGATAAACATAGCAAGTTTTCGAGAGACTGTGGCCCCTTCGTCAGGCTGGTAATTACATAAATTCTGAAGACACACACATATATACATATGCAAATGAAAGAAAAGAAAAAAAAAACGAAAAATAGTGTTATACAGTGCCTACAAAGTAGTATTCAACCCTGCAGATTTAGTGAGTTTGATAAATGCAAATAGTTAGAGTTCAAATGCAAGGAAGTAGATTTATTAACAGAAGCATAAATCTTACAAACCAAAAAGTTACGTTGCTCAGTTGAATTTTTATAAATTTTAAACATAAAAGTGTGGGTCAATTATTATTCAACCCCTATGTTTAATATTTTGTGGAATAACCATTGTTTGCAATTACAGCTAATAATCGTCTTTTATAAGACCTGATCAGGCCGGCACAGGTCTCTGGAGTTATCTTGGCCCCCTCCCCCATGCAGATCTTCTCCAAGTTATCTAGGTTCTTTGGGTGTCTCATGTGGACATTAATCTTGAGCTCCTTCCACAAGTTTTCAATTGGGTTAAGGTCAGGAGACTGACTAGGCCACTCCAACACCTTGATTTTTTCCCTCTTGAACCAGGCCTTGGTTTTCTTGGCTGTGTGCTTTGGGTCGTTGTCTTGCTGGAAGATGAAATTACGACCCATCTTAAGATCCTTGATGGAGGAGCAGAGGTTCTTGGCCAAAATCTCCAGGTAGGCCGTGCTATCCATCTTCCCATGGATGCGGACCAGATGGCCAGGCCCCTTGGCTGAGAAACAGCCCCACAGCATGATGCTGCCACCACCATGCTTGACTGTAGGGATGGTATTCTTGGGGTCATATGCAGTGCCATTCAGTCTCCAAATGTCACGTGTGTGGTTGGCACCAAAGATCTCGATCTTGGTCTCATTAGACCATAGAACCTTGAACTAGTCTGTCTCAGAGTCCTCCAAGTGATCATTAGCAAACTGTAGACGAGCCTTGACATGATGTTTTGACAGTAAAGGTACCTTACGGGCTCGTCTGGAACGGAGACCATTGCGGTGGAGTACGTTACTTATGGTATTGACTGAAACCAATGTCCCCACTGCCATGAGATCTTCCCAGAGCTCCTTCCTTGTTGTCCTTGGGTTAGCCTTGACTCTTCGGACAAGCCTGGCCTCGGCACGGGAGGAAACTTTCAAAGGCTGTCCAGGCCGTGGAAGGCTAACAGTAGTTCCATAAGCCTTCCACTTCTGGATGATGCTCCCAACAGTGGAGACAGGTAGGCCCAACTCCTTGGAAAGGGTTTTGTACCCCTTGCCAGCCTTGTGACCCTCCACGATCTTGTCTCTGATGGCCTTGGAATGCTCCTTTGTCTTTCCCATGTTGACCATGTATGAGTGCTGTTCACAAGTTTGGGGAGGGTCTTAAATAGTCTGAAAAGGCTGGCAAAAGAGATAATTAATCCACACTTGTGAAGCTCATTGTTCTTTGTGCCTGAACTACTTCTTAATACTTTAGGGGGACCAAACAGAATTCTGGTGGTTTGAGGGGTTGAATAATAAATGACCCTCTGAATTAACTTTTAACGCTTTAAAAAAATAAATGAATAAAAAAAATAAAATTTTTTGTTGCACTGCATTTCCCACTTCCAGGCTGATCTACAGTCCCAATGTCACAATGCCAAGTTAATTCCGCATGTGTCAATCAGCTAAATCTGCAGGGGGTTGAATACTTCTTGTAGGCACTGTATGCTCTGGTGTATATGACAGGTGACGCAAAGCAGAGTCGGGTAGGGAGGGGTGGAGGAGCAGGGACAGAGAAACCAGATTTCTAAGATAAGCTGAACCAATTGTATTAGGTGAATGGTTAGCAACCCAATGAGACCTGAAAATACTTAAATGAGTTGTGGAGAGCAGAGTTCTAAGTGAGACAGTTCACAGAAGTGTCAAGAGTTCATAATCCTATAATTTGAGTGTGTTGCAAGATGTCTCCAAATGCACTTTCATTTTATATAAAAATGCATGAATCTGCTATAACCAAATGTCTGTTCATGTTCTATAAAAATCCATGAATCCATGTGATACATTTAATCCTGTTTTGAATGTGTCAAAAGTTGTTATCAATTTGTATTCCCAAATTCTTCTCTCTCTCTGAGATTTGAAGTTACTAATTAAAATGAGCAGCCTCATATCGGTTTCAGGGTTGTGGTCAGAGCTGCAAAAATGGTTCATTACAGGTAGATCCATACACTTTTCTTTTATTGAGTGGCGATGAGAATTCATTCTTGTTCTGAATTGTAATCCGGTCTCCCCTATGTACATGCTGCCTGTTGGGCATTTGGTACATGAAATTAAATACATCACATTGCTTGTGGTGCAGCTGACGTTACCTGGGATCTTGTAGTCCTGATCTGTCCCAGGAATCCTTATCTTGTCCATTGTCATCATAGATGGACAGGTTTTGCACCTGTTCTGGTTGCAGTGAAAGGTTCCTGTTGCTGCTTGAGAGGACAGGGGGCTTCTGACAATGATGTTTTGATGTTTTTCATATTTGGAGGTTGTCTAAAACACAAGAGTGGGGTATCCAGAAATATTGATTTTAGTCGGGCATCTTTTTGTAGGAGAGGTTGCAGTTTCCGTGCAGCTCCTCTTAGCACCTCCAGACTTGGATTATAGGTGACTACGAGAGGAACTCTGTTGTTTTCTTCTCTAGTTTTGTAATGTAGGAGATGATTCCTTGATATTCTGATGGCTCTTGTAATCTGGTTCTCGATTGTTCTTGGATGGTAGCCCTTGTTGAAAAAGGTGTTTCTGAGGTCCTCAAGGTGATTGTCCCTGTCCGTAGGGTTGGAATATATACGGTTGTATCTGATGGCCTGTCTGTACACATTGGAGTTTTTTAAGTGCTTTGGATGAAAACTGTCCCATCGGAGATATGTTGGGTGGCCAATTGGTTTCTGGTACAGGGATGTCTCTATTTCATTGTTCTGTAGCTTAATCATGGTGTCCAGAAAGCTGATTTCAGTGCAGGAGTAGTTGAGTGTTAAGTTAATGGTGGGGTGAAATTGATTAAAGTGTTCATGGAACGTCTTCAGCTGTTGCTCCGACTCCGTCCAGATGATTAAAATGTCATCAATATAACGGTGGTAGGCCAGAGGCCTGATAGGGCAAGAGGATAAAAAGTCACCTTCAAGCTTGGCCATGAAAAGGTTTGCATATTGTGGTGCCATTTTGCTTCCTATTGCTGTGCCAGTCTCCTGTAAATATACGTTGTTATCATATGTAAAGTAGTTGTGCGTGAGGATGAATTTTGTGAGTTGTACCACAGAGTCAGCATCAATCCCTGTGTTTTCCAGGAAGGTTTTGCTGGCATTTAATCCATCCTGGTGTGGAATGTTGCTGTACAGAAATTCCACATCCATGGTGGTGAGGATGGTTTCTTGTGGTAGAGGACCTATTGCTGACAGTTTATTCAATAGGTCAGTTGTGTACTGAATGTAGCTGGGTGTCTCTTTTACCAGGGATTTGAGAACACCCTCTATCCACCCAGAAATTTGTTTGGTGAGGGTGCCCACACATGAAATGATTGGTCTCCCTGGATTTCCTGGTTTGTGAATTTTGTGAAGCATGTAGAATGTGCCTGTTCTTGGACTTACTGGTATTAGGTCATCAGCTCCTACGGATATGTCATGTAGACAAGAAACCAGCCTTTTAATTCCTTGTGATAGTCCTGTGTGGGGTCAGACTGCAAATTCTTGTAGTAACATGTGTCCATCAGTTGTCTATTTGCTTCCTTCAGGTAGTCTGATTTGTTCATCATGACTATTGAACCACCCTTGTCTGCAGGTTTAGTGATGATTTATTTGTTCGTTTTCAAGAACCGTATGGCCCTTCTTTCCTGAGCATTGACATTGGATGGTTGACTCTTGTGTGTATCTAAAATGGTGGATTTTACCAAATGTCTGAAAGTGTCTATATATTTGTTCAAATGGGAGTTATGCTTAGGATCAGGTTTACAGTCTGACCTTTTCTTCCTGGTTGTCACGATCCTTGTTCCTTCAGCCCAGTTGGGTTCAGAATCATCTTTGTCGTTGAATAATTCCCTTAGGCTGCTTTCACATCAGCGGTTTTCGCTGATCGCGGCAATTGCGGTGAAAAAAACGCAACTGCCGCATAATGGCTGCACTTGCGGTTCACTTGCGGCAAGCCCCATACAATGTCTATGGGGCTTGCGGCAGGTGCGGCAAGTGCGGTTTCGGTACATGCGGCAGGTGCGGCAGCGAAAAAAACCGTGGCATACCGCGTTTTTTTCGCGGCCGCACCTGCCGCAAGTGCCAAACCGCACCTGCCGCACACTTACCGCAAGCCCCAAAGACATTGTATGGGGCTTGCCGCAAGTGAACCGCAAGTGCAACCGTTATGCGGTGATCGCGGCAGTTGCGTTTTTTTCACCGCAACTGCCGCAATCAGCAAAAACCGCTGATGTGAAAGCAGCCTTAGGCATAATCTCCTGAAGTAATCCTCCATGTCGCTTCACAGTTCAATTTTATCCAGAGCTTTAGTAGGACAAAACGAGAGTCCCCTAGAAAGCACAGCAAGTTCCAACTTGTTGGGTTTGTAATCCAAAAGGTTAGTGACACAATTAGATGCTTTCTGACAGGAGTAGTTGTCCAAGTTGTCAGGGTTTGTCCTTGTTTTGTTTGTATTGAGTCCTGAATTGATATGCAATCTGTGTAATTTCTTTTCCTTGTTCTGAATCAGACGAGTTTGTAATTTATGGTAATACTGTTGTAGATTATGTTCCATGGCTTCTGTAAGTGTGTTCCTACGTGTTTCCAATTCCCCTTGTTACTTTTGATGTTGCAGTAGACATGCAAGTAGACATGACGAAGGGGCCACAGTATCCCGAAAGCTTGCTATGTTTACCATCTTTTCAGTTAGGCTGCCTTCACACTACGGATTTTTCATTTCCGATGCTGTCCGATAAAAATCGGACAGCATCGGAACGATTTTGGCCCCCATGCAGCCCTATGGGCATCGGACCGAATCGAATGTGCACTAAATGCCATCCCATTTGGTCCGATCCGATTCTGTCCGATTTTTTTATCGGTGCAAAAATCGGAGCATGCTCCAATTTTTGCACCGAAAATAAAATTGGACAAAATCGGATTGGACAAAATCAGATGGCATTTAGTGCACATCTGATTCTGTCCGATGTTTTTAACATGGGGCCCTATGGGGCAGGGTCTGAGGAAACATCTGATGTGTCCTCGTACCCGATTTTACTGTACTGAGCATGCTCACTACAGTAAAACTGCTCCTAACCATCTAATTTTACTTCCGCAATGTATATACATACATTGCGGAAGTAAAATTAAGTAAGGCAGGGGTTAAAAATAATAAACCATCTATGCTCACCTGTTCACGAGTCCCTCGGCGCCTCCAGCATCTCCTGCCTGTAGGACCTGCTGTGATGTCACAGTCACATGATCGGTTACCGCGGAAAAGAGGGGGAGTACTGGGGGACAGGAGGGGGACACACAGGGGAGAAGAGGAGGGGACACACAGGGGTGAAGAGGGGGAAACAGAGGGGAGAAGGGGGGGACACACAGGGGAGAAGAGGGAGAAACAGAGGGGAAAAGAGGGGGAGCACCAGGGGAGATGAGGGGAACACACAGGGGAGAACAGCTGACAGATGACAGGAGGAGCTGGCAAACTGATCCTGCAGAATGTCGGAATCGGATGCCTTTTTGGCATCCGATTGCAGGGATCAGTTTAGATCCGATCCTGTCCAATTTATATCGGACAGCATCGGATTTGACAAAATCGTTATGTGAAAGTAGCCTTAGCCTTTAAAAGGTATCAACCACTGAGGACTCTCAGATTGCAATATATTTTTTTATCTACTGGTTAACAAGGTATAAATATTCTTTACCTTAGTTGAACACAGTAATTAATAATTCTTCCTTAACAGATATTAAGATTGTTATCTAATTGAAAAATCCAGTTTTCCTTGGGAACTACTCTAGCATGAAAGTTATCTCCCAAGGAGACCAAGGAATGTGTGCTAACCTTCCACCTAGGCATTAACAGTTTGTTTACCTAAGGCATTGTATACTTTAGATTAACTCTGGAGATTATATACAAAGGAAATACAACAGACAGTGATAGGCTGATAATAGCTATTAGCTTCACCATGTTGTCTGCTGGTGAAAATGTGACTATTTTTTCTGTAAAGGGTGTGCATAAGTATTGAGGCCCCATTCACATAATTGTCCAGTATGTGTTGGTCTCAGGCTCTGTTAACATATCCAATAAAAATAAAAAAAAAACTACTGACAAATAAAGATTGGGAGAAATGATGAATGTAATTTATTGAAAATATATATCAAAACCAATATGTATATTAGTTCACTTTCTGTAGTTTTCTTGGTTTTATATATTTTTTAAATACATGTAAAAATTTTACATTCATTTCTCCTGATCTTTGTTAGTTTTTTTGTAGATCTTTAGTATTTCTTTACCAATTGGTCAGAGTATATTATTATTATTTATTACATTGGCGCTTTACATGTGAAAAGTGGCACACATCAACAAGTACAATATTTATGAACAATATAAGGCACACACAGGTACAGTCTACAAGGGATGGGTGAGGATACAGTAGGAGAGGGTCATGCAGTGATTTAGAGGACTGAGGCTCAGTGCAGGTTGTAGGCTTGTCGGAAGAGGTGGGTCTTCAAGATCCTTTTGAAGGTTTCCACAGTAGGCAAGAGTCTGATATGTCAGGCTGGCTTCACACTACGTTTTTTACTATCCTGTTCTGTTCGTTTTTTGAAACAAACAGAACAGGATCGTTTTTAGCCCCCATTAATCCATATGGCACCGCATTGGCTCTATTTGGCCATGGGGTTTTGTGAATCCGGTGAAGGATTCATTTCTGTCCTGTTTTTCACCAGTCCCAAAAACGAGGCCTGGAGCGTTTTTGGACTCCGGTGACAAAACAGGACAGAAACGAATCCTGTCCTGTCCTGCACACTTAACATGGGGTCCTATGGCACCAGATCCGGGAAACAACAGAATCGTTTCCCAGATCCAGTGCCAGGGTACAGAGCATGCGCAGAACAGGAGAGCTGCTCAGTACCCATAGTAAATCTGTCTAATATCACTAAAGCAGTGTATCTATATACACTGCTAAAGTGATATTAAATAAAGGGATTGTTAAAAATAAGAAATCATAAATACTCACCTTCCGGTGACTTCTGAGTGTCCCACTACTCGCTACTCCCGAGTAATCACAAGAAATGTGCTGACAGTAATGTGTTAGTGATGGGTGGACAAATATGGCTGCCACTGGCGCTTGATGTCATAATATCATGACGCCAGAAGTAAGTGGATGACAGACGGGACTTTAAAATTATGTAAGTAAATATACAGTTAGGGCCAGAAATATTTGGACAGTGACACAAGTTTTGTTATTTTAGCTGTTTACAAAAACATGTTCAGAAATACAATTATATATATAATATGGGCTGAAAGTGCACACTCCCAGCTGCAATATGAGAGTTTCCACATCCAAATCGGAGAAAGGGTTTAGGAATCATAGCTCTGTAATGCATAGCCTCCTCTTTTTCAAGGGACCAAAAGTAATTGGACAATGGACTCTAAGGGCTGCAATTAACTCTGAAGGCGTCTCCCTCGTTAACCTGTAATCAATGAAGTAGTTAAAAGGTCAGGGGTGGATTCCAGGTGTGTGGTTTTGCATTTGGAAGCTGTTGCTGTGACCAGACAACATGCGGTCAAAGGAACTCTCAATTGAGGTGAAGCAGAACATCCTGAGGCTGAAAAAAAAGAAAAAATCCATCAAAGAGATAGCAGACATGCTTGGAGTAGCAAAATCAACAGTTGGGTACATTCTGAGAAAAAAGGAATTGACTGGTGAGCTTGGGAACTCTAAAAGGCCTGGGCGTCCACAGATGACAACAGTGGTGGATGATCGCCGCATACTTTATTTGGTGAAGAAGAACCCGTTCACAACATCAACTGAAGTCCAGAACACTCTCAGTGAAATAGGTGTATCTGTCTCTAAGTCAACAGTAAAGAGAAGACTCCATGACAGTAAATACAAAGGGTTCACATCTAGATGCAAACCATTCATCAATTCCAAAAATAGACAGGCCAGAGTTAAATTTGCTGAAAAACACCTCAAGAAGCCAGCTCAGTTCTGGAAGAGTATTCTATGGACAGATGAGACAAAGATCAACCTGTACCAGAATGATGGGAAGAAAAAAGTTTGGAGAAGAAAGGGAACGGCACATGATCCAAGGCACACCACATCCTCTGTAAAACATGGTGGAGGCAACGTGATGGCATGGGCATGCATGGCTTTCAATGGCACTGGATCACTTGTGTTTATTGATGACATAACGGCAGACAAGAGTAGCCAGATGAATTATGAAGTGTACCGGGATATACTTTCAGCCCAGATTCAGCCATATGCTGCAAAGTTGATTGGACGGCGCTTCATAGTACAGATGGACAATGACCCCAAGCATACAGCTAAAGCTACCCAGGAGTTCATGAGTGCAAAAAAGTGGAACATTCTGTAATGGCCAAGTCACTCACCAGATCTTAACCCAATTGAGCATGCATTTCACTTGCTCAAATCCAGACTTAAGACGGAAAGACCCACAAACAAGCAAGACCTGAAGGCTGCGGCTGTAAAGGCCTGGCAAAGCATTAAGAAGGAGGAAACCCAGCGTTTGGTGATGTCCATGGGTTCCAGACTTAAGGCAATGATTGCCACCAAAGGATTCGCAACAAAATATTGAAAATAAAAATATTTTGTTTGGGTTATGTTTATTTGTCCAATTACTTTTGACCTCCTAAAATGTGGAGTGTTTGTAAAGAAATGTGTACAATTTCTACATTTTCTATCAGATATTTTTGTTCAACCCTTCAAATTAAACGTTACAATCTGCACTTGAATTCTGTTGTAGAGGTTTCATTTCAAATCCAATGTGGTGGCATGCAGAGCCCAACTCGCGAAAATTGTGTCACTGTCCAAATATTTCTGGCCCTAACTGTACTTGTTTCTTTCCTATTTTTTCTGATTTGTCTGTTAACATATCCAGCAGTTCTTTCCATTTTTGGATCCATTTTGGGATGACTAAAGTGAAAATGCAATGATCTCGTGCAGGTTCCATTTATTTCAATGTAGATGTAAATGTCTTAAACTGTCTTCCTTTTGTGTTCAGTCTCTCTGCAATCCATTTTTAAGCCATATCAAAAAACTATGAGGGGCAATTAATCATTATTTTTGAAAGTTTGTGTGTGTTTAAACATCTTCTAATTTCCTTTTTATCCCCACTTTTATGTATGATCATTTTTTTTAAGTTTACCTTTGTGGGGAGGATTTAGGTTTTCAAGATGGTTTCAATTGATTCAATATTTGTGGCTTTTCAAAATGAGTCTAATTTTTTTTTTCTAACTAGATTTATTGAAAATGAATGCCAATTGGACACGCAGAGACTAAGGGTACCGTTACACGTCCCAACATTGCAAGCATTTTCACTTGCAACTTACTGGTTGCAGTGAAATCATGGACACATTGTTCCATTTTGTTGCCGTGTACAGATGTAACAATGTGTCCATAATTTCACTGCAACCAGTAAGTTGCAAGTGAAAATGCATGTTGGGACGTGTAACGGTACCCTAACGGTGCATTTACAATGGCTAATAATTGAAAATGAGTGTTCTTGGAATAATAATAATATTTATTTATATAATGCCAACATATTCTGCAGCACTTTACAATTCAGTGGTTCACATACAGACATAACAATTATAAAAATACAATTCAATAATTAAAGCAGAGAAAACAATGTAAAAAACACAATACAATAATTAACATGTGAAAAAAAAGGAAAATGGGGCGCATATTAAGAACCTTAGAATAGTGGGGAAATAGATGAGAGGGCCGATGAGCCACTCACCTTGCACTCTTGCACAACCCGAGCCTGTTGCCCTTGAATGGAGCTGCGGTGTCAGGAGCCGAGGCTGTATGACCGCCGGCGGTGTAACTGTTTACTTGTCACTTCCGGGTATGGTCACGTGGCTGGCAGGCCAAATTGACGGCACGGCAAGTCCTTCAGTGCTTCTCCTGCTTGCCGACGACGTCAGGTCCTCTTGCTTTGTAACGTTGAGTCCAGGAGCTGCTTCAACCGCTTCTCCCTCAGCGAGGGTGGAGAGTAATGGAAAGAAAAATGTAGCGGCCTTAGTGAAGTGCTGGGGACAACAGGGAATGATAACAATGACGCCACTTGATGAAGACAGATATACCTGTAGAAACGCATTGTGAACTGTAAAGGGCTATAGAGGTTTGCTAAGTAATAAGAAGCTTTGTTATCATTCCCTGTTGTCCACCCTAAGGCCGCTACATTTTTCTTTGCAATACAATAATTAAAGCAGAGAAACAATGCAAAAAATACAATACAATAATTAAAGCAGGCAAACAATATAAAAAAATTCATTAGAATAATTAAAGCAAAAATAAAACAGCCCTGCTCAAAATATCTTACAATCTACAACAAGATGGGGGTTACACAAAGTACAGGGGCTTATTACAATGATGGTCCAGGCATCTTGAGGAAGTGGGGGATTGAAAAAATAACATGAATGGTCACCAGCCAATCTGTGTAGAGCTTTTGGGGTTGTTGGAGTTTGAAGGAGAGTTATGTCCAGAGAACTAGTGAAAGGGCTATATACAGTATAAAAGACTTCTATTATGGAGCATGATAGGCCGCTTTAAAAAGATGTGTTTTTAGTGAGCGCCTAAAGCTATGTAAATTATGAATAGTCTTAATTTCTTGAGGGAGAGCATTCCAGAGAATTGGTGCAACTCGGGAGAAGTCTTGGATCCAGGACTGGGAGGTTCGGATTAATGCAGATGTTATTCGAAGGTCATTTGCAGAGCGTAGAGAACGGGTAAAGTGATAGACAGAGATGAGGGAGGAGATGTAGGGTTGTTAGGGAACGCCTGAAGCTATGTAAGTTGTGGATAGTCCTAATTTCTTGGGGTAGAGCATTCCAGAGAATCGGTGCAGCTTGGAGTCTTGGAGCCTGAAGTGGAAGGTTTGGATTAATGCAGATGTTAGTCGAAGGTCATTTGTAGAATCACTCATGTCCCAATAATCAGCCAGTGTAAACAAACTTCTGATATTTTAAAGTGTGCTTAATTATTAACACTCTCAATGGCACATTGTCCTGGGTAAAATGCCATTCAGGCTGAGGTAGGTACTAGGTAGGGAATCAATCTTGGGAAGTGCTCTGTGGCACCCAGAGCACATCATGTCCCATTTGCAAATGTATTAAAATTCTGATTTCTGATTAATGCAACAAACAATTAAACGATAAAAAGACATGGATAGATATATTCTTCTAAGATCTGCATGCCCATGTGTGTTTTTGTTATATATTTATTTATATGGGGAGGTGATTACCTTGCAGTCAGGTTTCCAGTAGCTGCTGAGGGGGGTTATTACCCCGGACCCCACAATCTCAGGAACCCATCCAGAGCTATTGCTAATTTAAACTGTATCTGCGTGCACTGTGTGTGATACAGTTGAAGTCTGTGGTGGAGCATGGAGACGCTGATCTCCCTATTCTACTACTGTCCGTTCTGTAAGCTGCAGTGCAAGTGGATTTAGGTCTGCAGTCCATAAGACAGCAGGAAGACGTGGCAGGACATGGGGCAGCGTGATGATGCCATAATGCTGGGACTTTGCATGCCCTGGCGGCTCGATGACATCATAGCGTTGGCCCTCTCTGCTGATGGACTTTTCAAGATTCACAGGTAGGTGAGTATAAATAAGATGTGTTTTTATCTTTTATTTTTCTTTGCTCTTGGGAAAAATACTGGGGGTGTATTGGGGCTGAATTATAATATATGGAAGCAGCATGATAATATATGGATGCTACATTATAATATAATCTATGGAGGCTGCATTATAATATATGGAGGCTGCATTACAGTATATGGAGGTTACATTACAGTATTTGGAGGCTGCCTTACAGTGTATGGGAGCTGCATTATAGTAGTTAGAGAGAGCATTATAAGATATGGAGGTTGTGTTATAGTATATAAAGGCTCCTTTACAATCTAATCCATGGAGGAGGGGTGGGGCAATGTGTAGGGGTTGAGCTATGAATGGGTGGGACTACTTGGAGGGGCATGGCTATGATACATATATTACCATATATGGGCGATATTGCCATATATGGGTGATATTACCATATATGAGCATTACAACCATATATGGGCATTATGCCTGGGCAACTCCGGGGTCTACTGCTAGTAGCATATAAAGGCTGAATTACAATCTAATCTATGGAGGTTGCATTATAGTCTATGGAGGCTGTATTGTAGCACATGGATGCTGCACAATAATATATGGAAGTGCATTATAATCTATGTTGCCTGCATTATAATACATGGAGGCTGCATTGTGATATATGGAGGTTGCATTGTAGTCTATGGAGGCTGTATTAAGGTATATGGAGACTGCATTATGATCTATGGAGGCTGCACTATAATATATGGAAGTGCATTATAAAAAATGGAGGCTGCCTTGTTTTATATGGAGCCTGCATTATAATATATGAAAGCTGCATTTTAATCTATGGAGGATACATTGTAATATATGGGGGCTGAATTATAATATATGTAGAATTATGAGGGTGCACTATTAAATAAAGACTAAAATGTGGTGCATTATACTATGTGGAGAACTTTGTTGGGCCAAATTTTATATTAGCAGGGCTCAGTGAGGTCCATTATAATATTTGGAGGACAATGAGGGAGCCTTTAAACTTTATTTGAGGACTGTATTGGGGGTCATTAAACTGTGTGAAGAGATGTGAAGACCATTATGCTGTATGTGGGCCCATTGTACTGAATGGAAGGTAGTGTGAGGGTCACAGTTGGGGATCACACTGTGTTGGGGTCACCATACTTTGCTGTGGTAGTTGAAGGGTGATATAGTGGGGTAATCATACTGTGTGTATGGATGCTACTGTGTAGGAATATACTTTAGGAGTATCATACAATGTTTGTGAGGCACTTTAGTTGGCATCATACTTTATTGGTGCAATAAAAGAGGAATCTAGGGAATTCAGTAGGAGAATTACTAGGTATGTATTTTTTGTGGAGGTGTTGGGGGACATTATAACTTCTGCTATGGGGACCAATGATTTCTATGTATATCCCTGCACTATATAGTCTCCATAATTATTGGTATTAATTAGTGATGGGCGAATCCTAAATTACTCAGAATCGCTTGACTCTAGCGAGTCCGAGCCCGGGACTCGCTACCCGTTGCGAGTCTAGCGAGTCCAATGTTAATAAATGGGGAAGCGAGTAATAGCGAGTAGTGTGCGATTTACAAATCACAGATGTGTCTCGGAAGCTTCAGCCTGAAGCAATTCTAGTTTTGCCATTTATTTGCATTGGACTCGTTTACTGTGCAAGTAATCGCTGGGAAACTCGCACAGATAAGAGTCCGGCTGTCTGCTCTGTGTGCAGGCTGCCGCAGCTCCAGGGTGCTAGAGCCCGCCTGCTGCCTGATGTAGCAGAGCTGAGATTGTTCTCAGTCTGCTCATTCCCTGTGCATAGACATCTATATCTATGCACAGGGAATGTAGCAGAGAGGACATCGCGTTTTGGACTGCGTCGGACGGAAGAGGATTTTTTTAATTAAACATGGAGTCCTTAATGACTTGTTTTTTTATTTCTAATAAAAAATTTTCTCTGTGTTGTGTTCTTTTTAAAACAATTTAATAGAAATTCATGGCGGTCATGTCTAATATTGGCGTGACCGCCATAAATTTCGGGCTTAGGGCCAGCTGATAATACAAAGCTGGCCCTAACCTCTTTATTACCCAGCGTGCCACCACCACCAGGGCCGCTGGAAGAGCGGGGTTCAGCGCCAGAGGATGGCGCTTCAATGAACGCGCCATCTTCTGGGGCGGCTGCGGGCTGCAATTTGCAGCGGGGGGTGCCCAGAAAGCTTCGGCATCCCTGCGCTGCGGATTCCAGCCCCCAGCTGCTTAGCTGTACCTGGCTAGACATAGAAATCGCGCGGAGCCCCACGCATTTTTTTTTTATTATTTCATGAAATTCATGAAATAATAAAAAAAAAAAAGGGCTCCCCTATATTCTTGTGTCTGGCCAGGTACAAATAGGCACCTGGGGGTTGGGGGCAGCCCGTCGCTGCCTGCTGGATCCGGCTGGTTCCAGAAAGACCATGTAATTTTTTTTCTGAAAAATCAATAAAACAATCCTAAAAAAGGGACTGCATCTTTATTAACCCCTCGTCCATGGTCCAGGGGTTAATAAAGATCCAGTCCCTTTTATTTACATTGTTTTACGGATTTGTCAGAAAAAAATTTCGCGTGGGCTTCGCCGTATTTCTGGAACCAGCCGGATCCAGCAGGCAGCGACGGGCTGCCCCCAACCCCCAGGTGCCTATTTGTACCTGGCCGGACACAAGAATATAGGGGAGCCCTTTTTTTAATTATTTCATGAATTTCATGAAATAATTAAAAAAAAATGCATGGGGCTCCGCTCAATTTCTATGTCTAGCCAGGTACAGCTAAGCAGCTGGGGGCTGGAATCCTCAGCGCAGGGATGCCCAAGCTTTCTGGGCACCCCCCGCTGCAAATTGCAGCCCGCAGCCGCCCCAGAAAATGGCGCGTTCATTGAAGCGCCATCCTCTGGCGCTGAACCCGGCTCTTCCAGCGGCCCTGGTGGCGGTGGCACGCTGGGTAATACAGGGGTTATTACCAGCTTTGTTATACAAGCTGGTATTAAGCCCGAGATTCTTAATGTCAGGCCACGTTTGACCCAGCCACTAAGAATCTCTAATAAAGGGTTAAAAAAACACAACACAGAGAAAAATTTTTATTAGAAATAAAAAAAAAAGCCATTAGGGACTCCATCTTTAATTAAAAAAATCCTTTTCCATCCGACGTAGTCCAAAACGCGATGTCCTCTCTGCTACATCCCTGTGCATAGATATAGATGTCTATGCAAAGGGAATGAGCAGACTGAGAACAATCGCAGCTCTGCTACATCATCTCTGTGAGCAGGCGGGCTCTAGGACCCTGGAGCTGCAGCAGCCTGCACAGAGAAGACAGCTGGACTCGGCTCGCAAAGTAACAGCAGTTACTTTGCGAGTTTCCCTGGGATCACTGGCACAGTAGCGAGTCCAATGCAAGTCAAAGGCAATCCTAGTTTTGTCAGAGTCTGTGACAAAACTAGGATTGATATTGATTTGCATTGGACTCGTTTACTGTGCGAGTAATCACTGGGAAACTCGCAGAGTACCTAGTCCTGCGAGTCCCTTACTACTCGCCGAGTAACGAGTCCTAGCGAGTAGATTCGCCCATCCCTAGTATTAATCTAATTTGTAATTTGCACTCATCATGTCTGCAAATTGAGAAAATGATTTGGTTTATATCCTTGGTTATATGATGATTAGATGATTAGAATCCTAAACTACTCGGAATCGCTAGACTCCGACGAGTCTGAGTCCAGGACTCGCTACTCGTTGCGAGTCTAGCGATTCCAATGTTAATGAATGGGGAGGCGAGTATTGCAGCGATTCCTCTGCTGCCGGACCCTTTAAGGGGTCTGGCAGCAGAGGAAAAACCTGCAAATCCCCATGTTATTTTTTTAAAGCCAGCAGCAAAAAGCCACTGGCTTTTAAAGAATAGTAAGAAAAAAAAATAAAGGATTGAACCGGGGGAGGGGTAGTGGGGGTGAGGGGGGTGGCAGGAGGGTGGAGAGGGTGGGGGGTGCACCGGACCGGCCAGCTACTTACCGCTGCCTCCGCCGGCGACGGCTGCAGACTCGCTCCCCGAATCTCTGCTGCTTTTTCCGGAGATTCCTGAACACTGACAGAAGCAGTGAATAAATTAACTTCCGTCACTGCTCGGGAATCTCCAAAGCAGAGTGAGTCTGGCTGACAGCAGGGTTCAGCTCAGGTCATAATGACCAGAGCTGAACCCTGACTGTTTAGTCAGTTCTCAGCTCTGCTACATCCCTGTCTGTCAAAGCACAGACAGGGATGTAGTAGAGCTGAGATTGCGTTTTGGACTACGTCGGACGGAAGAGGATTTTTTTAATTAAAGATGGAGTCCCTCTTTTTTTTTATTTCTAATAAAAAAAAATTTTCTCTGTGTTGTGTTTTTTTTAAAACAATTTAATAGAAATTCATGGCGGTCATGTCTAATATTGGCATGACCGCCATAAATTTCGGGCTTAGGGCCAGCTGATAATACAAAGCTGGCCCTAACCTCTTTATTACCCATGTGACCCACTGCACCAGGGCCACTGGAAGAGCGGGGTTCAGCGCCAGAGGATGGCGCTTCAATGAACGTGCCATCTTCTGGGGCGGCTGCGGGCTGCAATTTGTAGCGGGGGGTGCCCAGAAAGCTTGGGCCTCCCTGCGCTGCAGATTCCAGCCCCCAGCTGCTTAGCTGTACCTGGCTAGAAATTGCGCGGAGCCCCACGCATTTTTTTTTTATTATTTCATGAAATTCATGAAATAATAAAAAAAAGGGCTCCCCTATATTCTTGTGTCTGGCCAGGTACAAATAGGCCCTTGGGGGTTGGGGGCAGCCCGTCGCTGCCTGCTGGATCCGGCTGGTTACAGAAATATGGCGAAGCCCAAATCAAATTTTTTTCTGACAAATCCATAAAACAATATAAATAAAAGGGACTGCATCTTTATTAACCCCTGGACCATGGGCGAGGGGTTAATAAAGATGCAGTCCCTTTTTTAGGATTGTTTTATTGATTTTTCAAAAAAAAAATGATGTGGGCTTCGCCGTATTTCTGGAACCAGCCGGATCCAGCAGGTAGCGACGTGGGGCTCCGCGCAATTTCTATGTCTAGCCAGGTACAGCTAGACAGCTGGGGGCTGGAATCCGCAGCGCAGGGAGGCCCAAGCTTTCTGGGCACCCCCCGCTGCAAATTGCAACCCGCAGCCGCCCCAGAAGATGGCGCGTTCATTGAATCGCCATCCTCTGGCGCTGAACCCCGCTCTTCCAGTGGTCCTGGTGCGGTGGCTCACTGGGTAATAAAGAGGTTAGGGCCAGCTTTGTATTATCAGCTGGCCCTAAGCCCGAAAATCTTGACGAAGCAGAGAGCGAAACGTTGAGGTGCTGAGCAGTGTGGTGCGGTAGGGTCACAATTCTACTTGATACTGCAGCATTATGAAGGATAGGAACTTTTATTGTATACTATGCTGTATTCCTTCCCTCTATGAGGGTATGTAAAGGGGATGGGGCATGTATAATGGAAATGTGTCACTCCTCATATGCTGACATAGTAGTGTTTGTGTAAAAATGGCATAAAGCCTGTATTGTGGACAATTGTTACTGTACCCACACTGCTTTGTGGTTGCTTTTAGGGATGGTTTTATTCAGAGTGTATTTGATCCTATAATAAATAAAAATATTTGCAACTATATACCCAAGTGTGGTTTAAGAGATGCCGTTTATCTTTATCTGGTAAAAGTGACTTTGAGGCTGGTTTCACACTACGATTTTGTGCCTGTCCGTGGGATCCGACTTTGAAGGGGGATCTCACGGACAGGCATGGATCCATACAGATCCCTGCAATCGGATGGCAAATAGCCATCCGATCTGCAGGATCCGTGTGGATCCTGTGGTCCCCTGTTTCTCCCTACTCCTGCCTCCTCCATCTTCTTCCCTCTCCTATTCTATATGCTGTGCCCCCGCTATGCTATTCTGTGTCCCCCGCTTCTCTATCCTCATCTATCCCTATCCTGTCCCCTGTCCTCTCCCTGTGTGTAAAAAAATAAAAAAACTCCTCCGGGAGTATACATTACCTGTCACCGCTCCAATGCTGCAGCACGATCAGGGCAGAAGAGCCTGTGATGATGTCACAGACCCGGTCAGCTGACGAGTCATGTGACCGGGCTCTTACATGATCACAGGTCCTTCAGTCCTGATCGTGTGCAGCGTTGGAGCCGGTGAGAGGTGATGTATACTCCCGGAGGAGTTTTTTTAATTTTTTTACACACAGGGAGAGGACAGGGGACAGGATAGGGATAGGGGAGGAGAGAGAAGAGGGGGCACAGCAAAGAATAGCGGGGGCACAGCATATAGAATAGGAGAGGGCAGAAGATGGAGGAGAAGAAGCAGGGAAAAACAGGGGATACGGAGCCGACATCGGATCCGAGGTGAACTCAGATCCGATGTCCATAGGCTCCCTTGCTGTGGGCACTAGGATCAGCCTCGGATCAGCAGTGATCCGAGGCTGTCCGATGTGAGTCACGGACACAAAATCGTAGCAGGCTACGATTTTGTGCCCGTGATTAAATCGGATGGGATCGGTTGGTGCCAAAATCAGATGCCAATAGTGGCACATCCGATCCCATCCGATTCCCATAGGGGAACATGGGGTCCGATTTCGGATCCGATTGTATCCGTTTTGAAATGGATACAATCGGATGACCGAAAATCGTTATGTGAAAGCAGCCTGAGTAAGATTATGCAGCCAGTGATATATTTAAGACAATGGACTCTAGAATTTTGGTAGTGAGTTGTTAAAGGGTCCATGTTGACTTTTAGGATTGCTACTACCAATAGGTGGAGATAGTGTTAAAGTCCTCTTTAAAGTGGCAATTTGCATAATCTATGTATAGTGATTTTTAATAACAGCTTGCTCATCTGCTGAGGTTTCCCTATACCTATCATTAGGCTGTGCCACCAAAGTTGTACACATGATTACCTTGTTAGGGGTCCACTCAGATATTTCTCTCCTTTGAACTGAACCCCTAACTATGCCTCTGCAGGTTGCCTTTAAGATTCTCATAACAACGGGACTCATAAGGGGATCTTATGCAGCACTTAACTATCTATCTATCTATCTATCTATCTATCTATCTATCTATTTATCTATCCACAAAGTCTGTGCAAAGTAAAAGTAAAATCTGAGAACTGAACTTGCTTGGAGTGCTGCCTCACTTAGTGGATTGGTATGAATTACAAACAGACTGAAGGAACTGTTTCTTGAGGATATTTGCACCCTTTATTTTGTTTTTCAAGTGCTGCTCTATTTTTGTTTTTTCTATCTATTCATCTATCTATCTATCTATCTATCTATCTATCTATCTATCTATCTATCTATCTATCTATCTATCTATCATGTATTCAGCCTATATTTGACCTTCAAGCAAAGTTGCCTGAATAGAGAGAGAACAAGCGGTAGAGAGACTAATTCTTAAATTAAAAAAAAGAGGGTACCCAACAAAAATTCTGACACAACAAAAGGAGAAAGCGAAGAGCACAACACCCAAAAAGAGGAATGAAAATAGGATACCCCTAATCCTTACCTATGGCAAAGAAACTAAAACAATAGTGAAAGCGATCACAAAACATTGGGAAATGTTGGGAAATTGCTTACCCCACAAAGAGGAATATAAAAATCTCCCCTTGGTGGCATATAGGGGGGGGAAAAACCTTAGAGACATCTTAGTTAGGTCAGATATAGGTCCATTGAAAATGTCCAAACAAATTACATTAACGGGGAGTAAATGGACAGGGTGTTACCCTTGTGTCAACTGCATAAATTGTACGCTAATGCTAAAAGGAAATAAATTCAACCACCCAATTACAGGTATAGAATATAAAATCCAACATTTTTTGACCTGTAGCTCAGACTTCATTATATACTTGTTAGAATGTCCCTGCAAATTGTGGTATGTAGGGGAAACCACCCTAGATTTCAAAATGAGAATAAACCAACTCCATCCGGTACAGTATATGGAAGAAACCCCTTAATTTACCAGTCCCAAAACATTTCGTTGAAGCAGGCCATACTGAGAAAGACCTCAGGTTTAGATTATTTGACACAATACCACCAATAAGAAGAGGGGGGATAGGATTAAAAAATTAAAAACCAAAGAACTACAATGGACATATGAGTTGAGGCCTTTGAAACCAAAGGGCCTCAATGTAGACTATAAACTGCAGTCTATACTTTAAAATGTGATAGTCTATCTGAAACTGTGTTTATAATAGTCACTAATTGTAACATGAAGGTAAAATTTATGCTAATTGTTTGTTCCTTCCTTTATCACATAGGAATCACTTTGGAGTTGGAGATGAACACAAATGGGATTGAACACTCTATGCAAAAGCTGTCCTTTGGACTGATGTTTATGCTGGCCAAGGCATGTCTATATTAAGAGTGAATTATATGCACATAATGTGAACCATAGGGTTAAAAGTATCACCGAAATGAATGCAATATCGATTTTTTTTTTTTTATATATTACACCTTGTACAATGCTTGAAAAGAGAAATAAAAATAAAAAGAAATTTTGCAGTCACCATTGATCTTTTCATATATAAGACACTTTATTGTAAGAAACTTAGTGAATGGCCAAATATACTAAAAACCAAATAATGGCCATGCCCCTTATTAGGGTGTCTAAAGGTCTACAGGTACTGTCACATGCGTCCATATTGCCGGCGAGATGGCTGGCAATTCCCGAATTTGGTGATGTGGAAACCACATTGCATGTGCATAGTGGCATGTGACTTGGCGATTCTACGGCGAGAAATCACCGGTGGAGCGTCGCCTGATTGCGTTGTACTGCAGTGAAATCCGGCGATATCCACCAGGCGATCTTAGCGCTTCATGGCATGTGACAGGGCGATTAGGATGTAGAAAGCGAGCTCAGACATTCTAGAATCAATCCCATAGGTGTGCCTGAGCGTGCTGTTTTCTGGGCCCCGCCTGCAGTGATTGGTAGGTTGGTGGTAACACAGTTGTGTAGGCCAATTGGAGTGGTAGGGGCACAGTGTAACACACTCTAGCATGCCTATCTCCTTGCCGCGGCCAAACTCTACACCCACATCACTGATGAGGTGGTGGCGTCTGACGTGGCGATGTGAGAAGGGAAGATCGCTTCCGGTCTTGGTCAGGCGATTTCCGGAATGCAGGATCGCCGGTGATCGCATGCAAAATTGCTACGTGTTACATCTCCGAAGCGATGTAAAAAATTGCGCGCTCATGTCAAATTGGCGGCGATATGGCGGTGTGTGATGGTACCTTAAAGGGATATACCATTCTAAACCCTACCCAATCCTTTGGACAGATTGTGGTACAAGTGTAATTAACACTTGAACCACCATGCTGACAAGGGTGGTGTTGAATCTCTTAAATGGGACATACCAAAAAAAAGGTGGGGTAAAAGAGGTGAGAACCCAGATAGCAACACCCAAAGGGAAAGACTGAAATGGAGGATCCAGAGGGTATAAGATTTGAATACTAAGAGGGATTACAAACTTAATTATATACGGTATATAAAATTAATGGTTCACAGTATAATGAGCCATAAATGGTTAATCCAGCTTTGACTCAATCAAGTAAAGCACTAGTATAACATAATTACTGTAAATCCTCCGTGGTGAACAATATACACTTTATTATTATTATTATTATTATTTATTTATATAGCGCCATTGGGTTCCATGGCGCTTTACATGAGGATGAGGGAGACAAGAACAGGTACACTAAATTTAGGCGATCAGGACGTACAGGTACAGGAGGGGCAGGGACTTTATGCACTTAAGCACTTTAAACATAGATTAGTTGAATAATCATTTACTTAAGATGGTATGCATTCATTATAATAAACTAGATGACATCAGACAGCATTAAATACTGAAACCGAAAGAGAGCAAATGATGTGCATAAAAATGGCGGAGGACGGAATGATTAATGCGCATGCGCGGGAGTCGCAATATGGCGCCGCTTCCGTATCTGGTTGTCTACATAGCAACGCCGATGCTGGGAGCGGTTCGCGCATGCACAAAGCCACTTCCGCGATGCAGAGATGCACGGCATGGTGGTGTTTACAGGCATGCCTTGGTAAGCAAAAACTGTAGCTGGGAATGTTCAATTAAAGAGATATGTATAAGTAACATAACAATAATAGTTTGTAATCACTAATGACATAAGGATATGTTATGAGACATTGTGAATTTGCACTTCAGTAAGAAAGTGGAAGAACTCCAGTGCCGAGACATTGTGATGTACACTATGGAGAGAGATATGAAAGATGAATATGACTATATGGGATTGTATTAAGATGTTTATACTTTATTGGAAAATGAGATGTTAATGAGTTGAGATGTATAAGAAGCCCAGCATTTGCAATGGGTGGCTGCTAGAAGAAAGTCCATGTGACTGAAACGAAAATGCAACTTTGCCTGAAGGTCAAATAAAGGCTGAATACATCTGGAAGGAGTGCTGCAGTCCCTTTATTTCGATTTTTGATCTGTATACAAGAGTGACTGATCCCCACTCTGGACTGAAGTTGCACCCACCTTTGTAGGAAGAAGTGCTGCTCCATCTATCTATCTATCTATCTATCTATCTATCTATCTATCTATCTATCTATCTATCTATCTATCTATCTATCCAATAAAAAAATGAGCAGCACAGAGCTTACATGAGGGTGCCAGCAACCAAACCTCTTCCTTTCAAGGTTTCCAATATATGCACTTCATTTATAACATATCTATCTATCTATCTATCTATCTATCTATCCAATTCTACAGTCCTACAGTATCAGTTTTTGTAAATGAACAAGAGAAACAGATGTCATCCATCCTTAGTCCTGGAATAGGATTTTAACCAGACACATCATATCTACAAATGCTGACAGAGGCAGGGGAAAGTGGTGAAAATGCTGAAAGCAAAGGCCAGGAAGAGGGTGAAATTGTTGCTTTCTATGTAAACAATGCTAAGCTCCTATGATTGACCCAAAGTCTTTTAGTAACCCTTATAACAACAATGTTCTTCTTTGTTTCAGTGCCTAGGATAAATTTACAAGTTTGACACTGGGAATAAAAGGAATACAATTACACAGTACTATTTATATAAAAACAAATAAGTCATTACAAAAATGTAGTAAATGCATAGCAATTTAATATTTTGTCATATCATGCCTGATGAAGGGACATAAGAAGTCTCGAAAGCTCGCCTTGTTACATCAATTACTTTATTTAGCCATTAAAAGGTATCACAACTATAAGATTATTATTTTATTTCTCCCACTGAGAGCAATCAAAAAATTTTCAACTGGCTAACACAGTACCCAACCTTCTTTTTTTTCTTCTTTATTCCAATTGTAACAGCAAGGAATTAATCAATTCACAGAGCCTAAACACTTAAACAACAATAATAGTATTTCTATTTCTATAGCACTAACTAGGGATGGGCGAATCTACTCGCTAGGACTCGTTACTCAGCGAGTAGTAAGGGACTCGCAGGACTCGGTACTCTGCGAGTTTCCCAGCATTTACTCGCACGAGTCCAATGCAAATCAATGTCAAACGCTGACAAAACTAGGATTGCCATTGTTTGCATTAGACTCGGCTACTGTGCCAGTGATAGCAGGGAAACTCGCAAATAACTGCTGTTACATTGCGAGCAAAGTCCAACTGTCTTCTCTGTGCAGCTCCAGGGTCCTAGAGCCCGCCTGCTCACAGAGATGATGTAGCAGAGCTGAGATTGTTCTCAGTCTGCTCATTCCCTGTGCATAGACATCTATATCTATGCACAGGGGATGTAGCAGAGAGGACATTGCGTTTTGGACTACGTCGGACGGAAGAGGATTTTTTAATTAAAGATGGAGTTCCTAATGGCTTTTTTTTTATTTCAAATAAAAAATTTTCTCTGTGTTTTTTTAACCCTTTATTGGAGATTCTTAGTGGCTGGGTCAAACGTGGCCTGACATTAAGAATCTCGGGCTTAATACCAGCTTGTATAACAAAGCTGGTATTAAACCCTTTATTACCCAGCGTGCCACCGCCACCAGGGCCGCTGGAAGAGCGGGGTTCAGCGCCAGAGGATGGCGCTTCAATGAACGCGCCATCTTCTGGGGCGGCTGCGAGCTGCAATTTGCAGCGGGGGGTGCCCAGAAAGCTTGGGCATCCCTGCGCTGCGGATTCCAGCCCCCAGCTGCTTAGCTGTACCTGGCTAGACATAGAAATTGCGCGGAGCCCCACGCATTTTTTTATTATTTCATGAATTTCAGAGTCAGAGTCTCAGAGTCAGAGTCTGAGAGTCAGAGTCTCAGAGTCAGAGTCTCAGAGTCAGAGTCTCAGAGTCTCAGAGTCAGAGTCTCAGAGTCAGAGTCTCAGAGTCAGAGTTTTAGAGTCAGAGTCTCAGAGTCAGAGTCTCAGAGTCAGAGTCTCAGAGTCAGAGTCAGAATCTCAGAGTCAGAGTCTCAGATTCAGAGTCTCAGAGTCAGAGTCTCAGAGTCAGAGTCAGAGTCTCAGAGTCAGAGTCTCAGAGTCAGAGTCAGAGTCTCAGAGTCAGAGTCAGAGTCTCAGAGTCAGAGTCAGAGTCTCAAAGTCAGAGTCAGAGTCTCAGAGTCAGAGTCTCAGAGTCAGAGTCTCAGAGTCAGAGTCAGAGTCTCAGAGTCTCAGAGTCAGAGACTCAGAGTCAGAGTCTCAGAGTCAGAGTCAGAGTCTCAGAGTCAGAGTCTCAGAGTCAGAGTCTCAGAGTCAGAGTCTCAGAGTCAGAGTCAGAGTCTCAGAGTCAGAGTCAGAGTCAGAGTCTCAGAGTCAGAGTCAGAGTCTCAGAGTCAGAGTCAGAGTCTCAGAGTCAGAGTCTCAGAGTCAGAGTCTCAGATTCAGAGTCTCACCCTCAGAGCCAGAGTCAGAGTCTCAGAGTCAGAGTCAGAGTCTCAGAGTCAGAGTCTCAGAGTCAGAGTCTCAGAGTCTCAGGGTCAGAGTCTCAGAGTCAGAGTCTCAGAGTCTCAGAGTCAGAGTCTCAGACTTAGAGTCTCAGAGTCAGAGTTTTAGAGTCAGAGTCTCAGAGTCAGAGTCTCAGAGTCAGAGTCAGAATCTCAGAGTCAGAGTCTCAGAGTCAGAGTCTCAGAGTCAGAGTCAGAGTCTCAGAGTCAGAGTCTCAGAGTCTCAGAGTCAGAGTCAGAGTCTCAGAGTCAGAGTCAGAGTCTCAGAGTCAGAGTCAGAGTCTCAAAGTCAGAGTCAGAGTCTCAGAGTCAGAGTCTCAGAGTCAGAGTCTCAGAGTCAGAGTCAGAGTCTCAGAGTCTCAGAGTCAGAGTCTCAGAGTCAGAGTCAGAGTCTCAGAGTCAGAGTCTCAGAGTCAGAGTCTCAGAGTCAGAGTCTCAGAGTCAGAGTCTCAGATTCAGAGTCTCACCCTCAGAGCCAGAGTCAGAGTCTCAGAGTCAGAGTCAGAGTCTCAGAGTCAGAGTCTCAGAGTCAGAGTCTCAGAGTCAGAGTCAGAGTCTCAGAGTCAGAGTCTCAGAGTCAGAGTCTCAGAGTCAGAGTCAGAGTCTCAGAGTCAGAGTCAGAGTCAGAGTCTCAGAGTCAGAGTCTCAGAGTCTCAGAGTCTCAGAGTCAGAGTCTCAGAGTCAGAGTCTCAGAGTCAGAGTCAGAGTCTCAGAGTCTCAGAGTCAGAATCTCAGAGTCAGAGTCTCAGAGTCAGAGTCTCAGAGTCAGAGTCAGAGTCTCAGAGTCAGAGTCTCAGAGTCTCAGAGTCAGAGTCAGAGTCTCAGAGTCAGAGTCAGAGTCTCAGAGTCAGAGTCAGAGTCTCAAAGTCAGAGTCAGAGTCTCAGAGTCAGAGTCTCAGAGTCAGAGTCTCAGAGTCAGAGTCAGAGTCTCAGAGTCTCAGAGTCAGAGTCTCAGAGTCAGAGTCAGAGTCTCAGAGTCAGAGTCTCAGAGTCAGAGTCTCAGAGTCAGAGTCTCAGAGTCAGAGTCTCAGATTCAGAGTCTCACCCTCAGAGCCAGAGTCAGAGTCTCAGAGTCAGAGTCAGAGTCTCAGAGTCAGAGTCTCAGAGTCAGAGTCTCAGAGTCAGAGTCAGAGTCTCAGAGTCAGAGTCTCAGAGTCAGAGTCTCAGAGTCAGAGTCAGAGTCTCAGAGTCAGAGTCAGAGTCAGAGTCTCAGAGTCAGAGTCTCAGAGTCTCAGAGTCTCAGAGTCAGAGTCTCAGAGTCAGAGTCTCAGAGTCAGAGTCAGAGTCTCAGAGTCTCAGAGTCAGAGTCTCAGAGTCAGAGTCTCAGAGTCAGAGTCTCAGATTCAGAGTCTCACCCTCAGAGCCAGAGTCAGAGTCTCAGAGTCAGAGTCAGAGTCTCAGAGTCAGAGTTTTAGAGTCAGAGTCTCAGAGTCAGAGTCAGAGTTTTAGAGTCAGAGTCTCAGAGTCAGAGTCTCAGAGTCAGAGTCAGAATCTCAGAGTCAGAGTCTCAGAGTCTCAGAGTCAGAGTCAGAGTCTCAAAGTCAGAGTCAGAGTCTCAGAGTCAGAGTCTCAGAGTCAGAGTCAGAGTCTCAGAGTCTCAGAGTCAGAGTCTCAGAGTCAGAGTCAGAGTCTCAGAGTCAGAGTCTCAGAGTCAGAGTCTCAGATTCAGAGTCTCAGAGTCAGAGTCAGAGTCTCAGAGTCAGAGTCAGAGTCAGAGTCTCAGAGTCAGAGTCAGAGTCTCAGAGTCAGAGTCAGAGTCTCAGAGTCTCAGAGTCAGAGTCTCAGAGTCAGAGTCAGAGTCTCAGAGTCAGAGTCTCAGAGTCAGAGTCTCAGATTCAGAGTCTCACCCTCAGAGCCAGAGTCAGAGTCTCAGAGTCAGAGTCAGAGTCTCAGAGTCAGAGTCTCAGAGTCAGAGTCTTAGAGTCAGAGTCAGAGTATCAGAGTCAGAGTCTCAGAGTCAGAGTCTCAGAGTCAGAGTCTCACCCTCAGAGCCAGAGTCAGAGTCTCAGAGTCAGAGTCAGAGTCTCAGAGTCAGAGTCTCAGAGTCTCAGAGTCAGAGTCTCAGAGTCAGAGTCTCAGAGTCAGAGTCAGAATCTCAGAATTTCATGAAATAATTTAAAAAAAATGCGTGGGGATCCGCACAATTTCTATTTCTAGCCAGGTACAGCTAAGCAGCTGGGGGCTGGAATCCGCAGCGCAGGGATGCCCAAGCTTTCTGGGCACCCCCCGCTGCAAATTGCAGCCCGCAGCCGCCCCAAAAGATGGCGCGTTCATTGAAACGCCATCCTCTGGCGCTGAACCCCGCTCTTCCAGCGGCCCTGGTGGCGGTGGTACGCTGGGTAATAAAGAGGTTAGGGCCAGCTTTGTATTATCAGCTGGCCCTAAGCCCGAAATTTATGGCGGTCAGGCCAATATTAGACATGACCACCATGAATTTCTATTAAATTGTTTTAAAAAAAACTCAACACAAAAAAAAAATTTTTTATTAGAAAATTTTTTATTAGAAATAAAAAAAAAAAAGCCATTAGAGACTTCATCTTTAATTAAAAAAATCCTCTTCCGTCCGACGCAGTCCAAAACGCGATGTCCTCTCTGCTACATCCCCTGTGCATAGATATAGATGTCTATGCACAGGGAATGAGCAGACTGAGAACAATCTCAGCTCTGCTACATCATGTCTGTGCACAGACATTCATGTCTGTACACAGGGAATGAGCAGACTGAGAACAATCTCAGCTCTGCTACATCAGGCAGCAGGCGGGCTCTAGGACCCTGGAGCTGTGGCAGCCAGCACACTGAGCAGACAGGACTCTTATCTGTGCGAGTTTCCCGGCGATTACAGTTGCAAAGTAAACGAGTCCAATGCAAATAAATGGCAAAACTAGGATTGCTTCAGGCTGAAGCTTCCGAGACACATCTGTGATTTGTAAATCTCACACTACTCGCTATTACTCGCTTCCCCATTCATTAACATTGGACTCGCTAGACTAGCAACGAGTAGCGAGTCCCGGGCCCGGACTCGCTAGAGTCAAGCGATTCCGAGTAATTTAGGATTCGCCCATCACTAGCACTAACATATTCTGCAGCACTTCACAAATGAGAGAGGGACCTGTACATATGTACACGTTTTAGTTCTCTATGGGTGTTCAGCTTCCTGAATATAGATAGGAAACTTTGTGTGAGAACATATTGTGTAGACTACATTGTCATAAAGTACCAGTGTGAGTTGGAGCTTGTATTGTTTCTCTATATATTGTTGAAAAATATAGTGCTACAATCATGACCAAAAGTGTTGGTACCCTTGAAATTGTTCCAGAAAATGAAATATTTCTCCCAGAAACATATTGCAATTACTCATGTTTTTTCATACAACTGTTTATTGTCTTTGAGTGTTTTGGAACAACATAAAAAAATGGAGCAAAAATGTAAATTAGACATAATTTCACTCAAAACCCCCAAAATGGGCTGGATAAAATTGTTGGCAATCTTTCCAAAATTGTGGGTAATCAACTTTGTTACAAGCTTGTGATGCTTGTTTAAATTATGTGTGGCAAGTAACAGGTGTGGGCAATATAAAAATCATGCCTGAACCCAGATAAAAAAGGGGAGAGGCTGACTCAATCTTTGCATTCTGTGTCTGTGTGTGCAACATTAAACATGAAGTACAGAGAGTAAAGACGAGAACTGTTTGAGGACTTGAGAACCAAAATGATTAATAAATATCAACAATCCCAAGGTTGCAAGTCCATCTTCAGAGATCTAGATGGTCCTTTGTCAACGGTGCACAACATAATCCAGAAGTTTAAAATCCTTTGCATCTGTGAAATTATGTCAAATTTACCTGTTTTCCTGGTTTTTTTGGGTCTTTTGTTGCAATAAACACAAATAAAATAAACATATAAATACACAGTACATTGATTCATTGATTCATGTTTGACTCCAGAATTAACCCTAGAACGCGCAACCATAGAAATCTACACTTTCACATACCTGGGGCCTTTTAGGCCTGTGTGCAAATGACATGCAGCAACTCTAATAGAAATACTTTTCAAAGTTTATTTGAGATGTGAATATTTCAAAACATTATAATTATGTGCAAAAAACAAAAAAAAGTAATTACACCAGCTTAAAACGCCCAATATATGCATTCTATATAATTCTTTATATATATATATATATATATATATATATATAATATATACCGTATTTTTCGCTTTATAAGACGCACCTGGTTATAAGACGCATCCCCAATTTGGTGAAGGAAAAGAGAAAAAAATTATTTTTAATGTTAAATGGGGTCCGTCTTATAATGCCAGTGTCCGTCTAACAAATCATATACATATATGTCCCACATAGCCCCCTCATCCTGGTACATGGTCCCTCATCCTAGAATTAGCCCCCTTAATCTGGATATGGCACCCTTATATTGGATATAGCCCCCTTGTGCTGGCACACATACCCCATAGCTGGCACACGTACCCCATAGCTGGCACACGTACCCCATAGCTGGCACACATACCCCATAGCTGGCACACGTCCCCTTGTGCTAGCACACGTCCCCCACTGCAGGCACATGTCCCTTATTGATGGCACATGTCCCCTATTGATGGCACACGTCCCCTATTGATGGCACACGTCCCCTATTAATGGCACACGTCCCCTTGTGCTGGCACACGTCCCCCACTGCAGGCACACGTCCCCCACTGCAGGCACACGTCCCCTTGTGCTGGCTCACGTCCCCTTGTGCTGGCATACGTCCCCCACTGCCAGGGGCTGGCTGGAGCCTCCATCCCTGGGTGGCAGATTTGCCCTGCCGGCCCTGACTTGAGAAGCGGGGGGGGGGTGCTGTCAGGTCTGACTTGAGAAGCGGGGGGGGGGGTGCTATCAGCCCTTACCTGATCAGAGACTTCCAGCGTCACAGAGCAACTCCCGCGGCCGGGCCGTCTCGCGTCATGTGCCGGCCGCAAAGCGACGCCCGCGGCCGGCCCGTTTCTGTAGGGGGCGGCCCTAGATGTGGACTATACCACCAGCCCAGGGGGCACTTGCCCCCCTGCCACCTGGGCCAGCCCGCCCCTGCCCACTGCAGGCACACGTCCCCCACTGCAGGCACACGTCCCCTTGTGCTGGCATACGTCCCCCACTGCAGGCTCACGTCCCCCACTGCAGGCACACGTCCCCTTGTGCTGGCATACGTCCCCCACTGCAGGCACACGTTCCCCATTGATGGCACATGCCCCCTATTGATGGCACACATCCCCTATTGCTGGCACACGTCCCCTATTGATGGCACACGTCCCCTTGTGCTGGCATACGTCCCCCACTGCAGGCTCACGTCCCCCACTGCAGGCACACATCCCCTTGTGCTGGCATACGTCCCCCACTGCAGGCACACGTTCCCCATTGATGGCACATGCCCCCTATTGATGGCACATGTCCCCTATTGCTGGCACACGTCCCCTATTGATGGCACACCTCCCCTTGTGCTGGCATACGTCCCCCACTGCAGGCACACGTCCCCCCTTGATGGCACACGTCCCCCCTTGATGGCACACGTCCCCCCCCCTTGATGGCACACGTCCCCCCCCCTTGATGGCACACGTCTACCCACTTGATGGCACACGTCCCCCCCCTTGATGGCACACGTCCCCTGCCTTGATGGCACACGTCCCCCCCTTGATGGCACACGTCTCCTATTGATGGCCCCCGCACTTAATATACCGACCCCCTCAATAGGCTGCCCCCACGTAATATGCTGCCCCCCCCGCTCCATTATAAAGATGGTCCCTCGCCCTGCACTTCCCCCATCATTAATATAAAAAAAGCGCCTCCTTCCTCACCCTCCGGCGCTAAGCTCAAAGCGTCACCGCCGGCTCCTGGTCTCCATGGTGCTCGGCTTCTTCCGCCCATGTGATCGGGCGATGATGTCATCACTGTATGCCCGATCACATGGGCGGAAGAAGCCGAGCACCATGGAGACCAGGAGCCGGCGGTGACGCTTTGAGCTTAGCGCCGGAGGTTGAGGAAGGAGGCGCTTTTTTTATTCTATCTGCTGCCGGCCAGCGTGGGGGTCATATTAATGATGGGGGAAGTGCAGGGCGAGGGACCATCTTTATAATGGAGGGGGGGGAAACAGCATATTACGTGGGGGCAGCCTATTGAGGGGGTGGGTGTATTATGTGGGGGGCCATATGCAGGACATGGGGCTGCAGAGACAGCGGGGGGGGGCGGCGGAGTGCAGGCTCATTTAATATGCACTGCTCCCCGCCGTCCACCTCTCAGTGCAACTTCAGCACTGAGAGGTGGACAGCGGCAGTGCATATTAAATGAGCGGGAGCAGGAGATCTCCCCGCTCTCTCTGCAGCCCCGCAGCCAGCCCACTCCCAGCCTCGGACACGCTCCAGAGCTGCCCCCCAGCCTCCCCTGCCTCCCCGTATTCGGATTATAAGACGCACCCCCACTTTCCCCCAAACTTTGGGAGAACAAAAGTGCGTCTTATAATCCGAAAAATACGGTATATATATATATAACGATTTTTTGGTCTAAAAGTTTTTTATATAAAAGTTGTAGTAAACATGGTGCAGGAATATTTATTTTCAAAAACTTTCCTTTTCAACCTTACTGATTACCTCAACAATTTTCACATATTATTTTTTCGGAAGAATGTTCCTTGCAGACATTTTGTCCACAAGTAGTACAGAAACGCTAAGATTTCCTTTCCTTCTTTACAGGACAAATATAACAGCACTTTCTTTTTTTTTCTCTTGGCTCGGGATGTTCCTGAAAATGTATACCCCATCGGATCATAGCTTCCATAATTTGCCTTGGCAAACATTTTGCGTTGCTTCACTCCATCATGGTAGGCATCAAAAGTTCATAGCAAAGTTCCGTCAAGAATGGAAGTCTCTTGTCCTTCCTGTTGGCATGGAATTCTGGATGAGTTTCATTATAAACAATATATCTATTGAGGGCTGACAAATCAAGGATATTATAAAAAATGACTGCAGGCCAACGTTTTGTCTGCCTCTTGCACGAATACTCTCCAATCATTTCATCCATCTTGTCACACCTCCTTTTGTTTTATTGTAATGCAGTATGATTTCAGGTTTCTGTTTCCTGTGATCGGTGTCAATACTTCCATCATGATGCATTGTACTCAGTAATATCACGGATTTTTCTTTCTTTGCTTCATGAGATACCATTGTCGCTTGATTGCAGAAACCAAAGACACTCTGAAATATCTACTATAAAGTGGTCGCTTTATCAAAGTGGGATTGTGCTTCATGATTGGAGGAATTTCGCGGCGGTTTGGCCTCATAGTACCAACAAGTGTGAGTTTTTTCTGAAGCAAAAATTTGCCCAGTTCCAGATTGGTATCACGCCTGCTGGTGGGTATTCTCCACAGCTTCATCCTCCCCTCTCAAGAGTGCGCGCCTGATTTCAAATTCATTGTCCTTCTTCTGGGTATGATGCGCCGGTTGCGCGTCATTACTGGTCTGGTGCATCATGGAGGATTATCGAGTGTACGGGCCGGCTTTGAAATGCACACTGCGCATGCCTCAGAGCCGGCCTGTACCCCAATAATCCCCCATAATACACAAGACCAGTAATGACGCGCAACCAGTGCATCATACTCAGAAGGAGGACAATGAATTTAAAATCAGGAGTGCGCTCCTGTGAGGGGAGTATGAATCCATGGAGAATACCCACTGGGGCATGATACCAGCAGTGAGGGGAGGGGATGGACCTGGAGAGACCGCCCACCCGTCAGCCACCCGTCTAGGAATGCCTACAGAACAGGGGGAAAATGTAAGTGTATAAATTGCTTTTTTTCAACATTTATAATTCACAATTAGCTCAGACAGTGATGGTTAGAAGGGTAGTTGGAAGCTCCAGGGACAGGCAGTGTTAGGTTAGGGGGTCTAAACTAGCTCACAGGTTCCCTTTAAAGGGAAATTTGCAAGTTTTGAAGGTATTCCGTATCCTTGTTAAAGAATTGACTGATCGCTGGTGGTGCAACTGCTGGGAACCCAATGATCCCAACAACCAGCTGAACACAGTGCTTAGTTATCTTTAGCATTCCCATTAAGAAAGAATAGAGTAATAGTGCATATAGAGTGATGGGGGCAATATCCAGGATGGGGGGGTGAGTGCAGGCTCATATAATATGCACCGCTCCCCCCACCTACATCTCAGTGCCGGGTTCTGCACTGAGGTTATGAATAGCGGTATGCAGTGCATATTATCTATTATATAATTGCCGTAACTGACTTCCGTCGGAGCGGCGCTGCTTCCGGTGGCTTGGTTAGCGAGCTGTTTCTTTCTCCTGGACTCTGTCCGTGGCCGCGTAGCGGCCTCGGCGACTCCCGAAGCAATGCCCGCAAAGCGGGCATTGCGAGTCGTTGCAGCCTCGCGAAGCAATGCCCGCGAAGCGGGCATTGCGAGTCGCTGACACCACCACTAACCAAGCCACAGAAGCCCATACTACTGTAGTGTACACCGCTATAGTATACTACAGTCCCATGCCCATAAGCGCCATGGGACTGTAGTATACCATCGCGCTGTACACTACAGCCCCCTGCCAAGGGCATACGACTGTAGTGTACACCGCTATAGTATACTACAGTCCCATGCCCATAAGCGCCATGGGACTGTAGTATACCATCGCGCTGTACACTACAGCCCCCTGCCGCCCTAAGCCCATACGACTGTAGTGTACACCGCTATAGTATACTACAGTCCCATGCCCATAAGCGCCATGGGACTGTAGTATACCATTGCGCTGTACACTACAGCCCCTGCCGCCCTACGCCACTACCCTGCCGCAGCCACTACCCTCTGCCACACCTAACCCCTAAGCCACTACCCCACCGCCGAAGCCCCTACCCTCTAAGCCCCCCCGCACCTAAGCCCCTACCCCCTAACACCCGCCGCACCTAAGCCCCTACCGTCCGCCGACAAGCCCCCACCCGCCGCACCTAAACCCCTACCCCCTAACTCCGCCGCACCCCTACACCCTAAGCCCCGACCCGCCGCACCTAAGCCCCTACCCCCTAAGTCCGCCGCACCCCTACACCCTAAGCCCCGACCCGCCGCACCTATGCCCCTACCCCGTAAGCCCCGCCGCACCTAACCCCCTACCCTCTAAGCCCCGCTGCACCTAAGCCCCTACCCCCTAAGCCCCGCCGCCTCCTAAGCTCCCGCCGCCAAGCCCCCACCCGCCACACCTAAACCCCTACCCCCTAAGTCCGCCGCACCCCTACACTCTAAGCCCCGACCCGTCGCACCTATGCCCCTACCCCGTAAGCCCCGCCGCACCTAACCCCCTACCCTCTAAGCCCCGCCGCATCTAAGCCCCTACCCCCTAAGCCCCGCCGCCTCATAAGCTCCCACCGCCAAGCCCCCACCCGCCGCACCTAAACCCCTACCCCCTAAGTCCGCCGCACCCCTACACTCTAAGCCCCGACCCGCCGCACCTATGCCCCTACCCCGTAAGCCCCGTCGCACCTAACCCCCTACCCTCTAAGCCCCGCCACCTCCTAAGCTCCCGCCGCTGTCGCTAACACCTAAAGCCCTACACCCGAAGCCCCCGCCGTCCCCTACCCTAACGTCCCCGTCGATCACTCACATGCCTTCTTAGTCATCTGATCGTCCGTCCGATCCACAAGTCCTCTTCCTCCGGCCCCGGGGGTCTTCTCTCTTCTTTCCGCCATCTCCGCCTCTTCGTCCGGCCCCGGGGATCTTCTGTCTTCTTTCCAGCTCCGACGTCCTCTTCACTTATCATTAACATAGAATGGACGACAAATCCACCATTCTATGTCAATGAGATGTGAGGGCCTCTTCTGATTGATCGCTGTCTACTGCCCTCAGCCAATCAGAAGAGCCCCTCATTTCCCATTGACATACATTACCGGTGTGTCGGCGATTTTATGGCCGCCCACCTGGTTCTGTTTGTCGGCCCTAAAATCGCCGACACACCGCTAATGCATGTCTATGGGCAGTCCGCCCGATTTCGGATTGGACGCAGACCAATCAGAATTCGAGCTCACTGCCCATAGACATGCATTAGCGGTGTGTCCGCGATTTTAGGGCCGACAAATAGAACCAGGTCGGCGGCCATAAAATCGCCGACACACCGCTAATGTATTTCAATGCGAACAAATTAATTTAATAATAAAAAAAATAATTTAAAAATCATTAAAAAATAATAAAAAAATAAATAAAAAATAAACGGACCTGAAAGAGAACTGGGTCTCAGCCTAAATAATAAATTTAATATTTAAAAAAATAATTAAAAAATAATTAAAAAATAATTAAAAAATAAATAAAAAATAATAAATAATTCAATAAAAATAATAATAAAAAAATTAAATATATGCTAATAATATCAGCCCTTTCAGCGGACCTGAAAGAGAACTGGCTCTCAGCCTAAATAATAAATTTAATAATAAAAAAAATAATTAAAAAATAGTTTAAAAATAATAAAAAAATTAATTAAAAATAATAAATAATTCAATAAAAATAATAATAAAAAAATTAAATATATGCTAATTATATCAGCCCTTTCAGCGGACCTGAAAAAGAACTGGGTCTCAGCCTAAATAATAAATTTAATAATAAAAAAAATAATTAAAAAATAATTTAAAAATAATAAAAAAATAAATTAAAAATAATAAATAATTCAATAAAAATAATAATAAAAAAAATTAAATATATGCTAATTATATCAGCCCTTTCAGCGGACCTGAAAGAGAACTGGGTCTCAGCCTAAATAATAAATTTAATAATAAAAAAAAAAAAAAAAAATTATTTAAAAAATAATAAAAAATTAATTAAAAATAATAAATAATTCAATAAAAATAATAATAAAAAAATTAAATATATGCTAATTATATCAGCCCTTTCAGCGGACCTGAAAGAGAACTGGGTCTCAGCCTAAATAATAAATGTAATAATAAAAAAAAATAATTAAAAAATAATTTAAAAATAATAAAAAAATAAATTAAAAATAATAAATAATTCAATAAAAATAATAATAAAAAAATTTAATGTATGCTAATTATATCAGCCCTTTCAGCGGACCTGAAAGAGAACTGGGTCTCAGCCTAAATAATAAATTTAATAATAAAAAAAATAATTAAAAAATAATTAAGAAATAATAAACAAATAAATTAAAAATAATAAATAATTCAATAAAAATAATAATAAAAAAATTTAATATATGCTAATAATATCAGCCCTTTCAGCGGACCTGAAAGAGAACTGGGTCTCAGCCTAAATAATAAATTTAATAATAAAAAAAATAATTAAAAAATAATTAAAAAATAATAAAAAAATTAATTAAAAATAATAAATAATTCAATAAAAATAATAATAAAAAAATTTAATATATGCTAATAATATCAGCCCTTTCAGCGGACCTGAAAGAGAACTGGGTCTCAGCCTAAATAATAAATTTAATAATAAAAAAAATAATTAAAAAATAATTAAGAAATAATAAACAAATAAATTAAAAATAATAAATAATTCAATAAAAATAATAATAAAAAAATTTAATATATGCTAATAATATCAGCCCTTTCAGCGGACCTGAAAGAGAACTGGGTCTCAGCCTAAATAATAAATTTAATAATAAAAAAAAAAAAAAAAAATTATTTAAAAAATAATAAAAAAATTAATTAAAAATAATAAATAATTCAATAAAAATAATAATAAAAAAATTAAATATATGCTAATTATATCAGCCCTTTCAGCGGACCTGAAAGAGAACTGGGTCTCAGCCTAAATAATAAATTTAATAATAAAAAAAATATTTAAAAAATAATTAAAAAATAATAAAAAAATAAATAAAAAATAATAAATAATTAAATAAAAAAAATAATAAAAAAATTAAATATATGCTAATAATATCAGCCCTTTCAGCGGACCTGAAAGAGAACTGGGTCTCAGCATAAATAATAAATTTAATAATAAAAAAAATAATTAAAAAATAATTAAAAAATAATAAAAAAATAAATAAAAAATAATAATTAATTAAATAAAAAAAATAATAAAAAAAATAAATATATGCTAATAATATCAGCCCTTTCAGCGGACCTGAAAGAGAACTGGGTCTCAGCCTAAAAAATAAATTTAATAATAAAAAAAATAATTAAAAGATAATTAAAAAATATTAAAAAAATAAATAAAAAATAATAAATAATTACATAAAAAATAATAATTGAAAAAAAATGCTAATAATAATGATATTACTGCTAATAATAATGCTATTAATGCTAATAATTATGCTATTAATGCTATTATTTATGCTATTAATGCTATTAATAATGCTATTAATAATGCTATTAATCCTATTAATGCTATTAATAATGCTATTCATGCTATTAATAATACTATTAATGCTATTAATGCTCATAATAATGCTATTAATGCTATTAATAATGTTATTAATGCTATTATTAATGCTAATAATGCTATTATTAATGCTATTAATGCTAATAATAATGCTATTAATAATGTTATTAATGCTATTATTAATGCTAATAATGCTATTATTAATGCTATTTATGCTAATAATAATGCTATTAATGCTATTATTTATGCTATTAATGCTATTAATGCTAATATTTATAATATTAATGGTATTATTAATGCTATTAATGCTAATAATAACGCTATTAATGCTATTAATGCTAATAATAATGCTATTAATGCTATTAATAATGTTATTAATGCTAATATTAATGCTAATAATGTTATTATTAATGCTATTAATGCTAATAATAATGCTATTAATGCTATTAATAATGCTATTAATCCTATTAATGCTATTAATGCTATTAATAATGCTATTAATGCTAATATTTATCCTATTAATGCTATTAATGCTATTAATAATGCTATTAATGCTATTAATTATGCTATTAATGCTATTAATGCTAATATTTATCTTATTAATGCTATTAATATTGCTATTAATGCTAATAATAATGCTATTAATGCTATTAATAATGTTATTAATGCTATTATTAATGCTAATAATGCTATTATTAATGCTATGAATGCTAATAATAATGCTATTAATGCTATTAATCATGTTATTAATCCTATTATTAATGCTAATAATGCTATTATTAATGCTATTAATGCTAATAATAATACTATTAATGGTATTAATAATGTTATTAATGCTATTATTAATGCTAATAATATTATTAATGCTATTAATGCTAATAATAATGTTATTAATGCTACTAATAATGTTATTAATGCAATTATTAATGCTAATAATGCTATTATTAATGCTATTAATGCTAATAATAATGCTATTAATGCTATTAATAATGTTATTAATGCTATTATTAATGCTAATAATTCTATTAATAATGCTATTAATGCTAATAATAATGCTATTAATGCTATTAATACTGTTATTAATGCTCATAATACTGCTAATAATGCTATTAATACTGCTATTACTGCTAATAATAATGCTATGGCTTATATTATTGCTATTGATGATGCGATTATTATTTAAAAATCTTTAAAAAAAACAATAAACATATTTTAGATACCCGATGCATTTGCATCAGGCTAACAGCTATAACTACTATAATCAAATTAATGCACGTTCTAGAATCCCGATGCATTTGCATCGGGCTCACAGCTAGTATAAGCATAATGAGCGGGAACACTTGACTTTACAGCCTGCGCCAGTCCCCGCACACCGCTTCAGAGCTGCTCCCTCTTCTCCTATAGCACAGCTTATATTAGAATTATAAAACGCACCCCCCACTTTGGGGGAACAAAAATGCGTTTTATAATCCGAAAAATACGGTATTTATATTTGTCGTCATCACTGTTTTATGTATGAAGGAATGAGTACTGCTTTCTAATGTACAGAAATGTACGGACCCCATATACAGTAGAGGCTCTGTGGTGTGGTGAGGCTTTAAACTATAACTGTGTTTTATGAAAAAATATTAATACACCATTTATTTGCTGCATCAAGTTGTGTCACAAATCAAAGTTCCAGGTTTCTTTTAGTTCCAGTTAGTTTGCTTTTTCATATTGTGAACTGGAAAGGGATACAAACCACACAAAATATACTTTTTAAAATGTGTGAGCAATTTTTGCTTGGGGTAATGAGACAATAACCATGCAGACACATTATAGCAATTTTAAGAAATACACCACAATACAATATGACTATTCACATAATGCATACAGGTTTTCTGAAGACATTTTTGCATGGTTCTTAGCTATGGCTTTGGTACCATAAATTCTACATGATCATTAAAACATATACAGTGTTCCATTTGTTATGTATTAGGGAGCGTTACGATTCGTTATTCATTCCCAACAAGAAGGGAAGTAACAGAACAACTTGCAGGTGATTCCAATTTAGCAAGATAACATAATAGCTGTGTATCCACGTTTCTGTTTAACTCCTTAATGGCTAACCCACTGTTAAGATCTTGGATATAAACATGATTTGTAGGACGCAGTTCTCCAATAATGAAGCAATACTCTAAAAGTGTAAGTTTATGATGGGGTGAGCACCTTAATGTAAGCTGTAAACAACAGGCAGTCAACGTTTTGGCAAACTGCGTTGCATTTTGATCCTTGAATTGTTTGGATTCACATCAATTCATCAGTTTCTTTGCTCAAACTCAGGTCTACCAGCAAAGACCCAGGTGCTGCACACCATATACATGCATTGTTGAATATATTCCAGGCTAATCTGTATTTTCCAATACAGTAAAAATTAAAAATTTCTTCAGGCAATAAAATTATATGGACGTGTGCTGTCCAAGTAATAATCAAACAGCACATTAACCAAGGAAATCCAATAAAGCTGGTCAGTTTTTATACATGGAGTTAAAGTCCTTATTTAAAAAAATTGAGCATGCGCAATTCTCTTCTGTTTTGTGGATGAGGTCAGTCTATGTAAGTTGACGGGTGCGCAAAAAAATCTGATTCCATTTGGATCATCCATATTGCATCCAATTTTTACAGATATTTTTCTATTGTTGACCAAGGAAATTGTGTTTGATCATGTATATTGTAAACTATTGATGTATAAAAATGGATGTCACAATTATGTAAAATATGAACACACATATGACAAATAGATGACATTATGGGTGAAAATTGTCAGACTTTTTTGGATGATGATCAGATGAGTTTTCATATCCTTGTCTGAGCTCAGCATTAGGCAAGTTTCATATAAGCATACGTGAGGCTGTTCTGCTTGGGTCATAAGACACATAGCTGATCCAGGTATGGTTTGTACTCGGGCAATAAAACCAGCCTAAGGACCAATTTAGATGAGTGTATATGGTGGTGGGACCTTTGGTGCTGAGTAGACATCTGATTTGGCATTGGGTGATGTGTGTTGTGATGTTAGAGGTCTATTTAGAGCCCTAGTACCAAGTAAAGAGTAAGGCTAGGGTCACACCTGCTTGTGCCTTACGTTCAAGGGCTTGCGTCTGGCACTTAGTCACTTTCAGCCTTAGCACCATGTTACCAGATAGGTAGCACTGTGTTAAGGCTGTCTACACATTTCTATGGCAGATGGGAGCCGAGTGCATTTCAAACGCCAGCTTCCCACTGTCGGAGATTCAAATCTCGCACTTTTTCCAAGCGCGTCAAATGATGCAGGGCCCTGCTAGCTCACCAAAAATTAGAATATTCATGCTTTCGGAGCTTCAAGGGCCATTTATTTCAATCCAGCAGCACCCTGCTTTTGACGGGCACCCACTGAGCAAGAAATAGCGCCAAGCATAAGAAGCTGACTGAGCACAGCAATGTCTGTAGCAAGATGACTGCACTGTCCCAACCAGCCAGCAGTGAGACTCTATTTCCTGTTATATTCTGTATTTTGCTTGGTTATGTGTCATATGCCATTAACTGTTGGGAAGTCAATAAAGTCTTACTATTGTGGTTCCCTCACCCTGTGTTGTCTGAGTAGGGTCCACGCACAGTTAAGGAGTTTGGGAATTCAGTTGGGATGAGGCCTGGTCCATGCTGTCTTTCTAAAGGCGGCCAGGTCAGCGGACGAGACCACCCACTGACCCTCGTGTCTCCACATGTGGGGCTTGATACATACATACACACACATACATACACTCCGCTTTCTATAAATAGATGGGTTCTCCTGTTGCTGGGCTGTAAATATATTATAGAGGCTTCTTCTGCTGGACTGTATATATAATATGGAGGCTGCTGCTGTCGGGCAGTATACCTAATATGCCATAGCCACAGCTATGTGAAAGTATGGTCGCATACAGCAGTAATGGCAAAGGACATAATTTGGCAAGCGGAATGAACAGTGTCCCTGACAGCGAGTGGGCCCCACCAGCTGTCCAGGACCCTGGCACTTGCCCAGATGTACCAGGTGCTGACCCTGTATGCGACTAGTTTGTCTAACACAGGAGGTGTCTTCAAGCTGTTATCACCAACAAAGGCTTTTGTACAGAGTATTAAATATATTTCAGTAAGTGTTTTTTTTCTGTGTGATTTCTAATTCCTACACATCACTAAATTTATGGACATTGATAGTTTTATTTCTTGCAAGGAGTTTGTATGCTCTCCCCATGTTTGCATGGGTTTCGTCCAGGTTCTTTGTTTTTTTCCCACACTCCAAAAATGTAAGGCTGGGTTACACGCAGCGACATTGCTACCAATGTCGCTGCAACGTCCCAGGTTTTTTGACATTGCAGCGATATCGGTAGCGATGTCGCTGCATGTGATATGCCGCCGCTACCAGGGATCAGCTTGCTGATCGTTGGGGAATGGCCAGGACCATTTTTTGGTTGCTAGTCTCCCATTGGCACACATGCATCGGCATGTGTGACAGTGGCAATGACCAGCGACACCCAGTGTGCGCCCGACACCCTGACCGATACCAGTGACCGTCGGGTGTCGGTGCATCGCTGGGTGATCGCTGGTGAGATCTGCCTGTGTGGCATCTCACCAGTGATCACATAATAATAATAATAATAATACTGATGTTCCAGCGATCCCGGTCCGGTCAGATCGTTGATTGGGTTGCTGGAACATCTGTATGTGTAACCTGGCCTTTACTGATATGAGTCTTAGGTTGTAAGCTCCAATGGGGACAGTATTGCTGATTGAAGTAAAGTCCTGTAGAATTAATGGCACTAGATAAGTGAATAAATATCATTTTATTTATCTGCTTGGATTGGAAGGCTTGTTACTAAAATCTGGCGAGAAAATCATGTCAATAGCACCTTTAGAAACATATTTACGTAGAAAATTGGTGATATCTTCATTACTTATTTCGCCCATTGTATATGATCCACAATTTTCTATTCATTTTATTCATGTACTTTTAAAAGCAATTAATGGAAATGCATCATTTTCATCTCTGAAAAATATAAAATAAGGTTACAGACTGAAATGTCTTAATTGGAAGTGTTCATTGAAATGACATCTTCCTCAAGTGGCATCAATGGCAGGCGTTATAAAGATACATTTTGTGTAAGGTGAGAAGGATCCTTTGTTTGTTTAACCCATTCTTTATAGAAGGAGGAATTAGTAACTTAAGCTTTATCCTTTTTTTATAAACACATTTTCTTTGAAAAGAGACCTCTTTTATTTATGCTGTGGATTGTTGCCTGGGGCATTTCAGCTTATTCTATTTGCTTGATTTAAATCCCATTTGGTGGAAGTGGTTTCTTAAGTGCTCCCAATCACAGTCACATGCAATGGTCACATCCTCCTTTCATGTCTCACACTAAGAAACAAGCCTCCAGCTAGCAGGAAACATTCTGAGTGTTTCAGTCACGCTGCATAGGGCAAAAGGTGGGACCTGTGAGGAACATAAAGATGCATGTATTAGAGCCATTAACTAATACCACTCTTAGCTGCCAAGCATACCAGCTATGACAAAAATGCCTCTCAGAAAGAACAGATATAACAACTGAATCCAATATTTGCCAGTCTTGGGCATCAGAAACACTTTGTAATGTGATATAATTTGATAACGGATCTCTGTAACTCACCAATCCTGATGATAAGAGGGCTGCCATATTGGTGTATCCCCATCCTTGTTTTTCCTGGCACTGCAGACAATCATTTTAATTAAATTGGGATATGCTAATTCATCATGTCCAGGATTGGTGGGAGTACCGGAGGTTTGATCTTCACCTGTCATAAAGTGATATCATATCACAAATTTAAAAATACCTCCATACATTCTCACCAAACATTAAAGAGTTTATCTACTAAATATCTGCAATCATTCTATGCAGTGCAATATCTTCTGAATCTTCACAGCCTGCAGTGCTCATGGTGCACGTGGTCATTGGACCACAAGTATGCTATTTACATGTAGCTCGGGAGCCTCATGTGCCTTGTGGGCCTGTGATGTGTGGTTTGGGGCTGTCTTCCAGCTTGATGAATAAACACCCGGTCTAGCAAACAGCTATGAAAAACAGGTCACTAGATGGTGACTTTTGTGAGTAAAGGTGGTTTCACATTTGCGTTTCACAGCGCAGCGAAGATCTCTTTCTGGGCTTGCGCATTGGCTTACATGCATGCGGATCTAACGCAGGCATCCGCAAGGTCTTGCGTATGATTGCGTACGCATAGACAATAATGCCTGGTTTATCTGCATCATTGAGCATACGGAAGCTTGCACATTTTTCAACACCCCTAAAACGCAACATATTGCGTTTCCAGGCTGCGGAAATTTGACGCGCCAGTACGCATACGCACCCATGTGCATGCCCAAAAATGTCCCTGCGCACGAATGCGCACTCCATGTTATAGATGAGTGCGCAAATACGCTTGCATATTTCATAACTTTTATGTGTAGCATCCACTGCGCTGCGATACGCAAATGTGAAACCACCCTAATTCCACATAGTAGAGCAGATCTGAATGTTGGTAAGATGGGAACCTCTGGATATTCATGTACTGCCTTTGAGAGTTCTGGAGTTGAGGTTAAGCTGATATTATACCAGTAATGGCAGCTCTAGGTGTCACTACTGGGAGGGGGAAGGTGCTGGATATGGCTTGCGCCCCTCTCTTATTGCTGAATGCGGCTCACAACCCTTTTTCAGAGCTTAATGTGGCTCTCAACGTCAGAGAGGTTGGGGGGGCCAAAGCTCTACAGTGTTATAATAATCTTTATTTATATTGCGCCAACATATTCCGCAGCACTTAATAAATCAGAATCATTAACAAACAGTCATAAGAAACAGTTTTAGAAAACACAATAATTAAAAAGCAAAAAATTATGACGATCCTGCTTGCAAGAGCTTACAATCTACAATAAGGTGGGGGTGACACTAAGTATAGGGATTTATTTACAATCATGATTGAGGCATTTTAAGGTTGTGGAATAGAGGAGAGCGGAGTAAGTGGCCACCAGCCAATCTGTGTAGAGCTTTTGAGTCTGATGGAGTTTGACAGTTATGTTCAGTGAAGTAGTGGATAACCTACGTCTGAATGACTTTGATTAGAGAGAATGATAGGCTGCCCTAAAAAGATATGTTTTTAGGGAGCGCCTGAAGCTAAGTACGTTGTGGGCAAAAAAATATGAGTCTGCACACATTGGAAGCAGCAGTGTGAACTGCAACCAATCCCCACCAAAAACATGATAAACAGGTGCAAAAACAGTATATGAATCACACAAAAGGCGCTCTGCTGTAAAAATATAAATAAATAGCAAGTGCTGTAACAAAAACAGGGCCTTTTGGTTTATACGTTTCTGCAAGAAAACGTACAATAAGCTGTCTCACCCACTCCAAGGTAGGCCCTGATAGAGACAGTCCTAACTCTGTCCCTAGTGCTACGGTAAAAACCTGCCAGTGTGTACATACCTCAGCTGGACAGGGTGAGGGAGAGCACAGGACTATCTCACCTTGTAGGGCTGTGTGGGTGGCAGCTCTGTGTGCAGACTTCATATGGGAGGGGCAGGTGCCTCCAATCTGCTGTTACCAGCAGTGGTGAATACAAGGGCAAAAAAATATGAGTCTGCACACATTGGAAGCAGCAGTGTGAACTGCAACCAATCCCCACCAAAAACATGATAAACAGGTGCAAAAACAGTATATGAATCACACAAAAGGCGCTCTGCTGTAAAAATATAAATAAATAGCAAGTGCTGTAACAAAAACAGGGCCTTTTGGTTTATACGTTTCTGCAAGAAAACGTACAATAAGCTGTCTCACCCACTCCAAGGTAGGCCCTGATAGAGACAGTCCTAACTCTGTCCCTAGTGCTACGGTAAAAACCTGCCAGTGTGTACATACCTCAGCTGGACAGGGTGAGGGAGAGCACAGGACTATCTCACCTTGTAGGGCTGTGTGGGTGGCAGCTCTGTGTGCAGACTTCATATGGGAGGGGCAGGTGCCTCCAATCTGCTGTTACCAGCAGTGGTGAATACAAGGGCAAAAAAAAAGCCTTTTGTGTGACTCATATACTGTTTTTGCACCTGTTTATCATGTTTTTGGTGGGGATTGGTTGCAGTTCACACTGCTGCTTCCAATGTGTGCAGACTCATATTTTTTTGCCCTTGTATTCACCACTGCTGGTAACAGCAGATTGGAGGCACCTGCCCCTCCCATATGAAGTCTGCACACAGAGCTGCCACCCACACAGCCCTACAAGGTGAGATAGTCCTGTGCTCTCCCTCACCCTGTCCAGCTGAGGTATGTACACACTGGCAGGTTTTTACCGTAGCACTAGGGACAGAGTTAGGACTGTCTCTATCAGGGCCTACCTTGGAGTGGGTGAGACAGCTTATTGTACGTTTTCTTGCAGAAACGTATAAACCAAAAGGCCCTGTTTTTGTTACAGCACTTGCTATTTATTTATATTTATTTATATTTTTACAGCAGAGCGCCTTTTGTGTGACTCATATACTGTTTTTGCACCTGTTTATCATGTTTTTGGTGGGGATTGGTTGCAGTTCACACTGCTGCTTCCAATGTGTGCAGACTCATATTTTTTTGCCCTTGTATTCACCACTGCTGGTAACAGCAGATTGGAGGCACCTGCCCCTCCCATATGAAGTCTGCACACAGAGCTGCCACCCACACAGCCCTACAAGGTGAGATAGTCCTGTGCTCTCCCTCACCCTGTCCAGCTGAGGTATGTACACACTGGCAGGTTTTTACCGTAGCACTAGGGACAGAGTTAGGACTGTCTCTATCAGGGCCTACCTTGGAGTGGGTGAGACAGCTTATTGTACGTTTTCTTGCAGAAACGTATAAACCAAAAGGCCCTGTTTTTGTTACAGCACTTGCTATTTATTTATATTTATTTATATTTTTACAGCAGAGCGCCTTTTGTGTGACTCATATACTGTTTTTGCACCTGTTTATCATGTTTTTGGTGGGGATTGGTTGCAGTTCACACTGCTGCTTCCAATGTGTGCAGACTCATATTTTTTTGCCCTTGTATTCACCACTGCTGGTAACAGCAGATTGGAGGCACCTGCCCCTCCCATATGAAGTCTGCACACAGAGCTGCCACCCACACAGCCCTACAAGGTGAGATAGTCCTGTGCTCTCCCTCACCCTGTCCAGCTGAGGTATGTACACACTGGCAGGTTTTTACCGTAGCACTAGGGACAGAGTTAGGACTGTCTCTATCAGGGCCTACCTTGGAGTGGGTGAGACAGCTTATTGTACGTTTTCTTGCAGAAACGTATAAACCAAAAGGCCCTGTTTTTGTTACAGCACTTGCTATTTATTTATATTTTTACAGCAGAGCGCCTTTTGTGTGATTCATATACTGTTTTTGCACCTGTTTATCATGTTTTTGGTGGGGATTGGTTGCAGTTCACACTGCTGCTTCCAATGTGTGCAGACTCATATTTTTTTGCCCTTGTATTCACCACTGCTGGTAACAGCAGATTGGAGGCACCTGCCCCTCCCATATGAAGTCTGCACACAGAGCTGCCACCCACACAGCCCTACAAGGTGAGATAGTCCTGTGCTCTCCCTCACCCTGTCCAGCTGAGGTATGTACACACTGGCAGGTTTTTACCGTAGCACTAGGGACAGAGTTAGGACTGTCTCTATCAGGGCCTACCTTGGAGTGGGTGAGACAGCTTATTGTACGTTTTCTTGCAGAAACGTATAAACCAAAAGGCCCTGTTTTTGTTACAGCACTTGCTATTTATTTATATTTTTACAGCAGAGCGCCTTTTGTGTGATTCATATACTGTTTTTGCACCTGTTTATCATGTTTTTGGTGGGGATTGGTTGCAGTTCACACTGCTGCTTCCAATGTGTGCAGACTCATATTTTTTTGCCCTTGTATTCACCACTGCTGGTAACAGCAGATTGGAGGCACCTGCCCCTCCCATATGAAGTCTGCACACAGAGCTGCCACCCACACAGCCCTACAAGGTGAGATAGTCCTGTGCTCTCCCTCACCCTGTCCAGCTGAGGTATGTACACACTGGCAGGTTTTTACCGTAGCACTAGGGACAGAGTTAGGACTGTCTCTATCAGGGCCTACCTTGGAGTGGGTGAGACAGCTTATTGTACGTTTTCTTGCAGAAACGTATAAACCAAAAGGCCCTGTTTTTGTTACAGCACTTGCTATTTATTTATATTTTTACAGCAGAGCGCCTTTTGTGTGATTCATATACTGTTTTTGCACCTGTTTATTAAGTACGTTGTGGGTAGCCCTAATTTCTTGGGGTAGAGCATTCCAGAGAATCGGTGTAGCTTGGGAAACGTCTTGGAATTAGAAGTCCGGATTAGTGCAGATGCTAGTCTAAGGTCAATCCCAGAGCAAAGAAAATGGGTGGGGTGATAGACGGAGTTGAGGGTAGAGACATAGGGAGGTGCTGCACCATGAAGAGCTTTGTGGGTGAAAACAAGCAATTTGAATTGGATCCTATAGTGTATGGGCAGCCAGTGCAATGACTGGCAAAAAGCAGAAGCATCTGAGTAATGGTTAGCCAAATAGGTGACCCTGACTGCTGCATTAAGGATGGACTAGAGAGGGGAAAGCCTAGTGAGGGGGAGGCCAATTAATAGAGAGTTGCAATAATCAAGGCTGGAGTGGGTCAGGGCCACTTTGATGGTTTTAGTTGTTTCTATGGTGAGGAAGGGGCAGATTCTAGAGATGTTCTTCAGTTGCAGGTGACAAGACCAGGGGAGAGATTGTATATAGGAAGTGAATGAAAGATCAGCATCAAACGTAACACCCAGATATTGAGCCTGCTGCCTAGGCGTTATTGTGGTGCCGCACACCGAGAGGGATATGTTAGATTTAGAGAGGTTAGTGGAGGATGGGGTCATAAGAAGTTCAGATTTGGAAAGGTGGAGTTTCAGGTATAGAGTGACATGATATTGGAAACTGCGGTTAGGCAGTCATTGGTATTCTGTAATACAGCAGGGGTAAGATTACAGGATGAAGTGTATAGTTGTGTGTCATCAGCATAAAGGTGGCAATGGAAGCCTAATCTGCTGATGGTTTGTTCAATTGGGGCTGTGTATAGAGAGAAGAGAAGATGGGCAAGGACTGAAACCTGAGGGACCCCAATAGTGAGAGGAAGAGGAGAGGAGTTGGAGCCAGCAAATCATATACTGAAAGAGTGGTTGGCAGTGGCTTAGCAACCTCTGTCACAGGGGTCGCAAGTACGACCTGGACCGGAGGTACAGGGGCCCGTCACCTGCCGAACCCTGGGACCCCTACGCCTGCTTTACATGGATGTGCGTCCCTGACCAGGTCAAGGGTGTTACCATCTTTGTGTGTCTCAAAGGTTAAAAGCTGTGAGAGGCCAAGAGAAGTGGTTAGAGATAGGAGCTGGGATGCAGATGGGGAGGTGGGGCTATTTAAGGGGAAGTTAAAGTCTCTCTGAATAAGGATTAGTAATTCTGAGGATATGAAGTGTGTCAGCCATGCGGAAAAATGGTCGAGGAACTGGGTGGGTATAAAGATTCAGAAATCTACAGTCACTATACACTTTTACCAGCACACCAGACAACCACTTTTAACTTGCTTGCCAATTGTTGACCTTGTTTTGACAACATGTAGAAGTTTTATTAAAAATTTTTTATTACCTGATAATACCCAATGGATAGACTAGCTATACCAGATAGTGTGGGGCTTAACACCTAGCCCCCTCGCAATCAGCCATTATTAGTTTGTCACCTCCAAAAGATTAAAGCTGATTTACAATTTTCAGGAGCTGCGGGTTGCTAGTTCAGTGGGTATGACAGGTATCAGTAGGAGTGGTGGGTAATTATGCTAGAGATAAGTCATCATGATCTCAGTAGTGAAAAATTCCTTTAAAAACTGTTTTTCAAAACTTTTGACTTCATAAATTATACCCTCCTGTACAAAAAAGCAGGGCTTAAGATAAAAATATTTTTTTCATTTTTATTTTTGACACTACTTTAAAAATTACTGGTGCCTAATGTGTGAAATTAAACTGGACATTTAATTTTCTTTTAGCTCATAGTGGTTTTAAAGTGCATCCACAGAGCTGAAAGAAATGAAACAGTTGAATAGATAAATATATAACACAGTAGGTGCCAGTAATTTCAGTGCACTGTTTCTCAACAATAGAGAGTAGAAAATAAAAATAAAAAATAATGTTTTCTTTACATTTCTGCTACTATTTTCAGGAAAGTATGGTTTAGAGAATCAAAAGTTGAGAAAGGTCTGTAAGGACCAGGCAATGAAATTGCCTGATCATTGCTATCCAGGCTAGGGTTGGGGCTGTAATAGTCGCTTCCATAAGCTGGAGCTCTGGAGAGGGTAATATCACCTCCTCTAGTCTTGATGGGAGTAATCACTCCCATCAGTAGCGTGGTGGCAGTGTGAGCTGCTTGTGCCCGCACTGCCTGCTCCTTTGCAGCCTCATCTACTGCATGGAGGAGATCAGGCTGAGGAGAAGCAGTTTGACACAGCCAGGGATTGCTGTATCACCCCCTAACTGCTGTGATTTTACTGATAGCAGCATGTAAGGTCTGTGGGCTAGGGGGGGCTAGGGAGTGCCTGGTCACTCCCCTCTCCTTATGCTGATTGATTCTGATCATAGCCATGGTAACCCAATGTTGCCATGGCAATATCCAGTCACGTGACCCAAGCCTCAGAGATCATGTGATCTCGAGGGATTGGGTCTGCAGCACTGACAGCTGCACTGTATAGATATTGCTATACAGTGCAGTTTCAATTTATTATTATTATTTATTTATTATTATTTATTTATATAGCGCCATTATATTCCAAGGCGCTTTACATGCTAAAAAGGGCAGACTAGGACAAGTAACATAGTAACAAAACAAGTAACAATAAATGTTGACAATTCGGTCATACAGATACAAGAGGGGAGAAATCCTGTCCACAAAGGCTCACAGTCTACGAGGGGTGGGTAGGGATACAGTGGGAGGGGGAAATTCCAGTCATGAGGCGGTGTGGTGGACCGGGTCTTATTGCAGGTGGTAGGCTTGGCGGAAGAGGTGGGTCTTCAGGCTTCTTTTGAAGGTTCCCAGGGTAGGAGAGTGTCTGATGTGTTGGGGCAGTGAGTTCCAGAGTCTAGGTGAAGCACGGGAGAAATCCTGTATGCGGTTGTGCGAAGAGGAGATGAGGGGGAAGTAGAGGAGAAGCTCTTGGGAGGATCGCAGGTTGCGTGAGGGTAGGTATCGGGAGACCATGTCAGATATGTATGGAGGGGACAGGTTGTGAATGGCTTTGTATGTCATGGTTAATGTTTTAAACCGGGATCTCTGGGAAGTAGGGAGCCAGTGAAGGGCTTGGCAGAGGGGGGAGGCAGGGGAGTAGCGAGGAGACAGATGGATTAGGCGGGCAGCGGAGTTCAAGATAGATTGGAGAGGTGCAAGGGAGGTATTGGGGAGGCCGGTGAGCAGGAGGTTGCAGTAATCGAGGCGGGAGATGATGAGAGCGTGAATAAGGGTTTTAGCAGTGTTGTGGTCAAGGAAAGTGCGAATCCTATAGATGTTTTTGAGCTGGAGACGGCAGGAGGTGGCGAGGGCCTGGATGTGGGGCTTGAAGGAGAGGGAAGAGTCAAGGATAACCCCGAGGCACTTGGCATGGGGGACTGGAGAGAGAGAGCAGTCGTTGACGACGATGGATAGGTCAGGTAGTGAGGGGGAGCGTCTTGGGGGGAAGATTATGAACTCTGTTTTGTCCATGTTCAGCTTAAGGAAGCGAGCAGAGAAGAAGGATGAGATGGCGGACAGGCAGTGTGGAATTTTGGATAGAAGGGAGGTGATGTCAGGACCAGACAGGTAGATTTGGGTGTCGTCGGCGTAGAGGTGATATTGGAGGCCGTGGGACTCAATGAGTTGCCCTAGGCCGAGAGTGTAGATCAGGGTTACCTCAGAGAGTGCAGCAAGAGGACCCTTGATCTTATGCTGCAGTCTATGGATGTAGCAGAGACGAAGGAGTGTCAATGGACCATCGATGTGGATTACCGTCAGAGGGTATGTTGGGGAAATAAATTGAATAATGGTTGTTGGTTGACTGATATATTTCAAATAAATGTGGCATATTATTTACTCTTTATTTAGAGGTTTCTGATGGCAGGGTCTAACATTGGCCTGACATTAGGAACTTTAGGCTTAGTACCAGCTGCCAATTTAAAGCTGGCATTAACCACTTTACTTTCCAGTTTACCACAGGCACCAGGGAAACTGGAAGAGTTGGGTACAATGCCAGAAAATGGTGCTTCAACAAATGCGGCATTTTCTGGGGTGGCTGCAGGCTGCATTTCACATTGTATGGGGCCCAAAATGTTTGGGTCTTCCCATGCTGAGGATTCCAACCCCCAGCTGCCTAGTTCTACCTGGCTGGCAACAAAAAATACAGTGAAGCCCCACATTATTTTGTTTAAAACATTTTTAGAAATAAAAAAAATGATGTGGAGCTTTGCCATACTTCTGATTGCCAGCCAGTTACAACTAGGCAGCTACAGGCTGCCACCCTCCTCCAGATGCCTAGTTGAACCTGGCTGGCAACCAAAAATGTGGTGGAGGGCTTTGCCATATTTTTGAGAGCCAGCCAGGTACAACTAGGCAGCTGATGGCTGGAATCCTGAGCATGGGGAGGCCCAAGCATTCTGGGCCCCCCATGCTGTGAATTGCAGCAAGCAGCCACCCCCAGAAAATGGTGCATTTATTATAAGTGCTATTTTTTTATGCCGTACCCCAACTTGTCCAGTTGCCCTGGTGCTGGTGGCAAACTGGGTAGTAAAGAAGCTAATGGCAGTTTTGTATTATCAGCTTGCACTTAGCCTGAGATTCATAATATTGGATCAATCATAGACCGGACCATTATGAATCTCTAGTAAACAGTAAATAATACATAACACACAGAGGATAATCATTTTATTAGAATGAAAAACACAAAGACATATCTTAACTCCATCTTTATTATTCCCACATACCTCTCCATGATCCTTCATCAAGAATGTGCATGGAGTGAACAAGCATCTTCTTCCTGCAGAGTCTGAAATCACACTGACTGCTGGGACTCAGTGAGCGATGTCACCTGCGGCAGTCTCAATGAGTCATCAGGGCTCTCCACAGCAGTAAACCCATGTGTTTACACTGTTTTTTTTAGCAGAAACTTTCCAAATCCTTCTCAAATATTTAGAGCTTGCTTCTGGTGAAATATTAAAGTACTGATGGTGATGCATTCATGCAAGTACCCCTTTCAATTTTCTTGTGACCCAAGGGATCGATTCAGTATGGCAATTTTGCACTTGAACCAAGAAAATGTTGTGCACCCCTGCCTTAGGCTATGGTCAAACTAGCGTTTACTCTTGCAATCAGGGGGTTCCGTCGAAAACTTAGAAATTTTCAGCATTAGAGCAGTGTTATTGGAAAGGTAAGACTGCGTTAACGCTGTCAATTCCTTCCTATGGCAGACGAAACCCGAGCACAGGTAAAACACCGGCTTCTTACTGTTCGAGTTTTAGATGGAACCCGCTAAACACAAGGGTAAACGCTAGTTTGACCCTAGCCTTAGGATGTGGGACAGCTTTCACTACTCTGCTGATGAATGGGTTTCTCCTTAGATTTCTGACACAATAGAAAATCTCATCTGGTTAACTCCTCTGCAAATTGAGCCCAATTTTATGACAACGACTGACCGCTTTTCTTGCCATCTGATGCTTCTAGCTCATTTATCACAATAACTGTGTTACCACACTTTACTCAAGAACAGCAGGCATTCTATCATACCACGTGCCCTCAGCCTATCCTGCTTATTGTTGAAAGTCAATTCTAATTTATATAACAGCAAGTCATCATGTTCAAATTAACACTACAATATGTGCAGAGCAATATAGTATAAATATAGCATATAGTGTGAAGACAAACACTGCATAATGTATGCAATAAGGACACAATCCATATCACGACAAACTGTCATACTTCTTAACACATGCATGGCAACCTGCACAAGATGCTGGATATTTGTAGCAGAATGAGAACACTAAACACCAACTGGATCCTATTGTTCACTCAGTTCTCTTTGTGGCCAAGCCTTTAAAAAAAAACATACATTTATATAAGCAACTCAGGCATAAAAATATCTCTTGAATAAAAAAAATATTCTGCACATGTATAATGAATACACGTTGAAATCAGAAGTTTATATATACTATATAAAAAGACACATATGCAGGTTTTTCTCACAGACATGAAATCAGAATAAACCTTTCGTGTTTTAGGTAAGTTAGAATTACCATAATAGTTCATATTTGCCAAATGCCAGAATGATGAGAGAGAATGTTTTAATACATTTTATTACTTTCTGTAAATTCACAAGTTTACTTACATTTCAATAATATTTGGAACCATTGCTTATGACTTTGGTCAAACATTTTGAATATTCTTCCACAAGCTTCTCGCAATAGTTGGTAGGAATTTGGGCCCATTTCTCTTGACAGAACTTGTGGAACTCAGCCATGTTTGTAGATTGCCTTGCTCGCACCTGCCTTTTCAGCTTTGCCCATAAATTTTCAATAGGATTGAGATCAGAGCTTTGTGATGGCCATTCCAAAACATTGACTTTGTTATAATTAAGCCACTTTGTAAACAGTTTGGCAGTATGCTGTGGGTCATTGTCCACTTGAAAGACCAATTTTCTCTCACGTTTTAACTTCCCGGCTGATGTCTTGAGATGTTGCTTCAGTATTGCACACATAATCGTCTTTCTTCATGAGGTAATCTATTTTGTTAGTGGACAAGTCCCTTCTGAAGCAAAATAATCCCACAACATGATGCTGCACATGTTTTATAGTTGGGATGGTGTTCTTAGGTTTCCAAGCTTCTCCCTTTTTCTTCTAAATCTAACAACAGTCATTATGGCCAAAACAGTTCAATTTTAGTTTCTTCAGATCACAGGACATGTCTTCAAAAATGTAGGTGTTTTGTTCCTGTGTGCATTTGTGACACCCCACTTGTCAGGCATCACAGTTGGGGTACTGCACCCATAAATGAGTGTGTGGTTACCCCTGTCACAGTGGAATGCAGGGTTTGTAGGAGGCTCCCATCCCAGCACTCCCATACACCCACCTAGGCAAATGGTAAGGGCCCATACCCTGGGGGGGGTTAGGGGAGGAGGGAGGTAGAGAACAAGGAATTCTAGGTGTGCCTCAAGGGAAGAAGGAGTACGGGAGCCCAGAGAGAGAGAAGGGGACCTCGAGAGAGGGGGCCTGGAGAGAGAGAATAGGCAGCCCTGACTGAAGGAGGTTACCCCCCCCCCCCAGATCGGAGCAACTATACTCTGGGAGAGAACCCTGGTCCATACACCGGAGTGCCGGTTCCGAAGACGCGGCCCAGGGAGTTCAGCCACTGAGTGGTTACACCGGTCATCGTGGGTCCGTCTACCAGCCCCAACACCCTGTCTCAAGGAAACCAGTCACACCAGGATAATCCATCGGGGTCGAGTCCCAGTGCAGGAGAAAGGGAGTAGGAAGCCGTGATACTCAGAAAGCACCTCAACCGGGCCTGGTACTGGGCGGGCTGTTCCAGGACAGGCAGCTGCAGCGGGACACAGGTTAGAGCAAGGAAAGCATACCACAGGAGCCTCCAAGAGACTCTGAAGCCCACTGTGACTACCCGGCCAGCTACCCTTACCTAACAACTGTTGTCTTCTGTGAACTGCACCACCACCAGCATTGTTCCAGTAAAGTACCCGGGTAGAGTGACAGAGTCTCCGTGTACTTATTTCCCCGCTGCACTGCAACTTGTTAACCTCCCTCATCAGCACTTCCACCACTACAGGTGCTTCTCTGCCCTAGAGGGACAGCTCTACCTTCAGGGAGCTGTACCATCTCGGCTGCTGTACCATCACCTTCCGTAGGTCTGAAGTGGCGCTGGTGCTTAATCACCAGAATCTGCGGGTGGCGTCTCGATAAACTTATAAACCTTTATACCCATTCCAATTACCCCTTTTTAGTTGACCACCAGGGCCACGGGTCTTGGGCAGGCCACCAGTGGCATCCCTATTGCAGCGGAGTGCCCAGATACCCGAGTCCCCATACCCTGGGCTAGCCACACTTGCAACAATTAATCTGGCTTTTTATGTTTCTTTTGGAGTAATGGTTTCTTCCTAGAAGAGTGGCCTTTCAGCCCATGTTGATACAGTACTCATATCACTGTGTATAATGACATAATCTTACCAGATTTTGTTATCATCTTGAAAAGGTTGTTTGTTTCTGTTCTTGGGTTGATATACACATATTGGACCAAAGCATTCATCTTTACAACACAGAACCTGTCTCCTTCCTGAGAGGTATGATGGCTGGACATTCCCATCTTTTTTGTACTTGCATATACTTATTTATACAGATGAATGAGTCACCCTCAGGTATCAGGAAGTTGCACACAAGGATGAACCAGACTTGTGCTAGTCCACACTTCTCTGCCTGATATCTTTGCTGATTTCTTTAGTCTTTCCCATGATGCTACATCACGAAGCACTGTGTTTCAGGTGTTCAGTAAAATAGATCGACAGGTTTGTCTCTAATTAACTCAGATGTTGCCAATAAACCTATCACAGGCTTCCAACACATGAAATTATCATATAAGTTGTCCAAAATAGTTTAAAGGCGTAGTAATATTAGAATATGTAAACTTATGACTTTGCAGAAAGTCTTAAAAATGTCTTAAAACATTCTCTCACTCTCATTATTCTGGCATTTAGCAAATATGTATAATTATGGTAATCCTAATTGACCTAAAACAGGAAAGGTTTCTTCTGATTTCATGTCAGATAGTGAGAAACACATGCATATGTTTCTTTTATATAGTGTATGTAAACTTCTGGCTTAAACTGTACATGTTCCATTCATTTGCTTGTATGGGACCGTTGTACATAAAAAAATGCACGTGAACTGCTCCATAGACTAAAATAAGCACAAGTTGTATATGTGACAAATGTGCACAGAACTTTTGCGTGAAAATATAATGTCTTAATGAACCCTAAAGCAGGTGATTTTAAAGTTGTATTCTATATAGCCCACCCTATGATTTTGTGCATGAGAGGGACTGCGTTCCCGCTTAAGACATGTTATGTATGGTAATTTTAATTTTAATATGAATTAATTTTAACAATAAAGAGATTTTTTTTTGCCATAAAATTTTGGATGTGCTGATTCACAAAAAATATTGACACAGTTCCTGTGTCGGTATTTGGTAAGGTAAAAACGTATATAGGTGAAGCACTTATTTTTAAGGGGACCCTTTTATGTGGATTTTAAAGTTGAGGCTGATCGATTTTTACCTGCCAAACACATGGCAAAAAGATTCTCTGGCTAATGATAGCCCATGGGCACATTTGATTCATATGTCAGGATAATTGACCCTAAACACATTATGAACTTAGTTTAATGTATTAGGCTGTTGGAGAATGTTTCTGGCTTGAATTTTAGGTCACAAAAACTAAGTGGGGAATACTCTACATTAGCCTGTTGTATCTTAACTTGTAATGCTATATGTGAATGCTATAAGTGATTACTTCTATGTTTGGATTCCCCTCCAGGACCAATTACCAGATGTAAATTTATGCACAGACACTGAGAAAAATTATTAGTGTGGATTGATTACTAGAAAACTCAGCTCATATGTGAAACACATGTAACCGCGCTCGCCCATGTTTCCAAAGTCCCCATACATTATTTTTCCATAACTTTTCAATTTACTCAAACACTTACATGCTATTGAAAGACACAAACTGGTTAATAAATATCAGCATCATTTACATTTCACATCTTTCACAGGTTAATAGAATACTCCTGAAAGAGACATGGTTACTTTTCATTTTAACAAGAGCTGACTGTTTTTATAGTCCCTGAAACAGCTGTATCTACTGAATCAACATGCTCTGGTGTATTATTTGGAGTCATTCCAGCTGCATTCTGGGATTTGTGGTCTTTATCTATGAGCTTGTAAAAGTAATTATTCATACATTTTTGTTCACTAAAAGGTAGGCTATGGCAAATATGACTTACATATCTCATTCACATCAGCATTTGAGCTCTGACGTGGACAGAAATAACTAAAACACAGCTTAATTTAAAAAAAATGTACATTTTAATTAATAATTTATATAGTGCTATTAATTCCATAGCACTTTACATACATGAGTAATGCTGTCTCTCTTGGAGCTCACAATATAAACATCCTATCAGTTTGTCTTTTCAATGTGGGAGGAAACTAGAATGCCTGGAGGAAACCCACGCAGACATAGGGAGAACATACAAACTCCTTGCAGATAATATCCTTGGTGGGAATTGAACCCAGGACATCACAACCCCAGTGCTGCAAAGGCTGCAGGGCTATCCACTTGAGCCACCGTGCTGCCCTGTTTCAGTCCTATCCCGGAACCTCTCTTTTAACTAAACGTTTAATACAAATTTGATGTCTAATATTCTGTATGTGTCACATCCCCTTGGCACATTCACATGATTGTATAAAAATTCATTCAGATTTTCATCCAGAAAAGTGGGACAATTTTGTTCTCTCTTGCCATCCATGTACAGTCTATTTTTTGCAGTAGCAATTATTAATAATTTAAAAGATCATTTACATTTTCCTATATTACAGAACTGCAATGTATCAGTAAAAATTGGATACTACACTGTGCCAATTTGAGCACTAGATACCTTGATTTTTTTAATCATATTTTCTATAGCAGTAATGCAGATCAAAATTTATATATTCAATGTTTGCATATTATAGCATTTCAGGGTGCAGTTGTATTTCTTGGTTATATTGCATAATAGTGATCAATGCACATTTCCACTTCATTTATAAAAATTAGATGGATGCATTTCCATTAAAGAATGGTAGTTTGCATTATACATATTCTAATAGGGCATAAATGCTTATGAAAGGGTAAGCTTGATGTACCTACAATTGCTTCTCAATAAATTAGAATATCATCGAAAATATAATTTATTTCAGTAATTCAATACATAAAGTGAAACGCATATAATATAAGGACTCTTTACAAGCCGAGTGATCTATTTCAAGTAGCCGTCTGAACCAGACTAAGGGACCATTTTAAAAGTTTAGTAAGCCTTTGCAGGAGTTTTATGTTAATTATTCTAAGTTTCTGAGATTACAACCTTTGGGGTTTTATTGGCTGTAAGCCATAATCGTAAAGATTAACAGAAATAAACACTTGAAATAGGTAAAGAATATTTATACCGTGTTAGCCAGTAGATAGAAAAATATATTGCAATCTGAGAGTCCTCAGTGATTGATAACTTTTAATGGCTAACTGAAAAGATGATAAACATAGCAAGCTTTCGGGACGCTGCGGCCCCTTCTTCAGGCTGGTAATGACACAAATTCTGAAGACACATACATATATACATAAGCCATTGAAAGAAAAAAAAAAAAAGGCAAAACAGAGTTATATGCTCTGGTGGATATGACAGGTGACGCAAAGCAGAGTGGGGTTAGGGAGGGGTGGAGGAGCAGGGACAGAGAAACCAGATTTCTAAGATAAGCGGAACCAATTGTATTAGGTAAATGGTTAACAACCCATGGAGACCTGAAAATACTTAGTTAAGTTGTGGAGAGCAGAGTTCTAAGTGAGACAGTTCACAGAAGTGTCAAGAGTTCATAGTCCTATAATTTCAAAGTGTTGAAAGCTGTCTCCAAATGCACTTTCATTTTATATAAAAATGCATGAATCTGCTATCACCAAATGTCCGTTCAAATGTTTCCCTCTGCCGACAAGCTTTTTGGATATGGAAATTTCTTTTCCAGCAGGACTTGGAACCTGTCCACACTGCCAAAAGTACCAGTATCTGGTTTAATAACCACAGTATCACTGAGCTTGATTGGCCAGAAAACTCGACTGACTTACAGTGGGGAAAATAAGTATTTGCTGATTTTGGCCCCATTCACACACTGCTTTTTTTGCAGCATATTTTTACGCACAAGCTCAAAAAAAGCCAGGAGTGGAACAATCAAAACCGGGAGTGGCACACTCAGAGGAAAGGTCTAATGGAAACAAGTGCTCCACTTATATGTTTAATCACCCACTCCTGGTTTGTGATGAGCTTGTGCTTAAAAATATGCAGCCAAAAAAGCAGTGTGGGAATGGGGCCTTTGTAAGTTTGTCCACTGACAAAGGCCTTGTTCACACATACAATCCGTTTTTGCCTTAAATCCATTTTTGGTATAATTTAAGGCTATTTTTTTTTCCAAGTCCAAAAACGCATATGTGTTAATGCATGGTGCACTTAAGTGTGACTGCATTTTTTAACAACACATACGTTTTTTTCAGCATCCCAAAAAACACTGCATGCAGCATTTTTGGGTGCTGTAAAAAAAATGCATGCGTTTTTTTAACATGGGGCCCTATGGGAAACACATCGTTTTTGCATGGCACATATAGGCGTTTTTGAATGCGTTTTTGGTGAAAAAATGACTAAGTCCCAAAAGTTCCAAAAAAGTCCAGCACCTCAGGGGACACTATTGGCACCCTTAGAAAAACGGATCCATTTTTCTAAGGGCTTAAAAAACGGATTGGTATGTGTGAACAAGGCCAAAGACATGAAAAGTCTACAATATTAAGTGTAGGTTAATTTTAACAGTGAGAGATAGAATACCAAAAATAAAATCCAGAAAATCACATTGTCTAAATTATACAAATGTGTTTGCATTTTGCAAACGGAAATAAGAATTTGATTCCTCTGGAAAACAAGACTTAGGGTGCCTTCACACTCGCGTTTGTGAACGCTGCGTACCGAACGCAGCCAAACGCTTGTGCACTGTGTTCCTATGTTTATCATGGGAACGCATGTGCCTGGCTGCGTTCGGTTGCGTTTGCGTTCGGATGCGCACAATTTGTGCGCCCTACGAGCGCACTCTGAATGCAGCATGTTGCATTTTTTGTGCGTTTGTGGGCACTTGTTTTATCCGCAAGCGCCCGCAAGTGCACAAACCATGCATGGAGGTCAATGGATCCGCAGTGTCCTCCACATGATAGCGCAGGAGAACGCTGCGGATCTCATTGAAATGTCTCCCGGTGGCTGCCGGTGATCAGCAGCGGCCACCGGGAGATCAGCTAGAGCCACTACTGATCTCCCACCGTTGTCGGTGGGGAGAAACAGCTGATCTGACAGCTGTTTAAATCTCCCGCCCCGACACCATATAGGTGAGGTCGGCGCGGGAGATTTGAAACAGCGATCAGCTGTTTTTTATCTCCTGCACCGATATCACCTATTCGATGTCAGTGCGGGAGATTTAAACAGCTGTCAGATCAGCTGTTTCTTCAAATCTCCCGCGCTGACACCGGCGGAAGAGCAGCGGTGGCCGGGAGGAGGAGATCTATGTCACTGATCTCCTCCTCCTGGCCATCCCCAATAGAGCTGATTGGCTGGCCAGGGTGCATACTAATGTGAATGCATGCGGAGATTCTCTGCTGCGTTCACATCAGTATGGGTTGCGTTTGCACTGCGTTAGCGTCTGCATGCCATATGCATGCAGACACAAACGCAAGTGTGAAGGCACCCTTAATACTTGGTGGCAAAACTCTTGTTGGTGAGCACAGCAGTCAGAAATTTCATGTAGTTGATGATGAGGATTTCCAGGAGGAATGTTGCTCTACTCCTCTTTGCAGATCATATCTAAATCATTAAGATTTTGAGGCTGTCACTTGGCAACTAGGAAATTCAGCTCCCTCCATAAATTTTGTATGGGATTAAGGTCTGGAGACAGGCTAGGCCAATCCATGACCTTAATGTGCTTCTTTTTGAGCCACTTCTTTGTTGTCATTTCTGTATGTTTTGGGTCATTGTCATGCTGGAAGACCCAGCTATGACCCATTTTTAATATCCTGGCGGAGGGAAGGAGGTTGCCTCTCAGAATTTTACAGTACATTGCTCCATCCATTGTCCCATTGATGCGGTGAAGTAATCCTGTGCCCACAGTAGAGAAACATCCCAAAACATAATGTTTCCACCGCCATGCTTGACTGTGGGGATGGTGTTCTTTGGGTCATAGGCTGCATTTGTGAGTTAATGCCAAAGAGCTCAATTTTTGTCTCATCTGACTCCAGCACCTTCTCCCAATCTCTATCAGAATCACCAAGGTGTTCATTGGCAAACTTCAGATGGGCTTGCACATTTGCCTTTTTGAGCAGTGGGACTTTACGAGCACTGCAGGATTTTAATCCATTACGGTATAATGTGTTACCAATGGTTTTCTTGGTGACAGTGGTCCCAGCTGCCTTGAGATCATTAACATTCCCCCAGTGTAGTTGTAGGCTGATCTCTCACCTTCCTCATGATCCTGGATACCCCTTTTGAGGTGAGATTTTGCATGGAGCCCCAGATCGATGTCGATTGACACTCAAATTGTATTTCTTCCATTTTCTTACTATTGCACCAACAGTTGTCTCCTTATCACCCAGCATCTTACTTATGGTTTTGTTGCCCAATCATGCCTTGTGCAGGTTTAGGATCTTTTCTCTGACATCCTTAGAAAGCTCTTTGGTTTTGCCCATTTTTTAGAGGTTAGAGTCTGGCTTGGTATTGGTGTTATGGAATAAAGGAGGTTTGTTGCTCCAGTAATCTCTATAGTCCTTTCTTCCTACTCTGATCACTCCTACAAACTGACCACATTTTTCTTTTCACTAGAGTCTGGCTAGGGTCACACTAAGTACTGCCCCTGTGGCAGCCGCATTGTGGTACAGCAGAGCTCAGCCTGCTGTAATCGCCGGTGGTACCATCGGGAACTTCGGGTGAACGCAGCCCTTAGTTACCCGATGTGTACCGATGTGTACCATAGTTACTGGCCACACACAGACCTGGCTGGACTGCGGTAATCCTGAGCGCAGAGAAAAACATTGCCTGTTGTCTTTCACTGTTAAAATTAACCTACCCTTAAAATTAAAGACTGTTCATGTCTTTGTCAGTTGACAAACTTACAATGTCAGCAAGGGATCAAATTATTATTTCCTTCACTGTACGAGTAATTTTCCCGGAGCCATAGACCTGTACGTGTGATTTTGATCCATGACATGTCTTTGTGATTTTGTTTTTTATGAACACACGGTTCACAAAAATTATGTACGACTATAATGACTATAATGAGACCAATTTCTGTTTAAGACAAGCACCATGAAAACACATACATGAAAAAGGTCATCTGTATGAGGCTTAAACATGGCTTTGCAAAATAGCGTTTCACATTGCTGCTAACATATTTTTCTACTTTATCTCTGGTTACATGTCTTTTCCTTTCTTCTTTCTACGTACAGCAGATAAATATAGATGTTTTGCCTTAAGCAAGAGCTTTTCAATTTAGTTCACAAAATATTCTATCATTGATATTTTGAACATTAAAATATGCCACTTATAAATGATTATGATCTTACAATGGAATTGTAAATGATGCAACCCAGCTATGTACTGTGCTTATTTTTTATAGTGCTGAATTGGACACAAGTAAGAGTGGCAACAATGTGGCAAAAAACATGTTTATTTTATTTTAATTATTTTGTCTCTCCATTAGAGAGATATCATCAAATAAATAATTGTTACATAGTGAATTAATTACATTGGGTGTTATTAGATTTCAATGGGGGCGTGTACTTCTGCCTCCTGTATGTCGCTGACCAATCATAAGCAGGCAGAAACCTAGAAGTGCAGAGAGATCTGTGAAGATGTCATCAGGGTCACATGACCTGAGTCTACAGGTTCTGGTAGCCAGATTGTGCAGCCTGAATAAGCACTGAAGATATACTACACATGTGAAATATTAACTGCGCATAATAGCTCCACACTTCTGTGCTGTGAAATATATTTTCAGTGTCTATTTAGGCTGCACAACCTGGCTGGCAGAACATGTGGATTCAGGTCATGTGACCATGATGACACCACAAACTCCACAATAAACAGATTTTGATTTGAAGCATCTAATGAGCATGTGGAATTGTCAGAGTGCAGAGAGGGTGAGGACACAGGGTCAGCTGAGACATTGCCTGTTGTGATTGGGGGCTCCTTCATTGTCAGTGGGGTATAGTAGTGTAATACAGTCATATGAAAAAGTTTGGGCACCCCTCTTAATCTTACTCTTTTTTTTTGTTTAAAATTGTTTTTTTGCAACAGCTATTTCAGTGTGATATATGTAATAACTGATGGACACAGTAATATTTCAGGATTGAAATGAGGTTTATTGTACTAACCGAAAAATGTGAAATATGCATTATTTCAAAAATTGACAAGTGCAAAAGTATGGGCACCTCAACAGAAAAGCGACATTAATATTTAGTAAATCCACCTTTTGCAAAAATAATAGCCTCTAGTCGCTTCCTGTAGCTGTTAATGAGTTACTGGATCCTGGATGAAGGTATTTTTTGACCATTCCTCTTTACAAAACAATTCCAGTTTAGTTAAGTTTGATGGTCGCCCAGCATGGACAGCCCGCTTCAAAACATCCCACAGATGTTCAGTCATATTCAGGTCTGGGGACTGGGATGGCCCTTCCAGAACATTGTAATTGTTCCTCTACATGAATGCCTGAGTAGATTTGGAGCGGTGTTTTGGATCATTGTCTTGCTGAAAGATCCATCCCCGACGTAACTTCAACTTTGACACTGATTCTTGAACATTATTCTCAAGAATCTGCTGATACTGAGTTGAATCCATGCGACCCTCAACTTTACAAGATTCCTGGTGCCGTCATTGGCCACACAGACCCAAAGCATGATGGACCCTCCCCCAAATTTGACACTGGGTAGCAAGTGTTTTTCTTGGAATGCTGTGTTTTTGTGGCGCCATGCATAACGCCTTGTTGTATGACCAAACAACTCAATCTTTGTTTCATCAGTCCACAGGACCTTCTTCCAAAATGAAACTGACTTGTCAAAATGTGCTTTTGCATACCTCAGGCGACTCTGTTTGTGGCGTGCATGCAGAAATGGCTTCTTTCGCATCACTCTCCATACAGCTTCTCCTTGTGCAGTGTGCGCTGTATTGTTGACCGATGTACTGTGACACTATCTGCAGCAAGATGATTCTGCAGGTCTTTGGAGGTGGTCTGTGTATTGTTCTTGACTGTTCTCACCATTCTTCTTCTCTGCCTTTCTGATATTTTTGTTGGCCTGCCACTTCTGGCCTTTACAAGAACTGTCCCTGTGGTCTTCCATTTCCTTACTATGTTCCTCACAGTGGAAACTGACAGGTTAAATCTCTGAGACAACTTTTTGTATCCTTCCCCTGAACAACTATGTTGAACAATCTTTTTTTTCAGATCATTTGAGAGCTGTTTTGAGGAGCCCATGATGCCACTCCTCAGAGAAGATGCAACTAGGAGAACAACTTGCAAGTGGACACCTGAAATAGCTTTTCTCATGATTGGATACACCGGGCTATGAAGTACAAAGCTCAATGAAGTTACCAAAAAAATGTAGTGCTTCAGTAAGTCAGTAAAAAGTAGTTAAGGAGTATTCAAATCATGAAAATCAGAAGGGTGCCCATACTTTGGCACCTATTAAATTTTGAAATAATGCATATTTCACATTTTCGGTTAGTACAATAAACCTCATTTCAAACCTGAAATATTACTGTGTCCATCAGTTATTACATATATCACACTGAAATAGCTGTTGCAAAAAAACAATTTTAAACAAAAAAAAAAGAGTAAGATTAAGAGGGGTGCCCAAACTTTTTCATATGCCTGTAAATAATTGTAACCCTCGGAATGGAAAGGAAATGTTTGTGAACGCTTCTTGAAATAACAGGAAGTAGAAGTCAAAAAATCTAAGTGGCCAGTGATGAAAAGGTCAAGAATACTATTGTTTTTTTTAAATAAAGATCGTGATGTGAAAAAAAAAATACTAAAAAAATTACATGTATTACAAAACCTTGAATTAAGCAATGTATACTTTTCTGAGGACATAATAGGGCATCTCAATGAATTATAATATCATCAAAAATGCTACAGGGTGTTTCTGGGAGCTCTGGAATGCGTTTATTAATAAATCAATATCATATTCACCCTTTGATGTCTTGTGGGATACAGCAGTGCAGTTTTTAACTCTTCATCCTCCCTACTTTAATTTTCTGAGATAATGACTTTTGGGTTTTCTTTGGCTATAAGCCATAATCATCAACATTAACATAAATAAACACTTGAAATAGATCACTCTGTAACGACTGTATATAACATGTGTTTAACTTTTCGTATTGAATTACTGAAATAAATGAACTTTTTGCTGACATTCTAATTCATTGAGATGCCCTAGTATTTCATTTGCTTTTATAGGCCAGTAGAATTAAGGCAGTTGTAAAGAAAGTTTATTTTTGTCATTAAATTCTGAGAACCATAACTTTTTTATTTATCCATCAATATAGTTTATGGCAGAGGTCCCCAAATCCAGGCCTCAAGGCCCGCCAACAGTGCAGGTTTTCAGGATTTTCTTAGTATTGCACAGGTGCTAATGTGATCATCTGCACAGGTAATGATTCCAAGCCCTATGCAATACTAAGGAAATCATGAAAACCTGCACTGTTGGCGGCCCTTGAGGCCTGGATTTGGGGACCTCTGGTTTATGGTTTCATCAGTGCCATTTTGTGATATATGTGATTTTTTTCTGATTGCTTTATTTATTTTCTTCAAGGTGGATGACTAAAAATAGCAATTATGGCATTGCATCTTTTATGTTGTAATGTTCACCCTTCTCCAAAGGTACTGCATTTTAAGCAAACCAGGGTCGGAATTTGTACAATGGTCATTGAAAGGGCAATAAAGGAAAGGTTTGGTTCTCCCCACCCCTCTCTTGCCCCAGTGTAAAAACCCAGCACTCACAATGTTGCCTATTTTGATCTAAGTGATCTATGTCAGCTGTATACTAACATTGGTAACTGTACACTTAATAAAAAAAATAAGAAACTTTCTTTGAGTAAACTATCTGAAATGAAAAAGACTGGATGTCCTTTCACTGATGATTGAATCATGAAATAATTTCCTAAATCATGTTAAGAATGTCAAGATAGAAAGACATTATTAATAGTTCCACAAATATTATTTTTCAGTTGCTGGTGATATTCTCATATAGTTTATGGTGAAGTGCTGCGAACCTGCTGCTTCATTTAATTTTTGTTTGGAGGACAAATTCAGGTTATTTTATCATATAGTGAAGCTCTTGTTGAAATTGGGTTTGTCATAAATGTTCTTGTCAAAGTAAATTTACAGTGCACCGAATGACAAAACCTCATGACAAACAACTTTTTATTAACAGGCTCGTTTCATATATTTATGCTTACATCGTGTTAGGTGTTAATATTTTCTTTATTCCTTTTCTTTGTATATGTCAAAAATATTAAGAGAAACTGTCATCAGAAAGCTCAAACTAATGGTATGCATGTAAAGGCGCTTTAATGATGATTAAATCCTTAACTTCACTACTGTAGAGATCCATTTTACTCTTTTAGAGAAAAACATGGTTGATATTGTATACAGGTGTATTTGGTGGACACTGGACTTACAGTCCTCCTGGCTCTCTCACTAGTCCTGACCTGCTATATCTGTCTTGTGTATGACTAGAGACAAGCAAACTTTGCTCAAACATATTTGTCATTTCAAATCCGGACTGAATTTGGCATTCTTCACTCAGCCCCTCGAACAAGAATATTTTGCTGAAAAGTAGGGAAATTCGGGATTTGTTCGGTAATTGTTCAGATGTGTGTGTAGCTTAACTACGACAGAAGCATTAGTGCAAATGCACTACTGCTTCTGTTCTACGTTATCCTTCACACATATACACACAGACAGACACACAAAGATCATCTTACCTGTCTCCTGCTGCTTGTTTGCTTCCGGGTTGCTCTCCCACGATGTGATTGGCTGTTGCAATTAGATCGCATTTTCACAATCTGGATGGTGTCTATGCTTGGTTGACCAGATCGTGTCAGCTGATCATGACACGATTGCTACGGTGACCAGATCAGCTGACGAGATTGCAATAACAATTGTGTCAGCTGATCTGGTCAACGGACTTGAGTACTATGGTGACCAGATCAGCTGACAATGCACATCACTCTAGCGATCTCTGGTCAGGATGTGCAGTGACTCACTGAAGTTACCTGAGGTCACCATTCAGGTAAGCATGGTGACCGCTATGATTAACAGTCGCCATGGTTACCTGAATGGTGACTTCAGGTGACCTCAGTGAATCACCACACATTCTGACTGGAGCTTGCAGTTGGTTCATTCAGTGACTGGAGGCTGCAGTGAGGATGCTGTATTCTTCATTGCAGTCTGTAATCAATAAGACATCACTGAGGATCGTGAAGGGGTATGATGGTCGAGGAGTTAATAAAGATGGGGTCACTAAATGTTTGTGCTTCTTCTAATATTTTTTTTTCTGTGTGTGCTGTGTCTTCTTTACTATTTACTTGAAATTCTTAATGGCCGGGCGTAACTTGACCATTGAAATTAAGAATTCTGTGCTTAATGTCAGCTGGTAATACAAAGCTGGCATTAACCCCGTATTATCCAGCGTATTCTTTAGCATGAGGGGGCCATACAATGATGGGCCCTTACCACACTGGATTACCAGTGCTCAGCTACCTAGTCTTACCTTGGCTGGCAATTAGAAATAGGGTGAAATCCTATGCATTTTTTTACCAGCCAAAGTAAAAATAGGCAGCTGAGGGAGGCAGCTTGTAGCTGTCCACTTTATCTGTGCTGTGATGGAAAAATACAGTGGAGCCCTACGCATTTTTTCCCATTGTTTCTTTTTTTTACACCCCATGACATAGGTTGGTTGCCATACAGTAATGTGTGTAACAACCAAGCACATATATCACCTAGATTGTGAATATGCAGTCCAATTGCAACAGCCAATCAGAGACGCTCTTACAGAGCATGAGCTTCTATGATTGGCTATTGTGAAGTCAGTGAAGTGAATATGCAGAAAGCTTAATGAGCAGGACTAGAAGTAAGTGAGAGGGAGTGCAGGAGACCAGACCCCGAAGCAAGCAAGCAGTGGGAGACAGGTAAGATGATCTGTGTGTGTCTGTTTGGCAGCTTTTAAACAACTTTGAAGGTGTCTTCTATGCATTTGATGTTGCCTGTCATTGATTTCAATTGTATTCAGGGTATTCAGCAAATTGTTGGTCACACAATTTGGCGATCACCCCACATTCTGCTAATGGAGCCTAATTTGAGCACTCAAGTGTTTGCTCATCTCTATCTATGACATAGAGGTCACTCATATCTCAGTGATGTTAAGACCGGATTCAGGCAGTGAATGGGGAATAGTAAGTGTCCACCCACTGCACTTAACACTAATTAGGGTATTATTTTAACAGATTTGTACAACAAATATAAGGATTTAATCTGCATTAAAGCATCTTTACATACATGCCATTAGGTTGGGGTATAGCAGTAGATTTAAACCTAAAACTACTGTTTAGGGTAAGGAAGAATTTTGATATGATGTCAGTGATGATAAATACAATCCTAAAATTGTGTACTTGGCTACTGCTGCAATCCTAACAGTAATCATGGCCACAGCAAATTCCTGACTAGCCCTTCCTCTAATGGCAGAATGGCAGAAAGTGAAGCCCATACTTTACTGATACCTATAATAGACACCAGCATAAGCAAAATAAATGAGATTTCAATCCGTGACCCTGTGTTTTGTGGTCAGCTTAACTGTCCACTGAGCCACCACAGATGCACCTTTTGTCTGGGTGTTTATTATCAGTTATCCTTGCTTTAGTCTTTTAGGATAACAGGTGTTTTTATTTATCTATTTGTCTACCCAATCATATTTCTGGTATAGTTGTGCTATATACTATATACCTTCCCCCTGCATACTGCGAGAGAAGGGTGAACCCGCAAACGTGCTGGTTCGCCCAATCCGACTGGACTTAATTTTTTTTTTTATTTTAAGTATGGTTCAGGACTGAACTTGACCTGAACTTGAGCTAAAACCCCAATACCCATTACAAGTCAATGGAGACCAGAACTTTATAGCACTAAAATGGCACTAGTAAGGGCTAAGGGCTTTTTTACATCACATTTGTGCTCCATTTGGAAGCTGGGAATGAACCGCAATTACGCGGTATGCATGCTCCCGGCAAAATCAGACCAGTGGACACGAACTTGCCCTATACAAATGTATATTTCATACTCCGTGCATATAAAGCAGGCAGCTGCAATCTGCAGCCCCAGCTTTGTGCGTTATCTTGGTTGGTTATCAAAAAACAGGGGGCCCCAAGCAGGTTTTTCTAAAATTTTTAAATAAATAATTAAAGAAAAAAACAGCATGTGCTCCTCTCAATTTTGATTGCCAGCCAAGATTAATATTATACACAACAAATCCATATGGTCATATATAAAGAGCTGGAGGGCAAAATCGCCAATTTTAGCTCAGCGACTCAAAACACCATCAGAACAAAACCAGTAGAAAACATGTGGAGCCTAAACATGCTTAGCAAACATACAAAAACATCTTTATTTTTTAGATATAAGAGATATATATATCACAAAATTGTGCAAAAAAAAGCTGACATCGGTAGAAAAACACAACCCACAGTCTTAAATTGGCTGACAATAATATATATAACAATATCTCAAAATAAACGTACAGTTTCAATAGAGGATGACAACTATTGTAGTGTCCAGGCAAATTATAATACTACATGGGGGAACAAGTTCATAGTAGAGCAGTGTATATAAGCTGTGAATACAGAACTGAACCCACATGTATACAATGAAGACATGTATCATGACATTCCCATGTTGTCAATCCAATCAATGAGATAAAAGCAGTTAGTCAAATGTCATACCAATAAAGTGTGAGGTGCTAAGGGAGGGGATCCCCCTCTGGGCCGGACACCAACGTACATTTCGCGTTGTTAATACAGGTGCTTCATCATCGTGAGTGGTGATGAAGCACCTGTATTAACAATGCAAAACGTATGTTGAAGTCTTACCCAGAGGGGGACCCCCTCCCTTTCCTTAGCATCTCGAATTGTAATTGGGCCCTCCCCAGCCGTAACATACGAGTTTGCAGCCACCCCAGAATTGCCGCATCCATTAGGTGCGCCAATTCCTGGCATTCATCCCGATTGCCCTGGTGTGCTGGCAATCAGGGTAATATAAGGGGTTAATGACAGCTGTGATTCATTTAAAAAAAAAATCAGAGCTGCCACGAAAGCCAGGATTAGTAAGGGAAGAAATGTCTATGAGACCTCTCTTCATTACTAATTGAGTAAATAAAAAATAAACACAAAACACAGAAAAATATCCTTTATGTAAAAAGAAAAACACCCTCTTTCTCCAATTTATTAATCGCCAAAGACCCCTGTAGGTCTGACGTAATCCACAGACACGATATCCCACGACAATGATCCTGGCTCTGCTACATCCATAGGTCACAGTGCGTGGTCAGAATAAAAAATGTAACTGATGTACCGATCACTGCAGCCTCAGAAAGACAGTGACGGAACCAATGTTATGACAAGGGCTTGCTTATGCTTCCATCCTGCCAACACCGGACACAACCTGACAGCTCCAAACCGTGGTGTGAAGCCTGCATGACCCGGTTTTGCCTCCCATGTATCCCTATGGTGCTGGATTGGTCCTATTTGACCATCAGGTTTTGTATATTCTGTGCCTGATCCGGTTTTGTCAGGTTTTTCACCGTCCCCAAAATTGTAGCCTGCAGCATTTTTCGTCTCCAGTGCAAAAATCTGACAAAACCAGACAGAACCGAATTCGGTGCAATCCGGTGTCCATATAATGGGAGTCTATAGTGCCAGTAAAAAATACGGATTATTTCCCTGATTCGTTTTAAGCACAGAGCATGCTTAGAAATCATCCAAACTTCAGCACCATGGACAGCGGTATTTCAAGCACAGGTTGTGAATTCAGTACCAAGGACAGCGGCAGAGCAGATACAAGCAGACTTCAGTACCATAGACAGCAGCAGAAAATGAATTCTTTTTAAAAACCTGATCAGGGACCATATTTGGCCACACTTTTCTACACATTCTGTCCTGTCAGGTTCTGTCTGGGTGAACCTGCAAAAAGCAGGATCCACTCTTACAGTATGAAAATAGCCTAAAGGGGGCCTTAAAGGGTTTTCACAAACTTGTCAAATTATCATCAATTCACAGGACTAGTGTCCAACTAGTAGGACTCTCATTGATGACCAGAATTAGGCACTGAAATACCCTGTTAGAATTGGTGGGTGTGTAGATGTAATTACCAAAATTGAAATAAACCTTTAGGGTATGTTCTCATATGGCATTTTTACAATGTTATAGTTGTGATTTTTATGCAGCATTTTTAATCAGCATTTTGCAATTCCAACATAATTGAATGAGACTTCCAAAATCTCATGGACATGCTGTTCTTTTTCCTTTCATATTTTCAGACGTGCTGCTTTTTAACCAAGACATCATGTCGTTCTTACAGCGTTTTTGCTGCACTTTTCCCATATTCAAATGAATGGGTGAAATTCCAAGTAAAATTGAACAAAATATGCATGTAAAAATGCAACAAAAACTCAAATATTGTAAAAATGCAAGATGTGAACATACCCTTACTGCTGTGTCCATACATATTTATCGCATCAGTCTCAGTTTTTGGAGCCTGATACAACTCAACTAAGGCCGGCTTCACACCACAGCAGCATCCGATCCGGGGTTGTCAGGGATGACCCTGACAGCCCCGGACCGGATCAGCACACAGAACCGGAGGGCTAATATGCCCTCCGGTCCAGTGTGCAGCCTGACGCAGCTGCTGCTGCTGATGATTCAGGACCGCGGCTCTCAGGGAGCTAGTCGCGGTCCTGAAATGACAGTGGCGTGCAGCAGCCAGTATCCGGTTCCTGAATCCTCCCAGATCGGGGCAATCCGGCCCTATAGGCTCCCATGTTAGGGAGCACCATATTTCCCCGGACCTGGGAGGATCTGGGGGAATCTGGGAGGATCCGCGAGATGCCAATTTGGGGAGATTTTTCTCTCTGGACACAAAAACGTTGCAAGCAATGTTTTTGTATCTGGGAGAAAAATCTGAATTCTCCCGGATTCTTCCGGAGAGATGGAAACCGGATCGCAGAGAGCTGCCATTCGGCCCCATAGGATACTATGGGGCCAAAATCCAGTCCGGGGCTGTCTGGTTTACACCGGACAGCCCCGGATCGGATGCTGCCGTGGTGTGAAGCCAGCCTTAGTCACCACTAATCCAAAGTAGGATCAGTTGCCATCAGGTCAGGATCGCATTGTTTTATAAAAAAATGTGAGCTAGCCTTCGCACTGGCACATGCACATGTTGCTCAGCAACAGATATGCTGGACTTGTCCCATTACGAACAATGTGAAAAGCACTTCATCAGTTTCCATCTGGCGTTTTTGGTAAATGTGTAGAAGAAATGATGATGCTGCATCAGATGTATATGTACTCAGCCTAAGTAGCAAAATTAGGTTCATACTTAAATTTTTCTCTCTCTAAACGTCTATTTTGAGTCAGGGAGCATTTACTCTCCGCATTATTTGTGATTTCCAAATTTGACAGGGGGAATACTGCGGCGTGCACAACCATTCTTACACAATCCTTGACAGAAGTCTTTGGGGTCCATGGGGCACATTTGCATGATTTGGGTTATTCACCTGCCTTTTTCTTTCCACTCTTGCATAATTGTAATTTCTTTGTTCATTATGGTTAAATCACAAGTGTAACATGAATTATTTGATTCATAATGTTTATTATAGCAATCTTGTAGAGCATATGTGACCCATCAGCAATATCTCTTAGCAACAATTACTGTCGTTATTACTAATAAGAATACATTTCTGTAGCAATTTAACTAAATGAAATGAGCTGTAACTAAAATGCCTGTTTGTTCTTTCCTATTATCATATTACATGTAAACATATTGGGTACCCACAGGCGTACCAGATGCAACTTCCTTAAATCAATCTACATATTCATTAGTGAAGAAGAAAAGGACAGGATGATGATCACGTATAAATGCATCAATCATATGTCACATAGTGAACTTATGCAACAAATGTCCAGTAACAGACCACATTTCTTTTATTTTCAGTGCAATGTTTTAGTCATTATTAAACTTTACTTCTATAAAAACATAAAAAATAACTTGAAAATAACAATCTGCTTGCTGGTTGCTGTTCATTACATTAAATTAATCTGAAATGATATGGTTAATTAATTCTAATTTTACTAGACAAACACAATACAATAGAAGTCTGGCCATTTAAGGAAACGGACAGGACTCACCAGATGACAAGCCAAACTTCATTTATTAGACATGAAACCACATGGACATGAGTACAGGAGGGAGGATGACAGCAGAATGAACAACAGTCATTTCACACTACACAGTGCTTCAACGGGTTCAACATACATAGAGCTTACACCGCTTCCTTAAATCAGACAGACCCAGGCACGTCCTACTCATTAATTAGTCGTCATGTGGGAGACAACATATCACGTAACAACTACAGATAAAAACATCAATATAAAAGCAAAAATCAAACTAATAACATCCATGCTGCATAAAATTAAAAAGTGACAATGACACAACCATCACAGATAAAAGATGTATAACCTGCAATTATAAGAACACCAATAAATCATTCTTCTCATTAAAATCAATTTGCCCTTGTGCTCTCAGATTGATTATTGACCTATTATTGATTCAATAGACTTACAGTGTTCTCTGAATCGTATGAATAGCGGACCTTATCAATTTTCCCAAGTAAAAGAAACCTCAAGGACAAAACATCGTGTATACAATATTTTTGGACTTGCAAAAAATAAATTGTTCGACCTGATGATAAATGGGGCCAATTTAAAGACGATTATTTGTGAAATGTCTTGGACAAAAGGGATATTTTCCACATTTAAAATTCCCTACAGGGCAGCTTTTTGCAATCAATTTTTCTCTGGTAATAACCTTTTCCTAACAATTAAATTGCCTGTATTTTTGCATCTTCTCTGCATCATTAATGGCTTCCTCGCAGGTCTTACTTTTAAGTCCCTGTCGCTTCCTATCAAATACCAATTTCTCTGGTTGGCTGTTCTGATTGCCGGATCCATCGGTCCAAACCTGAAATTAAAATTAAAACGCTTATATTTCATCTTATTTTCTTTCACGACATTCAGAGGTAACTTTTTGACTTTTTCATATGCTTCCTTAACCATTTAATTAGGATAACCGCTGGAGGATAGTCAATCTTATAAACCCTCTGCTTGTCATTCAAAACCATTACTATCATTATTGATTCTTTTTAGGCATAGCATCAGACTATGTGGCAGGGATCTTTTAACATGATAAGGGTGATTGCTTTAAACATGTAACAAAGAATTTTTTGCAGTTGGTTTTCTAAAATTCTCTGCCACCAATTTTATGTGAAAGGAGCCTTACATAGGATGGAATTTCTTTCACCAGTGGTCTCAGCTGCTATCTAAAAACCGCGACCAAGATTCAGTCAAGAACTTACCCCTGATGAGATAGGTAAACCTGGTGGGGACAACAATGATTTATGTATTTTTGGTAAGTAGTACCAGTGGGCTTTTTGAGGATGTTCCGGGAATAACTTCTCTGCATCTTTTTTAGTCAAGACAGCAAGGCTTACGTATTAGTTCAGCATAGATCTAAATTTTTCTTTAAATTTATTGGTGGGGTCTACAGACAAGAGTTTATATGTCTTAACCACTTAGTGATGGAGCCAATTTCCACCTTAATGACCAGACCGTTTTTTGTAATTCTGACCAGTGTCCCTTTATGAGGTAATAACTCTGGAACACTTCAACAGATCCTAGCGATTGTGAGATTGTTTTTTCGTGACATATTGGGCTTCATGTTAGTGGTAAATTTAGATCGATAATTTTTGCATTTATTTGTGAAAATATAAAAAAATTGGCAAAATTTTTGAAAGTTTCACAATTTTCAAATTTTTTATTTTTATTCTGTTAAACCGGAGAGTTATCTGACACAAAATAGTTAATAAATAACATTTCCCACATGTCTACTTCACATCAGTACAATTTTGGGAAAAAAAATTTTTGGTAAGGAAGTTATAAGGGTTCAAAGTCCATCAGCAATTTTTGATTTTTACAGCAAAATTTACAAAACCATTTTTTAGTGACCACATCACATTTGAAGTCCCTTTGAGAGGTGTACATGACAGAAAACACCCAAAATTGACACCATTCCAATAACTGCACCCCTCAAGCTACTCAAAACTACATTCAAGAAGATTATTAACCCTTCAGGTGCTTCACAGGAACTAAAGCAAAGTGGAAACAAAAAATGTACATTTTAATTTTTCCAACAAAAATGTTTTTTAGCCTCAATGTTTTCATTTTCACATAGGCAACAGGATAAAATGCTTCCTAAAATTTGTTGGCCAATTTCTTCTGAGTACACCGATATCTCATATGTGGTCATAAACAACTGCTTGAGCACACGGCAGGGCTCAGAATGGAAGGAGCGCAATTAACTTTTGGAGCTAATTTTCCATTCAAAAAGTCAAATGGCGCTCTTCCCTTTCGAGCCCTGCCGTGTGCCCAAACAGTGGTTTATGACCACATATGAGGTATCGGTGTACTCAGGAGAAATTTCCCAACAAAGTTTAGGATGCATTTTATCCTGTTGCTCATGTGAAAATGAAAAAATTGAGGACAAAAACAAAATTTTTGTGAAGCAAGAGGTTCAAAGAGCTCACTATGCATCTAGATAAGTTCATTTGGGGGTCTAGTTTCCAAAATGGGGTCACTTGTGGGGGAGCTCCAATGTTTAGGCACACAGGGGCTCTCCATATGCGACATGACGTCCGCTAACAATTTGAATGGAAAATTAGCTCCAATTGTTATAGGACACCATGTTGTGTATGGAGAGCCCCTGTGTGCCTAAACATTGTAGCTCCCCACAAGTGACCCCATTTTGAAAACTAGACCCCCCAAGGAACTTATGTAGATGGGTGGTGAGCAATTTGAACCCCCAGATGCTTCACAAATGAATCCGTAAAAATGAAAAAATAACTTTTTGTGGAAAAGAAAGTACTTTTTCATTTTTACGGATCAATTTGTTAAGCACCTGGGGGTTCAAAGTGCTCACTATGCATCTAAATAAATTCCTTCGGGTGTATAGTTAACAAAATGGGGTCACTTGTGGGGGAGCTACAATGTTTAGGCACACAGGGGCTCTCCATACGCGACATGATGTCCGCTAACTATTGGAGCTAATTTTCCATTCAAATTGTTAGTGGACACCATGTCGCATATGGAGAGCCCCTGTGTGCCTAAACATTGGAGCTCCCCCACAAGTGACCCCATTTTGGAAACTAGACCCCCAAGGAACATAACTAGATGCAAAGTGAGCACTTCCAACCCCCAGGTGCTTTACAAATTAGTCCGTAAAAAGTAAAAAGTATATTTTTGTGAAAAAAAGTACTTTTTCATTTTTACAGATCAATTGTTAAAGCACCTGGGGTTTCAAAGTGCTCACTATGCATCTAAATAAGTTCCTTGGGGTGTCTAGTTTCCAAAATTGGGTCACTTGTGGGGGAGCTTCAATGTTTAGGCACACAGGGGCTCGCCATACACGACATGGTATCCACTTACAATTCCAATTGTTAGTGGACACCATGTCACGTTTGGAGAGCCCCTGTGTGCCTAAACATTTGAGCTCCCTCACAAGTGACCCTATTTTGGAAACTAGATGCCTCAAGGATTATATCTAGGGGTATAGTGAGCATTTGGAACCTACAGCTACTTCACAGAATTTGATAACGTCATATTGAACATTTTCTTTTTTTTCACACAATTTCTCACTTTTAGAGCATGTGCACAAGATCCGGAGACACCGTGTCCTGGTCGTCTCCTCTCCTGCATTTTTTGTTAGTATTTCTTTATTAAATTTTAAAAAAAATATGACGTGGGGCTTCGCCATATTTTTGGTCCAGCCAGGTACAGCAGGCAGCTGCAGGCTGCCACCAACCCCTTCTGCCTAGTTTTACCTGGCTGGAAACCAAAAATATAGGGAAGCCCTTTTTCTTTTAATTATTTCATGAAATAATTAAAAAAGAAAAACAGCGTGGGCTTCGCCATGTTTTTGGGCCAGCCAGGTACAACAAGGCAGCTGGGGGCTGGAATCCTCAGCATAGGGAGGTCCAAGCTTTCTGGGCCCCCCAGCAGCGAATTGCAGTCCACAGCCACCCCAAAAATGGGCATTCATAGAAGCGCCATTTTCTGGCGCTGTATCCAGCTCTTCCAGCTGCCATGTAGTGGTGGCAGACTGGGTAATAAGGGGTTAATGCCAGCTTTTTCGCAGCTGGCACTAAGCCCAAGATTCTTAATGTCTGGCCATTATTAGACCGTGCCATTAGGAAACCCTAGTAAATTGTAATGAAGACACAAGACAGAGAAAAATATTTTTATTAGAAAAAAAAACACAGACACTATTTAGACACCATCTTTATTATTCTTTGGCATCCGACGTAGTCCAGTTGCAAGGTCTGACATAGTCAAGTAGGAAGGTCCGATGTAGTCCAGTGGGAGGTCCCTTGATGATTTACAGTCTTTTACAGCATATGGGGCGCCCCCCATATGCTATAAAAGCTGGCCTTCTTCCAGGAGAATGACAGGTCATGACCTCAGTAGGGTGATGGCAGCTCATGATCCTTGGTTCACAAAGTGTCAATTGTGATCCCATCATGGGATCACAATTGACCCTTTGAGAACCAAGGATCCTGAACTGACCTCACTGAGATCATGAGCTGTCAGTCTATGCAGAGACTGCCCTGTCTTCTAACAGACTGACAGTTCATGACCTCAGTGAGGTCATGGCAGGTCACGATCCTTGGTTAACACAAGGATCAATTGTGATCCCATGACAGGATCACAATTGCCCCTTTGTGAACCATTGATCCTGACCTGCCATGACCTCACTGCAATCATGAACTGTCAGTCTATGCGCAGACACAGCAGTTTGTGTAGATGTAATTTCCTAGTTGACCTGGAGTGGTCGTCTCTGAATTCTGTGAAATTAAAGCTTTCCGAATGCAAAAATGTAAGCCTTTAGACCAGGAGTCTCAAACTCGGCTGGGTTGGTGGGCCGCACATAGAAAAATTTGATCTCTGGGGGCCGCATTGTTTGTAGGACTAAGTGACATTTTTAGTAATACCAGATATTTTTGCTCAATGTAGTAATGTCCAAATCCTGACCCCTTTCTTGTAGTAATGTCCCCATCTTGGTCCCTTTCTTGTTGTAATGTCCCCATATTGGTCTCCATTCTGGTCCCCCTCTTATACTAATATTCCCAACCTGATTCCCCTCTGTAGTAATGTCCCCCATGCTGGTCCCTTTTTGTAATGATGACCCCCATGCTGATCCTCTTTTGTAATGATGTCACCATCCTCACCCCCATAGTGCAGTAATGTCCCCCATGCTGGACCACTTTTTTAGTGATGTCCCCAACCTTGTCTGCGCTCTTTTTACACACACACACACACACACACACACACACACACACTCACTCGCAATCACACCAACTCACACATTAACACACACACTCACACATTAACACACACACTCACATATTAACACACTAACTCACACACACATTAACTCACACACACATTAACTCACACACTCACACTCACTCATGTGGAACAAAAGGGGGGGGGAAAGCACAACCATGAGCAGTACCTGGTGGTCTAGTGGGGGCGTCAATAACAGATGTGGGGTGTTCGCATCTCATCTTTGAAGGTTGTTCAACCTGGACAACCTCAACGTATCGCAGTGGATGGCCTCGGACTCCAGCGGTTGGGGTTTCCTACCTGAGAAGCTCCTTTTTCCGGTCAGGTGACTCAAGCAAGCCAAATGCCACCTGACCCTGTGACGTTTTCGGCTACGTCACCGCAGGTCCTTTGGATTCTGCTAGAGGTGACTCAGGTTCACAGATGCTCCTGCTGCAACCCTCAGATGAGGATATGATATTTGTACAGAAGTGTGTGATTATAACAGAGGTGCTAGAGCACAGGAGGCACACATTTAATTACCTTTAATATACCACAACGCATTTTCACGGTGGTCCGCCATCTTCATCACGTAAATCCACCTGATGACGGCGGTGGACCACCGTGGAAATGCGTTGTGGTATATTAAAGGTAATTAAACGTTTGCTTCCTGTGCTCTAGCGCTTCTGTTATAATCACACACTTCTGTACAAACTCACACTCACTCAGACACTCACAGACACCCACACACTCACAGACACCCAACACTCACAGCACCACACCTCACAGGCACTCACACTCCACAGGCACTCACACTCACAGGCACTCACTCTCACAGGCACCACTCTCACACTCACAGGCACTCACACTCACAGACACTCACACTCACACTCACAGGCACTCACAGGCATGCACAGATACTCACTCTCACTGGCACTCGCTCTCACAGGCACTCACAGACACTCACAGACACTCACAGACACTCACAGACACTCACTCTCACAGACACTCACTCTCACAGGCACTCACAGACACTCACACTCACAGGCACTCAATCTCACAGGCACTCACTCTCAAGGTACCTTTACACACCACTACTGTGGCTAGCAACAGGTATCCACCGCACGTGCACACGCACGTTTTTAATGGTGGATACCGATCGCTGATGCCACATATACACGCCGCCATTGCGTTGTCTACTGAAGGTATTTTTGTTCCCCGGAAGTGCCGACAGATACTGCGGCTTACTTCCTGTTGAATACCTTCCCCGCTTTACACGCCGCTACCACAAAGGAATATGGGCGTACATCTTTCGCGCCGCAAGTACATAGGCGTGACAGAGCTGTGTAAACAGTGACGCTACTACGCTGATTGGACAACCCTTTAGCGTCTTGATTGGCCAGCCTGCACAAGAAGGCTGTCTAATACATGACGCCATAGCAAATGTGTAACGTGAATGGATAGCTCTTTAAATATGGCGCCCTGTGCTGGGACAGCCAATGGAAACACAATAGCCCCCACCAACCAATGCTGATGGGGCGTGGTATCCATGACGCTGTCGCACGCCCCTGTGAAATCACTAGGGGACGCAACATCCATGCCTGTGCCCCGTTTAGACGCCACTACCATGGCAATTGTGCCTTTCTGTTGCCTTCGGTTTTTGAGCACGACTCAGCAAAAGGTATCTGAGTCAACTACAGGACACCGGGATGAACTGCCCTATTTACACGCCACCATTTCGTAGCAATTTCATAGCAACAGGCACAATTATCCCCAGTGCTCGGCAGTTGCTTCCTTTCAAAGTTGAAATAAACACTTTGATACTTACTCATTAGGATGATAATGAAGTGGGAGCTATATGCAATTGTCCCCAGGGTGTGTTGTTTTGCAGCCTCCATGATCAAGCCTCTCTGTGCTGCTTTGCTTGTTCAGGCTCTGCTCCTCTCCTCTCTACCTCTCCTCCTCTGTCACTCACAACATGCAAATCATTTGTCCTTCCTTCAGCTCCACATCACAGCAGCACAGACAGAGAGGCTGGATTCTGGAGATTGCAAAACAACACGCCCTAGGGACAATTGCATATTGTCCCCACTTCATTATCATCCTAATGAGTAAGTATCAAAGTGTTTATTTCAACTTTGAAAGGAAGCATTTAGCACAGAGAGGGATGGTTATAATGCTAATAGGAAAGTGCAGGGACATGTATTGATAGGTTAGGTGGCTTTTTGGAGGTGACAGGTTCTCTTTAACAATCTTAAACCTCTAGGGACTCTGTTACTGGCATCATAATAAGTTAGTGATGGCATTGTCCAATAAAGCTTTATCTCTTTCTCAGCCAGAGAGGGAATTTCATGCTCCAAACTTTTATTTCCTAGGACTTCAGTCTCATCCTTTTCATTACACCCTATAAAATAATTTCCTGCATCATCTCTTTCTGCTGTTAATCCATCTACATCCAATTCATCGGCAGACATATCCTCAACCTGCATTTAGCAGCAAGTGGCTTACCACTGGGAAAACCAGCCCAATATGCACAGCGACCACAAACTTAGCAATGTACCAAGTCCAGTAATAAATGAAAAGGTCAGGCACTACCTTATAGCACGGGATCGATGGGATCTGCCTTCAGAAGTCACTCTTATGCCTCCAGGTACACATTCCTTGGTATTGTAGTCTTTAATCAAATCCAGCCACTTAAAGAAATGGACAGCACTCACTGGATGACAGGCAGAACTTAATTTATTAGACATGGCTAAAACTACATAGACACAGGAACAGAAGAGAGGCTGTCCGTTTCCTTAAGTGGTAAAAGTGAAGGATGAGTTACACTCACATTTCTCTGATAGACATCGGATGGCGTTTATGGATAAAGTAAACAAAAAACTGATCCCGATTCAGTCAGAAATAAAACAAAGGTAGGGGGATGAAATTTATCTGCAATAAAAAATAATACGATTCAAGACAGGTTTTTAATTGGCCCAAGCAAAAATAGAATTTTCCAGATGGTACAAGAAGGGTTTATTTGAGGAACAATAAACTAGACATCAAAAGAAATAGGAAAGGACGTAAAAGAGGCAATTGGACGACTGATTCTGAATCAAGTGAATCAGATGACAAAAATTAAGGATTTACTAGAGTATTTGGTTAGTGACCGTGCTTCTCCTCATGTTCCTTTAGGAAATGTGTTCGAAAGGGTAGAGGGAGGAAGGAAAAAATAGTTGGGGGCCAAAATGAAACTGAGGGCAAAAATAAAATGTCTTGGAGAAGTTAAATTCTGTGTGTAATAATGAAAATGACTTGCGAATGCAGTTGTTAATCTAACAGACCATTATTTATCTAATGACATGAAGAAGGTTTGTCTAGTGCAGAGGTCTCTAACTGCAGGCCTCAAGGGCCGCCAACAGTGCAGGTTTTCAGGATTTCCTTAGTATTGCACAGGTGTTAATGTGATCATCTGCACAGGTGATGATTCCAACTCCTGTGCAATACCAAGGAAATCCTGAAAACCTGCACTGTTGTCAGCCCTTAAGGCCTGGAGGTGGGGACCCCTGGTCTAGAGGCTTACATTTTTGCATCCACGAAAGCTTTAATTTTGCATAATTCAGATTCGAACTCTATGGGCCAACTAGGAAATTACACCCACATAAACACTTCACAAACACTGCAAAAAATTCCTTGTTACATTTTGAAAGCATTAACCCTTATCATGTTAAAAGATTCTTGCCACATAGTCAGATGCTATCGATCGACTATCCTCTACCGGTAATCCTAACTGAATGGTTAAGAAAGCATATGAAAAAGTCAAAACATTACCTGTGAATGTCATGAAAAAGAATAAGATGAAAGATAAGTTTTTTATTTTTCATTTCAGATTTGGTCCGATGGATCAGGCAATCAGAGCAGCCATCTGGAGGAATTGGAATTACAATCTTTTGTCCTTGTGGTTTATTTTACTTGGGAAAAACGATAAGGCCACTATATATATGATTCAGAGAACACTGTAAGTCTATTGAATCAGGAATAGGTTCACCACGTTGATCATGAAAGATCAGTGCATAATGCTGACCGTAGATTTTAACCTTTGCAAGTTTCGGAAAAAAATTCCACCACAGAGCAGTATCCATAAAATTCTGCTGCAAAAGGAGATCACATGGATAATTTTGTAATGAATATATTAAATTTAAAATGCCCTGTTTTAAAGAACCCCCTCTTCCATAGTCAATAGAAAATGGCAGGCTGCCACTAGGCACCATTTTTTATTCCTTTGAAGCCATCAGAAGTGTTAAGCATTTCAACTTTTGTATGTCCTCGGGAAGGCCACCCATGGCTTTCAGTAGGGACACAGAATTTAACAAATGTTGATTAACTACTATGGTCTCCTTTCCCCTACAGATATATATTTTTTGCTTCAGCTACATTAAATATTTTTAGTTCAGTCCTTGTGTACTGAACTATTTCTGCAAACAGGTGCTTTGATATCACCCTACAGATACTGCAAACAAGCCGCAGGCCTCTGGCATGACACTCTGAGGTGTCACGTCACGTTGTACTCACCAGATATATTCTTGGTTTTCCCAGTTATCTAGCTTGTGCTCTATTATATTGACCCTGACCTTGTCTAGATTTTGACCCTTCTACCGCCTAACGATTTTGTACTTTTGCTGCCCTCCCAGTTTTGACGCTGCCTTCTGACTTTGCTTTTGGATCCCAACGTTGTCTATTCCCTGATCTCCTAGCCTTGTCCCTCCTGGTGACCTCCGTGCTCCGGTCTTCTGCTCACCATTAGGCAGCTACCTCCTGGACTCCACTGTAACTCCAAATCCCTGTAAATGGTCTTGGAGTTTCTTGGAGTGCTGCCTTACCAGCTGCTCAGCTTTTGCAATGGACGGTCTTCTTATTATATCTAGATCAACTATTCTATATATATTTTGATATAGACACATATAAAATAACCCCTTTACCCTATATTTTCTTTTTCAAACTATGTTTTCTCCTTTTGTTTGTGGCATCCCCACCTTTCATGTACTTAATACAAAACCTTTTTCCCTGGATTTTTTTTTCTCTGAGCAGATTCTGCTGCTGATTACCCTTCTCCAGCACATGTTTCCTGCTCCATTGCTCAGTCCGGTTGAGGATCACTTCCATTATCTACTAAGACATGCAGCACAGGCCAGGATCTGGATTCCTCTGTGAAAACTCTGGATGTCAGAAGTCTTCACCCCCTGGATACCAGCACCTGGGTGGATGTAGCCATGCCCGCCCAGGTGCCAAGGTATTGCCCACTGATGAGGCCAAATTTTATTACCAATTAGCTTATCTTACCTTAAAAATGTGTGTGGTTGGAGGCTTATGTAAATAGTGGCTCAGAAGGAAATTTATAGATGTCTAGGTGGCAAGAAATTTTGGAGTACCACTACTAAGGTTTAGTGCCCCCATAAAAACCACTGCGGTTAATGACACACCTCTAGTCCAGGGTGAAGTGGAGTTGTCACAAAGAAAGTGTCAATGCTCTTGGGGTCATTACATGTTGAAAATGTGTCATTTTTTGTTATTGATAATCTATCATCTGCAGTAATCATGTGCATGTCATGGTTACGTAAACATAATCCAGTCATAGACTGGTAACTGGGTGATATTGTACACTAGACCCGAGAGTGTCAGGATAAATATATGTCGCTATCAGGGAACCAACTTAAGGTCATGCCTCCCCATGTACCTTTGATATACAGAGAGTTTGAGGATGTATTTTCTGTATTGAATCAGAGAAATTACCCTCACCCAGAGATTATGATTGCCCCATTGACTTGGTAGTTGACTCTCGTCTCCCTAAGGGGAGAATATATAATCTCTCTGGTCCAGAATGTCTGGCCATGAAAGATTATATAGCAGAAAGTCTGTGAAAAGGGATTATTAGACCATCCACCGTACCTGGTTCTTTTTTGTGGAACTATCATGAGATTATTGCATTGATTATCGTGAGTTAACCATTATCACTGTAAAGAACCAGTGCCCGCCTCCACTCATCCCTGATCTCTATAATCAGCTGTGGGGAGCCTGATGATTTACCAAACTTGACCTCAGGGGAGCGTATAACCTTATCTGTATAAAAAAAGGAGATGAGTGGAAGGCCGCATTTAACATGCCCCTGGGCCACTTTGAGTATTTTGTAATGCCGTTCAGGCTCAGTAACGAACCTGCAGTGTTTCAAAATGTTGTTAATGATATCTTCAGAGATATTAGTGGTGTATATGTGGTCATTTACTTGGACGACATCCGGAATTATTCTTCTTATCTTGTGTCGCACTTTCAACATGTCCGGACTGTACTCTAGAGACTCAGAGAGAATTCTTTATTCACCAAACAAGAGAAATGTGTTTTCTTTGTTGGAGAGGTAAATTGTCTTGGGTATATTTTGTCGGCCAAACGTTTTCGCATGCATCCCTCTAAGATTTAGCCCATTAAGGAATGGGTACAACCTAAGTCTCTAAAAGCACTGCAGTGATTTCTGGGTTTTGTTAACTATTACCGTAAATTTATTAAACATTTTTCTAAGATAGTTAAACCGCTCACTGATTGGATTAGGAAAGGGGTGAACTTTCTTAATTGGATGCTTGAAGCAATTCATGCATTTTCTATGTTATAGGAATGTTTTTCCTCTGACCTAATATTAATTCAGCCTCATCTGGACCGTCCATTCATTGTGGAAGTAGATGCCTCTCAAGTTGGAGTGGAGGCAGTGATATCACAAGGCACTGCATCGCTCACTCAACTTCATCCATGTGCCTTCTTTTCCCAAAAGAAAATCTACCGAGAAAAATTATGAGATCGATAATTGGGAATTGTTGGCAATCAAATGTGCCTTCGGGGAATGGCACCACTTTCTCGAAGGTGCCAAACATAAGATCACAGTAATTACTGACCACAAGAACCTAACCTACTTGGAATCAGCAAATCAGACTGAAAAAGCAGACTGAATTCTAGACAGGCTAGGCGGGCTTTTCTCCTCTCCAGGTTTGGTTTTATGATCACTTTCTGACCAGGTACTAAAAACCTAAGGGTTGATTCCCTTTCTCGAAGTTTCTGCCCCTCACAGGCTGAGGACTCCGAACCAATTCCAATTTTATAAAAGGGCATTGTTATTTCAGCTGTTTCTTTGGATCTTCAGGAAGGGACTTGTAGATCCCCAGAGCAGGCCACGACTCCTTCCCAAAAACTATTTGTCCCTGCCAAATTCTGCCTTCAGATTCTTAAGGAATCTCATGATTCTGTCCTTGCAGGGCATCCTGGTATCAATAACACAATCAGACTTGCAACCAGGAATTTGTGTTGGCCAACTTTAGTTAAAGACTGTAAGGAGTATGTACTGGCTTGTGAAAACTGTGCTTGCACTAAGTCCACTAAGTGGACCCATCTCTCCATGGACTTTATTACTGACCTACCACCCTCAGAAGGGAAGAATTGTATCTTGGTGGTGGATAGATTCAGTAAGCAGTGTCATTTTGTCCCTATGTCACTGGTCTCCCTGAGATCAGTGATTGCTTAGTGATCATGGTACATTCTTTGATGCTTTTTTGATGCACATTTTGAAAATCTGCTACCAAAGTCTATGACAGGTCAGATGTTCTGTGCCCACTTTGCTTTTTTGTCCCTTGCAGATTTATTTTTCTGCCCCAAAATCTACATAAATCTGCAAGGAAAAGAAAACTTTCACACAGCACTTCTGAACTGTCATAGACTTTGCAGGCTTCAGGATAGACATGCAGATTTTGATGCAGATCCTCAAAATCTGCTTCAAAAGAAGCATCAAATACATACTGTAACAATGGGATTTTACAACAATATGGTTGGGTCATGTTAACAGAATGCATCCCCCATATGCTATGAGAGCAAGCACACAGGAACTGGTGATAGTGTGAAACATCACATCATTACTGCACTTCAGACTTAAGGGGTCACACAGGGTCTATCCCGCAACTTTTGTACTGTACTGCAGTCCCTGATGTCAACGAGCCTCACAAGCACTGTCTCTCAATGCCGGTGAGATATGCCCGCTATGTCTCGTGAGATATCGTGGCTCTTGTGAAACAGCTATTATTACCTCAGGTCACACAGTGGGATTCCCTGCTGTGTGATACCCGCTCTAAAACCTGAGACAACCACAGGGACATCACGGCTTGTCACACTGAGGGAATCCATGCAGTTACTGGTGTCCCACCATATGGGGGATTCAGTCACTGATCTTTCCCCCCATATGTTGGGACTATTGCAGCATTGATTTGGGTTTCATTATTTTTTTGATGTTTTTTCTAATTACTTTTACATCTTTTTTTGGGGTGGTTGGGTGGAATGGAAGACTTTAAACAAATGGATTTAAAAAAAAATGTGAAAGAGTAATGTATTAAGGATATTTTTCAAATAAAATATTTATTGGTGTGGTAATTTGTGTCCTTTCTGACTTCGTTAGTAATATCAGGTATCTGATTGATGCCTCGACATTACTAACCTCTAACCTTGCTGCCAGCTGACATTACCCAGCTCAACTCCAAATACCATTACCCTGTTTGCCAATGCACCTGGGCAGTGAAAAAGCTGGGGTGAAGCACCAGCTGTGGTGCATCTAATGGGGGCACCACTCCGGGGTGGCTGCAGCCTAAGTTTTTTTAAAAATTGTACATTTTTTTAAGATTTCAAAGATTATTCAACTTTTCAGCTGTTGAAGTGGGTGGATGGATTGACAGATGGATGTAAAGTACAGACAGATTTATAGACACTAGTGCATCTCAATGAACTAGAATATCATCAAAAAGTTAATTTATTTCTGTAATTCAATACAAAAAATGAAACTCATTATATAGAGTCATTACAGAATGATCTACTTCGAGTGTTTTTTTCTGGTAATGTTGAAGATTATGGCTTACAACCAATGAAAATGCAAAGGTCATTATTTCAGAAAATTAAAGTAGGGAGGATGAAGGGTTTAAAAACTGCACTGCCGTGTTCCATGAGACATCAAAGGGTGAATGTAATATTGATTTATTAGTCATATTTAGTCTGATCTCCGAGAAATGCCCTGAAACATGACAATATGATATTGATTTTTGATGATATCCTAATTCATTGAGATGCACTAGTAGGTGGAAAAAATAGATTTACAGATAGACAGATAAATGTCCCACCCCATATATATTGTAAGATTACACCCTTTAGTTCCTTTCACATTGCACTAAAGGATGTTTTAGCTTTGTATTTAGCTTTAAAAAACAAATTAATAAAATAAAGAAAAATGACGTGGGGTACCCCTTATTTTTATTCACCAAGTAGTAATGGTGTAGGAGGATAATGTCAAAACAGCAGGGCTCTATTGCAAAACAGTTTGAGTTGTGTTGGCAGATTTGGGCCCTTTTGAAGGTGCATTTTAGGCCTTTGATTTAGTCTCTTATTGATTTGAATGGGGTTCAGAAGTTCGGCGAACTGTTCAGTGATCAACTCACTGAATGTATGCCTGTTTGGTGACCCAAATTGAACCCAAACTTCAAAAGGTTCACTAATCTCTAATGAGGACACAAGAAAAGCAAAAATTCAAAAAACGTTTGCTCATAAAACGTTAGCGTAACTGTATTGATTCCCCACATCTATTCCAGCATTCTCCTATTCCGTGCCTGTCCTTCATACACTGGTCAAGTCTTGAAATGCCTGTTTAGCCAATATGAATCAGATCACTGCTGCATCCTGTCATGAGCTACTAGTGCATCTCAAAAAATTAGAGTATTATCAAAGATCAATGTAATATTGCCATGTTTCAGGCGTTTCTGGGAGCCCTGAAATACGGTGATAAATAAATCAATATCATATTCACCGTTTGATGTCTCTATTATTATTTATAACCATCCCCAAAATGCAAAATAAAGTCCTGATCTATTGAAGACTTATGAAAAAATAATTACAATGTTCATACATGACTTGCAATTTCTAAATGGAAGCACTGAGTATTTATGGAGAATGGATATTTCCGTTACATATTTCTGGCCCTCATTAGTTGGCATGGTGGAAGTCGAATTTCTAATACTGTATTTTGAAGCCTAAAAGAATACATCTGAAAAGTGGAAAGGTGTTGGAAAGTCAGCTATGCATGTAATGTATGACAATTTCCATTATTTAAATACGGACATTTTGAAAGTTTCATACAGATGATCAATATTGGCTCAGAGTGTTAATATCTATGTGTCAATAATACTCTAGGAGTTTTTCAATATAGATAATGGATGGTTGTTCACAGGAAAAATATCTTCACCTCTGGCCAGCTTTTATAATTTGTGCAGTACTTTTGTAGCTGTTTTATTCTAGACACTTATAGGAATATTTTCTTTATTTTACATTATCTTAGAAATAAAAAATGCAACCAGTGTTTCCAAATCAATAAGCATTGCAGAAATACAGAGAATGAGAAACTAGCCAGCCTCTAAAAAATGCAAATGTTACTGTTATTGTGGAAGTCAATATTTTTGGCTATTGACTTCAGGACATTTAAACTTATAGTTTAACAGTGTCTTGTGCAGAATGAAAGTATAACTGTGCTTCAGCAGAGGTTTATTGATATTAGTGTCAATGAAAATGCTACATAATTATATCCACTTGGAACCAAAAGAACTTAGTAATTGCCTTTTGTATTATTCAGACATGAAATCCTTTACATTGTTGGAAAACTAATTCCAATTGTCCATATTGTGTCACAGTAATCCCTAGATCATAGACAATGACAATCTAAATCCCTTTCAATAGAATTTGATCAAATGTCCCAGAAGGCATGACTTTTGTTAGCTTCTCTAACTCATTTCTACACGTCTGCAAGCTTTTACCTTTCTCCGCATTTAGCAAATCCCAAGAACTTTTATATGTCACCAGGGTAACATAACCAGACTCTATCCTGCTATTCTTCTGAGAATCCATTGTTTTATTACCACCGGCAACAATGCATGATATAAATCAATAGTCTAAAGACTTTCTAGTGATATAAGATGATAACACCAAGAGGAGAAGGTGCACATAATAGAAAGATTAATGAAGCTTTAGAAAAAACCTTCAAAACAGATTGAGGAAAAGATACAGCTCAACAAATGTTCCTGATGCTGCTTTACTACAATAAATATAGGGACTAGGTCATGCACAACTTAACAATGTAAAAATCAATTAATACAAAGAAGTTAAAGAATAAAAAGTGGAAATAATGTAAGAAAAATATACAGTGGTGTGAAAAATGATTTCCCCCCCTTCCTGATTTCATATTCTTTTGCATGTTTCTCACACTTAAATGTTTCAGATCACCAAACAATTTAAATGTTAGAAAAGATATCAAAAGTAAGCACACATTGCAGTTTATAAATGAAGGTCTTTATTATTAAGGGAAAAAGACATGCAAATCTATAGGTCCATGTGTGAAAAAGTGATTTACCCCTAAACTTAATAGCTGGTTGGGCTACCCTACGTAGCAACAACTGCAATTAATAACTTGCAATGAGTCTTTACATCGCTCTGGAGGAATTTTGGCCCACTCATCACTGCAGAATTGTTGTAATTCAGTCACAATGGAGAGTTTTCGAGCATGAACAGCCGTTTTAAGGTCATGCTGCAGCATATCAATCGGATTAAGGTCAGGTCTTGGATTAGGTGACTCCAAAGTCTTAATTTTTTTTTCTTAAACCATTCAGAGGTGGGCTTGCTGGTGTTTTCAGGATCATTGTCCTGCTGCATAACCCAAGTGATCTTCAGCTTGAGGTGACGAATAGATGGTCAGACATTCTCCTTCACGATTTATTGGCACACAATTTATGGTTCCATTTACCATAGCAAGTTTTCCAGGTCCTGAAGCAAAGGTAAAAAAAAACTGTGCTGAAGCAACAATTCAGATAAATGCAGATTGGAAGCATGTTCATACAAGCCACTAAAACAGACAAGACGTAAGAACAAATTGTAGGAAAAAAAAACCCCACAATAAATAAATAAGTACAAAGTGAGTGAAAATAAATAACAAGATACTTAGTACCGTATATACTCGTGTATAAGCCGACCCGTGTATAAGCCGACCCCCCTACTTTTGCCCCCAAAACTTGGGAAAACCTATTGACTCGTGTATAAGCCGAGGGTGGACCCCAGCACAGGTATACAGCCCCCAGCAGTGTGGTATACAGGCCTCCCCAGTGGTAGTATACAGCAGCCTCCCCAGTGGTAGTATATAGCAGCCTCCCCAGTGGTAGTATACAGCAGCCTCCCCAGTGGTATACACAGCATTCCTAAAGGTATAAACAGCAGACCCCAGAGGTATACAGCAGGCCCCAGAGGCATACAGCAGGCCCCAGAGGCATATACAGCAGGCCCCAGAGGCATATACAGCAGGCCCCAGAGGCATATACAGCAGGCCCCAGAGGCATATACAGCAGGCCCCAGGGTATATACAGCAGGCCACAGGGTATATATAGCAGGCCCCAGGGTATATAGAGCTGGCCCCAGGGTATATACAACTGGCCCCAGGGTGTATACAGCAGGCCCCAGAGGTATACAGCAGGCCCCAGAGGTATACAGCAAGCCCCAGAGTATATACAGCAGGCCCCAGGGTATATACAGCAGGCCCCAAGGTATATACAGCAGGCCCCAGGGTATATACAGCAGGCCCCAGGGTATATACAGCTGGCCCCAGGGTATATACAGCAGGCCCCAGGGTATATACAGCAGGCCCCAGAGGTATACAGCAGGCCCCAGAGTATATACAGCAGGCCCCAGGGTATATACAGCAGGCCACAGGGTATATACAGCAGGCCCCAGAGTATATATAGCAGGCCCCAGAGTATATATAGCAGGCCCCAGGGTATATACAGCAGGCCCCAGGGTATATACAGCAGGCCCCAGGGTATATACAGCTGGCCCCAGGGTATATACAGCAGGCCCCAGAGGTATACAGCAGGCCCCAGAGGTATACAGCAGGCCCCAGGGTATATACAGCAGGCTCCAGAGGTATACAGCAGGCCCCATAGGTATACAGAAGGCCCCAGAGGTATACAGCAGGCCCCAGAGGTATACAGCAGGCCCCAGAGGTATACAGCAGGCCCCAGGGTATATACAGCTGGCCCCAGGGTATATACAGCAGGCCCCAGGGTATACACAGCTGGCCCCAGGGTATACACAGCAGGCCCCAGAGGTATACAGCAGGCCCCAGAGGTATACAGCAGGCCCCAGGGTATATACAGCAGCCCCAGAGGTATACAGCAGGCCCCAGTGGCAGTCGCCCCCCCATCATGGGAAGAAGCCCCCCACACTTTGCAGAGCCCCCCCGCTGCTTTATCTTACCATCCAGGGTCTTCTTCACCACGGGTCCTCCAGTCCTTCCTCGCGCGCTGTGTTCCCGGTCTCATGTGACCCGGCGGTCGCAGTGGAATGACGTCATCGCGCCGGGTCACGTGAGACCTGAACACAGCGCGCAGGACCCGCGGCGAAGACCCCGGATGGTAAGATAAAGCAGCGGGGGCTCTGCAAAGTGTGGGGGGCTCTTTCCATGATGGTGGGGCTAGTGCCATTGGGGGCCTGCTGTATACACTGGGGGCTGTATGCACGGCTCCCCCTGCCGCTGTGATGGGCGGGGGGAGCCGTGCATATCTAATGAGTGGCCCCACGTGACGGGCCGCTCACTCATCAGCCCCCCCCGCCTCCTCCAGCCACCCCAGCAAAAAAATCCCATATACCGTATAGACCCGTGTATAAGCCGAGGGGGTGACTTTTCAGCCCAATTTTTGGGCTGAAAAACTCGGCTTATACACGAGTATATACGGTATATACATTTTAAAAAAAGGTTAGAAGCACTCCCACTACGTCAAAGTATACCCATTTCGAGAGAGTACCTATCTCTTTCTAATTTAAAACCTTTCCAATCTGCATGTATCCTAATTGTTGCTTCAGCTTTAGTTTTTTTTTAATCAGTTTCTTGTTTTAGTACAAGGATAGGGAGTGCCTCCCCTTCACTGAGCTGAGCATTTATAGCGTTTCCCATTACCGTGTGACTCCATTTTGGGACCCAGGCAACTCTTTACCTTTGTTCACATTGAGGTCAGTATTGTCACATGGAAAGGTTTTAAAATAAAAAGAGATAGACACTGTCCCAAAATGGGTGCACATTGATGTGGTGGAATGGCTTCTTACCTTTTGCAAAAATGTATATACTAAGTACCCTGTTTTTTATTAGCACTCACTTTTTACTTACTTATTTATTGCAGGGTATTTTTTCATACAGTTTGTTCTTAGGTTTTGCCAGATTCTGAAGCAACATAACAGCTCCAGACCATCACACTACCACCACTATATTTTACTGTTGGTATGATTTGCCTTTTCTGAAATACATTGTTACTTGTACACAAGATGTAATGGGACATTCCAAAAAATTCAACTTTTGTCTTGTCAGTCCACAGAGTATTCTCACAAACGTCTTGTGGATCATCAAGATGTTTTCTGGCAAAACTGAGATAAGTAACCTAAGTTCACTGCCATGGGGCCTCAGTGACTCAGTGAGTGACATCACCACTCCCCCAGGGCAGTCAGTGTGATCACAGAGTCTGCAGCAAGAGGACAGTTATCTTCTCTCACTGCAGACCCTGGATTTAGCAGAGCCAGGGTTGTGTACCTTGTGTGGCCATCGTAGTAGATTATCGTTGGAAGGGTATATGTGGGGTAATAAATTGGGAAATGAGGGTTTATTTCAAATAGGATTTTTCTCTGTGTCTGTGTTTTTTAACTATTTTCTCACAGGACTGATAACGGGCAGGACTCACTGAGCTCAATCTGGGCTCAATGACAAGGTGTCAGTATTTAGCTGTCATTAACCCCTTCTAACACCCCGATTCCACTGCACCAGGGCATCAGGAAGAATCAGATAAAGCACCAGGAGCTGGCATTTTTAATGAAAGTGACAATTTCTGGGGCAACTGTGGGCTACAATTCTTTAGGCTGGAGGGCCCAATAACTATCACGTCTCACCATGCTGAGAATGTCAGCTGTATTTTGATTGCCAGCCAATGTTAAGCCAGGCAGGTCGGGGTGGCAGCCCATAGCTGACTGCTTTTCTGTGCTGAGAATCAAAAATACAGCAAAGCTCTATGTCATCTTTTTATTTATTTTTTAAACTATGATGTCAGATTTGTTTTCAATGGCAAGGAATCACGGATGCCAGCTCAATGGGTGAGGGGGGCACCAACCAATCACAGACACTGTCACAGAGAGATGGCTTCTGTGATTGGCTGTTGGAGACAGGACAGTAACCTGGAAAGAGTCCATACATTCTAGCATCTACTGTGAGGTCAGCGGAGCATCACACTTCATTTTTGTTTCCCATTACTTACTGTGTGGATTTTCTTGCAGCCAATCTGGGCATAGAAACCATCCAGAACGTTGAGACAGAAGGGTTTGTGTCATTGGCTACCTAAGTCATATGGCCCTCAGCATGTAAGGAGTGGATATGTCGCCTAAACACTATTTTCTTACTGTTTAGTGACAATGCTGCTGCGTGCTACATAGACAGACAGATAGCTCTATCTATTTTTAAATAGCTAGGAGTGTGAGAGGGTCCATCCCAAAATGGGCATCTTTTACCAAGAACAAGTGATTGCCAAATCTTTGTGCTTTCCCAAACAGGCCGTTTTGCCTAAAAAAAGTAATTTACAAATCTGTGTCTGTTCACAAAATAGGCTTTTTTTCCTTCAAACAAGTAATTGCCAAATCTGTGTCTGTTCATAAATAAACTTTTTTTACCTAAACAACTAATTGCCAAATCTGTGTCTGTTCACAAATAGGCTTTTTTTGCCTATAACTATTGCCAAATTTGTGTCTACTCACAAAAAGTATATTTTTTGCTCTGCAACTTCAAGTTCACAGGCGATTCAGAATCCAATTTGGCCCTCTGAGTTAATTGGGTAACGCCATGTGAAACAAATACCCGCAGAGTCAGTGGCAGAGAGGAATTACTCTTGTCGAAGGTTGACTCCCCAACAGACCCAAACAGAAGCGAATTGGATGTTCCAAACTATCGCAGAAGTAGCATAATTCCATGACACAATGACATTCCAGACATTGCTCTGCGAACCTCATGTGATTGACCTGCACAGGTTTAGAAGTAACAACAGAAAGCAGACAGGGAAATGAGCGCTCTCTTGGAGAACTGAGCCAGTCACATCGATCTCCTCTCATGCGCCACCTCCCTGGAGCCTCTTTGAAACCTTAGATCGATCCAGATTGCCAGGGAATTAACGTCATTTAGGGAGGAAGGGGATGTCTCGACCAGCCAGTACTTCTTTAATCCTCCCAGAAGGCTGCTATCAGCGCTCTGTTGTTCTATTCAAATTTAGAAGATAGGATGCAATATTGGATGATGTATGGACCTACTGTTACATTACTAAGCCTGACAAGGAAGGATGCTGCAGAGTTGATTCGGCCCAGCTCATTGAAGACCTTTAGATTCAAGGTTATGGGATCCCTATCTCCCATAAGCAGTTGATGCATACAATGGTTTCTTGTTCTAGGTGAGACATAAGGTCAGAGGAAAATTGGTAAGCCAACAGTTCAAACTACAGCATCCACTGTTTAATAAAACCACATCTCTCCATCAAACCACAGTGAAGCAGAGAGATGCCCTGGAGGGCTAAGTGCCTACAGTGTATTCATCAGAGCCTCTGATGGTGAGAATGGAATTGGTTGCTGGTAGACGCCAAGCCTGCAGAGTGCAGCAGCTGACCACAGGGCTCCGGGACATAAGGACGAGCACAGCGTGTCAGGCAGTGCTGGATAAGGGTCACACCCAGGGAGGAAACAGGATTTGGTTCGGATGGGACTAGTTCGGGTATCAGGTGTGGACAAGATGGCTGGCACAGACATTAGATTGTTACAGAGTCAAATGGGGAACTAATTTACAAGGGGAAACTTACCCTAGTGAAACAGTAATTGTCTTGTATAGTCTTATCAACCACATGTACCTAGACATTAATTTTATTGCTATTTACTCTTTTTGCCTGGTCTTCTTGCTCTAATGCCAGTCTAAGTGTATTTTTAATTAATTTTCATGTGATAACATTAGTATTTATGTAATGCCAGGTGGTAGATGTTGTATAAATATACAAAGATTTGGATACTAATTGCTTTTCTTTGTTTCAAATTAATTAAGTTTACTAAGGTCTTAATGACTATTCTGTGATATTACTCCCTTATTGAAATAGAAAGACAAATCTGAGCTCATTTCCCTTACTACATTACAGTATTTCACTTCCATTCATGCCTGATTCATTTCAAGGAGGTAAACAGACATTACTGGGATTAAAGTCAGCTATAACTTCACATGTTCTGATTCTCAAATACGCATGTTACTTCGCCAAGACAAACACAAAAATGGTTATATTTATTTTAGTTAATCATAGATTAATTCTACGAGAACAATAAATCTGTCATCAGGCTGGAACAGGCCGTGTACAAATTTCCCAGAGCTGCTATTATAATGAACTGCAAGTTTTAATTAATTATCTGCTATACCATCTGACTATCACTCACTGATATCAGATTAATTGAGGAAGATCAATCTTCTGCAAGCATATTAACACTCACCCGAAAATGAATAGTCTTGTTTAAAGCCAGACTCAACAAAATCAGAAAGTAGAATCAAGGTACGATATAGTTTCACGAGTCCATTTTTTTAGCAATACCAGAACACAAACTTTAAATTGGGTAATAACCATGAAAGGATAACAGTTATGAAATGCAAAGAATAATGTCCCATATCATTATAGGACATGAGGGTATATTCAGAAGAAAGTTTTTTGGTAATTCTGAAACAAATTTTATCATAGTAAACTAAAAGTCACTTTAACACTATGAAGTTGAAATTGTAAGCACATTGTTAGGGAAATTGGTGCCCACCAAAACAAAATGACAACATATCCATAAATTAATGTGTCAACTGTTTGAAGTTTTCTGTAATTTTCTTTTGTTGGGGAAATTACAACATAAGAAATACAGTTAAAGTAAATTAAACATTCAGTTACAGTATGTAATGAGGATTTTCTTATTCACCTTCAACAAACATACCAAGCAGTTTTCTTAGAACAGTGGTTCTTAACCGAGGTTCTATCGAACCCTAGAGGTTCGGTGAGTCGGTCTCAGGGGTTCGGCTGAGCCTCCGCCACGGAGGTCAAGACACATCCAACTCATTATGTAAATGCGTGATGACACACCCGCTTGGCCATCACTTGCTGCAGATGATCACATTACAATAATTGGCCAATCAGTGTTGTAGGGAATTTAGTGTGCTCAGTAGTCACAGTGTGACTGTCATACTAACTATGTCGAGCAAAAAAAGAAAGTGGTCAGACGATATGTACAATATGGATCACATGTACACGGAACGTGATGGGAGTCAGTGTCCTATCTGAATGATTTGCAATGCCGAGTTGAGCAACTCTAGTTTTGCAGCAGCAAAACTGAAGGAACACTTCTTAAAGTTGCATGGAGATGGGGAATACAAGAACAAAACTTGCTGAATTCAAGGTGAAAAGAGACAGATTCGATGAAAGGGCCACTTTGCCTGCTCTTGGATTTGATATATTCGCAGCTCTAAATCATCTCAATCAGCAGATGCAGGGTGGTGGTGTCAACATCATGGAAGCAAAAGAAAACCTGAAGGCTTTTAAAAAAAAACTACCGTTATGGAAACGACGAATAGAGAACAATAACTTCGCAAACTTTCCCCTTCTGGACGACTGTGTAAGTAAGATCAAAGATGTGTCTGGAATCAGAGACATTTCATCCATGGAACTGAAGCAAACAATTGTCACACACTTAGATGAGCTTGCAAAGTCTCTTGACTGATATTTCCCTACAAGAGAGTCATATCCAGCATGGGTGAAACAGCCATTCATGTTTGCTGTTGAGACAGCAGAAGTCAATTAAGAATACCTTGACGAAATCATTGAAATTCAGCAGAGCCAGGTTCAGCAGCAACTCTTCAGAACAACAACACTCTCAACGTTTTGGTGTTGACAGTTAGAAAAGTACCCAATTATTGCTAAGAAAGCTCTGGAATTTTTTATACCATTTGTTACAACATATCTCTGCGAACAATCCTTTTCGAGGATGCTGGACATAAAAACAAAGAAAAGGAATAGACTTTGCTGTGAAAATGACATGAGAGTAGCACTTGCCAAGGTGAAGCCACGCATATCTGAACTCGTCTCTCAAAAACAACAGCAGAAGTCATACTGACTTGCAGGTATGTAATTTGTTGTGAGTTCCTGCACTGTGTTGGTTTTGTTCTTTGATCAAGATGATGTTCATGCATGGTTCATTTTATGTACCAGTAAAAAAACATATACCTACCGTGTTTCCCCGAAAGTAGGGCGCCCCCAAAAGTAAGGCATGATGCCGGTTTTAGGGGGGTCAGGTAATGTAAGGCATACCCCGAAAGTAAGACACTGTCTTACTTTCGGGGAAACACGGTATATACAACAGCAGCCCCAATTGTGTATACAGCTGCAGCCACCCCCCATGAGTATACAGGCGCCCCCCCCCCCCTTGCTGCCGCCGCCGCCAACCTGTAAAGTAAAATATCATTCTACTTATCCCCGCCTGTGTCCCACTGCTGTCCCGCTGCTGTCCCGCCGTCATCACGCTCTTCCGTCTTCATCCGGCTTTATTCGACTTCCTTTTCCGGCGCACAGACTGACGTCATTGTCTGAGCGCCGGAGATGGAAGACAGATGAAGGCGAAGGAGCGTGATAGCGGCGGGACAGCAGCGGGACACCAGCGGGACACCGGCGGGGATAAGTAAAATGATATTTTACTTTACAGGTTGGCGGCAGCAAGGGGGATGGTGCCTGTATACTCATGGGGGGGGACTGCAGCTGTATACACCACTGGGGGCTGCAGCTGTATACACCACTGGGGCTGCAGCTGTATACACCACTGGGGGCTGCAGCTGTATACACCACTTGGGGCTGCAGCTGTATACACCACTGGCGGCTGCTGCTGTATACAACACTGGGGGCTGCTGCTGTATACAACACTGGGGGCTGCAGCTGTATACACCACTGGGCGCTGCAGCTCTATACATCACTGGGCACTGCAGCTGTATACACCACTGGGGCTGCTGTAACACTGCTGGGGCCTGTATATACCACTGGGGAGGTTGCTGTATACCACACTGCTGGGGGCTGTATTTTATGGTTAAAACAAAAATCGACATTTATTTTCCCAATATAAGACATACCCCGAAAGTAAGACATAGTGGGACTTTTTGGGGTAAAAAAAATGTAAGACAGTGTCTTACTTTCGGGGAAACACGGTATGTCTTGAATTTGGAAAAAAATCATATTTGATTTATCACTAAAGAAGGGTTCGGTGAATGTGCATATGAAACTGGTGGGTTCGAAACCTCAAACAAGGTTAAGACCCATCACTGTCTTAGAACTGAAGGGGTTGCCTAAAAAAGACAGCCAATGTCTTTACAACAACAGTCTTCAGATGGTTTACTGGCTACATTCGTGTGCTAACCACCTAGTTGGTCAGTCAGTGCCCTTCGAAAACTACAATACATATAGAAAAAAATATATATATTTTTTTTAGAAAGTAGCCATCAATGGGGTTTGCTTTCACATTGCGTATCCATAGCTTGGGTTCTCCTTCAGGAAATTAAAGAAATAATTTCTATCAGACAACCAAAAAAGAATAAACATCAAAAAGCATAAATTCAGCTAGTATTAACTAGCTGAATTTAACATCGTTATAACTTAATTCCATAACCGGAGCAGGTACATACAAGAGCAGTGGGTACTTTGCAACACTAGAGAGCACAGCTGTCTGGTTACAGACAATGCGTTTAGACCTTTAAGGTCTTTGTCTAGGACTAGATGAAGATCTTAAAGGCCGAAACACATTGTTTGTGACCAGACAGCTGTGCTCTCTAGTGTTGCAAAGTGCCCACTGCTCTTGTATGTACCTGCTCCGGTTATTAGAATGAAGTTTTAACAATGCTCATGAAATTATCAGTATGTCTCCAGCCGGTCTTTATGTTTTGGGAAATGGATCATCTAGAAAGCTATCTTTAATTAGGTTAATAAATTGCCCACAACCAGCACAAATTGGGAATATAGAGAGTCAATAGGCCTTTACTTTCCTGTTGATGTAACAATGATATGGAAGGGAGTTTCTACAAATTATCTCTGCAGATTTGCTTCAGTCACCACCTATAATACAAGGAGCATAACTACAATAGGTAGAGGAAGTTCAATCACACCTGGGCCCTGGAGCCTAGAAGACCTCAAAATTCCCTTTGGCCTATAGTAAAAGACTACTGCTATTAAAGATTTGAGCTTTCACATCGGGGCCCATGAGCTTCAAGTTATGCTCCTGTCCAATACACTTTACATTATTGTGGGCTGCATATCTACAGTCTATTCAAAGGGATGTGCATCTGATAAAAGAAAATAAGCATATGATTTTATGCTGGCATAAAAAAAATATGATGAAATGACACACTAGCATTTTATATTTTTTGATTTTTGATTATTAAGTAGTCTTATGTGTTCTAAAGTCAAATATCGGGGTTTTTACACAGGCCAGTAAACACCCAATGAAAGAACAAAATACCCCTTCATAAAGAGCATTGATTTTTAAGCAGGCATAAAGATCATTGCTATCAGCAGCACATTGTCCTGAGTAAAAAGGTGTTGTGCTGCTAATAACATGACATTTTATAAGAGCAGAACAATCATTTTGTGCACATAAAATGGTGGTCAACCGGTCTAAACAGGCCATTACAAGACCGTCAATTAGTTTACATGTAGCTAATCGGAGGTCATTTACCGGCCACAGTCAACCCATGTCTCTAAATGATCAGTAATAAACATTCCTATGATGAACATTAATTTAAGTGATCATCGTCCTGTATAAAAGATCCTTTCTAAAAAGCTAGATGTACAGACTGCCTCTAACTTTCAGAAAGGATGGTGGAACATTACATTTTTACCTCAGGCATTTAAAAATCTAGAATTGTTAAACAAATTTATTTTAGGATAGGACTGATAACAGAAACTTCATGCATATAAAGGATCAGCATATACATTACATTGGCTTCTGTGCCCTTCACGAGCTCTTGAAATGTTGAAAGATCTTTGGTATTTTCCCACATTGAGAAGGTGTAGTCAGTGAACCCAATGTGAGATAATCCCAAACAAAGCTGCTTCAACAAAGGTTAGAAATGTTCCAAATGGTGTGAGCTTTGAAAATAGAGCATCTTTGATGTTAAGATTACAGAATACATGATTTGAGATGATTTTTGTTGCAAGATATAATGCCTAAATGTTTCTCTTTAGCCTCAATTAATAGTGTCAGCATGCCACAGAAAATGTGACATGAAGGGTTCAATGAAAAGGTGTATGGATAACATACATACCACATATTAAAGTGAATACTAGGTACAACTATAGAATCAAATCACATGCGCATATTCTGACATATTGGTCCTATATGAAGAACCCTTGGGACCAAGATTAAATGTTTTTAATTTCCCCAACATGTTTCAAAAATGGACTAGCATCTACTTCAAGTGAAAAAAACAACCACATTGCATAGCAAGTGTTCAAGGGTTGGGGGCTTTAAATAGGCTGTAAGGCTAGGGTCACATTACCGTTTGCGGTGCGCTCAGGGGGGTCGTACTAAAAACGTAGACTTTGGCAGCATAAAAGCAGTGCTACTACCATGGTAGCGCCGTGTTAACGCTGCCAATGTTACCCTATGGAGAGGCAGCCCATACTGCTCCAACGCGGCCATCTGATTGATTATTTCTTAACGCGAGAAAAGACACTTTCAACAACATCTTTTCTGCATTTTGAACGCATTACGTTTTTCACTGTGTTTTTTCACAAAACGTTGTAAAAATGCATGCGTTTTTACTCCCATCGACTTGTATTGAGAAAATGCATGCAAACACATTAAAAACGCATTTGAAAACACAGTTGCGTTTGAATGTATGCGTTTTCACCTAGTGCATAGGAAATAATGCCAGCAATGTTTCCTATGTGCTGGGTAAAAACGCATGTGTTCAACATGTGGTTTCCAATGTGTTTTTACTGCGTTTGCATGCATTTTCTCAATACAAGTCGATGGGAGTACAAACGCATGCATTTTTACAGCGTTTTGTGAAAAAACTGTGAAAAATGCATTGTGCCAAAACGCAAAGCACAGCTCAGATGTGAACCTTGACTAAGGTGTCCAGAGTAATTAAAACTAAAACAAAAAGTACAAGAAAATCTATGACTATATTGAGCAAACTGGTGCTTATATTATGACATATTTATGAAGGCATTATTTTATGAAATTATAGAACACAATCTCAACATACGGACCCCATTGAGAAAGCCTATAGCGAAACGCATCTGAGGGCACCGGTACACTCATTTCTTCCCCGTGGACATGGGTAAGTGTGGAGGCTGTGGTAGGAGGATACCTTATGCAATCCTAGACTGATACTGTGCCTGTGTATTTTGACACATTGGGGTAGGCTGTGATTAGTGCTCCCAAGGGGTTGATGTACTGCAGGAGTTGTGCACAGGACATTGTCCAGCATCTCTCCACAGACTCCCCTCATTAGAGGTAGCACATAAGAGACAGACCACCCCTGATATCTAATATGATCTATAACCGTATATGCACAGGGCATTGGGAAACACCTGGTACCTAATACCCACTGACCTTCTTTCACCCCCCCATGTCCCTTTAGAAGGGGATTTTTCCTATACCTAGGAAAATTTTAATAGTCACAACTGCACTTTAAATTTTGATCACCCATGAAATAAATAAAAATGTAATTATGTATATCCTTTGTACATGCTATGTAATGAACTTTATATGTACCTTAAATAATATAATAAATTCATATGAAAACATAGCACTTTGGATTCTGAGATACATAATTATTGTAAAAAGGGCATGAAACCTCCCACTTTCTTTGTTTTGGATAAATGTATTTATAGGAGGGGCCCATTTTGGCCACAGGCCGATCAAATGACATACATTGTAAGGACAACTCTAATGGTGTTACAATCTCAACATAAGCTCAAAACATTTTTTAACAATGTAAACATTTGCATATACAAGGCACTAAATTGATAACATGTTTCTTATATTAAGAGAAATTTTTCCAATAGATTTGATCAAAGTGTGCCCCATTTTGAATGGATAAACATAAGCCAAATATACCCAGCTCAGAAGATAAATCCACAACATGATGTCCACCTGAAAAGGCTTGCTGGCTCTGCTTCATCGTGGTGACATTACAGTGACCACTCACTGCGAGAAGTGCTCTCACACTGAAGGCACTGAAAGCCACAGCAGTGAGAGCGGTGATGTCAGAGAGTTCATCTGAGATCCCAGCTGGTGCAGTTCCATGGTAGCCATTGAACATCACCAATCCAGGGCTTAGTACAGTGCTGTGCAAATCAATTGGGTCAAAGCATTTTTTCAAGTAAAATCGTAAGTTGGGGTTACCAGTCAGTGATTCAAACCAGTTTTAACTGCTTTGAACAGGTGTGAGTGTACAACCTTGAGTAACAAAATGTGGTTTGACTGGTTTTAGTCAGAAAATAACAGCTAGCCGCTCCCTCAGCTTCAGTTGAGAGCTTGTTTCTGTGAGGAGTGGGTTAGTGTAATTTTTCTCTCAGTGTGATTCGTGCCTGTAAAAATGGATGTTACTCCACGGAAGAGGTTTAGAATTATTACTCTTAATGAACATACAAGTCTGACTGTAAGAGAAATCTCTTCCGCCGTTGGTATTGGAAAATCTACAATTTCAAGAATAATTCGCACACACAATGAAACTGGATCATTTTCTCCAAAACGAAAAGGGAAATGTGGAAGAAAAAGGAAAACGACACCAAGAACTGATAAAACCCTTATCAGATATCAATAGTAAAATGAATGCAAGAAAAACAAGAAAAACTTGCTTTGCCCCAATTAATTTGCACAGCACTGTAACAGTTGTCAATTCTCAGCTGTCATTAACCCCTTCTATTACCTTGATTGCCATCGAACAAGGGCATTTGAGAAAAGCCAAGTAAAGCACCAGGATTTGGCTCTTATAATCAATGCGCTAAATTCTGGGGCAGCTGTGAGCTGTTATTCTTACTCTGATGGGGAGGGGCAATAGCTACGTGCCTTTCTCAGGGAGAGGATAACAACCCCCAGCCATCAGGGTTTTCTCGGCTGAGTAGCAAATTGGGGGACCAATTGTCAATTCTCAACTGTTATTAACCCCTTCTATTACCCTGATTGCCATCAAGCCAGGGCAATTGGGAAGCGCCAGGTAAAGCACCAGGAATTGGTGTTTCTAATTAATGCGCTAAATTCTGGGGCAGCTGTGGGCTGTTATTCTTACATTGAGGGGGAGGGGCAATAGCTATGTGCCTTCCCAGGGAGAGGATACCAACCCCCAGCCATGAGGTTTATCTCGGCTGAGTAGCAATTTGGGGTGCCAATTGTCAATTCTCAACTGTCATTAACCCCTTCTATTACCCTGATTTAAATCAAACCAGGGCAATTAGGAAACGCCAGGTAAAGCACCAGAATTTGGCACTTCTGATTAATGTGCCGAGTAGCAAATTGGGGGGCCCACACCACTGCTTTTTCAAAATTATATATTTAAATAATTAAACCTGCGTGGGGCCCATGTATTTCATACTCAGCCAATATAAAGTGCAAAGCTGGGGTCTGCAGGTCGCAGCTGTCCGATTTATCTGCACTGAAAATCAAAAATACTGCAGACCCTTATGCAATTTTTTTAAATTATTTTTTTATTTTTACACACATATGATGGCAGGTTTGTTGCCATAGACTTTTGTACATGACAGCCAATCACAGACACTGGTACAGATGTCTTACTACAATAGCCATTCACAGATGCTGTCACAGAGAGTGAGTAACTGTGATTGGCTGTTGCAGTTATTGCATTGAATATTCATGAGACTTAATTAGCGATCCCAAGTGGGAACACAGCAAAGGAGACTGGTAAGTATAATTGTTTTGCTTTCATCACCAGTTTTTTTTTTTACTGCCCCTACAGCGATCTTGATCAGTAACACGGACTTCTCAGGGCAGTTCATGTTTGGTATCCTGCATGGGTTCGCCCATCGAGTTCACCCATTACTAGTTATAATCTCCTGATTAAATCCCATGTTTTTACTTTCAGCTAGATTTTGCAGCAGTACCTGTTGCGTCTCGATCAGATATGATGGCTATGTTCGTTGGATAGGTAATCACTATATAATGATTGTACAACCCCTGTAATGTATAGCTAGCACCAAATTGTATGTTGCAATAATCTTTTAGACACCTCAATGTGAACAGTGGCATAGTGAGAAATTAGAAAGTTGTTACAAATAGCAAACAATTACAAATTAAAACTTGTACAGAGGAATGTAAAAATTGTGAGCAAAAAAAGCAAATGTGCAATGAAAGATCTAAATATGATCATTCATCCCTTCACCCCCATGCGATTTACATTTTTTTATCTTCATTTTTCTCTCTCCTTCTTCCAAGAGCTATAACTTTTTCATTTCTCCATCAGTATAGCCATATTAGGGATTTTGTTTTTGCTGGACAAGTTGTACTTTTGAATAAAAAAAATTACCAATATAGTGTACTGAAAAGCAGGAAAAAAGTTCCCAGTGTCGTGAAATTACAAAAAAAGTGCAATTATTTGTTTGTTTTTAGGTTTTTTAATTCATCATGTTCACTATATGGTAAAACTGACGAGTCGGTATGATGCTTCAGGTCTGTGCAAGTCCGTAATACCAAACACATGTACTTTTACTGTTATTTAAGTGGTGAAAAAGATTCAGAAGTTTTTAAAGAAAAAGAATTGCACTTTTGCGCCATTTCCAAAACTCGTTGCATTATCATTTTTTGAGATCCGAGACTGTGACAGCTTATTTTTTGTTGCTTGAGCTGACATTATTAATTATACCATTTTTGGGTAGATGCGCTGTTTTGATAGTCCATTATTGCATATTATTTCAATGTTGTGGCGACCAAAAAAAGTAATTTTGCTGTTTGAAATTTTCTTCTGTTACTCAGTTTACAGATCTTGTTAATTGATGTTATATTTTGATAGATCGGGCATTTGGAATGTGGTGATACCAAATATGTGGGTTTTTTTTTACTGGTTTTATTTTCAATAAAAGAGGGTGATTTGAACTTTCAGTTTTTTTATACATTTTTGGAATTATTTTTTTCTCATTTTACACTGCCTACTAGGGTGCCTCAGTGCTCCTCTGTCTGATCACTTATCTTGTCTTTAGATCAGCTGCTGCTCATCTGAAGACGGGGGAAAATGATCACTTCCTGCTTGTGACCTCAATGGGTCATCACCAGGAGGAATTGATTCTCGACAGCTTTCAGGGTCTTAACAGGGCTGTCCAGTTAAGCATGGAGGCCCTATGATCGCATCACGGGACCACCGATTGACAGTATGATGCAAATCTGATCGCTGATCCTATCGGTAATTTTACCTACACATCTCAGCTGATCAGATCAGCTGAGATGTGGGGGGGAGAATGCAAGCTCACAATGTCACAGTGTCAGCTCGCATAAGGGGGCAGGACACTGCCAAGGATGTACTATTATGTCCTTGGTCTTAAAGGGGTTAAAAGACCTCATTCAGAAAATCTATTTTTCTTCATGGAAGCGTAGCACCCATTTTAATAAAAAGGGCAAATTAACAAGTATCTGATAAGGTCTAATGATGATTACTGGTATTTGCTCCTTTCATTTCTATGAATCCCCTCTAGAAAATGCCTGCCATTTTGCTGTATTGGTGGAGTGGGAGTCGTTGTTTATCCAGGTATTTTGAAGAAATTGTATACTGTTGCCTACCTAAATAGAATATAGGTTATTATCAAATATGTATATTTTATTATATAAGTAACAGAACCCAAAGGGGTTTATCAGTTAAATATTAGAATTTATAGCCAAACTTTTAATCCACTATTACCTATAGCTAAGTGGGAATACCTAAATCCTTTACAAAGCATTATTACAATTGTATTATTATCATTGTTGTTCTTATTTAGAAATGGAAAATGATGAAGTACATACTATCAACTAGATACAACCCTATACGTACTAATAATTGAGTCTCAGTTCTGTAGATTGATACTTGGCAGTCTACAAGACATGAGTTGGTGGTCCCAGACCAGTGTCTGGTGTCTACAACAGAACAGAATGTAATTACTTCTGATGTTCCAATTGGCAATCCCTGAACTGATTTAGCAAAAGTGATGAATAATCCTTTCACAGGCAAGCACTTCCTAATTTTTAATGGCCAGCGTGGGATGGAAGTAATTGTGTGCCACATATCATTTTTGACAAACATGAAGAACAACGAGTGGGCACAAATCTAACAAGAGCAGTCTTAGGGAAAAAACAATACGCGTGAACATTTAAAAAAAAACAAGTTATTGAATTGTTTGTAGATTTTATTATTAATTGTTCTAATTAATTATAGTAACAGCACTTTAATACAATTTTTCCTTCTATCTAAATTCTATGGAATCACAAACAGCCAAGGCCACATGAAATATGAGCTAAGAATGGAGACATGAAACAGGGATCTAAGCATCAATTGTAAAAGGAACGCTGAGAAAGTTATTTAGATATGCACATACAACGCCATGTGATCTTCTATTGATGCAGTTAAACAATTAGTCCTCCCATATTCATCTTAAATTCTGTGACATTATGCAGCTGCAGACATTGGTGTCTGATATCTTTGTTTTCTTCTGATTAATTTGGTATTTTACTCCACCATTATGTCAGCAAACCTGTGTTACATCCAAAATTATTGACCTAAAAGTAAAAGTCCAATGTAAATGACCCATATCAATCTCCAAGAATCATGACAGTAAGTGTTCTGCGCATTATTTTTTCAGAATATAATTTTCTCAGTGCTACCTTGTTTTATGTTTTAACAACCATCGATTTGTTATTGAAAGTATTAGGCTTCAGTGTGCACTCTTTGCACTATATTTTTTAAGGTATCAAATTAATTGTAGCATCTATCTATAAACTTTGCACTGTTTTTTATAGTGTTTTTTTCTTAAATGCAAAACTAAAAGCCTTTCTCAATAGTCTGCAAAAAATAATTCCATTGTCTTGCCATAGAGTTTGTGTAACTGTTTTTCTTGTTGCTTCTGCTATAGATCCAAGGTACATTGGTCTTGACTAGAGATGAGCTATCTTTCCTCAAACATATTCCCAATTTCAAATTTGGCACAAAAAAAATGATTCAGTTCCTGATCGGAAAACTGAGCAATTTATTGGCAAATGCTGCTTTGTTCAGGGAAAAAGTACTTACGTAATTTTAAAATGACCTTAAAACGTTCCTTGAAGGTTTGGAGCCAAAACGCTCACTGGAGAAATGGTGGCTGAGAAAACCCCTAACCAGAGATTGGTATTGTTCACAGCCATAAGGGCTACTGTTTTTTTTTCAACCTGTAGAATTTAATGGAGCTCTAAAAGAAAGTATTTAAGCTTCCTTAAGTTTTCAAGTATTGCAGGTGGTGAATTTTTGGAGTAGGCCAGATGTGGCAGCCACTATGAAATCCAGGAACCTTAAAATCTCCTTTAAATATACCTTTTAATTAAAAAAAAAAAAGTATTTTTTTGTTTTATTTTTTTTTTTGTTTAGAGAGCAAACCTTTATTATTACAGAGGGTTAGCAGCATGTAAAGGGCCTGTCACACGTGTCAATGTCGCTCGCAATGTCGCTCATACGTCACAAATTATTAATCGCCTGAGCGATGTGGAATTATCGCTGGTAAGATGTCACACGCGTCAATATCGCTCACATGGACCCAGCGATGCGGTGATGCCGCCATCTAGCGGACGATCCAGCGAGCGATTTTAATTAATCGCTCGTTCAGTGTCACACAGCAGCGTCTCCAGCGATCTTTCTGTCAATGTGGGCGTTTTTTTTTGTGACATCATGGTAGGTAGGCGTACAGAGACACCTATTCTATGCTTGTGGTATGTGATATTGTAGTTCGGTGGCGTAGAGATCGTCATTGCGGAACGCAGAGATCTTTCGTGCGTCATTCCGGCGACATTTGTGGTGACAGGCACAGAGGAGGCAGGGGGCACAGAATCAATCATTTGATTTTAGCTTTTTTCCCAGCTTTTATGTACTGTTTTATATACTGTAATCCATACATTCCACTATACTTTTTTACTCTTCGGTCTTCTGGAGCACCTTCACTCTCTTTCTCTCAGCTCCCCTCTCCGGTCAGGTTGGACGAGCTCCCACTGGCACCATCGCCGTCAAATTGCCGTCTCTTACCAGATGTTACCCCTCTCCACCCACCAACTGCTTTCTAGATCTTTCCAGTGTCGTTTTCTACTGCTTGTCACGTGTTCTACATCACAAATTTGTGTCCCTCCAGACTTCACTCCCTCCTTGGTGGTCCCCTAAATTCTGTTCTCCATCTATCCATCCCCGCTACCCTGGTTCCTATACTGGGGTGCAGTACCTTTGTTACCCGCTGTGTACCTTGGATACCAGCCGGTTAGCTGAGAAGGCTGGTAACCAAGGTATAAATCTGGTATCTACGCAGCGCGTCTACCTCCTTACCCTGCATACGAGCCTGTGGAGATAGTGGAAACAATATTTAAATTATTTCCACGATGTCGGTGGTCCAATATGGTCCATTGACATGTGTGACACTGGCTAGTTTTCAGATGGACAAACTTAGTTTTAATCAAAAGATCTTGGAATAATAATGATTTCCACAAGTAGATGTGATAAAAAAAAAATTTTGTTCCTGTGCTGAGATCTTCTTACACAGTACTCAGCATAAATACACAAGAAAGACATAAGATCTGATTCCCAATGTGACATATCCACCCTTCGTTGACAGGACGCTCATCAGGACGCTCAGACGTTTTCTCAACAGTAGTATTTATTACAAAATTACGTGTCTCTCATAGAACAAAACAAGGCATGGCCAAATTCAACAATCGAGCCTGGCTCTACGTGTACGACACTATGGTTCTTATTCCTAAAATGTCATTGCTACCATAAGTACATAAGCAGTTGAAGGTATGACTATAGACCTAAAACTCTGTGTACATCGGAGTACATTGCTCACCATTGGATCTCGTCTTGACATACAAAGTATATAGTTGTCCCATAATGTGAACACTGTTTTGCACATACAAAGCCTCTGTCAGACACTTTATCTAAAAGAATGAAACATGAACATTTTTAGAAACAACAGACAACTTGTCCACGTCATATGCCGGAGGCCTCCCTAGTCTTCTCCTTCCACATCCACCAGTTTTTCCATGGAGTCAGCTCCATCCGCAGATATGATGGTGTGGACATTTTCTTTTCCTCCTTGCAGACCAGGATCTTCTTCTTTGACCTGAGGTTTCTCCGACATTGCATAGTTGAAGCAGGAATCCAATTCTCCTTCCTCCTTCTTTTCATTGAGTTTGGTGGTCAACCCCTCTCCACTCAGGTCTTTCTTATCATTTTCCACCGGTTTGATGGTATGCAGTGAAGCACAGGTGTTGGTTGAAGAAGTCGAGCTCTGGACAGGGGTCTTGGAGGCTTCAGAGTTTCAGATTCCCCTACATATTCTATCTCCCAGTCTTCATCTTGGGTGCTCGATTCACCAGTCTTGGCGATTGCTTTTTCTCCTTCGCTAGACTTTGAGCAGTCCTGAGAAGTCCGAACCTTGGACCAAGATGGAGAAATGCTCTGCCTGTTTTTTGGCTGCTGTTGTAACTTCACAGCTGTTGTAACTTAACAATAAAACTTTTTGTAAACCAAAAAATAAGGGAAAAAAATTCCTACGGGCGCTGGGCCTTGACATAAAGGTCTAGGAGCCCGACTACCTCCTGCACCTCTCCACTTAGATGTGACAGCTTCTCGTGCAGTTCCCGTAGCGTAGGTACACCTATTAAGTATAGACATAATAACAGTTGGACACTGGGTACCCAATTAAAGGGACATCAATATATAAATATAACATCGTATTTAATGTGTATATACTTACGTGGACTCTCGTTTGCTCCTTCGGCAACCTGGGCCCATTCCGAAGGGCTCCCTGGTGCATCTTCCGCCGCAGTAGAAATCAATAAAGGTAGATAAAAAAAAATGTAATTTGTACACCAGCCATCATTCGTGGAGTCTGCAAATTCACTTTGCTCAAAGAAAACATGATTCTTGCCACTTACCATTTAATGAACCGTCCCCCTGACTCCATTCCTCTTGGGGGGAGAACTGCCGCTATCACCAATTGAATGCACCTTGAACAAGCTATACAAAATTGGTCAGAACAGCCGTTGCATGCGCCAACAGTATGCACACAACGGCAAGCACCTGCTCCCAAAAAAAAAAAAAAAAAATTTGACGCAATAGCGTCCGTAACATAACGCTTATGCGTTCCAGCTCGTTCGGGCGTACTAATTATGTCGGAAGTACACATAATTTCGGGGGTACAAAAATGAGCATATGCATATCGCTGTGTCAATGTGAAATGGTGTATGAACGTCAGTTTTGGAAAGTGTCTGTGCGTATTTTTATTATGTGCATCTAGATTGCGAGTTGGCTTTATTACATCGTAGTAAAAAGCTATGAATGACATCCAATCATTCAAAAGAGGCGAGGTCACGAAAACACCCTGGCCCGCCTGTCGTCAATATTTTCACATCGCCGATCGTTGAAAAAACGTCGCAGAGTTTAATGTCACACACAGCGATGCACAAGGTCTACTGAGCGATGAGCGACAGGTTTTAGGTCTGGCAGTGAAACCTGCGATCGGCGATCAGCGACATATCGCTGGTTGCATCGCTTGGTCACACGCTTCAATGTCGTTCCTACGTCGCTTCAGCGACTGAAAATCCATGACGTATGAGCGACATTGCGAGCGACATTGACACGTGTGACAGGCCCTTAAGGCCACCTCTTCTTCATTTATCTGCTAGCAATTCAGATAAAACTAACATATGTCTATTATATGCTTAACATACATGGCCTTATAAGTGTGTTCACAGTCATGAAACACCATACTGTGGATATTGTTTCTTGAAAATGTGCAATCCCTTTATTTCCTTTCATTCCATATGTTTAGAATACAGATTTTTAGCATGTGCATGAGTGTGTTATTATAACATTCATCTTGGACCTCTCTGTGCATTGCCCACTAGCCTTATTCAACACTCCAGATTAATCAGTGGTGACTTCAGGCTTCAATAATCACTCTGCTCAACCGCAAGCCCTGGTATTACCTGTGGCATGGGAATGGGATTTGTAAATCAATTGCCTTCTGCAGCCCACTTCATGGAGGACTTAATGAGGAGCTAAGCAACAATAATATCTTAAAAGAAATTGGGTCCTGGCACTGGAAGAGGCGAGACCATGGGCAAAGGCCGGCACCATCTTGGGATTGCAGTACAATGTAGCAACACTGTGCTGTTGTGTGCCTGCAGTCTGCACTTTGAAGACCTAAAGGATCCACCCAAACAGATGCCTGCCACGGAGGACATGAACTTCGTCACCATGTCAAGGGGCTGAGGGTGCTTTATCAGTACCGGAGCAGCTCACAGAGAAGATGCCCATATATGTGAGCTGGAGGACGACAGTACCTTGCCCTGATATGCAGCAAGCTCAAGATACAGTGCTATTCCTGCATGCCTGAAGATGTCCCACCAGAACGGAGCTCGGAGTCAGGAGGTCAGATGTTCCCTATGCCAGCAGGAAGTCAGACTACCACAGGTCAGAGTCAGGATCTTGCAGCATGCCTGCCCATATTAAACCTGCAGTCAGTGCTGCAGCGGGTGAATTGGCAAATTTATGAGGAGGAGGAGAAATAGAAGGAGTTAGTAGTGACAGAAGCCCCTGTTTCCCTGCCTTCTTTATCACTCCTACCAGAGGCCTTGGACTGGGAGAATGCCTACCACCTCCCAGCAAGTATCACAATAGGCATGAACCACCGCAGCCCTTGTCATTTCTTGAAGAAATTAGGCTCTCATATGCCTTGTCCAAGAGTAGTTGCAGGGGTCTAAGTGTAATGCCTTTGAGAAGTAATGTACCTAGGACCAGGTAGTGACCTTCCTTTTCAAGAAGAAGGAGTTTGGGTTTGTAGCCAAAGACTGGACTGGTGACAGGTGCTATGTAAACCATTTACCCTGCTGTGTAACCATCTGCCTTCATGACTCTGCACATTCTATGGTGGGGAGGAGATCACATTCAAGAAGGTGAATGGCGGCAAGGGGTGGTATGCAGTAGGTCTCCACGACAGAGGAATTCAAGCAGGCAGCAGGAGGCCGACATGGAGAGGATGGAAAGTCAGCTGCTGGTCAGGCCTGATCTTGTTAGCCAGCTGCAGTGAAACCCACAGGCAGAGCTGAGCCTTTTGAAGCTTAAATTTGGTTTGTTTCGCAGAATTTACATATGTTTAGCAAACAGTTCGCTGAACATCCGAACCCCATTCAAATCAAAGGGAGGAAAATCAAGGGCCTGGAAAACACTTTCAAAGGGGCCCAAAAGATACCAAACATAGCTCAAACCATTTTACAGTGGAGCCCCGCTGTTTTTGCACAGACATCATCTTCCTATCCTGTTACTTAGCAATGTTAAGCACCGCTGTCACACTCAGCATGCTTCCAGGCCCGCTCATGAATCTCTGACATCCTCATGACTTCTCTGAGGTTGTCTCAGGTTACTCAGCGGGTATCACGCAGCAGGAAATCTCGCTGTGTGATGTGAAATAAGCTCAGTGTCATCAGCACTCTAAACACTAGCTGTCTCGAGAGAGCTGCGATATCTTGTGGTATTGTAAAACAGCATGTGTGAGGAGTGGTGATGTCAGAGAATGCAGTGCAGTTTAAACTAACGGATAGCTCCAATGTGACCTTTGAGTCTGAAGTACAGTAATGTTTGTGATAGCACCGCTTGTAACAATCTCACGCGTGCCTGTGTGCCTGCTCTCACAGCTTATGGAAAATACTTTTTGTGAACTTGACACCACCATATTGTTGTAAGGCTCCGTACCCATGGTATGTTGTTTGATGCTTCTTTTGAAACAGATTTTGAGAATCTGCATCAAAATATACATGTTTATCCTAAAGCCAGCAAAGTCTAAGAGTTCATAAGTGCTGTGATATCGTATTTTTTTTTCTTTGCAGATTTGGTGCAGAAAAAATAAATCTGAACCACTTGTGCAAGGAAAAAAAGCAAAGTAGGCACAACACTTCTGACCTGTCATAGACTTTGCTGGCTTCAGGATAGACATATAGATTTTGATGCAGATTCTTAAAATCTGCATCGAAAAAAGCATCAAACAACGCACTTTGGTCACATGGCTTAAGAGGGCCCAAGGAGAGCCACAGTTGTGGTGAAAGGGCTGAAGTATTCCACTTGCCCCCTGGCTATTTCCACAGAGACATCTAAGGCAGGGATTTTTTTTTAGTTCGTTTTCAGTTCTTCCTTGACCAAAGCCTGTTTTTTGGTAATATTATACTTTCTCTTCCCATGTTTTGCGCCACTTGTGCTTCCCCCTGCTGAATGAGTGGCCATGATACAACTCAAAGCTCTTAATGGAGTCTGCCCTTCATGGAGTTTTCACCATGTTAAGAGATCGCTGATCCATGTTGAACTTTCGTTATATATTGTGTATATATATAAGTAAAGTATCCAAAATTCTGCCTTTATTAGGCCATCAGGTGCAGTGTACGACGTTTTCAGGCACAGTCGCCTTTCTTCTAGCAACTAGTCACAGCCAGGCTAGACCTTCTATACATGTTCATTAGTATAAACAATTATAACTCATTGTCTCATTTTATACCCATATTCACTTGCTATGTGCCCCATTCCATATATAATATTAGTGCTATATATACATTATATTCCATCCATTTATAACTGTCTTCAAACTTCTTTGTTATTGTCAAAAGTACATTCCATCACTAATGGGGCTAATTACAGCAAGTGCTAGCATAACTGTGCAATCTTATGGCGTCAGTTATGTACTTTTACCTTTTATGTCTGTTGCCACCATTATCCTCATGTTCTCCACCGTCTTAGATTGCACGCATGCACAGTACCGCATGTCACAGGTCATTGCCAGGCAACTCCCGGAAGTCTACTCAGCACCCTATTGTTACTCTTGCGCATGCGCAGTAGACATTCTGAGGTCCGTCGCCATCTTACCACTCACTTTACCAACGATTTACCTCTTAATATACCTTATTGCTCTTAATATGCTTATTGCTCTTACAAATGATAATAATAAAGTGCTATTTGTGCTAAAGTGTTGTATTTTATCTAAAATATAGATGTATATTTGTATTTTAATGAAAATATAGATGCATATTAATGTTTAAGGAATATTTTATAAGAAACCTTCGGTCTTTAACTTCTCATTAATATTAATATTGGGTAAATAGGTATAAAGATAATTATGGTGGTGTGATACATTCATGTTAGTGAGTCGATCGACATGGTGGGGGGTACTCGGATAGCGGGACAGATGGTCACTTTGATGGGGGATCACGGCTGGTCAGTTCCCGTTTCCGTGCCCTGGACCCTCAATGGCGGGGATGGTGGGGGATAATGGAAAGGGTCCCTGGTAATGTGGATACCAGCGCTGCAGCCGGCCGCTGAGGCGATGGAGGTGCAGCTCAGAGTAGCACAGCTCCCCACAGGTGGAGCTCCACCTCAGGGCAGCGGGGGTAGACGAGGGGAGCAGTTGTCCTCACCTCTTTGATGCTGTGGGAGCCCTCCGGGCGGCGGAGAGAAAGAGTACAGACACCAGATCAGCTCAAGAAGTTCTTTACTGTCACCAGATGAAAACTAGTACACAGTACAGTCTAGTTTAACGGGGACGTAGCCACAGATTTTGAGGTGTCTTTGAAGAGTTTGTTGGTGGTCCCTCTTGTAATAGCTTTCTGGGTCTGCGTTCCTTTTTAACTCTCTTTAACCACCCTGAAGAGCCCTTTCGCCAGTCCCCTGGTCTATTAGTGTTAGGTAAAGTCGGTTCCTTACCGGTACGGACGGGAGCGACAGAAGATTAATCCTCCCGACACCGGAATTCGGTCCTTTCCCTAAAGTGTCCTGGGCCCAATTTGGAACTGAGGTAGGGATTCAGTCCGTGGCTCTATGGCTCCCTTATGTCAGTCCCACAGCCTGTCAGTCTGCAGTCAGGGATAGACCGACCAAGTAAGATAGATCTGGGCACACCTAGAATTCTCATGAAAAATTGCGAATCACACAAAGCGTTAGAGGTTATGTTTTCTTATTTTCCTTATTGCCACACAGTGTCCAGACACCAATATAACCGACGTTTCGGCCTCAACATAGGCCTTTTTCAAGGTTTCTGATTATACAAAAATAACAGACAATATGTATTAACATCATACAGAAAATGAAACAATTGTTGTCAGGGTTAGGACTAGTGCCCATGCTACATTCATGGTGCACTGTGGCGTGTGGCAATGTGAAAACCGATCAAGGTTATAAAATGAAGTGCTTAATGGTCGTGAGGGTGGAAATAGAGTGGGGGGGGGGTGTTGTTGGAATACTGAATTAACTACTTAAAAGAAGTAAGTGAAAGAACTGCCAAATGACATAGGTTGGGGGCAGAATACTAAAAGATAAGGACGAATAGTGATGATTAAGGAAAATAGGATAAAAATTTTGTAGAGGTCAAAAGGCAAATATCAATGAATTACCAGTGTTGGAACAGGTGGAGGTTCAACGGGAGAACCAAAAAGGAAAAAAACAAAATCACTTCAAACGTTAAGGCACACCTAAGAAATCCTAGGATAAAGTAAATGGAAAATAAACAAGGAATTAGGGATATCAAAAAAAGACTAGTGAGAGAGTCACCACTTAATATAAATAAAATAAACGTGATAATATTCATCACAACATCTTTTTTTAAAATTACATAGTGATAAAAACTCTTGTGACTAGTGACTTTTGTACATTATACTACATCCGATTGACTTCACCAGAGGCTCTATATGGGACCAGTTTTTTATATACAAAATCTACCCACCATAACGCTACATTTGGTCTATAATCCACATTCATGCCATTTAGTTTCAGTGTATTTAATTTGTGGATCCATTGTAATTCTTTCACTTTTAACAATTTGGTCCTATCGCCTCCTCGTCTCATAGGTGGTACAGTATCGATTAACCGAAATTTCAAGTCTTTCTCAAAGTGCTTTTTATCCGTAAAATGCTTGGGTACTGGGAGGTCTCCTCTTTTCTTCCTGATAGTGTACCTATGCTGATTAAATCTAATATTACACTCTAAAGTTGTCTCACCTACATATTTAAGGCCACAAGGGCATTCCAACAGATATATTACGTGGTCGCTACTACATGTCAAAAAGTGCTGTATCTTATAATTTACACCATTATGGGCGAACTCGGGTCCTTTTATCATGTATGTACAATTTATGCACGATACACAGGGATAGCACCCCAACCTTTCACTGCACGTTAAGGTTGTTTGTTGACTTGTTTTCATAGGGTCAAAATCTGAATGTACTAACATGTCTTTCAGACTCTTATTTGTCCCATAAGATGTAAGAGGCTTATTATTGAACTAGATGGTGGCCCGATTCTAACTCATCGGGTATTCTAGAATATGTGGGTGTGCGGCGGTGCGGGTGTACGGTGGTGCAGTTGTGCGAGTGTGCAGCGGTGGCCCCCTCAGTTCTCACCTGCTCCAGGCTTCTGTACAGCCGCCTCTCACCCTAGCATGTCTTCTTCTTCTTCCTCCAGCATAGATGTCAATAATTTCAAGGCCTGAGGAGGCGGAGTTAACAGGGGGCGTCATAGTAGGCGTGCCCAAGTGCATAGCCCTGATGTGGTGGGCGTGCCCTTGTTCACGGCCATTACAATGCCCCCTTTGGTAGCTCCACCCCCACCCCCTGGGTCCTTTGAATTTCTGGAGTCTATGCCACGAAAAGAAGAAGAAGAATGGCAGGGTGAGCGGTGGGCAGATGGAGCATGGAGCAGCGGCCGGGCGGGAGTGTGGAGCGGGTGAGCAGCGGGTAGGAGACCGAGCGGAGAGGGGCCGGGAGACCAGGCGGACTGTGCCTGTTTCGCTGTAACGGAAATCCTGCGTCGCTGATTGGTCGCACCCAGCCAATCAGCGACGCGGGTTTTGCGTTAGAGACAGTGTGATGTGAGTGCAAGGTGAGTGCAGGGCTAAGTGTGAGGTGAGTGCAAGATGAGTGTAGGGTTAAGTGTGAGGTGAGTGCAAGGTGAGTGTAGGGCTAAGTGGGAGGTGAGTGCAAGGTGAGTGTGACGTGAGTGCAGGGCTAAGTATGATGTGAGTGCAGGGCAGAGTGTGACGTGAGTGCAGGGCAGAGTGTGACTTGAGTTCAGGGCAGAGTGTGACGTGAGTGCAGGACAGAGTGTGATGTGAGTGCAGGGCAGAGTGTGACATGAGTGCAGGGCAGAGTGTGACGTGACTGCAGGGGAGAGTGTGACATGAGTGCAGGGCAGACTGTGACGTGATTGCAGGACAGAGTGTGACGTGAGTGCAGGACAGAGTGTGACGTGAGTGCACGACAGAGTGTGACGTGAGTGAAGGGCAGAGTGTGACGTGAGTGCAGGGTAAGTGTGAGTGGTGGGTGAGTGTGAGTGCAGGGTGAGTGTAGGGTGTGTGGGTTTAAGTGGTCTGCAGTACCTGGCTCCTGGTGCTGTGTGCGATTAGCTTAAGGACCTCTGGTGATGTCACAGCCATGTGATCTTGCTCCGGCCATGATTGTGACATCATCAGAGATCCTGTAAGTATAGAGCCCCTGTCACACATAAAGACGCACCAGCGATATTGATAACGATACAACCTGGCCGAGATCGCTGGTGCGTCGTTTTCACATCGCTGTTCATTTCAAATAGCGGGACGGTAAAGCCAACAGTGAAGTTGGCTTTCCCGCCCGCTAAGTGAGTGTAGCACTGTCATCTCTGTCAAGTCAATCCCGCGTCGCTGATGTGTCGCCAGTGCTTTTTTGTAAAAAACATATTTGCCGATACGCATTTCAGATTAATTTCTCCTATGCACAGGGGTGCAGAAAGGCTCTCTGCCGCCTGAGCCTAGGTGAGGACCGGGGGGGTGGGCTTGCTGTCAGCGGCCGCAGATGAGGAGCGGGGCTTGCTGTCGGCGGCCGCAGGTGAGGAGCGGGGGGGATTGCTGTCAGCGGCCGCGGGTGGGTGGGGTTGCTGTCGGCAGCCGCCGGTGAAGTGCGGGGTGGTGCTGTCGGTAGCCGCCACTGGTGATTTTACCTAATTCAACCAGCGCATGTCATACAGGGAGCTGGCTGCATGGAGCAGGCGCCGCCCCCTTCTACTCTGCGGCTCCCCCTGCCTCCTTGCCGCCTGATGTTGACCATTGGACAGTCCAGCCCTGCCTATGCATGGCACAAGTCCCCTATGCAAGGCACACATCCATTATGCATTGCACACGTCCATTATGCATGGCACACGTCCCCTATGCATGGCACAGGTCCCCTATGCATGGCACTCGTCTAATATGTATGGCACTGGTCCATTATGCATGGCACACGTCCTCTATGCATGGCACATGTCCCCTTTGCATGGCACACGTCCACTATGCATGGCACATGTCCCCTATGCATGGCACATGTCCATTATGCATGGCATACATCTTCTATGCATGGCACACATCTCCTATGCGTGGCACATGTCCCCTATGCATGGCACACATCCCCTATGCATGGCACACATTTATTATGCATGGCACACGTCCCCTATGCATGGCACATGTCCCCTATGCATGGCACACGTCCCCTATGCATGGCACACGTCCCCTATGCATGGCACATGTCCACTATGCATGGCACACGTCCCCTAAGCATGGCACATGTCCCCTATGCGTTGCACGCATCCTTTCTGCATGGCACACGTCCCCTATGCATGGCACACGTCCACTATGCATGGCACACATCCCCTATGCATGGCACATGTCCCCTATGCTTTGCACACATACTCTATGCATGGCACACGTCCCCTATGCATGGCACATGTAACCTATGTGAGTCACAGGTTTCCTATGCATGGCACACATCCCCTATGTGTGGCACACATCCCCTATGCGTGGCACACGTCCCCTATGCGTGGCACATGTCCCCTATGCTTGGCTTATGTCCCCTATGCATGGCACACGTCCCCTATGCAGGGTACACGTCCCCTATGCATGGCACATGTCCATTATGCATGGCACACGTCCCCTATGCATGGCACATGTCCATTATGCATGCCATATATCCCATATGCATGGCACACATCTCCTATGCATGGAACATGTCCCCTATGCATGGCACAAATCCATTATGCATGGCACACATCCCCTATGCATGGAACACGTCCACTATGGATGGCACACATCCCCTATGTATGTCACACTTCCATTATGCATGGTACACGTCCACTTTGCATGGCACACATCTCCTATGCATGGCACATGTCCCCTATGCTTGGCACACATCCCCTATGCATGACACACGTCCCCTATGAATGGCATAAGTCCCCTATGCATGGTACATGTCCATTATGCATGGCACACATCCATTACGCATGGCACACATCCCGTATGCATGGCAAACATCCATTATGAGTGGCACACGTCCCCTATGCATGGCACACGTCCACTATGCATGGCACATGTCCCCTATGCATGGCACACATCCCCTATGCATTGCACACATCCCCTATGCATGGCACACGTCCCCTAAGTGTGGCACACATGCCCTATGCGTGGCACACATCCCCTATGCTTGGCACACGTCCCTTATGCGGGGCATACGTCCCCTATGCGTGGCACACGTCCCCTATGCTTGGCAATTGTCCCCTATGCATGGCACACGTCCCCTATGCATGGCACATGTCCCCTATGGAGGGTACACGTCCCCTAAGCATGGCACATGTCCATTATGCATGGCACACGTCCCCTATGCATGGCACATTTCCCCTATGCAGGGCACATGTCCATTATGCATGGCATACATCCCCTATGCATGGTACACATCTCCTATGCATGGAACATGTCCCCTATGCATGGCACACATCCCCTATGCACGGCACACATTCATTATGCATGGCAAACATCCCCTATGCATGGCACCACGTCCACTATGGATGGCACACATCCCCTATGCATGTCACACGTCCATTATGCATGGTACACGTCCGCTATGCATGGCACATGTCTCCTATGCATGGCACATGTCCCCTATGCTTGGCACACATCCCCTATGCATGGCACACATCCCCTATGCATGGCACACGTCCCCTATGCATGGCACATGTCCATTATGCATGGTACACGTCCACTATGCAAGGCACACGTCCCCTATGCATGGCACATATCCCCTATGCTTGGCACATGTCCCCTATGCATGGCACACATCCCCTATGCATGGCACATGTCCCCTATGCATGGCACATGCCCATTATGCCTGGCACACATCCATTATGCATGGCACACATCCCCTATGCATGGCACACATCCATTATGAGTGGCACACATCCCCTATGCATGGCACACGTCCTCTATGCATGGCACACGTCCCCTATGCATGGCACACGTCCCCTATGCATGGCACGCGTCCCCTATGCGTTGCACACATCCCCTATGCATGGTACAAGTCCCCTATGCGTGGCACACATCGATTATGCATGGCACACGTCCCCTATGCATGGCATATGTCCATTATGCATGGCACATGTTCTCCTTGCATGGCACACGTCCCCTATGCGTTGCACACATCCTCTATGCATGGCACACGTCCCCTATGCATGGCACACGTTCCTTATGCATGGCACATGTCCCCTATGTGTGGTACACATTTCCTATGCATGGCACACATCCCCTATGCTTGGCACACGTCCCCTATGCATGGCACACGTCCATTATGCATGGCACACATCCCCTATGCATGGCACATGTCCATTATGCATGGCACACGTCCCCTATGCATGGCACATGTCCGCTATGCTTGGCACACAGTTCCTTATGCATGGCACATGTCCCCTATGTGTGGTACACATTTCCTATGCATGGCACACATCCCCTATGCTTGGCACACGTCCCCTATGCATGGCACACGTCCATTATGCATGGCACACATCCCCTATGCATGGCACATGTCCGCTATGCTTGGCACACGTCCCCTATGCATGGCACACGTCCCCTATGAATGGCACACATCCCCTATGCATGGCACATGTCCATTATGCATGGCACACATCCATTATGCATGGCACACATCCCCTATGCATGGCACACATCCATTATGAGTGGCACACGTCCCCTATGCATGGCACACGTCCACTATGCATGGTACACGTCCCCTATGCATGGCACACGTCCCCTATGCTTGCACACATCCCCTATGCATGGCACACATCCCCTATGCATGGCACACATCCCCTATGCTTTGCCCATTTCCCTTATGCGGGGCACACGTCCCCTATGCTTGGCACATGTCCCCTATGCATGGCACGTGTCCCCTATACAGGGAACACTTCCCCTATGCATGGAACATGTCCATTATGCATGGCACACATCCCCTATGCATGGCACATGTCCCCTATGCATGGCACATGTCCATTATGCATGGCATACATCCCCTATGCATGGTACACATCTTCTAGGCATGGAACATGTCCCCTATGCATGGCACACATCCCCTATGCATGGCACACATTCATTATGCATGGCACTCATCCCCTATGCATGGCACATGTCCACTATGGATGGCACACATCCCCTATGCATGTCAAACGTCCACTATGCATGGAACATGTCCCCTATGCTTGGCACACGTCCCCTATGCATGGCACACATCCCCTATGCTTGGCACACGTCCTCTATGCATGGCACATGTTCATTATGCATGGCACACATCCATTATGCATGGCACACATCCTCCATGCATGGCACACATCCATTATGAGTGGCACACATCCCCTATGCATGGCACACGTCCACTATGCATTGCACACGTCCCCTATGCATGGCACACGTCCCCTATGCATGGCACATTTCCACTATGCATGGCACACATCCATTATGCATGGCACACATCCCCTATGCATGGCACACATCCATTATGAGTGGCACACATCCCCTATGCATGGCACATGTCCCCTATGCATGGCACGCATCCCCTATGCGTTGCACACATTTCCTATGCATGGCACACGTCCCCTATGCGTGGCACACGTCCCCTATGGAGGGCACATGTCCCTTATGTGTGGCACATGTGTTAGATATTGCCCCCATGCTGCTCTATTCTTCCCTCCTCCAGTGCTGATCTCTCGGTCTCCCTCCGTGCAGCTGTGATCGGGCAGAGATAATGCTGCAGAGCTCCTCCACTTCCTGGTTCTCAGAGCCGGTCATGTGATCGGCACAGGAGAGAGTGACATCATCCCTGCGTGTGATCACAGCAGCAGCCGGGAGACTGGAGAGACACCGGGAGATCAGGGCTGGAGGAGGAGCCAGGAGGTAAGTATAGAGTTCATTATTTTACTATGGCAGCAGCATAGGGGCCATATCTAAAATAGGGGTGGCATGTTCCATCACAGGGGGAGCAGGACCATGTAATATGCCCTGCTCCCCCAGCCCCTGCGGTTTCAGCACCATGGTAATGGAGAGTGGCTATGCATAATATATGAACGGGAGCAGGAGATCTCCAGCTCCCTCCTGCAGCCTCCACCAGCCTCCCCCAGCTCACATTTTCCGGTACACTGTACCGTCGCAAAAAAGCACTGCTCATCTGATTGGTCGCCGGGTTCTGCGCCGACCAATCAGAGGAGCGGCGCGCGCCATGGCACCAAATTTAAAATTATTTTCAAAGTATTTTAAATATGGCACCTTAGCACGCGCCGCTCCTCTGATTGGTCGGCCGCTGCGACCAATCAGAAGAGTACCGCGGCTTGGCACACGGTTTGAATGCCGTGCAGGGCACCACCGCTGCGAGCAGCCAGGATATGACCGGCTAATGCTGGTCATCTCCCGGCTGGCTTGCCGCAGACCTCTGTGCCGCAGGGTGCTGCAGGGAGCCGCGGCTGAGCTCCGGTCAGTGGCTCGCTGACGCCGGTCATCTCCTGACTGGCTCACGCATGCTGCGTCCACCGTCGGCCGGACCCGTGTATCCCAGCGACAGCGGCGCTAATGTGCGGCGCATTAGCGCCCCTGTCACCGGGATACACGGCTCGCCGGGCTGCAAGTTGGCGTGAAATTCGAACTTTGAATTTGCGCGCCTATTTGCATAGTCTGCGCTCAATGAGCGGCCTCTGTCTGGCGCGCGATTTCGGCTTTATACAGACGCCTTAGAGAATTATATACTTGGGGCAAACAGTCACTCAGTATATGCCAATATTTTTTTATGACACTGGCAATACTGGGTGCTTCTTCTCCATATGTTAGAACTAGGGGGATCCTTTTACCCGTCTGTCTCTTGTCTTTTTTTTGGCTCTCTACTGTATAATAATTTCTCTTTTTGTTCCAACAGTAGTTTGTTGGGGTACCCTCTCTTTATGAAATTGTCTAATAATTCACTGGTTTTTGTTCTCTAGCTCATCTTCTTCGCTCACAATTCTTTTACCTCTTTGTATCAGCCCTATTGGAATTGCTTTTTTTAGGGCTTGTGGATGCTGGCTATTGTAGTGTAGCAATTTGTTTTTGTCGGTTTCTTTTACAAACAATGTGGTCTTAAACCTATCTTCTTGTAATGTTACCAACACATCTAAAAACTGGATTACCTTTTTTGAATTTACCATAGTGAATTTAATTGACCCATCTATTGTGTTGAGAAAGTTATAAAACTCCTCCAATTTCTTATCTGTCCCCTTCCATAGTGCAAAGGTATCATCTATGTATCTCCACCACTTCACAACCTTAGTGAAGTGGTGGGATACATAGATCTTGTCCTTCTCTAGGACTGTCATAACGGTATTTTCATAGGAGCACTCCATTTTCACCCCCATTGCGGTCCCAACCAACTGCAGAAAAAACACGCTTCCAAACATAAAATAGTTCTGTTTTAGGACAATCTCCAAAAGGTCGATTATAAATTGTTTTTTGGGGTCGCTTTATTCAATATTTCTCAATTTACCTGCTATTGCCATAATCCCCTTTTCATGGCAGATTGACATGTAGAGTGAGACTACGTCAAATGAGTCTAGAGTCAGGCCCTTTTCTACATCTGTTTCCCGTAGTTTATTAAAAAAATCATTTGTGTCTCGTATGTATGATTGTGCTGCGGTAGCGAAGGGGGTCATAATTCTGTCCAAAAATACTCCTATATTGCTGAACACTGACCCTATTCCTGTTGCTATAGGCCTCCCTGGGGGAGCTACTAATGTTTTTTGAATTTTGGGGGTCACGTACAGTATGGGTGTTATTGGATGTTCTATATAGAGGAAATCTACCTAATCTTCATCTATAATTCCCCCCAGCTCCTCTTCTTCTAACACTTTCAATATATTCTTTTGAATATTATGTTTAGGGTATCTGTTTAATTTTTTGTATACCGTCTCATCATTCAGCTGTCTCATTATTTTAGTTACATAATCTTGCTTGCTCATGACGATGACTGCACCTCTTTTATCAGCAGGTTTTATAATAAGGCCACTGTCTTGGCCCAGCTCTTTGATTGCCTCATATTCTCCTTTTGTAATGTTTATGATGGGTAGATTTTCTATATAAAAAACTGGTCCCATATAGAGTGGAAAAGTAGTAACGTACATCAGTGGCGACAGTGAAAAACATCTTTTGCCTATGTCCATGCACCACCTCACTGAAAAAATTATTTGACAAAATATTGATGAGCACTTTACTTATAGCTAGGGATTAGCGAGTATACTTGCTACTATTCGGTATTCGCCGAATAGTAGCGGTATTCGGATACTCGCTACTCTCCGAGAACTTATGTGTACTCGGGAGTAGCGAGTAGTCCTAATACTTTCGCAGTGTATCTATAGATACACTGCGAAAGCCTGTCTGACACCTGCACCAGCAGAGAAGACATCCGATTGCTGGACAAGGACCTGTGACTACCAGTCAATCAGATGGCCGGTAGCGATCTGGCCACCTGATTGGTCAGTTTGCAAGGGCCTAGATGTACTGTCAGGACCTTGCAAACTGGCCAATCAGGTGGCCACTAGCGTTGACGTGGTTGTGACGTGGCGCCATCTGATTGGCCAAATTGCTACCGGCCATCTGATTGCCTGGTAGTCACAGGCCCTTGTCCAGCGATTGGATGGCTTCTCTGCCGGTCCAGATGCAGGCGTCGGACAGGTGAGTATGTAATTTTATTATGTTTAACAACTTTTAATCACTTTTAGGGTAATTTAGAAGTATCTATAGATACACTGCAAAAGTATTCGTACTCGCTATACTCGCAACGAGTAGTGAGTACCAGTACCTACTCGTTGCGAGTATAGCGAGTACAAATATTAAGGTACTCGCTCATCCCTACATATAGCACTTTACATGCAAGATATTCACTTTTATTAAATTGACTATAGCACTTTATTATAAAAATCAAAAGATAATGTATATCACAACACAGATGTAAACAAAAGATTGACTGAACGTAGAAGGAAAATAAATTGCATTTTAAGAAACAAATATAAATGGTTTTGAGAAAATTTTATTTGGTGATAGAGTGAATGTGATTTGGGACCTCTTAAATTGATAAAACGCTATGGATCCTAAGATCGGCCTGAGGGGACTGTAGCTATATTAACTGCAGACCTTATAGGGCTAATAGGTGACTTAACTGCAGGGGTTATAGGACTCCTGAGTCAGTGAAGGGTATAATAATGGATGCAGAGAACCTAACATGAATGTATCACACCACCATAATTATCTTTATACCTATTTACCCAATATTAATATTAATGAGAAGTTAAAGACCGAAGATTTCTTATAAAATTTTCCTTAAACATTAATATACATCTATATTTTAGATAAAATACAACACTTTAGCACAAATAGCACTTTATTATTATCATTTGTAAAAGCAATAAGCACTTAAGTCATATTAAGAGGTAAATCGCCTGTAAAGTGTGTGGTAAGATGGCGGCGGACCTCAGAATGTCTACCACGCATGCGCCAGAGTAACAATAGAGAGCTGGGTAGACTTCCGGGAGTTGCACGGCAATGACCTGTAACATGCGGTACTGCGCATGCACGCAATCTAAGCCGGCGGAGAACACGAGGATAATGGTGGCAGCAGTCATAGAAGGTAAAAGTACATAACTGATGAAATAAGATTGCACACTTATGCTAGCAACTGCAGTAAGTAGCCCCATTAATGATGTACTCTACTTTTGGCAATAACTAAGAAGTTTGAAGACGGTTATGAATGGATGGAATATAATGTATATGTAGCACTAATATTAGATATGGAATGGGGCATGTAGCAAGTGAATATAGGTATAAAATGAGACAATGAGTTATAAATAGTGATGAGCGAGCATTAAAATGCTCGGGTGCTTGAAGCTCTGGTCGAGCATCTCGAGATGCTCGGGTGCTCGACTGAGCACCAAGCCTAATGCAAGTCAATGAGTGATAGGCTCTGCCCACAGATATCCGGCTATAAAACAAGTGTTTCTGGCAAAGTGCGGGAGGGTGGGCTTTTTCAAATCATCACAGCATACAACACCTTGCTGTGCCCCCCAGAGGGACTCTAACAATCAATATTCTCTCTGAGAGGTGCCAGCTTACTTTGTACACTGAAGGGAACTGTGTATTTGTGTAACATCGATAATGAATTGTGATGAGTCCGAGCATCTCGGCGGTACTCGGTGTCACGCGGCCACCATTTTTGTATACCTGAGTGTCCAAAGATGGCGTCCGTGTGTGTATATTTTATGTGTGCAAGCCTGTGCATGCGTATGTGTGTGTGAATGCATATGTATGTGTATATGTGCAAGTATGTGTCTGTATGTTTGTGCATGTATATTTGCGTATGTGTGTATGTACGTGTGTATCTGCCTGTATGTGTGTAAATTTATGTGCATGTATGTGGGTGTGTGTTTAAATCCGCATGTACGTACGACGGATGATCCAAAAGTAATGATAATCAATAATAAACACAATGAATATAGTAAAAAAAATTTTTTTGCATGTGCGTGTGTGTGTGTATGCGTGTTTGTGTGTGTATGCATGTGTATATGCGTATTATATTTAAAGGACAAGGAGAGGAAAGTATGCACGTGTGTGTATCTGCCTGTGTGTAAATTTATGTGCATGTATATGGGGGGGTGTTTATATCCGCATGTATGTATGTGCATGTGTGTGTGTGCATGTATGCATGTTTGTGTGTATGCATGTGTATATGCGTGTTTGCGTGTATGCATGTTTGTGTGTGCATGTGTGTATCTGTGTGTGTGTTTGCTTGTGCGTGTATGCATGTTTGTGTCTATGTGCATGTTTTTGTACGTGCTTATGTGGGTGTATCTGCATGTGTATGTATGCGTGTTTGTGTGTATGTGTATGCATGTGCATGTTTTTGGGTATGTGCATGTGCATACGTGTATTTGTGTATATGTGTGTGTGGCGCCTTGCTCACGCTGGTAGCCACAGTCTTCCCTACAGCTGGGTTTCCACAGCAGGCAACTACTACATGCAACATCTTCCACCCCGGCACAGTAGGGGCTACTCACCACCTTTAGGTGAGTTCCCCTATAAATACTGCTGCTGGGGGAGGAGTTAGTTAGAGTGTGCAGATGCTAGGAGAGCTGCGAAGATGTCCTGGTGGTCAGTGCTGCAGTTAGGCCCAAGCCAATGACCCGGAGTGGCCCTTCTGACGTCCCGCAAGCCTGAGTGGGGACAGAAGGCAAGGAGTAGAGAGCCAAAAGGGAGTGAGGAACCTCTGGAAGTTCGCTCAGAGATGTACCGGACATCGGGGATCCGCACCTGTAGGATACTTCAGGACTACAGAAAACCCTGTCACACCTTGGAGACTTCAGTCACCCGGTCCCCCTGCGTGCCCAGAGAGAGGGAGCCAGACACCACAGTATACTACCGCAGTGATCAGAGAAAAGGTAACCCGTGGACCGCGCAGGAGAAGAGAGGGAGAGAGGACCAGAGGAGAGAGGAAGCCAGTCTGGCTGCAAGCAGACTGGGCTTCAGGAACCATAGGGAAGCAGAGGAGGCCTTATACCCACTTGCTGTGGGGACCCACTGTGCACCTGGTCACCTGTCAGTGCCCTGGACGTCTTTACCTGCCATACCACCAGTAAAAGGTAAAAGAGACTTCAACAGTGTGTGTGCATCATTCTTCTCTGCTCCCGGTGCTCCTCACAGACTGCTCCATCACTCCCTGTCCCGACCTAAAGTTCCACTCCAAGATGCCCCTTCACAATACGCTGCCCTGGAGCACCCGCTCCACCTGTAGGGAGCTTTGCCATCTCAGCCGCACTACCATCTACCTCCATCATCAAGTACTACAGGTGGCGTTACATGACAAACTCTTATCCCCTGTAAATAACCCCGGGTACAATCGCCCCAATAATGCCGATCTCACTCCCATACATCCCGGGGGCTAAATGGTTGCCCCAGTATGACGGCCGCCCTGATACGCTGGATGCCTTCAGGAGAAAGATCAACAGCGTCCTAAAGCTCTTAATTGAACAGTTCACCCGGGGATTGCTATCCCCCGAGGACAATAAGACTGTATGTTGGTGGTCATTGAACAATGCAAAAGCTGAGTTTAACACCCTGAAGGAGATGGCCATTTAAGGGCTACGGCCGGTAAAGATCCATGAAGCTGCCATCAAACGGTGGTGCAGTGGTGAGGAGCAGGCTACCCTGAAATCATCACCCATGTCTGCGGCCACGCACAATGTACAATCTGCTCAGCCTGACAAGTATGATTCCCTGCATGCTGAGGTGCGGGCTGAGATGCGCCAAATGAATAAAAACATCACTAAGCTGATGGACGCTCTGAAGCTGCAGCAAAACCAACAGCCAGCTTCAAGACTCCACCCCAACCGCTGATTCAACTTGCCGACAGTCCGGAGGATGTACCCTGGATGAGAGCGAAGCAAGCCACAACATACCGAGGGAGGACCACCGACCGCTACAGCTCCACTGGGGAGCCCATCTGCCGCCACTGTAAGCGAACCGGCAACATCGCCAGGAGCTGTCCTTTAAACGGGCAGTCCCTGGGGGCCAGGGCCAAACCTCAGGACTAGATCAACAAGGCCCAGCCACCTGGTACAAGACCTTCATCGGACAGAGGCCGTTTCTGTCCATTGTACTGGATGGCATCCCGACACCTGCTCTGCTGGACACCGGGTCGCAGGTGACCACCATGCCCTATATCCTTTATAAGAAATATTGGGCTGATGCAGAACTGAAACAGCCTGATATAGACTTTACCCTTAATGCATCCAATGGTGAACCACCTACCGTAATGGGAGTTAAAGAAATACCAATAAAGGTGGGGAGGGTGGAGTTGCAGAACCAAGGGGTCTTAGTTGTAGCAGAAGCCAGTAATGCTAATGATCCCTATGTCATACTAGGCACTAATATTGTTAGCAATTGCATGGAGGAAGTTTTGTCTTTGCTTCAACAGATCGCAGACACTGACAGACCTGGTCAAAGGAAGGTCCTCCAGCATGAGATCAGAGCCATCCTGCACCATCAACAGGTAACAATTACAGGTGGCGAAATTGGCACTGCACGGGTGACAGACCCGTTGCCTATTGTGATTCCCCCAATGAGTGAAATGATGATTTGGTGTCGAGCAGCTATAGGTCTGAGAGGGCAGGACTATCAAGCATTAGTGGAGCCCATCAGCACTGAGCACAGACCTACGCTCTTGACAGCCAGGGGGGTGGTGGACATACACAATGGGAGAGTACCTGTTCGCATCTTAAATTGTGGCAGTGAGGAGGTTAACTTACCCTGGTATACCACCTTTGCTAAATTGTACACAGTCAGCAATAACGAGATCCACACAGTGCAACCCAGACCCCATACAAAAGGGGCAAAACCTGATCAAACCACTGGGCCACTGGAGGACTGGTGCCAGCAGCTCCATGTCGGAACTGACACCACTCCTGTGTATGAAAAACAAGGTGTGTAACGGGTAGTTCAATAATTCGAACAAGTCTTTAGTAAGCATCCACTTGACTTTGGTAGGATAAAAGGGGTAAAACATCACATCCCCACAGGTACACATCCACCACTCAAGGAGCAATATAGGCCTACTCCACCTGCACATTATCAAAAATTCAAAGAAATGCTACAGGACATGAAGGACGCAGGGGTTATATGAGATAGCTGTTGTCCCTGGCAGATCCATTAGTCCTAGTCAGGAAAAAGGATGGCAGTATGAGAATGTGTGTAGACTATAGGCAAATAAACGTCATAACACACAAAGATGCTTACCTGTTACCTCGTTTAGAGGAATGTTTAGCTGTGTTGAAGTCTGCCAACTACTTCTCTACCTTAGATCTCACTAGTGGGTATTGGCAGGTGCCCGTAGCTGAGGAAGACGGAGAGGAAATGGCATTCATGACATCTATGGGCCTATGTAAATTCAACAGCATGCCCTTCAGACGATGTAATGCACCCGGAACCTTCCAGCGATTAATGGAGAGTTGCCTGGGACATAAGAACTTTGAGACAGTACTGCTCTACCTGGATGACGTGATCGTGTACTCCAAGACCTACGAAGAACATGTCATGCATCTAGGAGAGGTGTTTGAAGCTCTGGCCAAATATGGGAAAAAGCTAAAACCATCAAAATGCCACCTGTTAAAGCCAAGAGTACAGTACCTGGGACACACAGTCAGTGCCGAAGGTGTGGCCCCCAATCCAGACAAGGTGACAGCAATCAAAGAGTGGCCAGAACCCAAGACTTTAAAGGAAGTACGTCAATTCCTTGGTTTGGTGGGCTACTATCGGAGGTTCATAAAGGAGTACACCAAGAAGGCTGCTCCCCTGCATGACCTCCTAGTAGGCCAACCCACGAAGGATAAACCAAAGGATTCTCCGTGGAAGTGGGGTAAGGAACAAGAGAAAGCATTCCAGACAATGAAAGAAGCCCTGACAGGAGAAGAAATCTTTGTTTACCCGGACTACAACCTGCCATTCCTGCTGTACACGGATGCCAGCAATGTGGGACTCGGAGCCATCTTTTCCCAAAAGCAAGACGACAAGGAGAGGGTAATCGCCTATGCCAGCCAAAAGCTGTGCCCCACGGAGAGGAACCCAGAAAACTACAGTTCCTTCAAGCTGGAATTCCTGGCATTGGTCTGGACCGTCACAGAGAGATTCAAACACTATCTAGCCTCCAGCAAGTTTGCAACCTACACGGATAGCAATCCGCTGACCCACCTGGAAACTGCGAAGTTGGGAGTCATGGAGCAAAGATGGATGGCCAGACTCTCCAACTACCAATTCACCATCAAGTACCGGGCTGGGCACCAGATTGGAAACATAGATGCCTTATCGAGAATGCCTCATCTATCAGAAAAAGGTGTAGACGAAGACGAGCTGGAAGAAGTGGAGTTGCCAGCAAGCTCATCAAGACCCTTCTACAAGGACAGTAAACCCGTTGCCCCACTTCGGTTGGAGAGAGGTGCAAGACATTGACCCGGCTGTGAGTCTAATAAAACAACTGGTAACCCAAGAGTCAGCAAAAATGCCTGAAATCCCCCAATCTGAAGCCAAACATCTGTGGAATGAGCGGAGTAAGCTATTCCTATACCAGGATAAGCTTTGTCGGAGGTACATCAATCCAAGGACACACGAGATGGCCTGGCAGATCATCGTGCCAAAATCAGAAATCCCTGTGGTTTTGAACACCTATCACAACCAGACTGGTCATTTCAGATGGAAGAAGCTAGAGATGCTACTGAAGGATAGGTTCTTTTGGGTCAGCATGCGGACATCTATTGAAAAATGGTGTAAGAATTGTAAATCCTGCAGCCTGAGAAGAAAGGACTCGCAGAGCCAGAAAGCCCAGCTTCATCCCAACATAACCAAGCAACCTCTGGAAATCGTAGCCTTGGACCATGTAAAACTGACTCCAAGTAGATCCGGCTATATCTACGCGTTGACCATGGTAGACCATTACTCGAGATTCTTAATGGTTGCCCCTGTAAAGAACTTAACCGCTGAAACCGCTGCTAGAACCTTTCAAAATGTATTCTGCAGACCATTAGGATACCCAGAACAGGTCTTAACAGATAAAGGATCAGCCTTCGAAGCGTAGATCTTCCAAGAGTTCTGCCATATGTATGGTGCAAAAAGAACTCGACACAAGTTAGATGATCGGTGGGAACAAGATCCCTACATCCTACTAGATTCTGGAAATGACATCAGCAAAGTCTGCCTTATCAGCAAAGACGGTGGAAAAACCACACAGGCTGTATCCAGAGATCACATAAAAAAATGTCCAACAAAGTGGAGAAACCAAGATCCATCCCATCAACCAATTCCAGAAATTGAGTCAATTCCAGAACTAAGTTCAAGTCAAGAACCAAAGAAGAAGGTAATCCCTACCATCTTAGGAGAATTCCCGGAAGATTGGCCTCAACAAGATGGAGCCATCATAGTGCCAATATTGAATTTCTACCAGCCCAATGAAGTGGTACAAAGGAATCAGGAAGAAATACTCATTGTTAGAGAATCTGAGGATGCTGCAATCGATACACCTGCTTGCCCTGTAGAGAGACTAATGGAAGGTCGAGTCCTACAGTCATATGAAAACATTTGGGCACCCATCTTAATCTTACTCTTTTTTTTTGTTTAAAATTGTTTTTTTGCAACAGCTATTTCAGTGTGATATATGTAATAACTGATGGACACAGTAATATTTCAGGTTTGAAATTAGGTTTATTGTACTAACCAAAAATGTGAAATATGCATTATTTCAAAATTTGACAGGTGCCAAAGTATGGGCACCCTTCTGATTTTCATGATTTAAATACTCCTAACTACTTTACTGACTTACTGAAGCACTAAATTGTATCCAACCATGAGAAAAGCTATTTCAGGTGTTCACTTGCAAGTTGTTCTCCTAGTTGCATCTTCTCTGAGGAGTGGCATCATGCACTCCTCAAAACAGCTCTCAAATGATCTGAAAAAAAAGATTGTTCAGCATAGTTGTTCAGGAGAAGGATACAAAAAGTTGTCTCAGAGATTTTAACCTGTCAGTTTCCACTGTGAGGAACATAGTAAGGAAATGAAAGACCACAGGGACAGTTCTTGTAAAGGCCAGAAGTGGCAGGCCAACAGAAATATCAAAAAGGCAGAGAAGAAGAATGGTGAGAACAGTCAAGAACAATCCACAGACCACCTCCAAAGACCTGCAGCATCATCTTGCTGCAGATGGTGTCACTGTGCATTGGTCAACAATACAGCGCACACTGCACAGGGAGAAGCTGTATGGGAGAGTGATGCGAAAGAAGCCATTTCTGAATTCACGCCACAAACAGAGTCGCCTGAGGTATGCAAATGCACATTTGGACAAACCAGTTTCATTTTGGAAAAAGGTCCTGTGGACTGATGAAACAAAGATTGAGTTGTTTGGTCATACAACAAGGTGTTATGCATGGCGCAACAAAAACACAGCATTCCAAGAAAAAACACTAGCTACCCAGTGTCAAATTTGGGGGAGGGTCCATCATGCTTTGGGGCTGTGTGGCCAATGACGGCACCGGGAATCTTGTTAAAGTTGAGGGTCGCATGGATTCCACTCAGTATCAGCAGATTATTGAGAATAATGTTCAAGAATCAGTGTCAAAGTTGAAGTTACGCCGGGGATGGATCTATCAGCAAGACAATGATCCAAAACACCGCTCCAAATCTACTCAGGCATTCATGCAGAGGAACAATTACAATGTTCTGGAATGGCCATCCCAGTCCCCAGACCTGAATATCATTGAACATCTGTGGGATGTTTTGAAGCGAGCTGTCCATGCTCGGCGATCATCAAACTTAACTAAACTGGAATTGTTTTGTAAAGAGGAATGGTCAAAAATACCTTCATCCAGGATCATGGAACTCATTAACAGCTACAGGAAGCGACTAGAGACTGTTAGTTTTGCAAAAGGTGGATCTACTAATTATTAATGTCACTTTTCTGTTGAGGTGCCCATACTTTTGCACCTGTCAATTTTTGAAATAATGCATATTTCACATTTTCGGTTAGTACAATAAACCTCATTTCAATCGTGAAATATAACTGTGTTCATTAGTTATTACATATCACACAGAAATAGCTGTTGCAAAAAAACAAATTTTAAACAACAAAAAAAAGAGTAAGATTAAGAGGGGTGCCCAAACTTTTTCATATGACTGTACCTCCGGCGGACTGTGGCGGAGCTGGTGGCATCTTACTAGAAACTACAGGTGGCGTCATGACAACAACTATAAATAGTCCCCTGTAAATATAACCCCCTTTTTGGAAGATAGGCCCAGGACACGGGGTCAGGCGCGGCCACCACTCCCCGTGACAGCAGAAGCGTTAACCCTTGCCGCCTGACACCCGAGTACCCCAAAGCCTGGGCGCAACATACGCTATTAGCGTACTATGACAGCCGCTGTCCTTGGTGCTGATGTATTAACATCAGCACCCTGGCCAACACACCGGAGTTTGAATGTACGCTGGGCATGGTGCTGCTGCTAAGACATCAGCATCAAGGACAGCGGCTGTCATAGCACGCTATTAGTGTACAGTAACAAGAAAAATCTTGAGTGTAGGAGCCCTCATGTTAGGAGATCGGCACCCTGGCCAGCAGCTGTCATAGTATGCTATTAGCGTACAGTACCACGGAAATCTTGTGCATGCAGGAGCAGGCCGGCACTTACAGTAATTTACTGTTTTAGCCATAAGTGCCATTTTTTAGTTTAAACAAGTATTAACCCCTGCTGACCCAGTGCGTGGTGTCAGCTTGGTCCAGGGAGTGTGACATTCCTGGACACAAGCTGGCACCACACAAACATGGGGTTAACCATGCATAAAGCAGCTTATTAGCTGCATCTGCAGCCTTCTTGATGACATGCCGCACAGAGGCTGCAGATGGAGGTAACATGCACATTAACCCCGGGAATTTGACAATGTGGACTGCAGCTGTGTTTTTAGTAACCATCTTTCACCTCTGCTTTCACACCTGTGAAAGATGATTGCATACTGTGCCAGGAAACCGGCAAATTCAAACTCCGCGGCTTTGACAGTCGAAGAGTTTGAAGACATTTTTAAAGCACACGCGTGCGACTATCGCACAGTGTGCTGTATGGGGGCTAGATTTTTTCGCACCCATATACTTACATTGTCCACTTGTGCGGGGAAATCACATTAAAACGCAGCATGCTGTGATCGAACTTGCATTTCCCTCACAATGCGAGAGTAATGCGATGAACTCACATTAATGTGACCACTGACCAGTATCATTTAATGATACTGGTCCGAGTGCAATGCGAGTCTCCCTGTGATTCAATCATAGAAGACATGACTCTTGGCTCACGCTCGCAACAGAGCCTGAGCCAAGTGTCATCAGCATATTACATCTGTTGCTCTCGCATGGAATGCAATACACTAATGTAACTCCGGCCTAACTCACATCCACCATGTATTAGTGGGATAAACTACCAGAAAAAAACTGAAACCAGAAACAACACCCTGAATACTAGGAGAAGATTCAGAGTTGAATGATGTCTGAAAATGAATAAAAAAAGAAATATACTATTTTATTCCAAAGTTGAGTGTTTTTTAACCTCAAAGAACCCACTTTAATTTTATTTTTTTCCATGTCAATGCTGTCAATGGGTATTATTACATGAGGGAGATCAATAAAAGCAATTAACTAGAACTTTTACAATTTCAAATAAATGTATAGCACAAAACATATTTCTATTGAGTGATATATGTTAGGTTTTAGTATTAGAAGAAAAATGTCTGTTGTGTCTTTCATTTTTTGAAGGGCTCACATCTGCTCTAAAATTCAATTCAATATTAATGGTAGTGAAACATGAATCATAGAGTGATATTATCTAGAGGAAGTGGTCAGTTGCAAGACAAAAACCTCCCCTTCTTGCTGAAATAATCTTTCAGGTGTTGACGAGTATCTCATCTGAGACAAAGGAAGAATGTTGAGCATTGTTAAAAGATTCAAGCAGTTTATCTGCAATAAGATCTCTCCTATGAAACTGATCTTTTGCCTTTGTGAATGTACCTGAGTGTCTGTGAAGAAAAAAGTGATGAAATGCAGTAAGCAGAGTCACCATGTTTTATAGCGTAATCTTTACTCTGCTATTTTTGTATATTATGATGAATTTGATTTAGCCTTGCTAATCCCATGTAATCCCATCACCTAGCACCTTTTTAGGGATAGAAAAGATTTGAAGATTAAAGTTCACTCTCACTGTCTGTACATACCGTCAGTTTTTTGATAACAATGAAACCTGTAAAACAGCGCATATATATATATATATATATATATATATATATATATACATAAAAATAAAGAGCAGCACTTAATCCCTGATAAGGGTGGTGCAAATCAGTCCAGGACTTAGTTCCTTCACCAAACCAAATAACAACTGCAGCACTCCACAAGCGATGTATATTGCCTTTAATGGCCTTCAGGCATCTAAGTGGTGGTCGTTTCGGTCCTCAGACCTTCTTCCAGCACTTGTGGAGTGCTGCAGTCGTTATTTGGTCTATATATATATATATATATATATATATATATGTGTATATACATCCACAAGTAGAAAAAGAAAAGCGGCACTCACCCTTTTGGATGCCAAGAAATCCTTTATTTCAGTGAGTGCCGCTTTTCTTTTTCTACTTGTGGATGGATTATCATTTTCTCATTGAAGCGTGCAACACCTGCCAGCTGGAGGACACCAAGGCAGCTGTACACCTCCATAGATATACCTGTTGGTGCCTGGTGCTTATCTTTCTGACATTGAATATATATATATATATATATATATATATTATATATGTATATATATATATATATATATTTATATACTAGCTGTACTACCCGGCTACACCCAGGTTAATAAATAACTGATTTTAGCTATAACAAAATAGAATTTGAATATGTCATATTAATGACCTGTAAGAAAATAGAAGCTGAGCTGTGATTGGTTGCTATAGGCAGCCTAATAAATCTCCAGCCAACAGTAAACCCTCCCCCCGGCCAGGCAGTATATGTTACCTCACACATACACATAATAGACAGCTCATGTGACTGACATCTGCCTTAATTCCCTATATGGCACATGTGTTGCACATTGGCTGTTTTTAATCAGATGTTTATATTTGGAAATTAAAGATAGCACACGTATGAGGCAAGTTGTGTGAGGTGATTTGTGCACATCTGTATCTGTCTGTGTGGTGTGTGTGTCCCTGGGGTGTGTGTATGTGTGTGTCCCTGTGGCGTGAGGCATGTGTCCCTATAGGGTGTGTATGTGTGTATATCCCTGTGGGGCGGGTCTGTGTGGGGTGTGTGTGTCTCTGTGTTGTGTGTGTCTCTTTGTGGTGTGTATGTCCCTGTGGGGTGAGTGCATGTGTCCCTATAGGGTGTGTATGTGTGTGTGTCCCTGTGAGGGGGGGTCTTGTGTGGTGTGTGTGTGTGTCTCTGTGTTGTCTTTTTGTGGTGTGTGTGTGTGTCCCTGTGGGGTGAGTGCATGTGTCCCTATTTTCGGGGAAACACGGTAGATATGTAGATATATATTTGAATGAATATACCATCGATGCAACATGTGCAGCTGCAAAAGGGCTCAATAGAGCAGGAGGCCCACTGGCAATTTACAAATAGCCTCCTACTATGAATTAGGTTGCATGTTGGCGTAAATTAATAAACTTCATTGCTCACGATTACTGGTAGGTTGTTCAGGAGACTAATTTATAATGAGCTATGGGATAAAGGAAGGCCTATATATACAGGGTGGGAAGCAACGTCACTGTGGCACCCGGACCCTCGGGGCACCACACTTTCATAGATGTCAATCAAAAAACTTTTGTGATACAGATAGCATCCAGCACCCATACCACTGTCAGTGCATTCAATATAGGAATGGAGACATCTCGCAGCAATGAGCATTAGTTTGTAACATTGGGATAACCATTGAATGTTGAAGATTAAATTGCACCTACTTGCATTCATCAGACCTGCCTACCTTCTTTTGAACCAAAGTAATGGTTTGATGCTTATGTACCTATTCTAGGCATTTTTAGCAGTGACCAGAGGTCAGCATGGGCTCTCTGACATGTCTTCACAGCAACATATTGTATGCATCAAGTTTTATAACTGTACTCTGTATCTTTCTATCTATCTACATCTTTTTACCATAAGCAGCAGTAATATAGTCACATTTTTTGCTCTACTTTCTCTTCTGTCACATCAGACAAGAAATGCTGGCTTTTGCTCCCCATCAACAGTGACCTTTGAATATTGAATACTGTGTTGCTTTTTGGTTCTCCTTCCAAGTGCCAATTTTGATAAATCCTAACTGCCCTCTACACGAAATTGCTCACACAATCTGACATTTTGGATATTCTCTCTATTGGAGTAATGCAAGGCTCTTCCTGGGACCCCTACCCTTCTCCAATTTTGCCCTTGGCCTAGGTCAAGTCATAAAGTCCTATGACTTCCAGTATCACCTGTATGCTGATGACACTCAGATCTACCTCTTTGGCCCTGATGTCACCACCCTGCTGTCCAGAATCCCAGAGTGTCTATCAGCCATATCCTCTTTATTGTCTTCTCGCTTCCTAAAACACAATTTGGACAAATTATTATCTTTCCTCCATCTTACTCAACTTCCCTACCTGAGCTATCTATCCCAGTTAATGACATCATACTCTCACCTGCAAATGAAATCCGCTGCCTCGGAGTAACCCTTGACTCTGCCCTGTCCTTCAAACCGCATATCCACACCCTCACCACCTCCTGTCGCTTCCAGCTCAAAAATATTTCCTGAATCCATCCCTTCCTCAGCCCTAAATCTCCTAAAATGCTTGTACATGTACAAGCCCCTCATCATCTCCACCTTGATTAATGCAATATACTCCTCTGTGGCCTCTCCAGTCTGTTCTCAACTCTGCTGCTCGACTAATTCACATTTCTCCTTGCTACTGCCCTTTTTCTCCCCTCTGCAAATCTCTTCACTGGCTCCCAATTCCCCAACAAATCCAGTTCAAACTACTAATAGCGACCTACAAAGCTATGCATAACCTGTCCCCTTCTTTTATTTCTGATCTAATCTCCTACTATCTTACCTCACATAATCTGCATTCCTCCCAAGACCTCCTCCTCTCCTTAACACTCATTCATTCCTCACCCAATCACCTCCAAGACTTCTCCTGCATATCACCCATCCTCTTGAATTCTGTGCCCCAACACATCCGATTATCCACCACATTCAGATCCTTCAGAAGGAACCTGAAAACCCATCTCTACAGGAAAGTTTAAGCCTGCAATGACCTTACTGCTACTGGAGCTGGCGCTCCACTACTGGATTGGTTGCCTCACTATCACCACCACTGCACAGCTGTCCCACCACCACTGGACCTGCTGCAACCCACAACCTACTGTGTCCCCCATCATCCTATAGAATGTAATCCTGTGAGGGCAGGGTCCTCTCCGCTCTGTACCACTCTGTCAATGTTAATTTGTTCACTGTGACCTACATTTGTTTTTTTTAAACCTTTTCAGGTACATCACCATGGAATTAATGGGGCTATATAAATAAATAATAATATCCTCTGACATATGACTCACCCCATTGGGGGCTGTGGGGAGAGCCGGGCCCTCTGGATGTCATCCTCTGGGTCTCTGGGATGTCCCTGTCTGTGGTCCCCTATTGGGCTGTCAGTAAAAAGGGGATTGAAAAAGGGATGAAAAGAAAAGTAAAAGTAAAATGACAAGAGTTTGTCATGAGTCATGACGCCATCCATAGAAGGCGGCCAGCAGGGGCCGCAGCTGCTGTTCAGGACCTCTTGGGATAGTTATTTTGCAGCTGTGATGGTTTAGCTCCCACGGGAGGAGCGGGTCGCCATGCTGCGACCCTCTCCTGTGTGCTGTCTCTGGCCCGTATGACAGGCGGCTTGAGCCCTTCTTGGGTTACTCTCCACTGGCTACTTCTCCCTGAGCTCTCTGGTGCTGCTGTGTCTCCTGGGCTTCGTAGTGGGTGAGCGACTTTGAATCTCTTGCCCTCTGGTGTTGGTTGCTGGGCCTAGAGTCCCTCACAACCTCGGACTCCAGTGTCCGCTCCTGCGCTCCTCTCCTACGGGTCCCTAACGCTTGCTAGTCTACGTCCCGGGATGAGCCTTACTCTGCTTCAGTCCACTGGACATCTTCACATTTCTCCTAGGAACTGCACTGCCTAACCACCCCCCAGACCAGAATTTATAGGACGGGACCTCCCCTTATGTCGGGTTTTCAAGCTCCCCCTTCTGGGCTGGTGTTGGGAAGGTGTTGTGTGCGTGATTCACCTTGTTTGGGTACTTTCCCGTGCTTCCAAGCACAGCATGGTCCCCCAGGGGAGACAACTCTATTATGGCAACCAGACCCTGGGGCGCCACACATACTCATCTGACCAATTTTTCTAGCTTTTGGAAATTTGTAAGGTCCCTGAAATCCTTACATTTACTCAATTTTTTCTGTTACTTTCAACCAACACTTTGACAGGTTTATTATCATAATCAAAGTTATTCTTTGTAAATGTAAGGGACTGTAATGTTATACCTGGTCAATCTATAATACCGACAATTAATATTAATTTATCAAGGCTCATGTGATCAATCTTGTTAAAGAAGCAATCCCATCTACCTATTTTTCTCTATAACGGTGAAAATGTTAGTGTAGTGTCAGTGTATAAATATACCCAACTATTGTTGCAAGATAGCAATTCAGACTCTTTGGATCACACTGCACTCTATAGGCCCCGTTACACAGCACAACATCGTTAATGATATCGCTTAAACATCACGGATTTGGAGTCGTTACGACCTCGTTGCGTGTGACTCTGCAAAGTTGTAACGATAAATCATTGGATCGCTGATCGCAGGTTTGAGAACATGTTCTCAAACCACACGATCAACAATCAGCCAACCTGGTATATTGTTGTGTTTGACACTGCAATAACGATGTCGTGTACAACTTCGCCCATTCACAGCAATGAGCAGGTACCGTTCGCTGGGTTGTGCGAACGATACCTGCTCACAACATCGTTGGTGAGTCGTCCATGATATCTAGACGTGTGATATCTCACCAACAATGTCAAAACGATGTCTGCAACGACCGGGCGCCCACAAGATCATTGCCGACATTGTTCCAATGTCGTGCCGTGTAACCGTACCTTAAGTGTAACTTTGAAGTCACTTTTACCCTTTACGCCTATTCTAATGCTACATAGACTTACATTGTAAAAGCCACTTCTGGGTCAACCAGAGCACAATGTTATAGTAGAGTATATTGGAGAGTGGGTTAAGATGGCTATCACCTGATCGATCGGCTGAAGCATTGTTCAGCAGCCATCTAACGTGTATGGCAGGCTTTAGATTGGTCAAATTATGTACAAAAACTATATAAGTAATTGATGTTTTTATCAATACCAGTCAATCGGAGCTGTCATCTACACTAACAATACTGGTTTCTATTTCCAGCAAGGCTATTTTCTCTCTCTTTCATAAACCCGGGGTTCTTTTTTTATCTCAACCCTTCAGCCTTCCAAGCTGCCAGTATTTGAAACCAAACCTGCCAAGTATATCAGAGGGGGGTTTTTGCAAGTGAAGAGTGACACGCTGTAATGACTTTTTGAGTCAATAATAAGGTGTACAAAATTTCACTACCTTGAATCTAATTCTAAAAAAAAACTAAGCAGAGAGAAACCTGAGAGCGACATATTGGTGGGGCAAAGAATTCATCTTCCCTAGGCATTCTTGTATTCATAAGGACTTGACCTTCTGCTGTATTGCTAGCGAAGAGAAATCTAATCTCACTTTGGGCTTGTGACTGATATGAAATAGCGGACATGTCCAATTCGTGAATTTTTTTGGGTTGAAAAAAGAAAACATTAAAATAATATTTGTCAAGATTGTAATGACAGAGCCGCTGTAATACACTGAAGAGTCACATCAGTGCTACCACCATTTATTTTAGTTTGAGGACAGACGTGTTTTCCCTTATTGAATTCAGTAAGATATCAGATTTCATGTGACAAGGTGTCAGACTGACAAAGTGAATGTCTTTCTTTTGAAAGGTGTTTATACAAAAAATAATTTCCATGTATTGAATGCAGCATTAGTGTTATCTGCAACAATTCAGTAACAATATACAGTTTCATAATAAAAAGAGCTAACTTGGATTTTACCCCACATGAAAAAGTCCTGTACAACATGCAAAGACTGAGACACTGGGGATATCGTATATGTAGGTAATTTTCTCTACTGGTTGTATCAGAGCACTTTTATTTGGCAAATATAGAAATCCTCCCCACTCCATAAAAACATAGCTCATTATTGAGATAAGAAGGGAAATATAAAATAGTTGTGTTATGTCAAATCATATAAAATGATGCACATTTTTTACTAGGTTTCCTAACAAGTGTTCAGTGTATTTTCTACTGATGTACAATGGAAATTGTCCTTTATGAAAACCATATCTGGCTCTTTGAATGAATTGTGTAAAGAATGGGTAGCAGAAACATTTTAGAATTCCTTACATTAAAGGGAATCTGTCAGGAGAGTTTTGCTACCTCATCTGAAAGCAATATAATGTAGGCAAGGATATTCTGAATACAACGGTACAGTATTTTGTTTCATATGAAAGACAAAAAGAAAAGGGGGCGCAATAGTGCAATATCGTCTGTGAGATGGATTTCCTTAATTGTGGACCTGTGCCTACTAACCTTATAGTGTTGTGCGGTCCATGCACAACACTGGTGAGAAATGAGAAAGGTTTTAGGGGTCCTCCCCTTTATAGTGGCTCAAACCGTTATTCCTCTCCTTATGGTGGGCTGGGAGTCTCCTACCCCGCGACCTCCAGAGATCCAGTGTTTGGCGGTTTCCTAGGTGACCAAAGGTCCTGCACTTTGCTACCGAGCTGCTCCTGCCGTGCACTCTTGGAGATAGTAGAATGAATTAATATACAGCACGGTCTCTCGTGGGCGCTCAAATCACAGCGCGGACTCCGGTCCAGTTGAAAATCCTTTATTAGAAAACCTCCTTCCCCACAACATGTTTCAACGGTCACACACCGTCTTCCTCAGGTGGAATGGAGGCTAAATAAACATTAAAACTTTATAAAGGGCGGCCCAAAATCCCATTGGGCCAATAAGCTTAGTATACACCTTTTTATTAACTCATTAATCCCTGATTAATTCAAGAATTAAGTTTCAGACATGTAGCAGAGCTGGGAGAACTGTCCTTGCCCTCAACATCCTCTCAATAGAGATTGTGCATTCATTGTGAGGTGTCTATCACAGCACTGGGTGTGTTGGACTGCCATACACGTGACTTTCTAGCCATGTAATGCTAATCCCAGGGTAAAAAACCTTTTAGTTTAGGTAAATAATAGCAGGCGCAGAGATTAGAGAAGCTCAGTTGATTTTATTAACTGTTAAGGCCACTTCACTCGCTCGGATATCCTGAACGATAACCTTGAAACGTCACGGATTTGTGATCATTCAAACAATATCGTTAGTGCGTCGTTGCGTGTAAAAGAACAGTATAGGAAGAAAAAATCATTGAATCGTTCATCCAAGATTTGAGATCCTGACCTCAAATCTATGGTTCGTCGTCCAATTAACGCTGCTTCAGGAAGCAGCATCGTTCAGTGTGACAGCTTTTTGAACCGCACCCCCATAGACCTAATGTTAATGGCTACAGGACCCTGGACAGCAGCAGATACTATACGTACATTACGTACAGTATCTGCTCTACTGTCAGGGGAGCTGCGGCTTCATTCATACATTTGTACAAAGCTGAGAGTAACCGGCTTACTGTAAATGGCTTATTAACCCCTAACATGCTGCGAGGAGTGGACAGCATGTGTCTAGGGGGGGTGCCCACAGCTAATATTCATATTTAATGTGTTAATACACACTTAACACTTTGCTTATCCCTGTGGCAGCCTGCATAATTTTTAGAGCAGGCTGCAGATCCGGAGCCGGTAACCGGATTGCATGTAAAGCAATCCGTTTACCATAATGGGCTCCTATGGGGAGCCGGATTGCTCTGGATGTGTAACCGCCTGCTTTGTTGCAACGCACACAAATTTTCAAGTATGGTAACTGTTACACAATTCCATAGAGTAGATTGAAACCTAGGTTTTGAACCCATATATCAATTTTGGGTACAGTTTGAATTAGAACATTTCATATTTCATCATGTTCAACCAAATTAATAATAATGCAGGATTATGGCCCCTTTGTCTCTGGCGGGACTTTTTCATTTGCATTGTTTGAGGATTAGGTATATTCGGAGGGACTTATAATTAACACAATTTTTTTTCAAGTCTGGCCAGGGTCAGACTACTGTTTTTAGCAGATGTCACAGACATCCGCTAAAAACGTAGTCATTTTTTCAGCAGTGCATATGCGCTGGTCATCACGGCTGCAGCTCAACGCTGTCCCTGGTTACCCGATGTTATTCTACCCACACATGCATCTGAACAGCGTCCACTTAAGTAGAGCAGACAGGGAAACGCTGCATGCATAATGCCTAGCGTTTTCTCTGTGTTTTTTTTTGCATTGGAGCATATGGATCCGTTAACGAATCAGTTTTTCTACATTTTCAACTCTGAAAAACTGATGGTTTTAACGGATCCAGGGTTCAAGTGTGACCCCAGCCATACTTACTCACTCTTACATACACAAACACACACACACATACATTACATACACAAACACATACATTCTGTCACACATACATTCTGTCTTACTCACATTCTCTCACACTCACACTCACAATTTTTTAACCTTTAACAACCAGCAGTACAGTGGAGGAGGGAGCCATGCTCGTCGCTGTGTTAAATCTTCTGGCTGCAGCACTGACAAGGCTCTGCCGCTCAGTAACATCAATGCAATCCACCGGCCAATGAGAAGCTCACTGCTGCCGTCGACGTATGACATCACCTGCAGGCCTCTGATTGGCTGGCAGCTTTCGATGTTACTGAGAGCAGAGCCTTGTCAGTGCTGCCGCTGGAAGATATAACACAGCTGGGGGTGCGGCTCCCTCCTGCACTGTACCACCGGCATGTCTGTCCACGGTTCCATGGGCGACACAGTGAAGCCCCAGGGGCCGCATGCGGCCATGTGTGTTTGAGACCCCTGCTCTATATAATGTATCCTCCATAGTCCTCCATGTATATTGCACCCCTATAGTCATCCAATTATTATAATACATCCCAAAGTACTCCATATAGTATAATGCACCCCATAGTCCTTTGTGTATAATAGTGCACCCTTATAACCTTCCTATTATTATAATGCACCCTATAGTCCTTAGGGCATCATACTCACTGATTAAATAAGTACTCAGCTCTCCTGTGCAAGAGTCCTGTAGCTCTCAACATCTCAACATAGCGGCGGCAGTAGTGACATCATCATGCCTTGGCGTGCTGGATGTCAGAGTGTCAGAGCAGGCACAGCAAGAGAATTGCTCTCTGCGTAGACGGGCGGGTGGATGACGGTACTGACACTGGGCTTGCATAACTCATCGGCTAGGAGGGGGCGATGTAAGCCCGGTGCCAGTGCTGACACCATGTCCCTGTGACACATGTGTGGGAAAGAGCCATGAGCTGTGGGGAGCCAGGTCCCCGTGACTCTATAACCTCCATTTTTAAGTGGGATCCCCAGACCTGAGCCTTCCTCCTGCTGACCAATTTTCCATCTTTGTGTTCCCTGGACAAGTTTTTCAGGGAATTTTCTCAGGTTTATGGTAAACTGGACAGAGTATCACTTGCTGAGTCTAATTTCAGCAAACTTAAACAGGGGACGTATCCCATTTAGGAAGACTGCTGAGAGTTTCAGAAATGAGTTACTGATATCAAGTGGAATGACCTTGCCCTCATGAGTCAGTTCTGCCTGGGTCTGTCTGCTAGACTTCAGGACACTCTTGTTCAGCATGCTACTCCTGAGTCATTGGAGGCTGTGATGGCCCTTGCCATCAGGGTAGACAGCTGCCTTAGACAGAGCAAGACCAGCCTTGTCCCATGTGGTCATACCTGTTAAGCAGGTTCCACATGTGGAGTGTGATGAACCATGCAGTTGGCGAGAGTAGTCCCTCAAGCTAAACCATCTGCAGTTCATCAGATTAGGGGGCATGTTTCTTTTGTAGTCAAATGGATTACTTTAATAAAGTCTGTCTGCATCGCTCCAAATCTGTATCTCAAAAGCTGTGTTCCCCTGGTCAGTTGGATGAAGTCGATCAGGATGTTTATATCTCCTTCCTTTCTAGGTCTCCATTTTCACTTACTGCTAAAGTGATGCTCAGTGGTAAAGCAGAGACTGTGCCAGGTTATATAGATAGTTGAACTGGAGTGAATCTGATGGATTCTTGCTTTACTCAGACCCAGAGCCTAATCTGTAATTCATTAGTGAGATCCTTTCCTATCTCCACCATTTACTTAGCTCCTCTCAGCAAGAAGGTTCTTGCCCAAGTTGTACACAATATGTATAGGGAATCTTCACAAGGAGTTCCTATCTTGTTACATCTTGAAGAATCTGCCTACTCCCATTGTCTTGGATCTTCCTTGGCTGTAAAAGCATAACCCGGTGATTGACTGGTGAGCCAAGGAAGTAGTTAGTTATGCTAATTTCTGTGGGCGTAATTGCCTGGGTACTAATGTCTCTGCCGTGTTGGTTATGCCCACCCCTACATCTGCAGCTAAGGTGGTTAAGAGTTTACAGAGAATGGGAGCAGAGGTCAGCCTACGCCTTAGGCTAATACTGGGCCTAAACATGCGAAGAGGGGCAGGGTAGGGTGGTCATTCCTACTGTGCACCCCAAAGGAGGTAGTCCTGGGGTCCGGGGAGACGCCTCCATTGTTTGCCTTCCTAAGAAAGTACCCTCTGTCAATAACCAGTTGAATGTGAATCAACATTCAGGTCTAAACATAAGTGTGGATGATTTTTTGTGGGTGTTCACGTCAGGTGGAAGTGGACTGCTGGGGCACCTAGTTCAGGGGTTATTGGTTTGTTTAGGATATCGACCATTTGCAACGCTGTGTATTTCCAACTCGAACTACTGCCGGTGCTAACTACCCGTAATATTTTCCACAAATATTCACTTCACTAGATGGTTTCTGGATGGGCCCGATTTAGGGTCCAGAGGCCCCTCATGAAGAGAGAGGTACTATCATGAGTAGACTGCTTTGCAGTCTCTATTAACTACTCTGCAGTGGTTTAAATGGAGTTATTTCCTTTAGCCTATTATTGGTTAATCTCTCTGACTCTGCAGGTGCAGATGAGCTGCTGCTGCTGGATGTGTCTGGTAACCTCTTTGTCCACCCCCCAGCCTTTAAATACTCCAATTAACCAACAGCTGGTGCCGCTGATAGAGTTCACTCTACCATATTCCCTTGTCCATTCTATCACCCTGTGACAGGGTCACAGTACTGTATATAGGAAGCTGTGGGGACATTGTACTGTACACAAGGGGCTATTCAGACACCATACTGTATATAAAGAGCTATAAGGGACTTAATGTTATGTGTACAGGGCTGTGAGGACCATCATACTGTATATAGGGATCAGTGGCGATCATATTGTATATAGGGGAGCTGCAGGGACCATCATACTATATGCATGGAACTGCGAGATTATCATACTTTTTATAGGGAGCTGTTGAGTCATAATACCATATAATACTTTATATGGAACTGTAGGGACATCATTCTATATATTTGGAACTGTGGGGTCATTATATTGTATAACGAGCTGTGTGACCATCATGCTATAGATAGGGAGCAAATCTTTATTATTGCAGAGGGTCAGCAGCATGTGAGGACACCCCTTCTACACTTATCTGCTAGCAATTCAAATGAAAATATATTTTCATTACTTTCTGGTGATGGGGCTCTGATGTATTTTTGGTCAACAGCATAGGTACAGCAGTCAGGTGCAGGCTGCCACAACCCTTAGCTGCCTAGTTTACCTGGCTGGTAATAAAAAATACAAAGGAGACATTTTTTAATTATTTCTTGAAATAATTAAAAAAGCCACAATTGTCTTTGCCTTATTTTTGGTTGCAGGCAGGTACAACTATGGAGCTGGGGGCTGGATTCCTCAGCGTCGGGAAGCCCAAGGGTTCTGGGACCCCCATGTTGTGAACAGCAGCCCATAGTCACCCCAGAAAATAGTGCATTCATAGTATCACAATTTTCTGGCTTTGTACCTGACTCTTCCCATTGCCCTGGTGCCGTTGGCAAACTGGATAATAAAGGGGTTAATGCCGGCTATGTATTGCCAGCTGACTCTAATCCCAAGGTTCATAATGTTGGGCCAATGTTAGACCCGGCCATTAGGAACCTCTAAGGGGCCTTTCACACTTGCGTTTTTTTCCTGATCTGGAAGATCAGGAAAAAACCTGATTCTTACAGGATTCATTTTTTTGCCCATTCACTTTAATGATTTCAGGAAAAAACCTGACGCAATAAGATTCTACCTGAAATCATTAAAGTGAGTGGGCAAAAAAATAAATCCTGTAAGAATCAGGTTTTTTCCTGATCTTCCAGATCAGGAAATAAACGCAAGTGTGAAATGCCCCTAAGTAAATAGTAAAAAATTCACTTCACTGTGAAAAAAAACAATATTTGGAAAAAGAATACAATCACATCCTTGTTTCAATCTTTATTACCCTCGCAGAAACCATCTACGATCCTCTAGGACATCCTATCATGGCGGGACTGGAAACTGACTGATTTTCCGCTACCGCTGTGAGCAGATTGATGTCATAGTCAGGTTCAATTCAGGTCAGAGCTCAGCCATGTCGCTCTAGCTGACCTGAGGTGAACTTGACTGTGACATCAACCCGCTCATGTTTGGGCCAACATACTGCAAATAGAGGTGCTGTTGGGATATCATACTATATTTTGTTTGGATGTTAGAGTATCATACTCTCGATGTGGCTGTGATGGTCATCCTATTGTACATTTGGGGCACTTTTGAGCCTCATAATTGATATAGAAAGCTGTAGAGGCCATCATATTCTATGTAAGGAGCTGTGGGAGACTAATATTATATATGTGGAGCCTGCAGAACCATGGAACTCAGCATCAGGGTCCGGTCAGTCGGCTGGTATCATGGTAGCAAACCCAGTGCTGTAGCCCTGGGCCATATAAAAAGGGGAAAAGGAAAAATGTAGAAAAAGAAAACAAAAATTAAATTAAAAGTTTTTGTGATGCCAGCTGAAGTTATTGTGACCATTAAGTGGCTATCACAGCATAAATAGTCTCCAGGGATAGATGGTGTGGCATGGCAGTGAGATGGATTACCTCCCCCAGCAGAGGCAGGCCCTGAAGATGTAGATGGTGGATGAGGGTGTTAGTAGTCTGCTGAAACACAGGAAAGGTGCAGAGGCAAATAATGCACAGGAGGAAGTCTGAATTCTTTTACTGTGCACTTCATCAAGTCCAGGACACATGTATACAACCAGGCAGGCAGTTTTGCCAGTTCAGAGAGAGATGAGTACACCCTGCTGGAATAAGGTGTATTGGCCTTCCTGCTGGCTTCTACTACCAGATACTAGTTCCTCTCTGTGTCTTCTAGCTCAGTGGTCCCCAAACTTTTTTGCACCGGAGACCGGCTCCAAGCAACACCACATTTCTGGGGCCAGGCAGGGCGTTGTTGCACAGGGGTGGGGCTATGGAGAAGGGGTGGAGTTTACTACCCTGTTTCCCCGAAAGATGCACTACGTCTTATTTTCAGGGGATGTCTTATTTTTCCATTCCCTTGCAGCCCCCAATATGGTATCCCCATCATCACCTTGCAGCTTCCATCCATCCCCTTACAGCCCATAATATCCCCATCATCCCCTTGCAGCCCACAATAACCCCTTGCAGCCCCTATCATCCCCTTGCAGCAACCCCCAATAACCCCATTAACCCCTTGCAGTAGCCCAAAATAACCCCATCATCTATTTTCAGCCCCCCAATAACCCATCATCCTCTTGCAGCAGCTCCCAAAAACCCCATCATCCCCTTGCAGCCCCCCAATAACCCCACCTTCCTCTTGCATTCCCCAATAACCCCATGATTTCATTTTTGCAGCCCCCAATAACACACTCTCACACATACATACGCACACACACACTCTCACATTCTTTCCTCATCAGTCCACTGGCAGACCGGCGGCTCAGAGCCTGCTTCCCCGCCCCTCAGTGACAAGGCTCCCAGCAGATGAGTTGGCAGCCAATCAGAGGCGAGCATGTAATGTCTTCGCATAATGTTAGATGCTAGCCACTGATTGGCTACTGGCTCATCTGCTGGGAGCCTTGTCATTGAGGGGCTGGGAAGCGGGCTCTGAGCCGCCACACGCAGACGCGCTTTCACTTTGTAGTGCTGGCGTACGGCTGTGCCGCAGACTGGCACAGGGACCCCAAAGGCCCGATGTAGGTTCCCGGCCTGGTCTTTGGGGACCCCTGATCTAGCTCCTTCAGGGCTGTGGCTACCCTCCTGCTGGGCAGGTGATACGAGTCCTGCAAGTGACACATCAGTCCTCTGGCTCTATTTGCCACTGTACTCCAGATGGGTCCACAAGAGTGGCTATCGGGTGTGAAATCCTATAGCCTGCAGATTCTGTGGCCAGGTCCTAAAAACAAGCAGGAAATCACCTTAAGGGTACCTTCACACGCCGCAATCTCGCCTGGCAATCCTAAAGGCGATATGTCGCCCCAGAGCAATCGCCGTGAAATTGCCTCACAGTTGCGGTGTGTGTTTGGGGAATTTCGCGGCGATAAATCACCTCTTGGCCGTCACCTGATTCCTGAACAGTGCTCAGAAATCAGCCGCAACCATGAAGTCGATATTTCCGTGTTGTGGCGTGTGATAGGGCGATAGTGATGGAACCAGTGTTGCCTAGAATTTCCCATAGGTGTGCCTCAACCGTTCTGTAGTCCACGCCCTGTTTATGATGATTGGTGTTGGCTACTGTGTTCTCATTGGCTGTCAGTTGACAGGGCGCCATATTTGAAGAGCTGTCCATTCAGCAACACACACATCTTCAATGGCGTCATGTATTAGCCAGCCTTCAACATATAGCAAATTGTGGGGTATTGGTTTGCCTTTTGGTCCAAAACACTTAAGCTTGTGAGCCACTACAAGGCTCCCCACATATCACAAGTCCTATCCACTAAATTCTTATCTAAAGTGAGCAAAGGACACAAATAGAAACTAACTAAAATGAGAACTAACTAATTTTCCACAATTTCAGCACCTGTCATTGTGTTTTTTTCTTGCACTCTTTTTATTGCTGTGTGTAGCTGGGCCATATGGGTGCATTTGTTCCAGCAGGTAGCAGTGTTGAATGCCATAACAGCCTACCTTCTGAGATAGGGGTTAATGTAAGAAGCTAGGCATACACTGTGGAAACCTACAGTATGTGAACAGTGCCCTATATGAGTCCCATTCTGTTTGCAGGACAACCAGTGGTCACTCCCTCTGTGAAAAAGGAGGTTGCTAGTGATTGGGGCTGGTGTCCTGCATTCATGATGCCTTCATTTATAACCTGGGCAAAGCTGCACACAGCACTGAGTGTAATGGTCTCCTGACCTAAATCTGCTGTGGTAAGAAAATTTATTAGCCAGCCTTCCAGAGCAGACTGACCAATCGTAACACTGTTGCGTTATCCAATGAGCTCGTATGGGGCACAGTGTAAACCACTGTGGCATGCCTATCTCCTCTCAGCGCTGACCATGTATGCCCACATTGCCTTTGGAATTGCGGCGTGTGAAGCGGCGATGGAATGAGGCAAGATTGGTTCCGCTGTAGGTGAGGCGATTTCCGGTGCGACATATTGCCTTGCTTTCAGGGCGACATTGCGGCGTGTAATGCTGCCATCGGCAATCTGAGGAGACCACGAAAAACGTGCAAACGCACTTTAGATCGCCTCATACTGCCAGGCGAGATTGCGGCGTGCGAAGGTACCCTAATACCCTCTTATATTATCAAGTCTATTTGTGCAAGTGAAACATCGGACTGCACTCAGATGATATCCGAGTAAAGTCTGGTATACACCGACACAGACAATGGAGAAGATGGAGAAATTAGGCTCTCCTTCTCTGCACCTGTGATCGTATTCTCACATGCGAGATAGTCAGAGCACACAGATTGACATTCGGCTCACGGTCACAGCAGAGTTTGAGCTGAGTATTATTAGCATATAAGATGCAACTCTAATGTAAGGGAATCAGCAGATGTTATATGTCAATGTGACCATGGCCTTTGTGTAAGTCTTCAAACTACAGTAACTTATACATAGCAAGCAAAGACGTTTTTTTATAATATATGATGTAGTATTTTTCCACTAATATTTTAGCTCCCACTGTATTGTACAGAACTCAAATCTCTAAAAATAAAATAATCTTTTTTTTTCTGAGAAAAGTTAACACAATAAAACGTATTTTTTGTTCATCATATCGTACATCAGCGTGCACAAAAAGGGAACATAGTCAATACATTGACATTGCCCTCTGCTGCTGGTTCTGAACATAAGCCCTGCTGTGTTACCAAGCATTACTATTCAGGATCAGCATTAATAATACACATTCATTTCTTCACTTCTCTGTGGGACATCTGTATAAAGTGGTCAGTCTCAATGAAAGGTATATCCTGTGGATGCATGAAATTAATCATTGCTGCTGGATATCAGAAAAGCCTATTAGGTATTAAAGATTGCCTTCCTTATTATGAATCTGTCACCTTAGCTTGCAAAGAAACTGGCATTTTTTTAATAATTGTTTTACCTATAGACAAATGCTGTTTCATTGTGTTTATCATATGGACTCTCCATTTATGTAAGTTATTGAAAAGTCAATACAAAAGTGTGAAACTTAACGTGACATGCATTGCAGGGTAGTGATTTTATTTGTTATTAAGAGGGTAAAAAGTAATGTGTAGCTAAAACAGCAGTAATAAGCGATCTGCAAAATAAATCATATTGCGTTCTTATTGGGAACAGACATGATTAGGCTACTGTCTGCATTGGGTCCTAGGAAGGAAGTCTCCTAAGGTTGGATAAACGAGAACTCTTTCATAGATTACAAAGCGCACAGGAGTAGGCAGGCCTTAGACGCTGTGAGAATCAATCTAAGGAAGCAAAACGCCATAGAACGGCTTCCTGTGTACTGCGTGGGAAAAACAACCAAGTGCAAACTCAAGGCAACAATGAGACAATTAAATATGATAAACAGGAAAATAGCATGAGATCACAAAATCAATAGTGTGAGCCGGCAACAAATGGATAGGGGTGGCTGAAGGAATTACACCAGCACATAAGATGTGTTCCAGCTCCGTACATGCTGCTAGTGGTAATTACTGCTCATTCCCATACTGCGTAACTGTGCACTAAATGGTCGGGGCGCTGGATGCCAACAATAACAGTAATTGTAGTCCGGTACTATTACAGTGAACAAGGCTGTTTCTTACTTATCGCGAATGGAGTATAACTCAAGGTAATTGGGTTATAGGGAAATTGATGGCATGCAGATATAACAGCATTAAAGAAGTTATCAAATTAATGCCAGCTGATCCCAGGCTACCTAGCTAGTATGTATCTAATATGTATTTGGCACAACTTATCATGGTGTCACATCTGTGCTTTCACAATGGACAGAAAGACAATTCTATTAGTAAAGGATTAGGCATATTAAAATTTAAAGTACCGGACCTTTTTTCTTCCTTGTCATGAGTGCGGATTTAGGACATGCTGATACAATCTGGATAGGTTCTGACATTCTTCCATTTTATATGGTCACTGTTAAAGAGGTTGGCAAAGACTGACATATTGATGAACTATCAATACGATAGATCAGCACTATGTAATCGGTGGGTGTTCAACAAACACCTGTGTTCCCCACTGATCACCTGAAATCCATATGTGGCTGGAGTCACACTATGCGAGGACCGCTTCAAAATGCCCGAATTGGCCACGGCTATGGTGACCTGAGCTTTACAACTTCATGTATTTCTATGCAGCGGACACGCTCCGGTCAGGAGAGCCACTGCTCAGTCCGGACAGTGCAATGCCATACTTGCACAAGTCATATGCTAGTGTGACTCCAGCCTTTAAGTGATGTCCAAGGCAAAGCACATCCCGTACATTGTTTAGTACTATATTTTATCTCTCATTTACTTGAGCTATTGTGAAGTACTTAGTATTGGCTACTAAACAATACATGGGGCTGCTGTGTTCAATCTTGTACATAGTTTATATCTAGCTGCTCTTACAAAGATTGCAACTGATTAAAAAATGTAGTGTTTATACAATGAGATATCCATGTATAACAGGATTATATCACTCTTCGCTAAGTCATTGGTGATTGAAAGCACAATAACACTGAAAAGAATAGTCTTCATCCTATATAATACTATTTTTGTATGCGGCAAGCATCCATAGAAGTCTATTGGTTTCACAAAGAACCTAACCAAAAATTATTATGAAACTTTCTACCAGGCGACATATCACAGAGGTATTATAGTGCTGTATGGAAGCACCATTGTACAAGCTCTATGTACCAGGATCATTGTATTGTCTGAAGAAGTGGAATAAGGCTCCAGCTTTATTAGGTTCTACTGTTTTATAAATACTACTGATTTATAATGGTAAAATATAAGTGAATAACCTGATATTTTTAGTAGTGGACAGTGCAGTCCACTATGAAGGTTTCCTTCCTATGTCTAGAGGGTAAACGTTTTTGTTGAGTAGAGCATCAAATTGATGTAGCAAGGCTTATAGGTATGCAAGAAGTCTCTTTGAAGAGAAGAAAGTTGACTCTCTAGTGCCACCTTTTGGAGGTAGTCAACCTATAATTTAACCTCTATAATGAACCTATAAATATGTCTTTGGAGTATTGGAGGCAGCCCACACTCTCCTTACTGATATTGTCTTAGGTTAGATTTTAATGCAGGACCTCAGTGGTGCAAGGCTATAATCCTAACTACTGAACCACCGGGCTGCACAAATTAAAATCCTTTCTAAATAGTATACATGCCCATTTGTAGAAATCTTTTTAAGAGTACTACAGTGCAGTTTATGGTGCTATAGTCCTCTATGAAACAATGTAGAATAGGTTATGTCCAGAATTAATAGTGTCATTTTAGTCACTACTGAATTATAACAATTGGAGCCATGTGTCCCTATCCGAACAACATCTGATGGATTTGCATGTCCACTACCTTTATTGCTATTATTCTTGCACATTTTAAATTTGTATTTATTGTAGAATTATCCTAAATAAAAGTATACTGTATGATTAACTAGATTGTAATCTCCATAAGGACACAAGCAAAAATTTTTATGCAGTCGGTAGTAGGTTACCTTCCTATAAAGTCTAACCTGTGCTGTTTTACTATGGCAACTTGCTATAAATGAGGATCCCCAACCTGTAGATCAGGAGCCACATGTGGCTTGCGGCCTGTGATGTGTGGCTCTTAGCTGTGTTTCAGCTTAGTGCATAAGTATCATGTATAGTAATCAGCTATGAAGAGCAGGTCTGCAGATGGTGACTGTTGTGAGTACCCAACATAGAAGAGCAGATCTGAGTGTTGGTAGGACCCCCTTGAACTTGGTATACTGCCTCTTTGTGATTTCTGTGGAAAGTCTTTGGCTTTTCTACAGGTAATGGGGTCTCTAGGTGTCACTATAGTGAGGGGGCTGGAGTTTGATGAGGCTTGTGACCCTCTCTCAGAGCTCAAAGTGGATTACAACCCCCTTTCAGAGCTGAATGTGTCTCTCAAGGTCAGAAAGGTTGGGGACCTCTGCTATAGAGGCTTGTATGGTATTTACTGGTGATTATCTTTTTATTTCCATAAAAGTGCCGTGCCCTCAGCTTTTATATAGAGACTAATGCAACTCAGCAGCATCCATTTAGGATACATTTATGTAGAAGGACACGCATTGCTTACATTATCTGTGCTCTTTGTTCAGCTCATAAAATCAGTATCTCTGCACATACTTTTATTCAGCAAACTGCAAACTCACAACCTGCTCCTTAAAGTGTTAACAGGAATAATCGTCCACATTTTGTGTGAAGTAGTTATTTCATCAGGAGCTGAATATGCAATAATTTCTCATTGAAAAACAGTTTATGCTGCAATCTGAACAGAGAACCGAGCATGGAGTATAAGACTGACCTAAGCTTCCCGAGGGAGAATGTTTCTTCTACTGACTCACTGGGGATTAAAAGGAGTAATGAATTATGGCCGATATATTTAGAGAAGCCTGACACAAAAAGATAAGATGAACGTGATAATGAACATACAGAAATGTTATCAGAAATGTTGATAAATTACCTTTCCCTGTGATAAAAGAATAACATGCAGACAAAACAAAGGGTTGAGAACACAAGGGTCACATAATACACTGAGAAATACTTGCAGAAAAAGGTTAAGATATCGGCTGTATTTTATTTCAGTTACTTTGTTTTTTATTCATTTACTTGTTGCTCTGTTATTTCTTTTTCTCACTATTTGCTGTTTAGAAACTCCACAACCCATATATAGCATTATATAAAAAACATAAGTTCCCATTTTACAAATAAGTGTGCATGTATCAGAGTATTTGATAGTTATAAGACATAGATTGTTAGATATTGGTTATTAGTAGCAGTTTGAATGATTGTTCATGGTCACTCCACTGTATGAGTAATATATTCACAATTAACAGACACCAACAGTCTATTATTTATTGTTAAAGGGCTTGTCCAACACCTCAATAATTGATGACCTAGTTGAATACGAGGAAGAGTGCAGTACCTGGCTGCGGCCACTAATCAATATATGGGGCTGCTGTTTTTTGTCATATTGCAAACATCCAGAAATTTGAGCTGATCAAATGGGGTGTTGTATTTTGGACTGATATTATATTGACAAGTCCCCCTGTTATAGCTCATAAATTGTGTTAGTCCCAGACCTTTTCTTGTTTAAGGTGTGGTGACTTAAAAACTATTCTGCTGCCTTCTGAGACATAAGAAGAAGTAGCATGTTGTGAGCAAGTTTTCATAAAACATCATTTACACACACAGAAAGTACCACAGTATTTGAAAGCCATGGCATTCTTTATATAGTATGTACAGTTTTTGTAATATTTCTGTTTGTCTTCGATCCTCCCCAAAAATTTTATATATATATATATATATATATATATATAATTTTTTTAACAATTGGTATCATGCAAATGACATAAAACCCCTGCGTGCCACCCTACTTTGCCATTTATTAGTCTATATGAATTCAAGGATTTATGGATCTATAGTATAGTATACACTTCCAATAACACTAGGCATAATATTGCCCTCTGAATACACTAAGCCTGCAATATTAATTTTCTGTTCTCATGACACTTTTCAAGAGCTGGCTCAGCCCAAACTACATTTTCAACAAAAGAATAGCACGTACAAGCATGTGCAAGTAATATTGCACTATTCTGCAACTCTAGTGCAGGTAAAATGAAGGCTCTGATATATATTAGATTAAAGGGAACCTGTGAAGTCCCTTATGCCCTCCCACTCAACATCAATCATATGTGTATGACAAAATTCATGCCTAACCAGCCCTATATAATGTTATTATTTAATTAATAAAACAAGCATTTATAAACTACTAGTAAAAAGGCCCGATGCAATTGCATCGGGAGCAGGGTGAAATAAATTGTGTGTATACAGGCGGGTCAGTGGGTAGCAGAGTATACAGGCGGGTCTGTGGGTAGCAGAGTATACAGGCGGGTTTGTGGGTAGCAGATTATACAGGCCGCTGTGTGGGTAGCAGAGTATAGAGAAGGCTCTGTGGGTAGCAGAGTATACAGGCGGGTCTGTGGGTAGCGGAGTATACAGGCGGGTTTGTGGGTAGCAGATTATACAGGCCGCTGTGTGGGTAGCAGAGTATAGAGAAGGCTCTGTGGGTAGCAGATTGTACAGGTGGCTCTGTGGGTAGCAGATTGTACAGGTGGCTCTGTGGGTAGCAGATTGTACAGGTGGCTCTGTGGGTAGCAGATTGTACAGGTGGCTCTGTGGGTAGCAGAGTATACAGGCGGCTCTGTGGATAGCAGAGTATAGAGGCGGCTCTGTGAGTAGCAGAGTATACAGGCGGCTCTGTGGGTAGCAGAGTATTGAGGCGGCTCTGTGGGTAGCAGAGTATAGAGGCGGCTGTATGGGTAGCAGAGTTTACAGGCGGCTGTATGGGTAGCAGAGTATAGAGGCGGCTGTGTGGGTAGCAGAGTATAGAGGCGGCTCTGTGCGTAGCAGAGTATACAGGCAGCTCTGTGGGTAGCAGAGTATAGAGGCGGCTCTGTGGGTAGCAGAGTATAGAGGCGGCTCTGTGGGTAGCAGAGTATAGAAAGGGGTCTGTGGGTAGCAGAGTATACAGGCGTCTGTGGTGGTGGCAGAGTATACAGGCGGCTGTGGTGGTGGCAGAGTATACAGATGTCTGTGGTGGTGGCAGAGTGTACAGGCGTGTGTGGTGGCGGCAGAGTATAGAGGCGTCTGTGGTGGTGGCAGAGTATACAGGCATCTGTGGTGGTGGCATCAGAGTATACAGGCATGTGTGGTGGTGGCGGCAGAGTATACAGGCGTGTGTGGTGGTGGCGGCAGAGTATACAGGCGTGTGTGGTGGTGGGGGCAGAGCATACAGGCGTGTGTGGTGGTGGGGGCAGAGCATACAGGTGTCTGTGGTGGTGGCGGCAGAGTATACAGGTGTCTGTGGTGGTGGCAGAGTATACAGGCGTCTGTGGTGGCGGCAGAGTATACAGGCATGTGTGGTGGTGGCGGCAGAGTATACAGGCATCTGTGGTGGTCGCGGCAGAGTAACAGGCATCTGTGGTGGTGGCAGAGTATATATGCGTGTGTGGTGGTGGTGGCAGAGTATACAGGTGTCTGTGGTGGTGGCAGAGTATACAGGCGTGTGTGGCGGCGCTCCAGCAAGGCAGGGGTTAAAAAAAATAAAAAAATATTATGCTCACATGACCCCGAGCCCCCGCCGTCTTCCTCCAGGCTCCCGGTGGCTCCCGCAGGCTCCCGATGCCTGCAGAGCTCTTGTACAGCAGTTCAGGACCTGCGGTGATGTCAGAGTGACGTGACCCGCGGTTACCATGGAGTAAGCTGGTGTCACGTGACTCTGACATCACCGCAGGTCCTGTACTGGTGTAGAAGAGCTCTGCAGGCACCGGGAGGCTGGAGGAAGACGGCGGGGGCTCGGGGAGAGGTGAGAATTTTTTTTTTTTTATTTACAGTGGTGCGGCTGCGGCTCGCGATGACGCTGCGCGTCATCGCTCGCAGTGCCGCAAAGCATCTTGGGATTGGGCTACAGTGCCCGAATCCCAAAACTGGCGATTATATAAGTAGAGATATATATATATATATATATATATATATATACAGGACAGGGGTTGTGGCACTCTGCAGTGTATATATATATATATATACACAGGACAGGGGTTATGGCACTCTGCAGTGTATATATATATATATATATATATATATATACAGGACAGGGGTTGTGGCACTCTGCAGTGTATATATATATATATATATATACACAGGACAGGGGTTATGGCACTCTGCAGTGTATATATATATATATATATACACAGGACAGGGGTTATGGCACTCTGCAGTGTATATATATATATATATATATATATATACAGGACAGGGGTTGTGGCACTCTGCAGTGTATATATATATATATATATACACAGGACAGGGGTTATGGCACTCTGCAGTGTATATATATATATATATACACAGGACAGGGGTTATGGCACTCTGCAGTGTTATATATATATATATATATATATATATATATATATATATATATACACAGGTTTTTGGATGTGCCGTCCTCTTGCCTCTGTGGGCCGGGAGCGGCGGGGAGCCGGTGTGTGTTAGAGGGGATGAGGAGCGGTGACTGAGGCTGGTGAGCACAGTCTGGGGGCAGGGTGTACCTGGGAGGATCGTGTACCGGGTGCTGTATGGCCGCTCCGGGGAGCGGCGAGAGGAGGACGTGACTGGCTGCCGGGGCGTGTCAGTATTTGCAGGCTGACACGCCCCTCTCACTCCCATTGGCGGGCGGCGGCAAGAGGAGGATGTGAGTGGCTGCTGTCACCCGCCCACAGCCCCTACACCGCAAGTCGGACAGCACCGAGGCGCCAGCGGTGAGAGGGGCGAGGGGTGAGGGGCGGAAGGCACCGCCGGCATCCGGGCAGCGTCGGGCTTGCGGGGCCGACGGTTGCCAGGATGGCGGCGGTGTGAGGTAGTGCGGCGGGACTGCGAGCGATGATGCGTAATGCGGCAGCGGCTCGCAATGACGCTGCGCGTCATTGCTCGCAGTCGCGCAAAGGAGTCTGGGATTCGGCTACAGTGCCCGAATTCCAGAACTCCCGATTATATAAGTAGATGTTTATCCTATGCTAATTAGGGCTTAGAATACTTAATGAGGTGAACGCGTCCCAGCATCAGAGAGGCTCTCTGTGCATGATCGGAGGTACAGAAGTTGTTCTTCCGATAATACACTATTTGCCTTTCTGAAGCCGGGATGTGTAAACACAGCTTTAAATGAGCAATAAAGCTGCCGAAATGAGCTGCTCACATGTACGAGATTTCCAGGAGCTGGCGTTTAAACCAGTTCATGGAAATCATATTATCACACCTACAGGGGTGTGATAACATGAAAAGAGGGCCCACTAGTCAGGGGCACATCAACTATTCAAAGGTCTAATAAGCATAGGAACGCCACAGTTCAAAAATGCTTTTTTTAAACATTGATTAAATAACATTATGCAGGGCTGGTTAGACGGGGAATTTTGTCATACACATGTGAATGCTGCTGGGTTGGAGGGCATAATAAATCGGACACGTTCCATTAAAATTGGCTGAACCTGCCCATATTGGCAGCATTTCTTTACAATCTAATGTGCATTGGGACCTCTGGACTCTCCCTCAAATAATGATGTTGTGGGAGAGAAGGATTTGGCATGTTGGGATTCTGATGGCTGACCCTCTTGTTCTCTGGGATATAAGCCACTGTCAGAGATGTCTAGCAAAAAGTCAGCTGCACTCAACGCTAAGTAATGCTTATTTGAATTTAGAAATGCATTACAGCTAATGAACTATTAAATATGGAGATATCTTACCTAGTAAATATGGCCATACATACGACCTCTGTACACTAGAATGAGTGCCGCAGCTTTTTCTTGTTAAAGCATTGGCTCTGACATTAAAGAACATAAGAGCTCTCAACATTCCTATGTATGACAGACTTGCATCCTATGGCATTTGGTCTCCTATTTACATTATTTTGGCTGACAGCTATCTTTTGAGTATGGCGGAAGAAGGGTTGGGGTGGGAGTAAGTGAAGGCCAATTTAGTGGTCAGCAAATTAACCTATCTGGATGTTATATAAAGCAATAAAGTAAAAATCATGTGCTGATTTGATAGAATGCTCATCTAGAATGCGCAGAATGTTCTATTTTTCCCCTGGCATATTTATAGCTAATCTATTACAAGCTTTTCAAATCCATCAATCTAACTGGATTTTATTGAGTTAAGCCATTATCTTGCTACCAGTTAGAAATCATTACGCACATAAAATACTTTGATTTGCCATTGTTTTCATTGTGCTACAGTCATTGGAATGTTTTATGCTATAAGATTCTGTGATTTACTTGCAGATTTAAATACAGTTTTTTTTGTGGAAATAAATTGAATTGAGCGCTAAATGACAGATGTTCATGATGGGGAAAAGGCACATTTGTCTTTTTTTATGGTACACACCAGCAGTTTGCAGCTGAAAGGCAAGTTATATAATGATTCAGATGACGCTTTGTAATACAGATTTCTCACTTTGAAGCCAGCTGCAAATAAAAGTATTGTATCATATGCAGATATATGGAGTCAGATCGGTATTGCAGGACTGCCAAACTCTTATGTTATTATAAACCACGTACACAAGTTGTGTACTTGTTGATTATTTTTTGCCAATTTTATAGTTTAATTTGTGTAAAAAAATGTGAGAAGTTTCCTTACCTATCCTAATTTGCCTGGGCATACTTTTCCTCTCTTGGCTAATTGCGCATAGCGGCCTACCCTCAGGTGCCTCAGGAGAAATGAGAATTCACTCGATGGACCTGGCTCCTTGAATGGCTGTGTTAGTGTTTTAGTTGCGTGGCTTGGTCTTTTCTAGTTTGTACAGTAACCATTAGGGTAGGGGTGCAGCTGGTGTTTTGTAGCTTTATGTCTCCCTTTACCAATGCTTAAAATGTAACCGCTATTTAAATTTTTATTTAATAATAATGTAGAGCAAGGGATTTTAAGAAACTTTCAAATATTATTTATTCATGACATCAGGAAGAAAACCATTCAAAAACCTTCTAGAACATGTCCTCCCTATGCTGTTTCTAAACCAGACATATGCTCGTTGTTAGGGAAATCTGTATTAAGCTACACACACTGAATATGGCCTTTTAAGGGTGGAGGCAGGGCCTACACAGCATTCACATTCCTGGCTACAGCTGCGATGGTTTAAGGTTACATCAGTCACAGTGTAGAGTTCAGCATGCTGTCAGCAGAGCATACAGCTCATGTGATCTTGCAATCAATTCTGCTCTGCGCAGTCAGCCTGTGCTCTGCTCTGTACAATCAGCTGAGGAGCTGTGTGGGGGTCTCAGCTGATTGCAAGAAGAAGATCTGATGTGAGTGCAGGTGATAAGATCACAGTAGCTTGTGCTGACAGCTTAATGAGCTCAGCATGTGACTGAGGTGTGAACACTATGTAAGCCCTGCATCCACCCTTGTAAGACTGTATTCAGGGTGGGGAGCTGAATATGGATTTCCCTGACAACGAGCATATGGCTGGTTTAGAAACGGCCTAGAGGGGACATCTTCTAGAGGATTTTTGAAAGGTTTTCTTCTAGATTTAATTATTACAGTATATTTCAAAGTTTATTATAATCACTTGCTATAGATAATTATTATTAAATAAAAATATAAACGCTAGATATGCTTTAAGTTAGGTAAGTGCATAACACAAACATACTTCAGGACCAAAAAATAATAGTGTTGCCTAAGGCACTGTGTGGTCCTTTTCACATCTGTGTTCTGGTGCGTTTTGCATGCAATTCAAGTGCAATTTAAACGCATGCGTTCGTGCACCCATTATTCCTATGGATGAACGCATGCAAACGCAATGAAATGCAACCCCAAATGCAAGTGTAAAGTGGGGTTGCGTTTGAACATCTCTCCGGAGACGTTTTCTGTGCGCTAGAGCAAACACATGTGTTCTCTTTTCTCATACTCCATTTAAGGTTATAGATAATTTGGGTACAAAGGATGCAGTATTTTTTTTTTTCATTTACATAAACAGAAGTATAAAACATCAGGATTCGACTAATACGAATATTATTTCTTGTATTTCTACAACCTTTTAATAGTAATACATTATTGTAGGAATGCAGGCAAGGCTTCAGACATTACATACAGAATAACAACTCTTATCTTGCTCTGGATATGATTATTCCAGCTACAGTACCTTGTGAATACATTCACCTCTCTTGATATTTTTTGTATTTTTCTACCTCACAAACTAGAATTTTACAGTTTTTTTGAGGGTTCGTATCAGTACATGTAAAGAACAAGTCTGCAACTGTGAACATATGTTTCTTTTTATTGTAATCAAACAATAGATGGAACAAAATAACTGAAACATTCAGTGTGCATAGCTATCCCCCCAGTCAGTACTTTGTAGAGCCTTCTTTTGCAGCTATTAAGGCTTCAATTCATTTTGGATAAGTCTTCATGAACTTTGCACTGAATTTTTGTCCATTCTTCAAAGCAAAACAATTCCAGCTCCAGTTATATGGCTTCCTCTGGTGAACAGCAATCTTCAAGTCTTACCATAGATAGATGGATTAAGGTCTGGGCTTAGACTAGGTAAGGCTAGGGCCACACTGAATAGTGCATCCACTGTGAACGTCGGGTGCTTCCTGTGAATGCTGCTCCATAGTAACCCGATGTTTACTATGGATACAGCCACACAGGAAGCCCCAGGAACTGTGCTTCAGCAGAGCGCATAAGAAAACATTGCTGACAACAAATTCATATTAAAGTTTTAGACATTTTAACCATATCAGAATCCCTGTTAAGTATTGTATTACCATTAATGGGATTGCCTCAGAGCTCTTTGTTGTTTTCACCAGCCCTATAAACATTGAATACATTGACAGGACGAATGCTTGACTGCTACTCTATTCAAACTCCTCCTTAAGCCCCCGTTACACATAGCGAGATCGCTGCTACGTCACAGGTTTTGTGATGCCACAGCGACCTCACCAGCAATCTCGCCACGTTTGACACGTAGCAGCGACCAGGCTCCCGCTGTGACATCGCCGATTGTGTCTTACTGTTCTGGACCATTTTTTGATTGTCGGTTTCCTGCTGGGCAGCATGCATCGTGTGCTTGACACCTTAACAACAACCTCGTTGGCGACTCAGAACTCAGACACGTAGGTCTGAGTGTCAGACTAGCTACTGTGTGACAGGGCCCCAACGACCGCCGAGGTCGTTATATGGGTCGCCGTATCGTTGCCGCGTCGTTGAGTAGATCTGACTGTTTGACATCCAGCAGCGAACATGTAGCGACGTTCCAGCGATCCTTACCAGGTTGTATCGTTGTCGGGATTGCTGGAACGTCACCAAGTGTAACGGCACCCTTAGTACTCATTCAGATGTTTATGAAAATCGTATAGATACACAATGCATCAGCAAACTGTGATTAATGAATACATTTATTTCTTATGGCTGTAAACATTAAAAATGTAAAGCTGCATAGTTAGCTTTCTTTGATCAAAGACTGCAAAAGCCGTCCAACCACGTCAAGGTATACATAAATAAAATATGAATGGTCCCTATTCAATAATGCCCTATATCTCTATGCACCCAAACAGGGCTCACCTGAACTGGGAAATGAAAGGAATCCAGCTCTAAACCATTATGTGGAAAGATGGGTGGATAAGGGTGCTGAGTAGTGATGAGCAAGTGTAATCGTTACTAATAGCTACTCGCACGGATAGTACAGTATTCACAATGCTCGTTACTTGGCGAGTATCACTGGTTCTCGTAAGTGATGTGTCGATCGTTATTGATCTGACAGATATTGCCGCCTCCCTTCAGTCACAAAGTGATCTGGCACATCAGTGAGAGCAGACTAAATGTTGGGGTCTCTCTTGAGGGGCACAGGAAGGTGGTTTATGTATTGAAATTGCAAAAAAAGACCACCCTCCCGCCCTGTCCCAGAAATGCTCACTTTATAGCTGGAAGTGTGTGGGCATCACTAAATTAACTAACATTAGACTCGCTATTCAGATGAGTATGCGAGTATTGAAAACTACTCGTTACAAGTATAGCGAGTGAGAATATTTTGATATTCGTTCATCACTAGTGCTGAGCCTGGAACCGCCTCAATATCTAGTACAAATAAGCAAAAAAACTAATTATGATAAGTGGTTTGTTCAGAGTTCAATATACAGACTAACTATGGGTCATAAGAATATACGAGGCTATTAAGGTTGGGTCAGGAGACCCATAGCACTGCATCCATTGTTGTCCATGCGTCGACCGGTTTTTACAGAAATCTGAATGAGCCGTTACTTAAGTTGCTTAGGGTGCTTTCACACTTCGATTTTTGAGGATCTGTGGCTGTCCGTTGTAAAATGGACAGTCATGAATCTGATTTGGCCCCAATGTTATTCTATGGGCACAGATCGGATCAGATTCGGCCTAATTGCCATCCGATTTTTGTCGGATCCGATTGTGTCCGATTCTTTGCTGTGCCCAAAATCGGAGACTGCTCCGATTTTGGGCACATTGGACCAAATCGGACACAATCACATCCGACAGGATCCACGCCAGTTAACATGGGGGCCTATGAGCGTGGGTCCGAGAAAACAGCTGATCGCTCCTCGGACCTGCATGCTCAGTACACTAAAACTGTTGTGTGCCATCTAATTTCACTTCCGCAATGTACACATTGCGGAAGTGAAATGAAGTAAAAGCAAGGGGTTAAAAATAAAAATATTCTATTCTCACCTTCCAGCAATCCCTCGAGGTCTCCAGCAAGCTTTGGATAACTACAGGACCTGGCATTATGTCACAACCCGATCAGCTGATCGGGTCACATGACCAGTTATCACGGTAACTGTGGTCATGTGACCCGATGACGCTGCCAGGTTGTAACGTAACGACAGGTCCTGTAGTCACCCGGAGTTTGCTGGAGGCGTCGGGGGATCGCTGGAAGGTGATAATAGAGTTTTCTTTATTTTTAAACCCTTGCTTTTACATAATTTCACTTCTGCAATGTATGGATATACATGGCAGAAGTGAAAGTGCCCCGCACAATTCTTTATGTGTCCGGACCTGTGAAAATCACGACTCCGGACACAGAAATAGCATCAGGAGGCTCACCTCCGATGTGGTTCGTTCCTGTCCTTGGGGTCATGCAAAAAGTAGGATCCCATGGACAGGAAAAATAATGCGATGTGAAAGCAGCCTAAGTGATGAGGATTAGGAGTTAGTGACCTCTGTTCTACCAGTCAGTGGAGCTCCCTAGTTATCAGATATTTATTAAAGGGGATCTACAAGGAGAATATTTGTTCCCCCAGACCTCGTCTTACCCTGTCATACAGCCAGATCAGAATTCCCACACACTGTACTGATGAGGGGCAATCACACAGAAACACAGCATCTGCAGTTTGGGGTTCTGATCTGGCACAAATCCTAAGTCATATTAAAAGGCTCTTTAAGAGTCAATTATGACTTTTAGGATTGCTACATTTATGGTGTGGCATTAAAGTTCGTCTACTTCCTCACTGAAGTGACAATTTGCACATTGTGCAGCAAACACTTTAATAGTAATTCCTATTGCTTAAACAGTTTATGTAATTTCTGTAATGCATTAGAAAGTATCTCACCAGTAACATCATCTGCCTCTCCTATCCTGTGAAACAAGTAAACTAACAGAATTGTATAATCAATGGAGCCAATTAGGTCCTCAGTTGCTGAATGCTGCTCTCCATAGTTTAAATAACATCTGAGCACATTGGGACAAGGTTTTTTTTTTTTTAAATACCTGTACTGACCACTAGATGGCAGCATGGCACAGAAAACCAAAAAATTGGGAAGATGTCCTGAAAATCAGGAGCCTCTTTGAAGAAAGTAATTATTGTTCAGATAGAAATATATTAGAAAGCCTTCATTCATTCTGTGTAAATGAAAAAATGAACAAATGTACAATAAAAATATTATTCATTATTGACTTAATTATTTATTCAAAATGAATAACGTGAAACAGTCCAAATAGCCAAAAAGGTCTGATAGTTGGGTCATCAATGCACATTTCACCTTCAGAGAAGACATGATCTCTAGCACCACTTTTTATTAAATGTATCAATCCTTAAAAGCCAATATCGACCCTTTAGGAAGCCTTGCCCCATGGCTCAGTTTAAGGAGACAAAGCCATTTGCAGACACATTTCGGGGTGTTTGCTCCTCATCATTAGAAAGCAGGAAATCTGCTTTGGGTACATGAGACGACTTTTACAATGGATTTAAGAGGAAATGTTTCTCATAGTATATGTAATGATTTCAGCGTTAGTAATTTTTAATCAGTGAGTTATAAAAGTTGAAAAGTTTGTTCCTGTTTTGATTTTGCTTAAAAGAGTTGTCCAGTCTATATCCATAAATCTGCAGTCACTCAATGTGTCACTTTATATGACTGCAAACTTATGAATTCTCATATCGCGTGCACTGAGCGCTGCGAGGATTCACCAGCTTCAGGACAGAGAATGGCGGTCACGTAGCCACGAGTATGCGAAGTGCAGACCCCCGGCCACATTCTAGCTAGGTGTGCGCAACCTTGCTCAATAAATCTGTATTAAGCCAGGCCATGCCCTTCTAGTTGGATTCTGGGCATGAGTATGCATATTACATACTCACAGCTAAGTGAACGCCATTTCCATGGCTAACACATTTAATGCAATATGAGGATTCATAAGTCTGCAGTCACATAGAGTGACTGCAGACTTGTAGAACGAAACTGGACAGACCTTTTAATGTAAATGGATGTTAATGCTTTTTTATGAGTGTTCACAATGCATTTTAATAGATAATATCCTTTATTTTAAAAAAAAAGCGATGATGTGGAGTTACTGCTGGGTGTTTCCAATGTTACCTCTAAGGGAAATATCATAAGTCTGCTAGGGGTTTGACTTCATATATTACTTCAGAGCTCCAAGCACAATTCAGATCCCCTTACTAGAATCTATAGGGTACTGAGAGTAATCCAAGGGTGTCATCCAATAACTTCTGTAACTTTATAACACATTTTGATTAACTCTTTTTGTCACCAAAGATATTCCTTATTTCTCTAGCCACTAGTGATGAGTGAGCACTAAAATGCTCGGGTGCTCGATGCTCGGATCGAGAATCTCAAGATGCTCGGGTGCTCGACCGAGCACCGAGCCCAATGTAAGTCAATTAGTGACAGGCTCTGCCCACAGACTTCTGGCTATAAAACTAGTGTTTCTGGGAAAGGGCAAGAAGGGTTTTTTTTTCAAATCGTCGCAGCATACAACACCTTTCTGTGCCCCCCCAGAGGGACCCTAACAATCAATCTGCTCTCTGTGAGGTGCCAGCTCACTGTGTGCACTGAAGGGAACATTGTATTTGTGTCGGATCGATAATTATTAGCGAGGAGTCCGAGCATCTCGGCAGTACTCGGTGCTCGCCCAGCATCCCGGGTATCGGGATACTCTTTCGAGTAACGAGTAGCGCCGAGCATGCTCGCTCATCACTACTAGCCACATTCACACGTTGAGTATTTGGTGGGCTTTTTACCTCAGTATTTGTAAGACAAAACCTGGAGTAGGTGATAAATACAGAAGTGGTGATGAGTTTCTATTAATCTTTCCCTCTGATTGTTCCATTCCTGGCTTACAAATACTGAAGTCAAATTTGACCAATTACTGTATGTGTGATTGTGGCCTTAGAAGTATTAACTATAAGGAAGAATATCTCAATGCGCATGAAGTCCAACAGATTTGAGCAGCAGTTCACAGAGGCTGTATAGCTCCATACTGGGAGGTGTGCAGGCTCTGTGCACTGCTGTATAGGCTTCTTGTAATGTTAGCATGGGCGAGCATCCGAAGGTTGTCCCACTGGGCCACAGCACCAATCATCACCTGTACGAGTGAACCTGAGCGGCTACTGAGTCTTCTTCTGAGTTTCAGGTGGAGAAGATAGGCTTAGGCTGGTAGGTAGCTGCCACGTGCAAGTCCATGAGGTTTTTGTACCATGACACCTGACTCCATGGGTTGCGCTCCTATGGTCAAGTCCAGTCTCTAGGTAGGTGCAGCCTGGACAGCTGGATGCAGGCAGGTAAAGTCTTTGAACAGGTATAGCTAGGACCGCCATATGTGGGTCGTGCAGGTCCTGAGGATGGTAGCAGGGCTTATGCACATGGTATGGCTACATGACTAGTATGGAAGAGTGGCAACAGGTCTGGTGAGGATGAGCAACAGCAGTTCTAATGTCGAAGGTGCAGCAGCACAGTGAAATTAAGAAAAGATAAGTTCAGACAAGGCACAGATACTGGATACAGCAAGGGGACCTGACAACTAGCAGCATGTCTCTAAGGCATATAACATGTTGCTCAGGCACCTACCAAATGTGGAAGGCACGTTAAGTACTCTGCTTCTCAGCCACAGTCTGCATTTCCAGGTGGGGCCTGTTGGCCCTTTAAAAGCAGAGGCGTGCCATGTGACATTGATTCTCCTCTTAGTGTTTTGTATTTTTTACATTGATTCTCTACTTTAAATACTTACTTATTTGTTTATTGTTACCTATCACCGTTGTATATGAACCACCGAATTGTAAAGCGCTGCGGAATATGTTGACACTATATAAATAAAGATTATTATTATTATTATCACGGTGATTCTGAATCTCTAGATCACACTTGGCTATATATGTGAACCCATAGTGGCTTTAAAATATAAATCTAGGCTCCCTTGGATTCCAATGTAACAGCGACTTCTTGCTCTCACATAAGTCTTATGTGAGTCAACATGTTGGAATACGCATCACAGAGGTACGATGGAAACTGGAGAAAAAAGTGATCAGTGAGTATATAAATACACCTACACCACACTACATATTCACAAAGGTTTAGCCCATAAAAAGTTTTATTGAAGTGCTTTTCTAATGATACCTGTGTCAGCCCTAAACATTAAATGTAAGTGTTAATCTAAATGTAATCTTCCCTGATCTAACTGCCTGGGGTCACCGGACTAGTGAGGGAAGCACGTCTACAGCAGTGTAATTAAAACGTGCATGTGCAGGGAGAGCAGGAGTAGCAGAAGCAGCCATCCCTTTCAACATTTTCTAAAATCACTGAATGTGTCAAATTATTTTATCTGTAGGAATTTGTTATGGTAACAAGAGATGAGTGGATGAGGCAAAATTTTAATTTGCCTAGTTGTGCAGATATTCCAAGACAATTCAAATCACTGAGAAGTTATTCTCCACTAATTTAATGTCCATTATTATGCTCTGGGTTTTCTCCAGATAATAGACCATACAATTGTAATATGTAGAAGATAAATATATACCATGTTCCAAATTATTATGCAAATTGGTTTTAAGTGTCATAGTTTTTTTTTTGTCAATGATACCCATTGATGTTATTGTGTCCCAGGGTTCTTTGGATCACTGAGATCAATCTCAGATACTTGTGATAGTTAGTTTGGCAGGTGAGCCCAATAAAAGGAAAACTGGGTGTTCCACAATATTACGCAGGCCACAGTTTTCAAGTAACATGGGAGAGAAAAAGGATCTCTCTGCTGCTGAAAAGCAACAAATAGTGCAATGCCTTGGACAAGGGATGAAAACATTAGATATTGCACGAAAACTTAAGCGTGATCATCGTACTGCGAAGAGATTTGTGGCTGATTCTGAGCACAGACGTGTTCATGCAGATAAAGGCAGAATGAGGAAGGTTTCTGCCAGGCAAGTTAATCGGATTAAGAAAGAAGCGCTAAAAAGGCCTTACAAACCAGCAAACAGATATTTGAAGCTGCTGGGGCCTCTAGAGTCCCTTGAACCTCAAGGTGTAGGATCCTTCAAAGGCTTGCTATGGTGCATAAACCTACTATTCGGCCACCCCTAAACAGTGCTCACAAGCACAAACGGTTGCAGTGGGCCCAGACATACATGAAGACTAATTTTCAAACAGTCTTGTTTACTGATGAGTGCCAAGCAACCCTGGATGGTCCAGATGGATGGAGTAGTGGATGGTTGGTGGATGGCCACCATGTCCCAACAAGGCTGCGACGTCAGCAAGGAGGTGGAGGAGTCATGTTTTGGGCCGGAATCATTGGGAAACACCTGGTAGTCCCCTTTAAGGCTCATGAATGTGTGAAAATGACCTCTGCAAAGTATATAGAGTTTCTGACTGAGAACTTTCTTCCACGTGCCTTCAGGAGCAAAATCATCTTCATGCATGACAATGCACCATCTCATGCTGCAAAGAATACCTCTGTGTCATTAGCTGCTGGGGCATAAAAGGAGATATACTCATGGTGTGGCCGCCCTCTTCCCCTGACCTCAACCCTATAGAGAACCTTTGGAGTATAATCAAGCAAAAGATCTATGCGAGTGGGAGGCAGTTCACATCAAAAGTAGCTCTGGGAGGCTATTGTGACATCATGCAAAGAAATACAAGCAGAAACTCTACAGAAACTCACAAGTTCCATGGATGCAATAATTGTGAAGGTGATATCAAAGAAGAGTTCCAATGTTAACAAGAAACTTGGCCTGTTATGATGTTTTGGCATTAAATAGCTTATTATTTCAGTGAATGTGACCTCCTAATGCTGCAAATTCAACAAATGAGCATTTTCAGTTCTTTCAAACATATCAAATGTTTAGGTCTGGGAACTTGCTATCTACCTTATGGAGAGAAGTTTTCCTGCAACCATAAGAAGACAGTTAAGTAGGTGAGGAGATTGTAGCCACATCCCCTCTTTAGAAAATATGCAAATTTGCACTTCAGTAAGGAAATGGAAAAACTCCAGCGTCACCTTTAAGTAGCTCCTCAAAGTCATAATCGCTTTCCAACAAGCTTTTTAATATGACTAAGGGATTTGTGCCAGATCAGAACCCCAAACTACAGATGCTGCATTTCGGGGTAACTGCCCCTCATCAGTGTATTGTGTGGGATATTCTACTGTGATTTTCTTCAATAAAATTTGATGTATACTCTAACGGGTCATGACCTTTATTACACTGGCTGTCATTTGCTCTCACCATATAGGAAAATCACAGAAAAAGAATATTTGCATAATAATTTGGAATGTTGTGTATACTTATACTCATCTCACTGCTCACTTCTCCAGCCCCTCCACTCCTCACTATCATCTGTTCTTTCTTTGCCACATCTTCTGATCATCGCTGAGCATGCAGAAAATCCCTTCCATCCTAGGCAGAGTGAGTTCTTTACAAGCGCTTGAAAAGTCTTGCCATTATGACATTGCAAAGGAAGCTGTGACCTTCTGTTTGCATGTTCAGAACCACCCTGGGTTAAGGAGAAAATTGGAGAGATAAATGTTATTAGCAAACTTCAATAAGTTTAAAAGGCTCACATTTAGTGGATGTAAATGCATATAACATGGCTGTAGCAGCCCCCCAGTAGAAGACAATCAGTGCATGTAGATGAAAGGGTTAAAAAGCTGTGCTGCTGTGGGAGTAAATACCAAGTCTATCATGATCTTTATTTGTTATGCATTTCAGAGATAACACTCCTTAATTATATAAATCACATTCATTTGATTTTTGTCCTGTAGAAAGAGTGTAATCTCTGAAACACATCACAAATAAAGATCACAATGCTTATCAGCCTGGACTTGGTTTTTACTCCAATGGCATCACAGCTTTTTAACCCTTTCATCTACCTTCAGTGATTATAAGTTCCAAACTAACATAAGAGAGGAATTCAGTATGAGCAGTGGTTATCAGGGGATGTGGTGAGGGCCAGACCTGTGATGGTGAGTAGCAGAGGAGCCAGGGACGTGGCAGCAAGATGCATATAAGGAGTTGTTTTTTTCTAAAGGGAACATGTCATCCCCAAAGGTCCTATTAAACTAACAGAGCCACCTTCAGCAGCACCTATACTGCATTTTGTGAAGGTGGCTCTTATCCCTCTACCCCCCGGGACACCAAAATAATGACTTTATAAGAAATTACTTTAGGTCTGGGAGGTATACTCCCCTCCCTGGACCTAAACATCTCGCTGGCGTTACCTCTCCTCCTCGACCCTCCAAGATCCTCCTCCTCTCTTCCTTGAGAGTAGCGTTGGTGCCTGTGCAGTTCCCTCAGTTCTCGGGCATGCTCCGGGAGCTCTGCCCGAGAGCTGAGGTCACATGGTATAATGCAGGGACCAAATCTCGCCCTGTGAGCTCTTATGCTTTTTGCTGGCTGCAGGGCTGGGAATCTAGTGCCTGCACAAACAGCATGACTGCACATGTTTCCTCCTCGCCTGATTCCCAGCCCCACGGTCTGCATAAAGCATAAGACCACACAGGACAGGATCTGGTGCCTGCGTTATACTCAGGTGCAATGTTCAGACATCGTGTGACCTCAGGCCTTGGGCAGAGCTCATGGACCATGCCCGAGAATTGAGGGAACTGCACAGGTGCCAACACCGCTATCAAGCTAGAGAGGAGGAGGTTCCCAGAGGGTCAAGGAGGAGGGATAACAGCACTGAGATGTTTAGGTCCAGGGAGGGGTGTATACCTCCTGGACCTAAAGTAATTTCTTATAAAGTCATTATTTTGGTGTACTGGGGGGGGGTAGGGTTATAAGAACCATCTTCACAAAATGCAGCATAGGTGCTGCTGAAGGTGGCTCTTTTAGTTTAATAGGCCCTAAGGGGTGACAGGTTCCTTTTAAGGATTTTGATGGATCTTTTCAGCTGGGAAAAAATGGTGGTTAGCAGCTGCCATTTTGTTGAATCCACATGGAATCAAATTTTAAAATATCTGCATTGTTAATGCGGCTTTTGTTAAATTCCACATTAATATATTAGTCATTTCCACCTGTGATTTGTATTGATCACTAGAATGAAATGAATGAAGTTCAAAATATTATGTGTCATACTCCTTTATCAGCTGCCTAGGAGAGTCGGCAGTATCTCTAATGAGACTCTTGTTGGGTTTGCTCAGATGATCCATGTTGTTAAATAATCAATTGACAGTCGCTGACTGTCCTGTTTACACAGGCTGGAGAATGTTCATCATGCACACAATTATCATTAATAGTTGGGATACAGTAAAGCCTTGCTCCCTGATTAATAACTTGTCTAAATGCACAAAAAGCTCATATATAGACCCCCATCAATAGCATCTTCTGACAAGCCAAATGTTAGAAGATGCTAAAACTGCAGGACATGCCCATGTGTAATTAATAAAAGGGTTGAAAGTACGGTAATGTCTTATACTGTAACAGTACAGTCTTTGTCCATAAAGACAACACTCTTAGTAGTAATTATGTTGTTTATTACTGCTTTTATTAAGGCAAAAATCCCCATATTTTGGAAGACAACAAGAAGGAAGAATGCAATGATGAAGCATGTAAATGTTCCTATCATCTCTATCTTCCATTCACTATAATTACACAAATAAAAGATTGAGTCACTCTACTTCTTACTGTGTTATCCATTCTTTGGGAATAAAATAGGACAGGCAATGAGGGATGTTTGTGTGGAATATATTTCCTATTCTGGGTGGCTGTCACGTTTCTGATTAATGAGAATGCAGAATCGCTTAATAGCTGCAGAAACCTAAAAATGGAGATAGAGAAGCAATACCTTAAATACAATGTATTCACTCAGCTAAAACAAAATGTATCTCCAAGAGATAGAGCTGTTCTTAGCGGAGTAACAAAAGAAATTCATTTACTGTAGCAGGAGGTCACAGCGTGTATCTAAAGTGTGTATCTAACTAAATTGATGAAGCTTTTTTTTAGTTTTGAATATTGGGATCCATGTAGTGTCCTAATCAATGCGGCCCCCTTCTTAAGGCAGTCATAGCCAGAACAGTCAGTAGACTTACCCTTCCATTCTTTCAGCTTTTATTAGATAGCTATGTTAGGCAATTCATATTATTATTGTACTATTAAAATACAATGGAAATATATGTAATGCTGTGGTACATTGATAGGTATTATATGCCGTTGATGGCATTCTTGAGTCTACAGCAGATTCCTTTTCACGGTACGAAAATAAAACGTTTTCCAAAGAGGAGAAGTGACAAATGCCAACATAGTGTTGTTAAACAGTGGCATTACATTGCATTAGAAAACTTGGGAGCCAAAGCATTTCAGTGCTTTCAACAATGTGAACGATGAGCTGACAGCACAGCTTAATGCTGAAAACACCGAGGACATTTGCTGTTATGAGACGTCCCAGGCCTGAGAATATAAGATCTTCTTTGACACCATTTTGTAGTTGTGAATGACTGAGGAAAAACAATAACAGAATTTTAGGCTGCGTTCATCACATGCAATTTGCCAAAGCTGTCACCATGTGAATGAGGGACAATTTGCTACCGGGCAGGTGCATTTCAAGCTGTCACCCTGAGTCCACAATGCCGCCTGCAGATCTGGGGGCAGCAAAACCTTATTTAGCTCCTGCTACTGTCGTCTTCTTGGATTTGTGCTTATGAGGACTTGTAGAATTTAATCATTATTAAAATGGTAATTTCCAGAAATAGAATCTCTTAGATCAGGTTGACACGTGGCTTTATGCAGCTTTGTCTCTGTTATGCATCAATTTACTATTGGGGACAGTCAAATGTTAATTATTTATGTATTCTTCTTTTTAAAGGTCATGCTAAAATCTCTTAAGGTCTGTGCATGGTGTGATTCTTCACTGAGAGAGGTTTCTTTACAGCAAGTTTATCCACAATCCTCTCCAAAGATGTTCATTTGCATGAGAGTTAATTTTTAAGAAACTTTGGTAGTGATCAATGTAAAAGAGAACTTACTTTTTGCCCAGAAGGGAATGCAAATATCTTCATTATTTTTTTAATAAAGCATAACAGAATATTTTTTTCATCACTATTATCCTTTTAAACTGCTATAATAAAGATCAAATATTATGTTCACATTTGTGATGAATAAATTACTTTACATGTTGTGTTCTAATTTATCCCTATAGCTATATCGCTAAACTAACTGAGTATACATAGAAACAGGGCCATCCGGTCTGCCTAAGACCCCCTTCTCTCCTCCGCACTTGTCTGTTCCTCATCCAACCACCTCCAACTCTTCTCCAGAGTCGCTCCCATCCTCTGGAATTCTGTGCCCCAACACATCTGATTATCTGCTACATTTGAAGAACCCAAATCGAACTTGAAAACCCATCTCTTAAAGAAATCTTACAGCCCCCTCACTACTACTGGACCTGCCGCAAACCCCCAACTTACTATCTCCTCCCCATTATTTTGTTGAATGTAAGCCCACTAGGGTGAACTCTCTGTCCTCTGTACCAGTCTCTATACGGTAATTTATAACTGTATTCTGTATGCAACCCCTTCTAATGTACAGAAGCAGGGAAGCAATGGTGCTCTATAAATAAGTATTAATGCTAAGAATAATAGTCTTTCTAAATCAATGCCTTTCCTAAACACAGAGCTCTTGGACCACTGTGACGCTTTGACTGGCATCTGTAGGCATCCCATTCTTATGATGGACAGTGTGAAAAAAAAGTGCTGGCCCTTCTGTATCCATGGTCATCAGAATTGCTACTTTTTGACAAAGCAGAATACTGTGAAACTTTTTAGGTCCATTTATGCTGCAAGAGTATTGTGATTGAGTGTCTCGTTCAAATAGCTGGGGGATCACCGGTCAGACAAAATGATCTTTTGTGCAGGACCGTGCATCGTCCTGCGTAAACATGCACTTAAAAAAAATGACCACAAGCCTATGTGCACTAAGTGATCAATTACAGATCGTTCAATAGAGATTGGCAGTCCTGTCTGCCTGTATAAACAAGTAATTTAACAACAAGCGATCTGGAAACAAATTACTGATGATTAGTGCCACACTTAAGATGGTGTAAATGGATCATGGATCATATCTTTTTTGGATAATCTACTGAACAAAATATAATTAAAGTACTCAATAATTAATTGAATTGCTTTTGTAATACAATCAATATTTTTTCATCTTCCTCCTTTACAAATCTATATGATCAGACTGAGTATCCCTGGAACTCCCAATTGATTCTGTAGGCCCACCCACCATCTATACAGAAGCTGTGAATCCTCTTCTTCACATTCAGTTAGTCATGTCAATACCAGTCCATGAGACCTCAGGCACCTGTGGTGTGCGTAGTGGATGCCGCATCTTGCAATGCACTGAGGAGGGAAGGTTGGCTGACCTTGGAAGATACCAAAATGGATGATTACCTAGCTTCCATACTTGACAAAGAAATATGATAGGATTTCTACTTGCCCATTCAAACAGAGGTTTTTAATCCAGTGAGAGGCTGTGACTGTAAGTGCAGGCACAAAAGTAGATTAGGACCCAGTAAAATAGACATGACTCATTGTGGCTACTGGGTAGTTATCGATATGGCCATATATTTATAAGCTAAGTGTCTCATTTTTCTCATATTTCCTTAGCTATAATGCTGTTCTATTTTGAAGATAGTGTGCCGCCCACAAAGACACGCCACCCAGAATAATGTGGCTATATATGGCCACCGCTGCCTTGTACTGGCCAGGGGATGATGGTGAGAGGCAGCTGAGATGGTATAGCCCTTTTCCGGGTAGGGCTGTAGGGTCCCCTGGACAGGTGATGTTAAAGTTAATGATGGATGAAGATGGAAGTATGGTGAGGAGATGTTAAGGACACAGACACTTACTTGATTCACAGCAAATCCTCTCAGCGGTGATGGTCCCAATCCTGGATAGATGGTAACTGTTAAATCAGAGGCTGAGGCACAGATGAGGTTTAACTGGTTTACTTTCAACCAAACTATAATACAACAAGTCCCGTCTCCGGAGTCTGCAATAGGGGTTCAGTTGCTCAGGCCCCACCGGGTCCTTTACCTCCTGCTTGCGCTGTCTATGTGGCCCTGCTGCCGTGTGTGAACTCGCTGCTGGCCCAAATCTGTCCTCTCTGGGTCCCACTCAACATGCAACTTGAGTCCTTTGTCTCTCTCTGCTTACCCCCTCCGGGAGTACTGCTGAACTCTTAGTATGTTGCTGTGTCTGGCCCTGTGAAGCTTGTTGTTACTTCACGTTTTTCCGGTTGCTGTATTGTATATAACTAATGCAGCCACGGATCCGGTATCCGTATCTGCGCTTTTTATCTAGGGTAGATAATGATGCTACCCGATTCTGAAAGTGTTCCTCTTATCAGTTTTCTCCTCCTCAGACCGATGGCTTGGCCCTGGAAATTGTCAGCCAGTCCTCAGGAACTCAATGCAGCTCCTGTCACTCTGAGCTCATGGCTCCAACTGTCTGAAAATTTACCTCAAACCAGTGTTTTATCTCTAGGGAAGTCTCTGGTGTCTCTGGAGCTCCCCCTACTGGCCAAAGGTGGTAGTGCAGTGGCATGGCTTTCTAAGTGAGTGCAACTATTATGATCTTATACTGTGGCTAATACCCGCAGGGGCGCCACATTAGCATGTCTTAGTGTTTGAATGCAGCTGTGTTTTGGTTACAATGTGTCATGTTTGGCGTGGCACCTATGTACATTGCATTATGGAATTCTGCAGTTTTTTCTTGTTATGACAAGTCGCTTGGGATCCAGGACCTCACGTGACTAATTAAAGGTTAATTTATTCTAAAATTGGCTAGGGTCACACTTGGGAGTCAGTTTTTTTTTCATTTTAATGGATGCGTTTGCCATACGGCCCCATGTATTTTTACTGCACCCAAAAACGCTGCTAGCAGTTTAAAAAATGCATAGCACTTTTTCAGTGCACTTTTGACACTGCATTTTTTGCATTGGAGCCTATGGATCCATTAACGAATCAGTTTTTCAACATTTTCAACTTTGAAAAACTGATGCTTTTAGCGGATCCAGGGCTCAAGTGTGACCCTAGGCATTGGCTGCTATTACTACATACATAGGACATATAATGGGCAAAGTCGTGAAGATTATTTGTGAATTCACCAATGAGGAATAAATCCTGTTTTTTCTAAATCTCCAAATAGGGTTGTCTTTGGGGCATATAAAACCAACAAAGGATGGAAAATGAGCTTGGAAACTAATGAGAATAAAATTATTTTTAGCCATTTTGCCCAAGAAACCTTCGCATTAAGGCAATTTGTCTAGCATTGTCTACTGAAATGATTACTGCCTTTAAAGAAGCATTTGTATTTCTCTTAGCGAATATTAAAAACTGTAAATCTGTAAAACACAAAAAAGCCCATGCATGCCAATAATACAAAATAATATAACTGTACGATTTTACAAATAAAAGTTTTCTCAAGCAGTAATAAACTCCTCCCCTCTAGTTTGTCTTCTGGCGGCAATGACAGCTATTTTCAGGCAGCAGTAATCCAAAATTAAAACATACGTCAAACAGACAGTAACGTCTTTGAGGCAAGGAGAAGCATTTTACTTATTTAAATGCACTGAGCTTCTACTTTGCTCCTTTTACTTGGAGGAGCAAATTAAGTGCCGCCATCCTGATGTTATCCGCATCATATACAAGTGAAGCTACTGAATTCACAACCTGGAAAACATGTAAAAGCAATGTCACAACTCCAGGTCAACTGCTTAACATAAGTTTTTTATCTGCAGTGCGAGGAAGCGACAGAGGGAGAGCGCGAGCGCCGTGCCCTTCCCAGCATGTTGCTGAGGCTGACAGCAGCTCATATGAACTCTTTTCTACAGATTGGAAGCACTAGTTGTCATTTACTTCACAGGACCTGGCAGGGGAGGATAGAGCTGTCACTTTCTCCCACCGTGCAGTAATTTTAACTGCTGATCTTTCCACTCACTGTCACACCTGAGATTAAGGCGCTAGGAGGGAGACTGCCAGACACATATGGGAGTTGGATTCTACAGGCGAGAGGGAACTTGCTGTGATAAATGAATACAAAGCTAAGGCACACACAGAGTATCTCACTGTAAGGTTCTTCGTTCAATATGTCTCTATGTCACGTACATGGATCAGGTTGAGAGAAAAGACTTTATATAATGATACATCGCTTTGCTGCAAATTTAGATGATGAATTAAATAGCAGAGGGTCCAACGAGTTTCAAGCGTACAAATATATCCAGGGAACGGCATACATATCCTGGGATACCTATGAAATCAATAATCCTCAATTAGCTGTGTAGATTGTAAATATCAATGGATACATAAGAAGACATCAGTGGTACATTCTCACGATATGCCGGATATAGGATGCTTCTAATCTAAGCAAATTGTTTATTTCAGACACCTTGACTATCCACCACGAGTTGCCCGATTTTATCTTTGTGAGCACAATGAAGGCCCAATACTTTTTCAATACTGACCTTACAATTCCTCATTGACCTTTTACTCCCTTGAACTTGAAAATTCCAAACCAACTGGTGATTCCTGATTAAAATGACCTTTGGGACTCTTTTTTTGTAAATGTTAAAGCTGTAGGGTTTCACGGAGGAATTTCACTGCACAAGACGAATAGAACAAGATTTAGTCCCTCGAGTTAATATATCACTCCTGACATTATAATGTCCTTTTAGTATAGCAAATGCAAGCTTAAGCCAGTAATACACAGGGAACGTTGCAATAATAATTGCTAAAGTCTATTTGGCTGACAATTATCATACTGGTTGTGCCATTGATATTGGTATTGGAATTGGATCTCATGTGCCTTTAGGCATTAAAGCCACAATTCATTAATACTGGCGTTTCATATGCCATAATGAATCAGGCGCATCTTATCAGTGGCTTTCGCCTCTGTGATCCTTATTAGGTGTGTTATGTCATTCAGGGATTGGAGTAAGATTTATGGCATAAGCAACGTTGCCACTTTCAATTTGTTGGGTGGGCTTTGCTACAACCTATCATGTCATGACCCCTTCCTAGCTCTACCCATTTCGGTAAAGTTGCTTGAAAAAAGGGTAAAAACACCCATTTTAAGGTGTTTTAAGACAAAATGCTGGCATTAACACAACAATGAATCATATGTCCTGAATCTATCCTTACTCTGCTTATTATTGTCACATTTAAAAAAAACTACCCATCAATATAAAAAAAAAAAGAGTCCACAATGCTAAGATAAAATTACTATAAGATACCCTGCTTATTGCGTTGTCTATAGCTGGCTGTAGAGTGAGTTTACTAAGAATCCCACAGCAAGCCCGTTCTGACTGAACATTTGTAAGCTGTGAATTTGTCTTTTAGTAAGCTTCTCTCTATATTGAGCTGATTTATAATCACATGAAAATACAGTTCACCATTGATGAGGTGATGTAATTTTTGAGAATAAATCAGATGAGAAGAGTTCACCAAAAGACCAATAAAAGTTACAAACTGGCAGTTTTAGCTCACACATTGCTGATCACCATTATTGGCACCCCTTATTTTTTTTAATTGACTGTACAATATTATTATTTATTTTTTTAAATAGCATCATTAATGCCATGGTGCTGTACATGAGAAGGGGTTACATACAAAATTCAGATATATGTTGCAAACTAAAAAAAATGACAAACTAGTACCTAGGGCAGAGGCCCTTGCTCTCACAGGCTTCAATACTATAGGATATTGGGGAGGAGACAGTAGGTCAGGATTTGCAGCAGCTCTGGTGGTGGTGGTGAGATGGCAGCGTGATCATCACAGACTGTAAGATTTCCTGAAGAGTTGGGTTTCTGAGTTCCTTTAAGGTACCTTTACACGCCGCAACTTTTGGCGGCGATCGGAGGCAACCGAATGTGCGCGTGCACGTTTTTCACGGTTGCCTCTGAACGCCAAAGGCGCATTTACATGCCGCAATTGCGCCCTCAACCTAAGGTGATGTGTCGTCCCGGAAGTTCCCACACCAACATTGGGAAACATCCGGTTGACTCCTGACACCGCTTCACACGCCGCAATCCCCAAAGGAATGTTGGCGTACATGATCAGTGCCGCAAGAACATAGGTGTGACAGACTTGGGTATTCCACGCCCCAAACATGCTGATTAGACAAAGCAATAGCGTCATGATTGGCCAGCCTGCACAGGAAGGCTGGCTAATACATGACGCCATTGCAATTGTGTAGTGTGAATGGACAGCTCTTCCAATATGTCGCCCTGTGAAGGGACAGCCAATGGAAACACAGTAGCCACCACCAATCATCGCTGGGGTGGGGCGGTATCCAGCACGCTGTGGCACGCCTCTGGGAAATCAGTAGGCAACGCTGATTCCATCCCTATCGCCCTTTCACACGCCAAAGGGAAATTCAACTTCAGGGTTGCATGTGGTTTTTGAACAATGCTCTGAAATCGCAACCGGGAGCAATTTTCAAAATCACCATCGCGTTCCACAATTACACGCCGCAATTGCGTAGCAACTTCATGGCAACGATGACGGAATTCCGGATTGCCTCTCAGTTGCTACACCATAGTTGCGGCGTGTAAAGGTACCTTTAGAAGGATCCGAGCATGGTGGATCATTGGACTTGTTGGGGCACAGAATTCCAGGGATGAGGGTTATTCAGGAGATGTCTTGGAGGTGATTTGGTGAGGAACAAATAAGTATTGAAGAAAGGAGGAGGTCTTGGGAGTAATGGAGTTTACGTCAGGGAAGATATTGTAAGATTAATTCAGGGATTTAGCGAGAAGACAGGTTATGGATGGCTTTGTAGGTCAGTATTAGTGCTTTGAACAGGATATGTTGGGGAATTTAGAGCCAGCTGAGGGATTTGAAGAAGCAGGGGATTAATAAGGAGAGAGGTGGATTAGTGGGGAAGCAAAGTTAAGGACAAACTGGAGAGGTGCTACAGTGTTAGTAGGGAGCCAGCAGAGGAGGATATTACAGTAGTCTAGGCAGAAGATGATGAGGGCATGTAAAAACACTTTAGCAGATTGAGGGTTGAGGAAAGGATGAATTCTGGAAATATTTTTAAGCTGGGGCGACAGGAGATGGCGAGAGTTTGAATGTGTGGTTTAAAGGACAGGGCAGAATCAAGGGTTACTTTGAGGGAGCAAATTTCAGTGGCAGGTGGGAGGTTATGACAATATCTTCAGAAATACTAGGACATTTTTCACAGTTATATCCTTAAACTGATCCTGACCTCACAAACTGCCCCCCCCCCCGCATCTTTAGACCTGTCCCTGCACCCCCTCTTATCATTTCTAGCCATCCCTTTTGCAGAAAAAATCGATTTTGTAAAGTAGAGAAAAGTTTATATTTACCTCGTCCTGTGTGAGTTCTCTGTTTCTGATGAAGCCGGAATAGGCAGGCCTGTCTGCTGCTCCCTTGTAATTATGCACGCCCCTCTCAGCTTGATGCCTTGTAATTATGCACGCCCCTCTCTGCTTGATAAGAGCCTGGCTGAGTCATGAAAGGGGGCGGGGCTCCGGTATGACATGATTTTAACCCCGCCCCTTTCATGACGCGCCAGGCTCTTAGCAAACAGAGAGGGAGCGTGCATAATTACAAGGGAGCACCAGACAGGCCTCGCCTATTGCGGCTTGCTCAGAAACAGAGAACTCACACAGGAAGAGGTGAATATAAACTTTTCTCTACTTTACAAAATCGATTTTTTTTCTGCAAAAGGAATCGCTAGAAATGATAAGAGGGGGTGCAGGGACAGGTCTAAAGATGTGGGGGGGTCAGTTTGTGAGTTCAGAATCACTCTAATTAGTGGTCCAAACTAATACAACAAAATAAAATTGTTTGTCAACTTACATGTTACAATTTCAAAGAAGAAACAGAATAAACAGGATGCACAGCAATAAAGATCCCTAACTAATACTTGATTGCCCACCTTTTGGCATTGGTGACAGCCTCCAAACATTTCTTGTAGCCATCTATAAGCTTCCTGTGTGGCGCCCCGCAACGAATGCGTCACAAGAGGGTATTGCAGCCACAAATGCAGCCGCAATATTCTCTGACCCGGCAGTGATCCGGTTAACTTAGAAATCCAACCCTGCATGCATCACCTAGAACAGAGGGCCAATCATAGGTCCTGGTGGGTGGAGTGTTAGGGAAGTGTAGTAGAACACACAGAATAGTCTAAACAGAGAACTTGAACTTGGAGAGGAGCGGGGGCTCCGCACCCCGTGCAGCCCCCGGGCCGTCACCGGTCGGGTGTTAGCACCTGAGGCCTTAACTACCGGGATTGGGCATTATTCACACGGGTTCCCAAAAGACTCCCGTGCCCACAACTCACAGCCGGTTCACTGGTACTGAAGCTGGCAGCAGTTCACCTCTGCTACGCGAACCAGAAGCGTGGAGGAGCAGCTTCACAGGAGCACCCCACCACCAGCCAACTTCCAGTCGTCTAACCAGCGGTGTACCCACCGAGGGATCCAAGGCTCCCCAAAACATCCAGAACGTACATCATGGATAGGGCATTGAAACAGCCTCCCCGTACCCGACCTGGTATTTCTGGGCGACACTGGCAACCAATTAGTTAGAATGGAGGAACACTGCGGATTTCTAAGGGACACCATCACTGCTGAGTCCACCTGGTCTACTACCCAACCACTGTATGCCATGTACTGCCTGCTGGTTACAGTAAAGACCCGTTGCAGAGACTTTCTGTGTCCGTGCTTCCTTATGAACTGTCCGTCCGCACTACAAGGTAACCGCAGCTGCTGCACAACATCTTGAGCAGCTCCAGCCTCCGGCGATCACCGCTCAGCCTGTGGGGAGCGTAACATCTTGCTGCTGTCCATCCCCCGGAGGTTCCGCAGTGTCGGTAGCCCTTACCGAAACTACTCATAGGTGGCGTCACGAATAAATTAAAAACCCCTTTAATCTGTTCCACCAAGACGTCTTCAAACACTTTTGATCTGCACTACACCGGGCCCCACTACCGGCAGGCGCGGTCCACCCGTGACAAGGAGGAAGGAAGCATCGCCTGTCTAAACCGGAGTCCCGGCCACGGTGAGTCACCTGCACTTCTCAGCAGGTATTTTCTTCTATTCGTCCTTTTGCAGTTTCTTCAAGCTCTTGAATGTTTGCAGGGTTCTTTTTACCAAAGGCAGATTTCAGATCACCCCAAAAATGTCCAATTATATTGATGTCAGGACTCATTGCTGGCTTTTTCGTCCATTCTTGGGTACTTTTGGATGTGTGTTTTGGGTCATTGTGTTGCTGGAAGACCCATGATCTTAAACTCACAACAAGTTTTCTTACACTGGGTAGGACATTTCAATGCAAAATCTGTTGATAGTTTTCAGATTTTATGATTCTGTGATACGGTCAAGGCCTCCAGTACCAGTCGGAGCAAAGCAATCCCTCAGCATTATAGATCCTCCACCATGGTTAACTGCCCCATAAAGTGTCAATATAATAATGTTTAAAATTTCCCAAATAATATCAACAAACAATCAAAATGTTAATATAGCATGCACACGGGCTTAGCTGTGTAACTTACATGGATGGGATGGTTCTGATCTTCCCAGTGCAGCAGTGTGGTGCACGCTGGGTCAGCAGCTGCTTAGGAGAATGCACAAGGAGCGAGGAGAGCTCCGGCCAGAAGCAAACTTCATGTCCTCAGTGGAGAGAAAATGAGACGTGACGTAACAGACCCCAAAGTTAACGTGCCTCAATGGCACAGATGCCGACAACATTGTTGCTACATGTTTCCAAATTACATGAAATTTCTTCATCAGGGAGTTATTGTCAGTAGTTACATGGTCCTTGTATAGCTGGGCTAGTGTTTGGAATTAGTTTCAATTTGGGCATTTGTTTATGCAAATAAGTGCCCTACTGCTACAGTTCTAAAACCAGCCTTAGCTTAAAATGGAGAAAATGAACAGAAAAGACCAGACTGTACAAGCCATTGCCACTGAAATGTTCCTTGATTTTAAGGCCTTGTCCAGTGACTGCATTGTTTAGTTTACTATATCTATTCTCCTATTGATGTCCAGTGTTGTTGCTGCATCTTGAGTATTCATCGATCCAAGTATGTTGAAGTTCTTTACAACAACCAGTTGATCACCTTCCATCTCATACCTGGCAATTGTCAAAATCTTTGTCTTCTTTGTGTTGAGTAGCAGTCCCATGTTCAAGCTTTCCATACACTGTAGTATGTCTTTCATTTCATCTACGCTTGTTGCTATTAGTGTTTTATCATCTATGTATTTTACATTGTTGACGAACAGTCGATCAATTTTGATTCCTTCTACTTTATCGGCAAGTCTAGCCTTCCTGAAAATAGCTTCTGCATTTAAGTTGAAGAGAAATAGTCCCCATGATACCACTTTCAAAATTCATTTGCTAGAACTAGCCAATGTGCCTATACACAAACTCATTCACTATAGAAGTAAGAAGTAACTTGCCTGCGGGGTGGAGGAAGCTGTCACCAATCAGAAAATGAGTTTAAAAATCAAGTATGGCTGATTTAGTGGATAGACTTGGGTATCTGGCAGCACACTATGACATAACATCACCAACCCAACTGAGGCGAGGTTCACATTTGTACATCTGCAGACAAATGATGTAAGCACCAAACATATACAGTATCATAAAAATATATGTAAGTTGACGTTGACTTGATGGGTTTTCAGACTAACAAAGATGTGATATGGTCAGACACAGCCATTACACAGTACATAGCAGGGACACATATATAAGATTATCTCAGCACAGGAGATGTGGTATGATCAGACCATGTCACTGTATGGTAACACACAGCCATTACACAGTACATAGCAGGGACACATATATAGGATTATCTCAGCACAGGAGAGGAGGTATGATCAGACCATATCCCTGTACAGTCAGGTCAGACACATCCATTACACAGTGCATAGCAGGAACATATATATAAGATTAATCAAAAAAAGTCCGTTCACTGGGCACTGCTAAGTTAGGAGAAGTGCTTATTTTTTCATATGGGTATATGCGAGGTGGGGCATTGCTGGCCGCCTCTGGGTGCCCGCTATATATCACATCAATAATAGCATAAAAAGAAAAAAGATAGCGGCACTCACCGGGCGTGTTTCAAAGGTGCTTTATTTGGGTACCCTCATTCCAGGCTCCCACTCAGGAGGGAGGGGGTGCAGAGACAGCAGAGATGACGGATCTCCGTTTCGGGGCTCCTACCCCTTCCACGGACCTCAATGTCTGAGACATGCCGCTATCTTTTTTCTTTTTATGCTATTATATATATAAGATTATGGGTAGGGTCACATTTCAGGTTTTTTTTTAGAATCCTGATCCGGTTTTGAGCTTTCAAAAAGCTCAAAACCGGACCAGGAAACGCTCCTCATAGGAGCCAATGCAAAACACCGGATGGCTTCACAAGCCATCCGGTGGCCGTATCCGGCACTGCTGCCTGCGTTAAAAATCATGCAGGCAGCAGTTTTCGCAGCGTTTCCCTGTACCGCACTGCGGTAACCGGATGGCTCAGGATGTGTAATCCTGAGCCATCCGGTAACTGCATAGGTTGCGGATCCCGGCTATTGCCGGGATCAGCAAACTTATTAAAGAGTTAAATTGATTACCTAAAGGTCTGTTTGAGGTCTGTAGGGGGGCTTAGACCCCCCTACAGACCGGCCGGCCACTTCAATAGCCTTCTTCTACAATTTCCCACCTGGCACGGGCTCCTCGGAGCTCCGTGCATGTAAACCAAAGTCCCCCGTGCCCCCCCCCGTATCACTATAGAGGGGTGCATACACCCCTCTATTCCAGTTATGCTTTAATTATGTGTACTACATAAAGGATTATTACAGTCGGCATGTAAGTTCATACTTACATGCTCTCGTAGGCGGAGTCCAGGGATTTCCATGGGCGGGGCTGTGTGCAGCAGCCTCCGCCCGCTCATTCTTGATGGCCGCCCCCTCTGGCCTTAATCCAGTGTTGTGAGGGCGGCCGGGTCATGAAAGGGGAGTGGCTAACTATGTGCCGCGGTTAGCCACGCCCCTTTCATGACGCGGCCGCCCTCACAACACTGGATTAAGGCCAGAGGGGGCGGCCATCAAGAATGAGCGGGCGGAGGCTGCTGCACACAGCCCCGCCCATGGAAATCCCTGGACTCCGCCTACGAGAGCATGTAAGTATGAACTTACATGCCGACTGTAATAATCCTTTATGTAGTACACATAATTAAAGCATAACTGGAATAGAGGGGTGTATGCACCCCTCTATAGTGATACGGGGGGGGGCACGGGGGACTTTGGTTTACATGCACGGAGCTCCGAGGAGCCCGTGCCAGGTGGGAAATTGTAGAAGAAGGCTATTGAAGTGGCCGGCCGGTCTGTAGGGGGGTCTAAGCCCCCCTACAGACCTCAAACAGTCCTTTAGGTAATCAATTTAACTCTTTAATAAGTTTGCTGATCCCGGCAATAGCCGGGATCCGCAACCTATGCAGTTACCGGATGGCTCAGGATTACACATCCTGAGCCATCCGGTCACCGCAGTGCGGTATTCTGCACACATTTTTGAACAAAAATGTGTGTGCCCGGCATTGCGTTCACCGCATCCGGATCCGGATGCGGTGAATGCAATTCTTGTTTTTAATGTGACCCTACCCTATCTCAGCACAGGAGATGTGATATGATCAGACCATGTCCCTGTATGGTCAGACACATCCATTACACAGTGCATAGCAGGAATACATATATAAGATTATCTCAGCACAGGAGATGTGGTATGATCAGACCATGTCCCTGTATGGTCAGACGCATCCATTACACAGTACATAGCAGGAACACATATATAAGATTATTTCAGCACAGGAGATGTGGTATGATCAGACCATTCCTCTGTACAGTCAGACACATCCATGACACAGTAGATAGCAGGGGCACATAAATAAAATTATCTCTGCACAGGAACATCTTACAAATGCATTCAATTATGAAAATTATTATTATTCCAAAATCTAATGATTAAAATGAACTTTAAAATTAACTTTGTACCTGGGAAAACCCCTTTAATGCTGTCTGAATTTCAATGAATACATTGAACGTGAACTATATGTCCATCTTTGTCTATATGCATTTCTTTAAAAAATAAAAAAAACAAGATTTTTTTACATTCCTTTTACAACTAGTTGCTACTGCTATAGAGTGGAAAATGTACAAACTTTAGACACACCTGAACCTATTGCCATATGTTTCATTACATCTTTAATAAAGAATGACGGATTAAAAAAATGGAAAAATCTTTAATACTTTTGTTTTGGGATCAAAAGAAACAAACATTGTCAACTACATTTTTCTGCATTTAGAAAAAGCCCAATACGATGTAATCTTGGCTAAATATAGCTAAAAAATATAATTTGGCTACGACTTTCCAATTTTAATCTTTGGATATGTTGCCAAATATGTTTGAATACAGCTTTTTGCAAATCAGGTGTACTTCAAGCAGAATTTGCTGCATAACTGGGAACCTAGCCTGACCCTGCTAAAAATGACTGGATTCACTTAGGATTCTTATATATAGGGCAGCTTAGAATTGATCTGTAGTCATATGCAATTAGTGAAAATAGGCTGGGATCACACTGCTGCTAGTCCTGCGTTCATGGGTGTTCCATTTAAAACATAGGATTTGGCTAGGGCCACACCTGCATTTATTATTTCGTTCAGAGGGGTTCCGTTTAAAACATAGAATTTGTCAGCATTAACACAGTGTTACCGGAAAGGAAGACTGCATTAACACTGCCAATTCATTGCTATGGCTGACGGAACCCTGAACGCAGTTCAAACTGCAGCATCTAAGTGCCAGTGTTTGAAATTTTGTGCTATTTGTAAGCGCATCATGTAACGTGCACTTTCGCGTCATGTGATACGCTTGGAAATAGCGCAAGATTTCAAACACTGGCACTTAGATGCTGCAGTTTGAACTGCGTTCGGGGTTCCGTCAGCCATAGCAATGAATCGACAGCATTAATGTAGTCTTTCTTTCTGGAAACACTGTGTTAATGCTGACAAATTCTATGTTTTAAACAAAACCACCCTGAAAGCAGGCTATATCTCTGATGTGACCGTAGCCAAATACAGTGTTTTAAGGCTACATTCACATGTTAAGTTTTAGGTCAGTTTTTCACATCAGTTTTTGTAAGCTGAAACTAGAAATGGATACAAAAAGCAGAAGTGGTTGACGTCTTTCTATTAGGCCACGTTCACATTAAGTATTTGGTCAATATTTTACATCAGCATTAACAAGCCAAACCCAGGAGTGGAACAATCAGAGGATTATGTACCCCAACTATGAGGGGGCTATGTATCACCAGAATGGGGGCCTACGATGTTCCACCAGTATGGGGGAAGCTATGTACCACCAGTATGGAGGGCTATGTACCACCAGTATGGGGGGGCTATGTACCACCAGTATGGGGGGCTATGTACCACCAGTATGAGGGAGGCTATATACCTCAATTATGGGAGCTATGTACCATCAGTTTGGAGTGGGTATGTACCACAAGAAGAGGGGAGGACTATGTACCACCAGTGTGGGGGCTATGTACCACAAGTATGGGGTATGATGTGTCACCAGTATGGGGAGGCTATGTACCACTAGTGTGGTGGGGGGCTGTGTTCTACCAGTATGGGGATGCTATGTACCATTAGGATGGGGGGGCTGCTATGTACCACCAGTATGATGTACCACCAGTATGGGTAGGCTGCTATGTACCACCAGGATTGGGGGGCTGCTTATATACTGAATATAAGACACTGGCATTATATGATGGACCCCATTTAACAACTTAATTTTTTCTCTTTTACTTCATAAAATTTGGGATGCGTCTTATTATCCGCTGCATTTTGTAAAGCAAAAAATATGGTATAGTAGAGAGATGTCACCCTTTTTGTATTTTTCATCCACTTCTGGTTTTTGTTTTAAAAACTAAATGAAAACTGAACATGTGATTGTAGCCTAACAAAGAGATGAAGTAAAAAATATGTATATGTATATGTGCAAATGTTTTAGGCCCCTTTCACATCTATGCGCCCAGCGTTTGCCTGCCCTGCGCTAGCGTAATTGCAAGCACGGGTGCATTCACATGCAAGCACAGGCAAGCTCATTGGGACATAGATGCAGAACCCTTGCACTTGCTCCCGCGTCTGCTGCCATTACCTACTATGGCGAGCACACGGGAGCAAAACCCGGAAGCACAGGCCCGCAGAGGGGCTGAGTCAGAGTGCATGCATCACTCCGGACTCTCCGGAAATGTCACATTACACGTCACTTCCAGAAAGCCTGGAAAGAAGATTGTACTAAAGATAAATGACATTGGCTGCATGTCTAAGGTCATTATCATGCTGCAGAATACATTTGGAGACAATCATACGTCTCCATGATAATATTGCATGATGTATAAGTATTAGCCTATGTTTTTCAGTATTGCAGACATCATTAATCTTGACCAGGTTCCCACCTCCATTTTCTCAAATACAGCCCCCAAACTTGCAAGGTCCTTTCACAATTCTTCCCTGTTATCTCAAGATTCTTATTATTGTACCCCTTCAGCTCATCGTTAGTTAAATACCTTCGATTTCAGCCAAACATGCAAATTTTGTCAAATTAGTCCAGAGCACCTATTTTCATTTTTATTCAGTCCCATTTTTATGCTTTTGTGCATTGTTGAGGGGTTTCATTTGTTTCCATGTTAAAGGTATGCATTTTGGCAATTTCATCAATGAGACCACTTTTGGCCAGATTTCTTCAAGCAGTAGATGAGAACAGCTTTGTTGCTGCCAGTTCTGAGCTGATAGCACAGCTGGATATCTTCTGATTTCAAAGGGAAGTAAGAATGATGTGTTTTTTCATCTGCCATGCTGTTTCTTTGGCCAACCACTGCGTCTGTGGTCCTCTATATTGCCCATTTCTTGGTGTTCTCAATGAGAAATATAATATAGGCAGACACTTCTACATCGTGCAATACCATCAGGGAGCAGGGTGATTGGCTCCAAATTTATTCTGCAGCAGAAGGATCCCAAACATGCAGCCAATGTCATTAAGGCTGAAGGCACACTGATCCCTCCAAAACGCCGCGTTTTTGAAGCGCGATATTGATGCGAGTTTGATGCGTGTAGTAGTGCGAGTGTGGTGCTAGTGTGGTGCTAGTGTGGTGCTAGTGTGGTGCTAGTGGGGTGCTAGTGTGGTGCTAGTGTGGTGCGTTTGAGATTTTTTCATTCCTACTGCGATCCAACAAACTAGCACCCTTCTCCTGGTGTCAAAACTGCACTGATTTGCTGCCACTCACTTGTCAATGGGGTCACTTGTGGGGGAGCTCCAATGTTGAGGCACACAGGGGCTCACCAAACGCGACATGGTGTCAGCTAACAATTTGAGCTGATTTCCATTCAAATTGTTAGCGGACACCATGTCACGTTTGGAGAGCCCCTGTGTACCTCAGCATTGGAGCTCCCCCACAAGTGACCCCATTTTGGAAACTAGACCCCCCACGGAACAAATCTAGATGCATAGTGAGCACTTTGAAGCCCCAGGTGCTTCACAAATTGATCCGTAAAAATGAAAAAAATATTTTTCTTCCACAAAAATCTTATTTTTTTATTTTTACGGATCAAATTGTGAAGCACCTGGGGCTTCAAAGTGCTCATTATGCATCTAGATTTGTTCCTTGGGGGGTCTAGTTTCCAAAATGGGGTCACTTGTGGGGAGCTCCAATGCTGAGGCACACAGTGGCTCTCCATATGCGACATGGTGTCCACTAACAATTCCAATTGTTAGCGGACACCATGTCGCGTATGGAGAGCCCCTGTGTGCCTCAACATTGGAGGTCCCCCACAAGTGACCCCATTTTGGAAACTAGACTCCCCCAAGGAACAAATCCAGATGCTGCCACTCATTTGTCAATGGGGTCACTTCTGGGGGAGCTTCAATGTTTAGGCACACAGGGGCTCTCCATACGCAACATGGTGTCCGCTAACAATTGTTAGCGGACACCATGTTGCGTATGGAGAGCCCCTGTGTGCCACCAGCATTGCCACCAGCGCAAGGGCAACTGGAAGAGTTGGGGTACAGCACCAGAAAATGGCACCTCCAATGAATGCGCTATTTTCTGGGGTGGCTGTATGTTGCAATTTGCAGCGTGGGGGGGCCCACAACATTTGGATCTCTCCACGATGAGGATTGCAGCCCCCCAACTGCCAAGTTGTACCTGGCTGGCAACCAAGAATATGGCAAAGCTCCATGTCAGTTTATTGGTAGAAGTAATAAAAAAAATGACGTGGGGCTTCGCCATATTTTTGGTCCAGCCAGGTACAACTTGGCAGCTACGGACTGCCACCAACCCCCAGCTGCCTCGTTGTACCTGGCTGGCAACCAAAAATACAGCGAAGCCCATTTTTTTTATTTTTAGAACAAATTCTAGAAAAAAAACTACGTGGGGCTCCGCCACATTTTTGGTCCAGCCAGGTACAACTAGACAGCCGGGGGCTGGAATCCGCAGCATGGAGAGGCCCAAGCATTCTGGGCCCCCCATGCTGCGAATTGAAGCCCGCAGCCGCCCCAGAAAATGGCGCATTCATTGAAGCGCCATTTTCTGGCGCTGTACCCATGCTCTTCCAGTTGCCCTGGTGCCGGTGGCAAACTGGGTAATAAAGGGGTTAATGCCAGCTTTTTATTGGCAGCTGGCACTAAGCCCGAGATTCATAATATTGGGCCAATGTTAGACCCGCCATTAGGAATCTCTTGTAAGTAGTCAATAAATACACACAGAGAAAAATCTTTTTATTTGGAAAAAAAACAAACAAAATTCAGACTCCATCTTTATTAGAAAGATCCGACGTAGTCCATAACGAAGGTCCCACGACGCTTGATAGCCTCCGACGTAGTCCACAACGAAGGTCCCACGATGCTCGATCGCCTCTGCTCCAGAGATTGCAGCAAGGGATCAAGTGTCCTCTTCATACAGCCTCTGGGGTCAGAGTTATGGTGCACTGTATGAAAATGATCTGTCATACAGTACACCATGACTATGATCCCTGAGACTAGAAGAGGGACACTTGATACCTTGTTGCATCCATCCATCCACCCATCATCCACGCATGTACACATCCATTCGTGCACACACCCACACATGCAGTCACACATCCATCCATGCACGCATCCACGCACGCACCCACACATCCACTAACCCACGCATCCACACACCCACCAACGCACACATCAACGCACCCACTAACCCACGCATCCACACATCCACTAACCCACTAATCCATGCACCCACACATCCACTAACCCACACACCCATGCATCCACACATCCACGCATCCATACACCCACACATCCACACCCACTAACCCACGCACCCATGCATCCACTAACCCACGCATCCACACACCCACTAACCCACGCACCCACACACCCACACATCCACTAACCCACGCATCCACTAATGCACACATCCACGCACCCACTAACCCACGCATCCACTAACGCACACATCCACGCACCCACTAACCCACGCATCCACACATCCACGCACCCACACATCCACTAACCCACACATCCACTAACATACACATCCACTAACCCACACCCACTAACCCACGCATCCACGCACCCACGCACCCACACATCCACACACATCCTCACACCCACGCACCCACACACCCATGCATCCACGCACCCACGCATCCACTAACCCACGCACCCACACACCCACGCACCCACACACCCACACACCCACACACCCACGCATCCACACACCCACGCATCCTCACACCCACGCACCCACACACCCATACACCCACGCATCCACACATCCACTAACCCACGCACCCACTAACCCACACACCCACGCACCCACGCACCCACACATCCACTAACCCACACACCCACGCATCCACACACATCCTCACACCCACGCACCCACACACCCACGCATCCACTAACCCACGCATCCACTAACCCACGCATCCACACACCCATGCATCCACTAACCTACGCATCCACACACCCACGCACCCACGCATCCACTAACCCACGCATCCACTAACACACGCATCCACTAACACACGCATCCACTAACACACGCATCCACTAACACACGCATCCACTAACACACGCATCCACTAACACACGCATCCACTAACACACGCATCCACTAACACACGCATCCACTAACACACGCACCCACACATCCACGCACCCACGCACCCACGCATCCACGCACCCACACATCCACTAACCCACGCATCCACACACCCACACACCCATGCATCCACTAACCCACGCATCCACACACCCACGCATCCACACACCCACGCACCCACACACCCACTAACCCACGCATCCACTAACCCACGCATCCACACACCCACGCATCCACACACCCATGCATCCACTAACCTACGCATCCACACACCCACGCACCCACGCATCCACTAACCCACACATCCACTAACCCACGCATCCACTAACACACGCATCCACTAACACACGCATCCACTACACACACGCATCCACTAACACACGCATCCACTAACACACGCACCCACACATCCACGCACCCCACACACCCACGCATCCACACACCCACGCATCCACACATCCACTAACCCACGCATCCACACACCCACACACCCATGCATCCACTAACCCACGCATCCACACACCCACGCACCCACTAACCCACGCATCCACACACCCACGCACCCACGCATCCACTAACCCACGCATCCACGCACCCACGCACCCACGCATCCACTAACACACGCACCCACACATCCACGCACCCACACACCCACGCATCCACACACCCACGCATCCACGCACCCACACATCCACTAACCCACGCATCCACACACCCACACACCCATGCATCCACTAACCCACGCATCCACACACCCACGCACCCACTAACCCACACACCCACGCACCCACGCATCCACTAACCCATGCATCCACTAACCCACGCATCCACACACCCACACACCCATGCATCCACTAACCTACGCATTCACACACCCACGCACCCACGCATCCACTAACCCACGCATCCACTAACCCACGCATCCACTAACCCACGCATCCACTAACACACGCATCCACTAACACACGCATCTACTAACACACGCACCCACACATCCACGCACCCACACACCCACGCATCCACACACCCACGCATCCACGCACCCACACATCCACTAACCCACGCATCCACACACCCACACACCCATGCATCCACTAACCCACGCATCCACACACCCACGCACCCACTAACCCACACACCCACGCACCCACAGCATCCACTAACCCATGCATCCACTAACCCACGCATCCACACACCCACACACCCATGCATCCACTAACCTACGCATTCACACACCCACGCACCCACGCATCCACTAACCCACGCATCCACTAACCCACGCATCCACTAACCCACGCATCCACTAACACACGCATCCACTAACACACGCATCCACTAACACACGCACCCACACATCCACGCACCCACACAACCCACGCATCCACACACCCACGCACCCACTAACCCACGCATCCACACACCCACGCACCCACGCATCCACTAACCCACGCATCCACGCACCCACGCACCCATGCATCCACTAACCCACGCATCCACTAACACACGCATCCACTAACCCACACATCCACGCACCCACACACCCACGCATCCACACACCCACTAACCCACGCATTCACACACCCACTAACCCACTCACTCAATCATTGATTGATTCATTCATTCATACATACGGTACTTACCTCAGGGCGGAGCAGCACTGGAGGAGGGGCGTTCCAGCGAGGAGAGGAGGCAGAGCGGCGGCTACACCGGCGGGATCGGACACGGGGATCGAGGAGCGGTGAGATCGGACACGGGGGGGTGAGGAGGGGGTGAGGAGGGGGCGGGGATCGAGGGGGCGGGGATCGGGGGTGGGTGAGGAGGGAGCGGGCATCCTCCCCCGCAGCTAGCAGCGCGGCGGCTGAAGCCGCAAACAGACCCACATGGGAGGTGGGGGCCATCCAGAGGAGGGGGAGGCCTGAGGAGGGGAGGGGTAGGGCATCGCGGCGGGTGAAGCCGCAATCAGGTCCCGGCATCGGGCATGGGGGGCAGTGACAGGTGGGGGCCATCTTGAGAAGGGGAAGGCCTGAGGAGGGGGAGGGCATCCGCTCCCAACGCCAGCAGCGCGGCGTGTGAAGCCGCAATCAGGTCCCGGCATCGGGCGTGTGGGGGCAGTGACAGGTGGGGGCCATCTTGAGAAGGGGAAGGCCTGAGGAGGGGGAGGGCATCCGCTCCCAACGCCAGCAGCGCGGCGTGTGAAGCCGCAATCAGGTCCCGGCATCGGGCGTGGGGGGCAGTGACAGGTGGGGGCCATCTTGAGAAGGGGAAGGCCTGAGGAGGGGGAGGGCATCCGCTCCCAACGCCAGCAGCGCGGCGTGTGAAGCCGCACACAGGTCCCGGCTGTCACAGAGATCACAGCCGGGATCTATTTCATGCGTTCAACTCGCATGCAGTCGCAGCATGCCGCGACTGAAACTGGCTTTGCGAGTTCAATGCTTAAAATGCGCACCAGTGTGCCCGACATGATAGAAAACCACTTGTCCTAGTGCAATGCGAGTTTATCTCGCATTGCACTCGTGCGAGGCACTGGGATCATGTCGGATGATGTGCCTTCAGCCTAAGAACTATCTTCAGCATCAAGAATATTAAGAAGACCTAGAAATGACAATAAGGCACTAACAGAGTCCTGCTTTCAGCACCAAGTCCATGGGGGATTACATGAAGAGACAGAAGGATTTGCACAAACTTATATCCACAGAAGGTTTGGGGATAATTCTCCGAGATGTTTGGAACAGCCTTCCTGTTGAGTTCCTTCTAAATCGATGTACATATGTTCCTAGAAAAATTGTTGCTGTTTTGTTTTGAAGACAAAGTACTGCTCATACTAAATAATGATTGGATTTCATTTTTCTTTTATTTTTTCTTTGCATAATTAATAGAATAATAAACTATCAACACTTCTCTATTGTAAAACAATCTTATCTAGCTAAAACCTTTCCACAGTATTATCATTGTGTTATATTTTTCTAGTAAATAGCTAGCTCTTGGTGTAAAATATATATTCGGCATCTGTTCTTTTTTATGATTTATTGCTTTATTAATGGTGCTGAGAAGTTACTCTGATATTGTGACTGTAAGAACTGCAAAGTGTTTCTAAGTCTCCAGCTTGACCTGAGCCGGTCTTGTGATCTGTATATTAGAGCGGCCTATTTGAGTGATTTCCACAGTCAGAGGGCACTGCTGTGCGAGGAGATTTTACTGCAGAGATGTTCTAGCTGTTCCTTGAGTATATCTGAAATCAGTTTTATAGAAAGAATTCTGAAGGGCATATTTGCTTCTGGTCATAAGTAAAATCGCATTTAATGATTTTTGTCATTCAGCTGTCACTTTGTCTCTAAGTATCTAATCTTCATCTTATCATGAATGGTAGTTCAGGGTGAAGAGATCACCAAGACATTATAACTTTCAAATGTCAAGTTACTGTGATTGTATAAAGCATTAAAATACATCTCAGTCAACCTTTCTAATAAAAAGCTGAACTGGCTGATGATACAATAATGTGACTGTGTTCTATACATCTTTAACTATACATAGAGGAATGAGAGCTACACAATGGTACATTCTACCGGTATATGTGTGACCATGTTAGATCAATCCTTAGGCACAATTTGTCTTTTTGTCATAATTAGAGAAGATGGTCAGAACAAATTCCCCCACCTCCACTCAAATAAAATTGGAATTCAATTCTCACAAATCCATCAAAATGTTCTTTTTTGATATGGACAATTGAACCGAAAACACATTTTTTCAATTTATGCAACTCTAGTCACAATTTATCCCTTGCTCATGAGAGAGATCATTATTACTTCCAAACTCACCTACCTCATCTGGCGCATAGGCTGGTTTCACAGTATTGTTTTTTGAAACCGGGGGGATGCAGGTAAAACCCCGGATTCCCTCAGGACCCCACCTGAAATTGTAAAAACTGATGTCCTTGCACCGGTATAGTCACTAATTCGTCTCACAGATCTGTGATAATACCAGCGTGGGAGCATACAGTTGCTTCCGGTATTGTACAATTTTCCGCTGGATACAGAGACAATTGACATGCCTCCTAGGCTAAGGGGTGTGTCATTTACGACGGCGTTATGGGCATGCCCACTTAAAAACCCGGATCTGGCATCCAGATCAGTTTGATCCAGAGTCTGCCGAATCCGGGTTACATAGAGAGCTATTTTAAGTCAACCCATAGTGCCCCGTATCCAAGTGCTTCCACGTTTTGTCCCAGAGACCAAAAATTCACCAAACTGCATTTTTGGTCTCAGTGAAAAAATGGTGACACCTGGATCCAGGTGAACTGTATGCAATTGCAACTTCATCCAGCCAAAAATGATGTGTGTGCATCCAGTTTAAGATGAATACACATGGATGGCAAAAAACATCAGTGTGAAATTAGCCTTATAGTGTATATTCAGTATATGCACCAAGAGAAATTATTGTCACAACACCAAATAGAACCAATAGATGCTAAAAGAGTGTTAAATAATAATAATAATAATATAATATACTGTAGAAGAAGAGAAACATGCACTGGCAGATTATGTGAATGATAGTGGAGAACAAGCCTTGATGGAAGTAATCAACATAAAACTGCTTAAAGTACAACAGACAAAAAAGTTATACCATAAAAACGCAGAACAAAGCAGAAGAGCAAACTGGCAAAAGAAAGCTCTGCATGGACAATTCCTAGAGAAAATCGATGGTAAAGTTGACAAGGAAAAGATCTGGTTGTGGCTTATTAATGGAACATTAAAAAAGAAAACAGAGAGCTTAATTGTAGCAGCCCAAGAGCAAGTGATCCACACAAATACGATAAAGCCAGAATTGAAAAATCAACTACAGACCCCAAATGTCTACTGTGCAAGAAAGCAGATGAAATAACGGATCATATACTGAGCTGCTGCAAGAAGATTGTGCAGACTACAAGTAAAGGTATAATACAGTTGCTCAGATGATTCACTGGAACTTGTGCCACAATTACCATCTTCCTTTTACAAAGAACTGGTGGGATCATAAACCTGAAAAGGTCATTGAAAGTGAACATGCAAAACTACTATGGGACTTCCAAATTCAGACTGATAAAGTCTTGGAACACAATACTCCGGACCTTACCATTGTAACAAAAAGGAAGTGTGGATCGTCAACATGGCAATACCTGGTGACAGCAGAATTGTAGGAGAAGCAACTGGAAAAACGTATAAGATATGAGGACTTAAAGATCGAACTGCAAAGACTCTGGCACAAGCCAGTGAAGGTGGTCCCAGTGGTGATCGGCACATTGGGTGCTGTGCCTAAAAACCTTGACCAGCACTTGAAAACAATTGGAGTTGAGAAAATAACAATCTATCAGCTGTAAAAGGCCACCCTACTGGGCTCTGCACGCATCATTCGCGATATATCACGCAGTCCTAGACGCTTGGGAAGTGTCCAACAAGTGATTTAATACAAAATCCAGCATAATGATCTTATTTGCTGTGTGTAATTGTTATAATAATATAATATGTATTCATTTACATAGCGCTATTAATTCCATAGGCTTTACATACATTTGCAACACTGTCACCATTGGGGCTCACAATCTAAACATCCTATTATTATGTCTTTCAAGTGTGGGAGGAAACCGGAGTGCCTGGAAGAAACCCAAGCAAACACAGGGAGACCTTTAGATACACTCTAACTGTCTAGGACATTTCTTATCCATCTGTTTTTAAAGGAAAAAATATACATTTCAGCTTATGCATTATGGTATTTGGAGGCATACAGTAGGGCTTTGAGTTTAGTATATTTGCTATGAAATTTCCTCAGCAAGAGTGCACATAAAAAGCCTTGATTTAGTATGAACAAAACTTTGCTATATTATTAAAAATGAGAATTTTGTATATATTTTAAAATATTTTACATATGTATGTTTATGTATATGTTTATGAAGAGCCAATGTAAGAGATGCAGCTAGGCTTTCCATCACTTAGAGAAAAGGCACAGTTTACTGCCTTAGAAAAATGACTGAACACACCTACCAGGCAAAAGTGGCTAGCTGGTTCCAAACACCCAAGATACATGCTTCAGTTTCCCCCTCCTCCAGATATGTTCCTGGCTACAATATATAGTATCTTGTACATGGTAGCTGCATGTTGCACTTACCGTATACATGCTGGGCAGCCATGGTGATTGATGACTTACACATAACTCCACTTGTTTGCAGCGGTAAAGCGATATGCATAATTATTTTTATGTTAAGTGGTAGTAATGAGATTCTAAAGTTGATTTATCACTTGGTTTACTTGAAGAATGCCTGGAACAAAGTACTTTCATTTGCATTGCATTTACATTAATAAGTTATTTTAAACATTTCCTAAGAAGACGGCAAGCTTTCATACGGCTATTATAATGTAGAAGTAGTGTGAGGAGTTTCACTATGTGCCAAATGGGCAGCACTCCATCCCCTACTCTGTATCTAATTATTTGCTAATTAAGATAATTAAAATACACAATTTAACTCATACAGTTTAACGCCAGATTTCAATTGCAATATAATGCCAAAAGTGAACTGGTGTTTACCTCAAGTATAGCAGACTAAATTATTCATGTGTTAATGCTAGCCTTATACAAAGTCAAGTAACGTTTTAGGGCATTTTCTGGTACTTTGTTCGTAAAGTTTAATTGTTGTAAAATCTAAAGTTTTGTAACTCTTTATTATACATTAGTATCAAGCAATCAGCATTTTCAAAATGCAATCCTACAGCTGGATTATGCTCTGCTCACAATGTGTTTCAGCCCTCAGATGCAAGCATACATCATATACAACCCCTGGTAAAAGGTTTGGAATCACCGGGCTCAGAGGATGTGCATTCAGTTGTTTAATTTTGTAGAAAAAAAGCAGATCACGGACATGACACAAAACTAAAGTCATTTCAAATGGCAACTTTATGGCTTTAAGAAACACTAAAGAAATCTTGATAAAAGAATGTACTAGCCAGTACCGGTTACTTTTGTAGACCAAGCAGGGGGAAAAATTATGGAATCACTCAATTCTGAGGAAAAAATTATGGAATAATGATAAACAAACATAACAACACTCAAATACATCACTAGTATTTTGTTTCACCAATTCTGGCTTTTATAACGGCTTGCTGTCTCTGAGGCACAGACTTAATGAGTGACAAACAGTACTCATAATCAATCTGGCTCCAACTTTCTCTGATTGCTGTTGCCAGATCAGCTTTGCAGATTGGAGCCTTGTCATGGACCATTTTCTTCAACTTCCACCAGAGATCCAGGGTCATGAGGATGGTGAGAGATCAGCCTAAAACTACATGTGGGAAACTTGTTTATGATCTCAAGGCAGCTGGGACCAATGTCACCAAGAAAACCATTGGTACCACATTATGCCGTAATGGACAATGAATTAAAATCCTGCAGTGCCTGCAAAGTCCCACTGCTCAAAAAAGAGTGTGAGAAACATTATGTTTTGGAGCTGTTTCTCTGCTAAGGACATAGGACTACATCACCGCATCAATGAGAGAATGAATGAAGCCATGCACCGTAAAATCCTGAATGACAACCTCATTCTCTCCACCAGGACATTAAAAATGGGTTGTGACTGGCTCGTCCAGCATAACAATGACCCAAAACGTATAGCCAAGGTAACAAAGGAGTGGCTCAGAAAGAAGCACATGGGTCATGGAGTGGCCTTGCCAGTCTCCAGACCTTAATCCCATAGAAAAAGTATGGAGGGAGCTGAAGCCAAGCAACAGCCTCAAACTCTTAATGATTTAGAGATGATCTGCAAAGAAGAGTGGACCAAAATTTATCCAGACATGTGCGCAAACCTCATCATCAACTACAAAAAACATCTGACTGCTGTGCTTGCCAACAAGGGTTTTACCACCAAGTATTAAGTCTTGCTTGCCAGAGAAATCAAATATGTATGTCTCTCTGCAAAATGCAAATACATTTATATAATTTAGACAATGTGATTTTTTTGGATTTTATTTTTTTATATTATGTCTGTCACTGTTAAAATTAACCTACCCTTAAAATTATAGACTGTTCATGTCTTTGTAAGTGGGCAAATTTACAAAATCAGCAAGGGATTAAATTATAATTGTTTCCTTCACTGTATATATACTAGCAGTAGTCCCCAGCATTGCCTGAAATGATAACTAACTGTTCTTCAAAGTAGAATGGGTTAAAAAAGTCTTGCTTCTCTCTGCTGAGATACACAAGCTGCAAGTGTAATACAGGGGCTATGTGTGGGCTCACTAATAAGGTTCATACTTGGAGTGTAGGGCAAGACTTAGGTGCCAGCCTGCGGGGAGTGAGGTCGCACATCATGGTTTGGGGCGCCGACCCCACTGTTAGGCTGTATTATCAGGGACAGTAACCCAATTTTAACCTCTGAGTATATGGTGTACCTATTTGACTAAAACCCTCTAATCCTTTGCAATTGACCCCTTGCAGTGTCTCATACTTTATATGGACAAGTGAGGGCAGGCAGAGGGATAGTCGACGTGGAGTGGGGGTGCTACATCGTTTTGTAGGGTGCCAACCACAACTGTTAGGTAAGGGAAAGGAGGGAGTCTAGTGTGCAGGGACTAGATCTTCCTTCCTCCCTTTCACTGTGCACTTAAGTCTTTTAACCCCTTTTTTGTTGCTTGAGTTTGCATAATTTACCGTATATACTCGTGTATAAGCCGACTTTTTCAGCCCAAAAATTGGGCTGAAAAGTCCCCCCTCGGCTTATACACGAGTATATACATGTGTGTGCTGAGTGTGACGGGGACGGGGGCTCTGACTGGGGGCAGGAGGAGGCAGGAGGGGGCTGCAGTGACACCGCGCGGTCACGTGGGCCCGCCTCATTGATATGCACGCATCCCCCTGTCCATCCCCGGCAAGGGGATGCAGTGCATATTGCCGGACACAGCCCCTGGCGGCCCCCGGCAGTGGTATGCATCCCCAAAACCCCCCGCCTAGTACCGGGCCCCCATGCTGCGGCACAGCATACAGTAGTTCATACACTACCATCTCTCCCTGCAGCGCGCGGCTCCTCCATGTCCCAGCCGGCATCTTCCTGTAGTGTCATGTGACTGGCGCATCACATGACACTACAGCAACAAGCCGGGCGGGAGATGGAGGAAGCGCGCGCTGCAGGAGATGGTAATGTATGAGCTACTGTATGCTGTGCCGCAGCATGGGGGCCCGGTACTAGGCGGGGGGGCTGTATACCACTGCCGGGGGCCCTGTATATCACACTGCTGGGGGCTGCAGTATACACCTGTGCTGGGGGCTGCTGTATAAACCCCCGGGGGCCTGCTGTATAAACCCCCGGGGGCCTGCTGATACCCCCGGGGGCCTGATGATACCCCGGGGGCCTGCTGATACCCCCGGGGGCTTGCTGATACCCCCGGGGGCCTGCTGATACCCCCGGAGGCCTGCTGATACCCCCGGGGGCCTGCTGATACCCCTGGGGGCCTGCTGATACCCCTGGGGCCTGCTGAATACCCCTGGGGGCCTGCTGTATACCCTGGGGGCCTGCTGATACCCCTGGGGGCCTGCTGATACCCATGGGGCCTGCTGTATACCCATGGGGGCCTGCTGTATACCCCTGGGGGCCTGTTGATACCCCTGGGGCCTGCTGAATACCCCTGGGGGCCTGCTGAATACCCCTGGGGGCCTGCTTATACCCCTGGGGCCTGCTTATACGCCTGGGGGCCTGCTGTATACCACTGGGGGCTGCTGTATACCATACTACTGGGGCCTGTATACCACACTGCTGGGGGCTGTATACCTCACTGCTGGGGGTTGTATACCTGTGCTGGAGTCCACCCTCGGCTTATACGCGAGTCAATAAGTTTTCCCAGTTTTTGGGGGCAAAAGTAGGGGGGGTCGGCTTATACACGGGTCGGCTTATACACGAGTATATACGGTAATAAAGTTTGGGTTATATATATATATATATATATCAAGAAAAAAATGTCTCTGCAGCACACAGCTACTACCAATATTGTACATATGCTAACATGCAAAAAATGAGGAAAAAATTTTAAAAACTTACGTTTTTTCAAAAAACTCATTATTCTTAATTTTTATTTTCTGGGGCTCTTAGTACACACATTGGGCAATGTCTGCTTGCTCACCAAACACGCCATAGTGCCCCCAGGTCTGATGAGTCCTGCGCTGACATCCCTGTCCTTCTTTTCCTCCCTGTCCCACTTCTAAGTGGGTGGACACCATCTCAACCTCAGACCACCTGTGGGTGATGAGGGTGCTAAGTGCAGTTTTTTTTTCTGCTTTGTGTATAAGATGTGGAGTTGCTGGCTCCATGAGTGCACTTAGCACCCATAGCTGGCTGAATGCTGATTGTGTTATTTTACGCACTTTCTAATGAAGCTTTATTTGGTAAATGTCATGTACATTATTGGTATTACAAGAGCTATGTGCCTTAGTATTGCTCTTTATTTTCTCCCTACATCATCGGTCATCAAATCGTTAAACTTGTGAACATTTCCAGGCTTATAAAGTCTTTTATAACTTGCAATTAACCATCAGAGTCGGATACTCTATGGCAGAGGTCCCCAATGTCAGTCCTCGAGGGCCGAACCAGTGCAGGTTTTCAGGATTTCCTTACTATTGCACAGGGATTGGAATCATTGCCTGCTGTGCAATACTAAGGAGATCCTGAAAACCTGCACTGGTTCGGCCCTCGAGGACTGACATTGGGGACCTCTGCTCTATGGTATAAATATTAAGTGCCACTGAAATCCTTGAGAAACATTTCACAGCTAATGGTTTCCGTGAGAAAATAAAGCTAAATAATTAAGGGAGTCATTGTGATTGGAACTATGCTTGTGAAATCTACAGGTTAATGTTAAAACTAATTACTATATGGAAGCTTTACATATTGTTAGCTTCTATTATCTCAGAATGGATCAGAGCTCACTGAGCTCCGCTGGTTATGAAGTCATTATTATTGACTGGGTGCACTATGCTAGTATTATGGTGGCACTCTGCAGGCATTGTTGGATTTAAGGCAATGTTTATGGGACATAAAGTTGACACTGAATATTCAGGGGCATTTTTATAGATTATAACATCAATCTGTTAGCGAAGTTGCTTATGGGGGGGCACATTGCTGGAACCATTTATTAGAAGAAATGCTCTAGTGCTATTGTTGGAACAGGCAGAAGTAGGCAAATGTATATATTGCCACTGTGATGACATGTAATGCGTACAGTTGGTTTTTAAGGTATTTAAAGGGTATTTTCATGACTTAGAAGGAGTCAGCAAATCTGCTGAAATTTCAATATGTTTTGTTTTAATTCAGCCAGGAAAGTCCATTTGTATTTAAAAACAATCCTCCCGTCAGCCCTCCTCAGATCTCTTCTGCCACCTATCCTTCTATCAGGTTTTCTTCTTTTTTTTTAATTCTGTCTTTTATGTCATTCTTCACTAGGCCCAACATGATCATATACTGTGCTGTGAGGGTCATTGACATCATTAATGTGCATGCCACTTCCCGTTATTGCTTATATTGTAATGCATGTCATTAAAGTATCATTCCAGCATTTTTTTCTTACTACTGGAGTGGTGCTTTAGATGTAAGCCCCCTACCCCCTATCTTATCCTGACCTCCTGGCATCTTCTTCACCTCTTACCGATACTGCTCCAGTCTCGTGCCATTTTGTACTTCTGACAAAAGTTACATCACAAGAGTTCAATGCATCTCTATGAGACCAAAACAAGGCTCTATAGAGATATATTGGAAAGTTTTCTACAGTGTGCCCCATGAAACACTGGAGCACGTTTGCAGGTCACTTTTTGCTGGATCCAAGCACAACAACATCGATAGCCGGTGAAGCCACCGGAAGATGAGTATTTGACAGGGGGAGCAGGGGACTTGCATTGAAAGTACCACCACAATGGTGCAATAAAAAAAAACACTGTAGTGGTGCTTTAAAAGGTAATCACATTCTAGATGATGGCATATGGCTAAGAGGGCAATGACAGCTGTGGAGCCTTAAACAGAGATGAAATTAGAGAGAAAAAGACAATAGACGAAGGAACTGATCAGAGGAGTGCTGGAGGTGAGAGTAGTATGTGAAGGGTCTAGGAGTGATGAGAATATGAATTTTTAGCCACTTCATGGCCTCAGAGCGCAGAAAAATGGTGGCTAACAAAATGTCTTATTATGGAAAATTCATATTTTTGAGGAAATTCATAATTAATTGAATTTGTTATTTATTGATTTGCATATGTTTAGTCATTGATATTACAAAAATAGGGTTCTAGCGCTCTGCATCTCTGCTGTTAAGCTTTATTGGGGACTTTGGCAATGAGAGAGCTTGCAATACTTTTCACAGCTACTGCATGATGTATGCAACTGTGCTGCATCCAATACACCATAGCCCCTACAATCAGGTGATCCATGGGGTTCCCAAGTGTCAGACCCCACCAATCCAATATTATCTTATCCTAAGGTTAGATCATCAATTTGAAAGTTCCGGAAAAATGACATGATTATGGGATGCATTCTGGAACATGGTTAACCTTTGAAACACACCAGGCTGAAATGAAATAAAAAATTGTTCAAAACTCCTCTACATCTTGCACGCCCAAAAAATTTGCATCAAATTATCCTTCCAAGTAAAATAAATGCTTCTTGTTTTTTCTTAAGAACGTGCTGTTCTGTAAAGCTGCTGTAAATATACATTCAGATACAACATGCTGTACAATTACATTACAGCTGTTCCAACGGTCTTTGATGTGAACAGGGTGTTTAACAAAGCTAAAATGTTTCCTCCTGTAGAAGATCCGTCAGATCCACTGGTAATGCTAATGGAGAAACCTTAGGGTGCCTATACACATTAGATTTGCCTAATGTAAAGACTGTAAAACAGCAAACATTCGAGAGGGAATTGGACACAAGTAAAGTTTCAAAAAGAATGGCAACTACTGTATCAGACACGTTTGAAATGTATGTCTGTTTCTTGCAAGTTATAGGGTTAAATATCTCAAAGCCAATTTGTCTGTATGCTCCCACTGATATACAAAGCTGAATGATTGACTTGTAGTAATAGACAAATTATTCTTGATGGGGATGTATTCTGGCCAGTCATTATTAAACAAAATAGATTAACTTGTATTTTATTAATAATTATAAGTATTTTTGAAATAAATATTTTAATTACATTTTTTTTAATTTGATATATAATCATTTTGTTTGTGCTTGTGATGTTGAAACAGCTCCCTAAAGAAAGAAAAGGGCCCAGTATTGATTGGGGGAGTTATGTGAGCTTGCTCTTTGATATATGCATGTCATTATGCACACCTGAAGTGTGACTGGCCACTACGTCTACTGTAAGAAAACATTTTTGGTCTGTGTTCTGCTCTTCTCCCTGTTTGCCAATACGTTCCAGCTCAATACTATATACTAGAGCTATGGCACTCAGGGAGAAGATCACAGTGCAGACTGTAACCCTGCTGTGCTCACCTCAGGTGTGCTGCGCTGCTGTGTATTGCACTGAGCCAGAACATAGTGGCACATAGGAAGAAGTTCACTGTATGAGCCATTAGTTCCTGGCTCAACACGGTAACAGGTTGAAGAGGGAAGTGCTCTGTCAGTCAGACTTTGGGTGAGCAATGTGACACCAGGGTAATGGCACATAGGCAGATCATTGTGCACACTTGAGGTCAGCACCGCTAACAGGGATTTGTGTGACATAACATCTTGGGAAGAAATAGAGGGGCACTACAAGGACCATAATCGCAACTTTATGGACATGATATCTGCTGGCTGGGCTGGGCAGATCAGCAGAAGTATATGCCACTACAACTAGTCAAATTAATTAGCATGTGAAGGATCACAAGATTAAAATGCTGATCTTACGGTTATACAAGCAATTCTTCCTTAATATTGGGATTGCTTACAACAAGCTTTTAATAACAAATGCAGTGCTGTAATTAGTTAATAGAGGTAAATACTGCTGTCAGGTTCCCTTTAAGAAAAATATGAAATACTTGCTTATTTTTTACTTTATATTTTTTATTTTACAACAACAAAGGCATGCAAATAATTTTTTTCAATGGAGGCACGGCTAGAAACAGTGATTCAGACGAGCATTGTCTCTTTTTTTAACTTTGTTTTACTTATTTATGCTTTTTTATACTTTTTTTTGCTTTATTTGTTTATTTATTTTTAATCATTTTACACACTGTGACTCCCATAAGGTCTATAAAAATATATTTTAGGGAAATATGAAAATATTTACACATTCTCTTTATTGTAGATATCCTCTGTAACTGAGGATGGTATATTCGCCCTAGTTACAGGAGAATTTCAGCTGCATTACAAGGCTTATTGGGTCTCATAGACGCTTATGTTCTCTCCTTAAATTCAGCGATCACATGTTCACTGGTTCCAGAGGAGAAAGAATGGTCAGTGCTAGAAAATCTGCACGTAGAAACACTTATTCAGCGCTGTGGATATATTAATGTAAAGATCAACATGGTAATAAATAAAGATGAATAGATCTGATAGAATGCTAATTCAGCAATGCTAACAGATTTTATTGGGAAATTCTATTCGCAGCAAAGTTTTTCAATGAGAATTAAAATTCTCCCTTTTATGTTCTGAGGTCTCTCCTTGAAATAGCAAAATGTGACAGACCCCAGAGCATAATAAATATAACATGAAACAAAAAACATATTCTCACCTAACTGAGCACCTCTCTATTTGCCAATGCTGCTTCCTGCCTGTCCAAGTATCCTGTGACAAAATGGATCCCTTTAATATATAATGTAGGAGGATTTCTTATTTATCCTGACAATATTGTAATTTGGTTTTCAAACTTGTAATATGCCACTCATGGGCTACACAAGATTTCTAGGAGCCTGCTAGTATTTAAAGTGGGTAATGTAATTATCGTGCCTCATTGTATTGTGATTTAATCCCTACCCTGTGATAAGTAACTGGGTGTTCTTAGCGTCTTGTAGATGACTGTTAGTGTTTATTTTAATGTGTGTAATGCAATTATCTCTCCTCTAGAAGGTCAGAGAAACTTCATCCTGTTAGAATGCCATTGTATTATGATGTGGATTGTTGACTCTATGTAAATGGACCCATCCTCCATTGTTTAATGTCATGGATTGCAGACTAAATGTATCCTACTAATATTCCATAGTATTGCTATGTCAATCAGTATGTGTCTCTCTTACCAGGACTGCAATACTACTAAAAATATGTTATATGAGGCTTGAGGTCCAGCCAATGAAAAGACAGTCTTATTCCACCAATCGTTAAGTCCCCAATATCCTGCAATGAGGTCTGAGGGTATATAAGGAGGACTGTTCACTTTGACAAGCAGATTGGATACAGGCAGCTAATCTAGGATCTTCGGGTCCGATTGGCAAGCCATAACCCCAGGCCTAGGTATTTCGGTGCCTGGGGTTCGGTTTTAAAATGTCAATGTAGAGCAAAGCGTGGACTGTATGGACAGTTAAAGTCTATGGCAGTCAAAAGTATTTAAAGGGGTATACCTTCTGAGATATTTAACTGCATTATGAGAAAATAAGCCATAAATGCATGATAGATACAGATTCCAGAGCTTCTACTTCAAGAACAGGGCCACTTTACCCAATCCTAGAGGTTGCGGCACATTCACAGTTTACTGTATTACTTTCTTTGGGGGGTTAAAAAACTGTTGAGCTAGTGCATATTTTTCAGACAACTGTATTTTAGTATCTGTGTTGATATGGTGGTTAGAATATGGCAAACCTACATGGCCAATGTGCAAACTAAAAATGTTAAAAGTTGCACCAGTTAATTAGTTAATTTCTATGCTAAATTCAGATTTGTTCCTTGATTGTAAATAGCTTTCATTATTGTCTCCAGTTTGTAGTCTTGCATATAATTCACATTTATTTGATCAAAGATTTTCATTAAGTAAGGAGAGTTGTGTTGATTTACATCCTGGCACTTTGTGCTTTTACAGTAATTATAAAGGGAGCAAAAAGGACTTTGTAAAACAATTATTCTGCAGTGATTGAACTAGAACAGTTCCCACAATTCACACTAATAATTAACATTGTAAACAAGCTGTTTTCGATTCATTGGAGTACAAATGACTCCTGCCTGCCCTGCCGAAATTCAGTGTTAGGACCTAATGCATGTGTAATAGGAACATAACACCTACCAAAACATGGGAGATATAGGGTTTCATGGAAGCAGACACAAGGCACCTGGTAAGTATAATGTTATGATAGGCAAAAAAAGTTTTCATGGACTACTGCCTGTTAGGAAAAGACTTTCTGTATTAACCCTTGAGACTGGAAGTGCTTCTCAGTACTAAACAACTACAGTACTTCAATGAAATTAGACTGTAGGGAAAGGCAGATTAATTAGAACTATTGATGTTTGGCATCATCTCTTTACCAGAGTACAGTTTCATGGAATCCATATGTTCTTCCTGTATACAAGTGGGTGTTCTATGAATTCTCTGATTTTCTCTGACAACATGAACATTCGTTATCCAACATGGGAATAGTCGCTGTTATGTGGCCCAACTGTTGTGAATGTGCTGGTTGGGACGTCAAAAATATGTCCCTCTCTTTAACTGTCTGCTTTCCAAATTAATGATAATAACAGATGTCCGCTCACAAATAACCACACTTGACTCGGGTGCAAGGATGGAAGAATTCTAAGTTTACTAGGAAGCACATCAATTTAACAGACAATTCTGCGGGTGATTACCCCAGAATAAGAAGATCATTCATTAATTGGTTGCAAAATGTTAAATATAACCAATGATTGGTCACTAATAGCTGAGAGTTGGTTGGATTATGCAAATTTATTCTAAAAACATATGTATCCTTGTATTTTTTCCATCTTTCGGTGTTATCGACATGTTGTTGACATTATCGACCCATCACACTCCCACATTATCTGGTGTTTTTGGAATATCTTCCCTTTTAACCAAAATATGCTAGGCATTGGCAACACTCCAGACTCTGAAGCCTTCACCGTTCCTCTAAACACAGTACATAACTTGCTGTGCAATACTTGATATGAAAACACGACTTATTCTTCTTAAAGGCATCACTCTAGCTATTATAGGTAAATGCTTTATTATTTGTGATATGATTGTAAGATGCTCATGGTGCCTTTCTTGAGTGCGGTATTCCTGTGCTAGTACACATTATACAGCATATGTAGTAATATATTACTCCGATCATTACATTGTGCTATCTCATCACAATTTCAATTATTTAAGTGATATCACCTCTTGCAGATCCCCATTGCATCTTGACAGAACGATATTAAGTATCAATGCCCTGAGACAGCTCAGTGAACAGGATTATTTGCTTCAACTTTATTGCACTAAATGCAACTTTACTGTGATGTTCCTGTGTAATATCTGCACTGTGTGACAACATGATTTAAACTCAGTTCTGAACTTTGTTATGGTAGACTGGGGCCCAGTGGAGGGCTCGGTGTGGGGGAGAAGGATAATTTACTCTCCCTGCACCTCCAGGCTAGTCTTTTAGCAACAGTTCAGGGTCTTCCGGTGCATAAGGAACATTGTATTTATAAACGACTGCCGGCCGCATCATAAGCTATAAAAGGCCTCTGTCCATTTTACAGATTGTGATACAAACACAGGGCAATATGGCAGCACTCTACCTTTAAATTCCCATATCTGAATCTCTAAGGACTGGCATTGTGCTATATGTAAAAAAAATGGAGGAATATGTGGAATCCAACTGCGCTTCTATACAATTGACCATATACCAAGGAAATCGGTGAATGCAAGTCTCTTTATTCAATGTGTTTCAAGATGTATTCCTCACTCCTTCATCAGGACAACCACCAATACTAATACTTGTTTGCTCAAGAGACATGTATGTCAGGACTGGTAGCTCCATACCTTCTTGGGCTGCTTGTGCTCCGCGTGTGCTCTTTCTCTTTGGCGGGTCACCTGTTGCCCTTCACTGGCCTCCAGGGGGCTGATTTTAAGCGTGTGCTCACTTAGTCCAGGAATTGTATTCTTGAAGTATTACTACTAGTATTGCTGGGAGGCTGGATGCCATCGCTCCCACCAATTATGCTGTTAAGGGGATGTCAGGATGTCAGGTCCCCTGGTGTTAGCTGTTGCCAACGACTACAGGACACTGCCTACTGGGGAAGTCAGGTGGTGGGAGATTCCCTCCATTCCATTCTCCTCCCCTTCTCCAGTACCTTTGTGGTCTGGGAGTGTAGATTGGGCATTGCCCCAGCGTGGTTCGGTGACTGCTGGGTGATAGATTTAAACCCTGCCATTTTCTCTGTTTGTTGCTGCTTATTTCAGTTCTGTTGGGTGGTTGACGTCAGTACTGTGGTTCTGAGGTGATTCATGCTGTGTTCTCTGTTTTTGGGTATCATAGTTCCTCTTTAGTTATTGTGGTTTGCATAATGGTGGTTCTGGTGTATTTGACCTGCCTGCTGCTTGTCTGTCTAGACACCAGCTGCTGTGTTGCTTGCCACCTATTAAGGGCTCTGCTAAAATTCCCCTTACCAGAACCAGGAGGAAGATGAAGAGTATACCTAGCCCTCAATGGTGTGCAGTAGTGCGATGTCTAGTACAAAGTGTGACCAACTCACTGCACTTGCTGGTTTGCAGCTAGTCATTTTACCATCACCCAGCTTTACAAAAGGCCACCATTGATGCCTATTTATTTCTCCAAAGACCAGGCCAGATATGACGGAAAAGTGATGTGACGGTATGGTACGATTATTGAGTGCTGCTGCCACTGGGCATCTTGTTAGATCAAACTGGCAGAATTGCTTTGGGAAAGGGTGAGGGGATGTTTTCATATAGTCATCCCTTAAGTGACCTAATCAAATTTTTGCTGGTGACTTATGTCCCCCATCCAGGGCTGCCACGAGGAATTTTAGGGCCCCATACTGGCAACATTTTCAGGCCCGATTAAGAGTTCACCCATGCTTTGCCTCCACTTTATCTCCACCTCCACCTTTATAATCTTCCACTGTCACTGACATTTCACTTCTGCTCCACATCCTCACCAATCAGACATTAACAGCATACAATACTTCTCTCGTGCATCCACCATACTCTGGAACTCTCTTCCACACCACGTCAAACACTCCCCTATCCTGGGAACCTTCAAGAAAAACCTGAAGACCCACCTCTTCCTTCAAGCCTATAACCCTGAGACCTAATCCGCTGCACCATCTTATCTCTCCCCCTCCTACTGTCTCCGACCCATCACCTATAGACTGTGAACCCTTGTGGACAGGATCTCTGCCCTAATGTACCTGTATGATTTATTCGTCATTCTTTATGTTCTCGTCCTTGTTCTGCCCTTACACATGTACAGCGCCATGGAACCAATGGCGCTATATAAATAAATAATAATAATAATAATAATAAATAGTTACCGAATAATACCACATACATAAAAGGAATACCAACACACTATGACCAGACCACATAGTGAATGAATGCTAAAATACTGATCATTAATAAAAGAACTACAATACTAATTAGGCATAAGTGCCTTTATACATTGACGCTTTGTATATAGTATACAGTGTATAGTGTCAGTGTACAGATTATACAGTGATTACCAGTGATATTATACATAGGAGCTATGTACAGTGATGCTCACCATTATTGGCATTCATTCTTTTTTTTCATAGACTATACAATAGCTTCAGAAATAAATGGAAATGTATCAAAGTTATATTCTCAGGTTTTTTTTTATTAATGGTCCAAACTTACATATTACCATTTCAAAGAAGAAAGGCCATTCTTGCGATGCACAATACAAAATAATATTGTAGTACCATGTTAGCTAGAAAAATCTATGTAAATACTTATGTCCCAAAAAAATGAGAAAAGTATTCAAGAAGTGATACCTTTATTGGCTAATCAGAGAAATTATATTTGTAAGCTTTCAGAGCTCAAAAGGCCCCTTCATCAGGCAATATTACAAGTTTTATATTAAACAAGTATTATATTACTAGATGGCGGCCCGATTCTAAAGAATCGGGTAGTCTAGAATCCATATATAGTTTATTTAGTAATAGTTAGGGGAGTGCGGGGAAATAAATTGTGTGTATACATGTGGCTCAGTGGGTAGCAGAGTATACGGTGGCTCAGTGGTTAGCAGTGAGTGCGGTGGCTCAGTGGTTAGCAGTGAGTGTGGTGGCTCAGTGGTTAGCAGTGAGTGCGGTGGCTCAGTGGTTAGCAGTGAGTGCGGTGGCTCAGTGGTTAGCAGTGAGTGCCGTGGCTCAGTGGTTAGCAGTGAGTGCGGTGAGATTGGTCAGCACAGTGGCGTGGGCAGGGCAGCACCGTGGGCAGAGTGGTCAGCGCACCGCCGTGGGCAGAGTGGTCAGCACACACATACATACATACACACACACACACACATACACACACACACTCCGCTAAAGTTAGCACCGACCCTGCATCTTCCCCGCCGGCTGGATCCTGAGTTGACATGTCGCCGCCCGCGGACGACTGGATCCAATATGGCGTTCGGGAAGTTTGGGGAGACTTCTTGGACGCTATATTGGATCCAGTAGTTCGGGGGTGGCGAAATGTCGACTGAGGATCTAGGCGGCTGATGCAGGGGCTGTGGTAAGTATAGCGAAGTGTGTGTGTGTATGTGTGCGGACAAAGTGAGGGAAGTGCGGACAAAGTGAGGGAAGTGACTACATACACACATATATACACATACTGTACATTGCATATGGAGGGGTGAGGAGAGCGGAGGCTAAAGGGGTGAGGAGGGGTGAGGAGAGCGGAGGCTGGAGGGGTGAGGAGAGGTGAGGACAGGGGAGGCTGGAGGGGTGAGGAGAGGTGAGGACAGGGGAGGCTGGAGGGGTGAGGAGGGGTGAGGACAGGGGAGGCTGGAGGGCAGAGGACAGGGGAGGCTGGAGGACAGAGGACAGGGGAGGCTGGAGGACAGAGAACAGGAGAGGCTGGAGGACAGAGGACAGGGGAGGCTGGAGGCACAGGACAGGGGAGGCTGGAGGGCAGAGGACAGGGGAGGGCGGAGGGCAGAGGACAGGGGAGGGCGGAGGGCAGAGGACAGGGGAGGGCGGAGGGCAGAGGACAGGGGAGGCTGGGGGCAGAGGACAGGGGAGGGCGGAGGGCAGAGGGGAGAGCGGAGGCTGGAGGGTAGAGAGGAGGCTGGAGGGCAGAGGACAGGGGAGGGCGGAGGGCAGAGGGGAGAGCAGAGGCTGGAGGGTAGAGCGGAGGCTGGAGGGCAGAGGACAGGGGAGGCTGGAGGGCAGAGGACAGGGGAGGCTGAGGGCAGAGGACAGGGGAGGGCGGAGGGCAGAGGGGAGAGCAGAGGCTGGAGGGGAGGGCGGAGGCTGGAGGGGAGAGACTGGAGGGGAGAGCAGAGGCTGGAGGGGAGAGCGGTGGCTGGAGGGGAGAGCGGTGGCTGGAGGGGAGAGCGGAGGCTGGAGGGGAAAGCGGAGGCTGGAGGGGAGAGCGGAGGCTGGAGGGGAAAGCGGAGGCTGGAGGGGAGAGCGGAGGCTGAAGGGGAGAGCGGAGGCTGGAGGGGAGAGCGGTGGGTGGAGGGGAGAGCGGAGGGCGGAGGGCGGAGGCGGGAGGGGAGAGCGGCGGCGGGAGGGGAGAGCGGAGGCGGGAGGGGAGAGGCGGGAGGGGAGAGCGGAGGCGGGAGGGGAGAGGCTGGAGGGGAGAGCAGAGGCTGGAGGGGAGAGCAGAGGCTGGAGGGCAGAGCGGAGGCTGGAGGGGAGAGGCTGGAGGGGAGAGCAGAGGCTGGAGGGTGGAGCAGAGGCTGGAGGGCAGAGGAGAGGGAGGCTGGAGGGCAGATGACAGGGGAGGCTGGAGGGCAGATGACAGGGGAGGCTGGAGGGCAGAGGGGAGAGCGGAGGCTGGAGGGGAGAGCGGAGGCTGGAGGGGAGAGCGGAGGCTGGAGGGGACAGCGGAGGCAGGAGGGGACAGCAGAGGCAGGAGGGCGGAGGCTGGAGGGGAGAGGCTGGAGGGGAGAGCGGAGGCTGGAGGGGAGAGGCTGGAGGGGAGGGCGGTGGCTGGAGGGGAGAGCGGAGGCGGGAGGGGAGAGCAGAGGCTGGAGGGGAGAGGCTGGAGGGGAGAGCGGAGGCGTGAGGGCAGAGGCTGGAGGGGAGAGCGGAGGCTGGAGAGGAGAGCGGTGGCTGGAGGGGAAGGCGGAGGCTGGAGGGGAGAGCGGAGGCTGGAGGGGAGAGCGGAGGCTGTAGGGGAGAGGGGAGGCTGGAGAGCAGAGGCTGGAGGGGAGAGCGGAGGCTGGAGGGGAGAGCGGATGCGGGAGGGGAGAGGCTGGAGGGGAGAGCAGAGGCTGGAGGGGAGAGCAGAGGCTGGAGGGGAGAGCGGAGGCTGGAGGGGAGAACGGAGGCTGGAGGGGAGAGCGGAGGCGTGAGGGGAGAGCGGAGGCAGGAGGGGAGAGGCTGGAGGGGAGAGCGGTGGCTGGAGGGGAGAGGCTGGAGGGGAGAGCGGTGGCTGGAGGGGAGAGCGGGGGCTAGAGGGCGGAGGCTGGAGGGGAGAGCGGAGGCTAGAGGGGAGAGCGGAGGCTGGAGGGGAGAGCGGAGGCTGGAGGGCGGAGGCTTGAGGGGAGAGTGGAGGTTGGAGGGGAGAGCGGAGGCAGGAGGGGAGAGGCGGGAGGGGAGAGCGGAGGCGGGAGGGGAGAGGCTGGAGGGGAGAGCGGAGGCTGGAGGGGAGAGCGGAGGCTGGAGGGGAGAGCGGTGGCGGGAGGGGAGAGCGGAGGCGGGAGGGGAGAGGCTGCAGGGCAGGGAAGGCTGGAGAGGCTGGGGAGGCTGGGGAGGCAGGGGAGGCAGGAGAGGCTGGGAGGCAGGAGAGGCTGGGGAGGCAAAAGAGGCTGGAGGGCAGGGGAGGCTGGAGGGCAGGGGAGGCTGGAGAGCAGGTGAGGCTGGAGGGCAGGGGAGGCTGGAGGGCAATGGAGGCTGGAGAGGCTGGAGGGCAGGGGAGCCTGAAGGGCAGGGGAGGCTGAAGAGGCTGGAGGGCAGGGGAGGCTGGAGAGGCTGGAGGGCAGGGGAGGCTGGAGAGGCTGGAGGGCAGGGGTGGCTGGAGGGCCGGGGAGGCTGGAAAGGCTGGAGGCAGAGGCGTAGCTGGGTGGGTGCAGACTCACCGCGGCCGGCGTGCGGCTGGTGTAGGTGGAGAGGAGGGGCGGGCAGAGGTGCAGGACAGGAAGTCCCGTCCTCCCTCCTCTACAGGCGCGCGGCGGGCGGCTGGCCGCACGGGGTCCCCCAGGGGGTGGGGGCAATGGGCCCCTCATGGCTTGGGGCACGGGGCGCTAGGCCCCCCTGCCCCCCGATAAGGTACGGTGGTGGGTGGAGGGGAGAGGCTGGAGGGCGGACGGAACTTCCGAGAGCGGAACGTTCCTCCGCCGCTCCTTGTAGCCGGGGGACCGCGTAGTGGTGACATCAGGACCATGGGTCCAGGCCATCACGGAAGTAGTATTCCGGAAGTGGCCTTCGGCTTTTATTGTATATGATACCTTGTAATATGCCTGATGAAGGGGTCTCTCGAGCTCTGAAAGCTTTCAACTATAATTTCTCTAATTAGCCAATAAAGGATCACTCCTTGAATACTTTTCTCATTTTTTTGAGACATAAGTATTTACAAAAAAGAAACAGAGTAAACAGCATGTGAAGCAATAAAGGTACCCCTAATTAATACTTGGTTGCACACCCTTTGGTATTGATGACATCCTTCAAACATTTCTTGTTGCCATCTATAACCTCCTTGCACTTGTCAGCTGGTATTTACTCTTCCTTTGCAGTTTGTTCAAACTCTTGAATGTTAGTTGGATTCTTTATCCCAATGGCAGATTTCAGCCTACTCCAAGGATTTTTACTGGAACTGAAGTTAGCACTTATCGCTGGTCATTTTAAAATAGTCGATTTTCTTCTTTTTCAACCATTCCTGTGTATTTTTGGATGAATGCTTTGGCTCAATGTCTTGGTGGAGGACCCGTGATCTTCAACTCAAAGCTAGTTTTCCAACACTGGATAGGACATTTTGCTATAAAATCTCTTGATAATTCTCTGCTGTCATAATTTCTGTGATACAGTCAAGGTCTCCAGTAACAGATGAAGCAAACCAACCTCACAGCATTATGGATCCTTCACCATGTGTGGCGCCCCTGCGACCAGGGTGGCCACAGGTAGGAACTGCAGCCAGGCAGGAGGATAGACAGGTTTTATAGCAAACACCTTTACAACACATATCCACTGACATAGACCCAAGCCGGAGCCTGGGACTCTAGGCAGGCAAGGGATAGTGGGCCAGCTATGAGTGGGTGAAGCATAGTCATGGTAACAGACTTGTATATAAGGGAGAAACAGGAAGCAGTTAGCCAGTAGGCAGGTGCCGAGCAGCCAAAACCAGACCAGTAGCATCAGGTCCGGGGAAGACGTTAGTGTGGCGCCCCGCACCGAGTGCGTCACAGGAGGGTATTGCAGCCAAAATAGCAGCAGCAATATTCTCTGACCCAGCAGTCATACAGTTAACTCAGAGATCCATACCCCACATGCATCACCAGTTAGAGGGCCAATAAGGTCCTGGTGGGAGGAGTGTGGGCAGTAGTGTGTAGGAGAGAACTGACTTGGCCACGGAGGTGAGAGGAGCAAGTCCAACGAGCTCTGCAACCTAGGAGAGGGGGCCTGCACAGTCCCGTGTAGCCCCCTGGCCATCCCCCCGGTTGAGCGCCATTATTCCGCTTCTATAACCGATCCACGGGCATCTACATGCGGGTGCAAAATCATCCCGTGCCCATCTACAACCGGTTTGCTGGTACCGAAGCTAGAAGGAGTTCAGCACTTCTATGCGAACCAGAGGAGTGGAGGGACCGCTTTACAGGAGCACCCCACCACCGCCAAATCCAGTCGTCTAACCAGCGGTGTACCCACCAAGGGACCCAAGGCTCCCCAAAACACCCATAACATATACTTTGGGTAGGGCATTGAAGCAGCCTCCCTGTACCCGACCTGGTATTCCTGGGCAACAACGGCAACATCACTTAGCTAGAATGGAGAAACACCGTGGATCTCTGAGGGACAATTATCACTGCTGAGTCCACCCGGTCCACTACCCGTCACTGTATGCCATGTACTGCCTGCTGGTTACAGTAAAATACCCGTTACAGAGACTTCCAGTGTCCGTGCTTCCTTATGAACTGCTTTCATCAGCGCACTAAGTAACCGCAGCTGCCTCACAACATCTTGCGCAGCTCCTGGCTCCGGGGATCACCGCTCAGCCTGTGGGGAGCGTTCCATCTTGCTGAATTCCATCCCCCGGAGGCCCTGCAGCGTCGGTATAGTTACTGAAACTCTCATAGGTGGCGTCACGACAAATTAACCCCTAATCTGTTCAGCCATGACGTCTCTCTTTTTGATCTATACCACCGGGCCCCACTACTGGCAGGCGCGGTCCATCCGTGACAAGAAGGAGGAAGAAAACGCCTGTCCCTCCAGAGTCCCGGCTATGGTGAGTCATTAGGGCCGGCATATAACTAACAGAACAGCCTCTCCTGATATATCTGGGAAGTTACGCGGGTAGAGAAGAACCCGGTGATTCCTTGTGAGACAGGGACACCTAAGGTTAGGCTAAAACCAGAGTGTTACTCTGAAGGGGACTGAAGATTTACACCAGCTTCTCAGACAAACTGACGGGAACACAGATTCCAGGTCTGTGTTTCCACTACAGAGTTGGGAGCACATCAGCAACCAGGAGGACCCGGCTTGCCACCCATATATTTAGGGGGAAGCTTTATTAAGGGACCGAGCTGTCGCTCCGCAATCCACCTGAAGGAAAAGAGAGAGAATCAGCCTGGAAGGACATATAGAAAGAGTGAGGGGTCTCAGAGTGATAACCTGGCTGCAGAGGGTTCAGGTGTACCGGAGTCAACTGTGTAAAGCTGATGGGAACTGTATTGTACCGTGCATTGTTTGACTGAAGAATTGGAGAAGTAAACCCGGTGAACCCTGCTTCCGTGTCTGTGTCTGATTCCAGGTATAAAGAACTGTCAAAATCTTTAATTTTACCCTGTCAGGAGCTGTCCCGACCCCCGGCGGGCTCATCCACCTTGCTGCAGCATTCATCCATCCTCCTGACAGAAGTACACTGCCCACAACCCGTGGGTGGCATCACGACTGACTAATCCCTGTAAATAATCCCGCATTTATTGTGTGAACCCGGGACACAGTCCGGACCAGGACCGCCGTGACATCCTCAGCAGTACCCCGGTCCAGTATCGAGTACCCAGTCCCAGTGGGCTCCACACATGCTTAACTGTTGGTAAGGTGTTCTTTTCTTTATAAGCTTCATTGCGCCGATAGTAATCAAACTGTTGCATTGCCAAAAAGGTCTATTTTTATGTAATCTGTCCACAGAACATTTCCCAGAAGGATTGTGGTTTGTCAAGGTACTCTTTAGCAAAGATTAAGGGTTACTTTTTATGTCTTTTCTTCAGCAATAGTTTCTTCCTTGGCCTTTGCCCATAAAACTCTGCTTGGTTTAGTGTGCGGCATATGGTACTTGTTGAGAACCATGACCCCAGACTGTTACAGGTTGGTTTTCGGTCTTGGATGTTTGTTGTGGTGTTATTTCCACCATTCGTATCAAAGACATATCTTGTTGATTTTCCTTTTATCCTCACATCCAGGGAGGTTCTTGACAGTTCCATGCTTGGCAAACGTCTTAATAACATTGTGCACTGTTAAAACTGGGCTACCAAGGTCTTTGGAGATGGCTTTATACCCTTTGGAAGTCTTGTGTTTGCTAATAATAGCAGTTGTGATGTCCTCAGACAGCTCCTTTGTCTTCACTATTGTGACAAAGGAATAGGGCCTAACATGTGACTTTTTAAAACACTGAATTTATCATTCATTGACCAATTCATATCACATGGGCACTGTCAATTGTTCACAGGTGATTCTCATTTGTGATTTACCACAGGCAAGTCACAATATGTTTCCATACTAATTTAATATAAAGGGTGCCAATAGCAGTATCACAGCAAGCTTTAGGTTTTTCTTAGTGATGCAGCGATTTGAAGAAAGAGACAGCACTCACCGGTATGTGCACATACCGGTGAGTGCTGTCTCTTTCTTCAAATCGCTGTATAACGTCCTGGTGCTATGGATGTGCACCGCCGGAGGAGAACCCGCCAGGGATGATATCCCGGAACATGATTGTTGATACTGCTTAGTGCTCTGAATTTTCTTTTTTCTGGATTGTTTTTCTTAGTGATGGGCGATTCCTAAATTACTCGGAATCGCTTGACTCTAGCGAGTCCGAGCCCGGGACTCGCTACTCGTTGCGAGTCTAGCGAGTCCAATGTTAATGAATGGGGAAGCGAGTAATAGCGAGTAATGTGCGATTTACAAATCGCAGATGTGTCTCGGAAAGCGCTCGCATTGCCGTTTTGGCGGGTTAAGTGTGTGCTAACACTTGGCAGTGAAGCAGCACATTAGTCCCTGCAAAAATTATTAAGTGCGCACAAGTAGTCGCACAAGCAGGTGGTGTACGTGCTATTTGCAGGTAGGAGAGCAGCAACGCACTGGTCTGCCACAGAGAAAATAAAGCTGAAGGGGTTATTATGACCCAAAATCTATCAGGTGCAAAAAAATAAGAAATAGTACCTCAGCTAAGCCTCTGACTTCAGCTATTAGGAAAGCTGTGTGAGTAAGCTAAGCTATGAGGTCGGTCCTGTGTGCACTGTAATGGTTGGTTCACACATCACGATATCGTTCCGATATCGTATACAACGGCGCGGGAGCGCGCATTTTGTGCCCGGTTTTCCCTGAATCGCATCGGCGGTTTACACGCTGCGATATCGGGATACAACGTCCCTACGATGTGTACGCCCCCCGACCCAGGAACGACCATTTAACATGGGAGTGAATGGGTGACGTTGCAGTACACATCGGAGTTGGGCTGTCACACGGGACGATCCGGCTCCAACCGGCATCCGATATCGGGCGGTTGAAAAGCACGCTCATTCGACCCCCGATATCGGTTTACCATCGTTCCTGCATCGTATCGGATGTTCACACCGTACAACGCAGGAACGATATCGGGTCCAATGCACCAACCACGTGACTTTTGGTCGGAGTTGGACGCCGATATCGCAACGTGTAAACCCACCATAAAGGCTGCTCCTCCCTGCCTGCCTGCCTGCCTACAGTCCTCTACACAGTACTCCTCTGTCCTCCTGGTAGCCTTCAGAAGAGCTGTTTTGGTTAAATATAAGGAATCTTGAAGTTTCCCTACACTGACTGACACTCCCTATGATCTGCTCCAGCATCTACCTCACCCTGCACTAGCTCAGATCGTCACAGGAATGTGGAGGATATGGCGGTCACAAGGCTTATATACAGCCTCGCCTCTCATACATGACATCATGATGGACAGAAGCCAATCATTGGAATAAAACGATGTTTGGATGAGCGCTGGGATATGAAGACAGCTACACTTCAACAAGTATTTTACCTGTACGTTTATTGTTCAAATCACACTAGGTCCTCTCCCACAACATGTTTCGACGCTCAGGGCGTCTTCCGCAAGTGGAACTTGAGGAAGACGCCCTGAGCGTCGAAACATGTTGTGGGAGAGGACCTAGTGTGATTTGAACAATAAAGTTACAGGTAAAATACTTGTTGAAGTGTAGCTGTCTTCATATCCCAGCGCTCACCCAAACATCGTTATTGCCTGCATATCCATCTCCCTATGGGGAGAGCGGTGGAGCAGCTCCGGAGGAGAAGACAAATCTAACAGAGGAGAGGAAAACACGTGACGGATCACGTGCAATTACACAGGCGGACACCGAGGAAAAAGGGAATGAAATCCACACCGTCCAGAGAGAGACCCCGTGCACTCACTACGTGAGCCCCCCCTGTTGTGCGGACAGCACAACAGGAAAAGGTGAGTGTAACGGTGACTTAACAGAGGGTGGATATAAAACATATAGCAGCGTGGCGCAACCAATTTCTATATCTCATTAGAAGCCAATCATTGTCCTGCCACAACCAACATGGCTGTGGCATTACTGAATATGATTGGCTAACATGCTTGTCCATCTTCACAAGTTTTCTGACCTAACACGCTAGGCTGTCTCGGAAGCTTTGTCGGAACATAACAGATTCTGTATTCGCGAGTCCCGAATACAGTATACAGGACTCGGATTCGTAGACTCGCTCAGACTCGCTCAGACTTGCTGCTGACAGCGAGTATCCGTGAAGCGGTGCGATTGTTTAAACGATTTGGGGAGATTCAAGCTACATAGCGATGTGATATAGCGAGTCTAGCGAGTGAGAAAAAGTAAACTCTGACAAAACTAGGATTGCCATTGACTTGCATTGGACTCGTTACTGTGCGAGTAATCGCTGGGAAACTCACAGAGTACCGAGTCCTGCGAGTCCCTTACTACTCGCCGAGTAATGAGTCCTAGCGAGTAGATTCGCCCATCCCTAGTTTTTCTACTTTTCCCTCTCATTGATTTTTGTTTTAAATTGTTGTTTATCATGTGCACTTTTGTATTTAACATGAGTCTCTTACAAAAAGAGCTGTTTCACTTGATTCATTTATTTCAGGAGATATTCCACATTATGTACTTAAACTTCCTGGGTGATAAAGTGTAAGTGTACAGGTAACTCACTGACACACCAGTGACTCCTCTAGTTGAAGACATTCATGTTTGCTTGTCTTCTTCATCCATTGAAGACCCCTATCCTACTTCCTTCCAGGACTCGTCTCTGCAGACAATATTACACAGTTAGGCTAGGGTCAGACGTGCGTCTGGCCCTAGCCTGGCGCATCAGTTAAAAACTTTGTCCCAGGCAAGAATATTGCATGGCGTTAATGGCAGATAACGCAATGCGCCACCTGCCTGTGCATTGATATGTTTACCTTATGGCTCCTGCACCTGGCAGCTCCACTGAGAAGTCCTGGATATGTGCTTTTGATCAGCACACAGGAAACGCAGTATACAGCATTTTCCTGTGCGATGACAAAAAGTGCATATCCGGTTCTTCCCAGTAGAGCCGGCAGGTGCGGGAGCCATAAGGTAAGCATAGCAATTCACAGGCAGCCGGTGTATAGCATTACCTGCCGTTAACGCTATGCGCTATTCCTGCATGGGACTAAGTTTTTAAGTGATGCGCCAGGCTAGGGCCAGACGCAATTCAGACCTTAGCCTTATCTAGAGCACCTCCTCCAAAACACATTCCTCAAGTTTTCCCCGACTTCTACACTATGCCAGATGAAGAAAAAAAGTGACATAATATCGCCCTGCACAGTAACAGGACCCCCCCCATTAAAAGCAGTAACCTCAAAAATAAAATACATCACAGCAGTAATAATATCCCTTAATTTGCCCCTACAGTAATAATGTCCCACATTATGGTCTCTTCCTGTAATAATAACCCACGTAATGACCCCCATGTGTCTCTTTTCCTGGCCCCCATGCATCTTTATTCCTAGCTCCATATGTTCTCCCATTCTGTACCCATATGTTTCCATCTTGCATTCATTTGTTTCCTCATTCTGCCCCATATGATTCTCCAACCTGCCCCATCTTTACATCCTGACCCATATGTTTTTCCATTCTGCTCCATGTTTTCTCTTCCTGCCACTATATGTTCTCCCATCTTGCCACCATAGGTTTCCATCCTACCCCCATGTGTTCTGTCATCCTGCCCCATATGTTTCCACGCTGCCCGATATGTACTCTCATCCTGCCCCATATACTCTATCATCCTACCCCATATGTCTCCTTCTTCCCTCAAGTGTCTCCATCCTGCCCTGGTATGTCTTCATCCTGCCCCCATATGTTTCTCCATCCTTCCCCATGTGTCCCTTTCTTCCCCATATGTCACCATCTTGCCCCCATATGTTCTGTCATCCTGCTCCCATATATTTCTCCATCTTGCCCAATATATTTCTCCATACTGTTCTATATGTTTCCATCCTAACACTACATGTTTACATCCCATTCCAGCCCCCCTCCTTGCTTCTTCTCACTGGGTCCCATGTACGAGTAAGAGCAATAATGCCCTGATGACGGCCCTGCCCCCTCTACACACTGTAATGAAATCTGTAATATAATGAATATAATGACATATATCCCAAGCAGTATAGATCTCATGTCATTAAAGTACAGGTTTTATTACAGTGTGTGGAGGGGGGATATAAACTACCAGCAAAGAATTTGATTAGGTTACATTGGGGAGGACTATACTACAGTATAGAGTGTAAATTACAAAGCATAACAATAATAGGGTGCTGTATGTGAGTATACTACATGGGGGTGCTGTATATGTGATCATATAACAGTGAGGACTGTGTATGTGATCATACTGCAGGGGGGTGTCTATTTGTGATTATACTATGGGGGCTTAATATGTGATTATTTTATGGCAGGAGGAAGAAATGTGGATCGGGAGTGTCTGATTTTAGACCGATGATCGCATTGTTCTCCTTTAGAAAATCTACTGGCCAGCATGTCAGTCTTTCTGATAAGAACAAAGGAGCACTCAGCCAAGTAAGCACTTCTTTGCATGAAAAAGTCGGCTGGGATAGCGGTCGGCCAAATAATCGGCCAAAGCATCATTTGGACAACAGCCATCTTAATGTACATGGCCTGTTTAGGCTATGTTCACATAGTGCATTTTTGCTGTGGTTTTGCTGCATATTTACCATTGCTTTATGCTAATCCATGATAATCTCAACCTGCATTTTTGTTCCCCAGCAAAATCTATGTGATTCTGGGAAAGGCTGTGCACACACATTGGTATTATTTCTTTGCAGAAACTGAAACCTGCACAACTTTTGCTGCATTTTGAAAGAAAATTAACATTTTAATTCTTTTTGGAGGTTTTGCTGCTTTTCTACACAGAAAGTAATGAGGACATGCAAAAATACAGCAAAAAAAAGCAGGTTTTCTCATGGCAAGAAATCTGTTGATTACAATCAAAACATCAGATTTTGCTGCATTCTTGCTGCAGCACTGTGAACATAGCCTAAGAATGGGCCGCACCACCTCTGAGACAGTGCATTGTGCTTGCCTCCAGGCTAAAATTTGCCAGCCAGCCCGTGCTTAGGACCCATTCCAAAAGTTACCAATAAGGCTGGCTTCACACCACGGTTTGTGCGATCCTGGGCTGTCCGGATCCGATTTCGGCCCCATACTATCCCATGGGGCCTGATGGGGCCAGATAGCATTGTTTTGCCATCCAGTTTCCATCTGTCTGGGAGGATCAGGCAGAATTTGGGTTTTTGCCCGGGGCAAAAATCTGAAAAATCGGATCCTGCTGTATACTCCCAGATCCGTTGCCCCCTAACATGGGAGCCTGTAGTGCCGGGCTGCGCAGGATCCAACAGAAAATCAGATCCGGCTCCCGGACGCCGGGTGCTGAGGCTCAGGGCCGGCCGGCGCTGAGCTCCCCACTGACATTTCAGGACCGCGGCCAGCTCCCCGCTATCTGCAATTTAGAAATTTCAGCAGGGGACAGCTCCTGCAGCTGCTACCTACAAAACTCCGGACAAAACCTGACAGGGGAAAAATGTAGTGTGAAGCCAGCCTAAGACCAAAAAAGGACTTATTAGGCTTGTCTAGTTGGTTTGATGTTAAGGCAATATTAATTCATGTTATATTTTAGTACCACGTAGGATTTGGTACTGGCATTGAAAGAATAAAAGCATTCAAGGTCAAGGCAATATTAATGCTCAAAATAATTTAGTTTTAAGGGGAGGGGTAATATTTATCCAGGAAAAATACTAGAAAGGTAATGTTTCAGACAAAAAAAATTGCAATAGGGTTTAATCTGTAAAAACACACTGATGTCAGTTTTACAAGGTAGTGCTGACTTGGTTGGATTGTGATAAAGCTAGGGTCACACATGCCAATCAGTTTTTTCCACTGGTTTCAATAACAGATGGACTTTGGACTTTGCCATTTTTTGCCAAAAAATGCTAGCAAAAACCAATATGTGGCATTTGTTAATGGATCTGTTTCCCATAGGGCCCCGTGTAAAAATAAAAAAGGATCCCTTTTTTTACTGCTCCCAAAAAATGCTGCTTGCAGCATTTTTGGATCCTGTTAAAAAGCGCATAGCAGAGCAGTCACACTTGAGTCTAGGATCCGTTGACAGCATGAGTTTTTGGACTTAAAATTCTAAAGTTGAAAAACTGATGCAAATAACAGGCTTAGGGTAGGGTCACATTGCAAACATGAATTGCATTCACCGCATCCGGATCCGGATGCGGTGAATGCAATTCCGGTCACACACATTTTTATTCAAAAATGTGTGCAGAATACCGCACTGCGGTTACCGGATGGCTCAGGATGTGTAATCCTGAGCCATCCGGTAACTGCAGAGTGTGCGGATCCCGATCGGCCAAGTTAATAAAGAGTTAATTTAAGTACAGAACTGACTGTTAGAGGTCTGTAGGGGGCTTAGACCCCCCCTACAGACCGGGCGGGCCACTTCTATAGTGTTCTTCTACAATTGTACCTATGGCACGGGCTGATCTGAGCTCCGTGCATGTGGTGCAAATATCCCCCCTCCCCCTATCACTATACAGGGTGCATACACCCCTGTAGTACAGTACTGCTTTATTTAATTTATAAACAGCAAGATTTGTCCCAAACAGCAGATAATTATATATTTACATGTCCCATAGGCAGAGTCGAGTGATTTCCATGGGCGGGGCTGTGTGCAGTAGCCTCCGCCCGCTCCTTCTTGATGCCCGCCCCCTCTGGCCGTAATCCAGTGTTGTGGGGGTGGCCGAGTCGTTAAAGGGGCGTGGCTAACCGCGGCTCATGGTTAGCCACGCCCCTTTAACGACTCGGCCACCCCCACAACACTGGATTACGGCCAGAGGGGGCGGGCATCAAGAAGGAGCGGGCGGAGGCTACTGCACACAGCCCCGCCCATGGAAATCACTCGACTCTGCCTATGGAACATGTAAATATATAATTATCTGCCGTTTGGGACAAATCTTGCTGTTTATAAATTAAATAAAGCAGTACTGTACTACAGGGGTGTATGCACCCCTGTATAGTGATAGGGGGAGGGGGGATATTTGCACCACATGCACGGAGCTCAGATCAGCCCGTGCCATAGGTACAATTGTAGAAGAACACTATAGAAGTGGCCGCCCGGTCTGTAGGGGGGGTCTAAGCCCCCTACAGACCTCTAACAGTCAGTTCTGTACTTAAATTAACTCTTTATTAACTTGGCCGATCGGGATCCGCACACTCTGCAGTTACCGGATGGCTCAGGATTACACATCCTGAGCCATCCGGTAACCGCAGTGCGGTTCCAGAAACGCTGCGAAAACTGCTGCCTGCATGATTTTAAACGCAGGCAGCAGTGCCGGATCCGGCCACCGGATGGCTTGTGAAGCCATCCGGTGTTTTGCATAGGCTTCCTTCAGAAGCCTTTCCTGGTCCGGTTTTGAGCTTTTTTAAAGCTCAAAACCGGATCAGGATTTTAAACAAAAAACGCCAATGTGACCCTACCCTTAGGCTGTGGTCACAGTTGCCATGCGTTTTTTTTTAGTGATTTAACAAAACTCATGCTTTTTTTCATGTCAGCATGAGTTTTGTAAGGTGTGTGATGGCTCCCTGCGTTTTTGGCTGCGTTTTTGAATCTGCACCTAAAAATAGTGCTTGTAGTATTTTGTTGTGCGTTTTGAAAAACGCTTGCGTTTTTTTAACATGGGCTCCTATGGGAAACGCATGCGTTTTTGAATGGCACTAATTGTACATGCGTTTTTGCATGCGTTTCCCATAAGGCCCCTTATTAAAAAACGCATGCGTTTTTGGATATGCTCCAAAAACGCATGGGATAGTCACACATGCTTTTTGGCTATTAGGGCATGCGTTTTTTAACATGGGGGCCTATGGGTGCGTTTTTTACATGCGTTTTTGAAAACGCAGGTCTTCAAAAACGCATGTGAAAAATGGTACTGTGACCACAGCCTTAACCTGATGTTTATTATGGATACAGCTTCACAGCAAGCCCCAGGCAGTGCGTTATTGCAGGACGCACAGGAAAACGTTGCTGATAACATTTTCCTGTGTGCTCTGCTAAAGCGCACTGCCTGGGGCTTCCTGTGAAGCTGTATCCATAATAAACATTGGGTTACTGTGGTGCAGCATTCACAGGAACCACCCGACGTTAACGGTGTGCATTACAGAAGGCTGGGCTCTGCTGTATTGGCATCCGGTTAACGTGGGTGCACTGTTCAGTGTGGCCCCAGCCTAATAGTACTAAAATGACCACAGACATCAGACCAAGTTCATTAGAAACAGAACATTCCAACTGAGGCTGGGGTCACAGTACCATTTTTCACATGCGTTTTTGGAGACCTGCGTTTTCAAAAACGCATGTAAAAAACGCACCCATAGGCCCCCATGTTAAAAAACGCATGCCCTAATAGCCAAAAAGCATGTGTGACTGTCCCATGCGTTTTTTGAGCATATCCAAAAACGCATGCGTTTCTGTAGAAAACGCATGCGTTTTTGTAGAAAACGCATGCGTTTTTATAACATGGGTTCCTATGGAAAACGCATGCAAAAACGCATGTACAGTTAGTACCTTTTAGTGCCATTCAAAAACGCATGCGTTTCCCATAGGAGCCCATGTTAACAAAAACGCATGCGTTTCCGGAAACGCATGCGTTTTTGTTAACATGGGCTCCTATGGGAAACGCATGCGTTTTTGAATGGCACTAAAAGGTACTAACTGTACATGCGTTTTTGCATGCGTTTTCCATAGGAACCCATGTTATAAAAACGCATGCGTTTTCTACAAAAACGCATGCGTTTTTCAAAACGCTCAAAAAAATACTACAAGCACTATTTTTAGGTGCAGATTCAAAAACGCACCCAAAAACGCAGGGAGCCATCACACACCTTACAAAACTCATGCTGACATGAAAAAAAGCATGAGTTTTGTTAAATCACTAAAAAAAACGCATGGCAACTGTGACCACAGCCTAAAGTATGATTTTAACCTTTTTCTATCTCCATAGTGGTAGATGATGGCCTGATGAAAAAAGTATGGGAATGATTCATCAAGACTGGCATAGCATAAGCTTGCTCCACAGCAGTTTTGGCAGCGTATACATGCCACTTAATGAATTTGGAGTCTCTAGCACAAGTTGTGCACACTGTGCACTGCACCAGAACTATTGAACCCTGACTGGAGTAGCCTTTCTGGCTTAAAAAATACCAACAAATTTGATTAATTTGATAGGGGGCATAGACCTGGCTTCTCATCAGTCCTGTCCATTCTGGTGCAGCTGATCTTAAAGTGTACATTTTTATTTAATAATAATGTATATATTATATTAATAATAATGTAGAGCAAATTTTGTAATATGGATCATTAGAAAATTCTGTCTGGTAACATTCATAATCCTTCCACAAGGTGTCCTCAGTGCACTCTGAGTGAATCTCATTCTGTGCCAGGGCTGTCTTCACAGTGAATACGGACATGTGAGTAGATAATGGAGAGGGGGCGTGACCTACACTACTGACAGCTCATGAGGAGGCAATGTATCACATTACAGCACAGAGCTGAGCAATGTCAGGATATTAACTCTTTACAGGCTTCACTCATCTGTCCCCACACAGCAATCTCTGTTAACCCCTTTTCTGCTGGCTTACCACACAGATCATTACCAGCCTGCCCTTGTACACACTGTTGGCCACTCCGACACAAGCAAAAAAATGCATTTTTTTAAGAGCACAGAAAAATGTGATAAAATCAGTCATGTGGCACAAAAAATCTTTGTCTTAGCTGCTATGTGACCCGTCCTAAACAACCAGTTCGTGTTGTGAAAATATAAAAAGTACTAGCTGTGAGCCCGATGCGATTGCATCGGGATTCTAGAATCTGTGTATAGGGCATTGCTCGGGCTGCTGCAACGACTCCCAACGCCCTCTTTGCGGGCATTGCGAGTGAGTCGCGTGGGCGATGCGCGTACACGAACAAAGCCACGGAGGTAGTGGCATGTGCGAGGGAAGTCGCTACAGCAATTATATAATAGATTATCAGTATGTAATATATAATTTCCCTAACGCACTTCCGTAAGTTTCGGCACTGTTTCCGTCGTTGTGGGCTTGGGCGCAGCGCCCACGCGACCTGTGAAGCATTGCCGGCGCCACTGATTCGCAAAGCCTCACTCGCAATGGCCGCCAAGCGGGCATTGCGAGTCCTTGCAGAATAGGCGCGACTCACTAATGTATACATAAGCACATACATAATACTGATAATTCCTATATAATCACATATATATATATAGATGGCGGGCCGATTCGAAAGAATCGGGTAGTCTAGAATCCATATATAGTATATTTACTAATAGTTAGGGGAGTGGGGTGAAATGAATTGTGTGTATACAGGTGGCTCAGTGGTTAGCAGTGAGTGGGGTGGCTCAGTGGTTAGCAGTGAGTGCGGTGGCTCAGTGGTTAGTAGCGAGTGCGGTGGCTCAGTGGTTAGCAGTGAGTGCGGTGGCTCAGTGGTTAGCAGTGAGTGTGGTGAGATTGGTGAGCACAGTGGCGTGGGCAGAGTGCTGAGTGCAGCGCTGTGGGCAGAGTGGTCAGCACACACATACATACATACACACACACACACACACACACACACACACACACACACACTTCGCTATAGTTAGCACCGACCCTACGTCTTCCCTGCCGGCTGGATCCTGAGTTGATATGTCGGCGCCCGCAGACGACTGGATACAATATGGGGTCCGGCAAGTTTGGCGAGACTTATTGGACGCGATATTTGATCGAGTAGTTCAGGGGCGGCGACATGTCGGTGATGCAGGGCCGGTGGTAAGTATAGCGGAGTATGTGTGTGTGTGTGTGTATGTGTGCGGAGAAAGTGAGTGAAGTGCGGAGAAAGTGAGGTGTGGTGATGTGGCCCCTGGGCGGGTGCATCACACGGGTTATCAATGCAGGTCTGTGTTCACATGGGCCGGTTTTCCTGATTGTGTGTGGTGTGTGAAAGCTGTCCGATGTACAGGGGGTTAACAGCTGAAAGGTTTTCATGAGCTGAGTAAAACAGCTGAGTGTGAGTGCTGAAGATCCGATACATTCATGAGCCTAATGAGCGGCTGAACCTGTGGGGATGAGTGCTTTGCTGTGCGGAGAAAGTGAGGTGTGGTGATGTGGCCCCTGGCGGGGTGCCTCACACGGGTTATCAATGCAGGTCTGTGTTCACATGGGCCTGGTTTTCCTGATTGTGTGTGGTGTGTGAAAGCTGTCCGATGTACAGGGGGTTATCAGCTGAAGGGTTTTCATGAGCTGAGTAAAAAAGCTGAGTGTGAGTGCTGAAGATCCGATACATTCATGAGCCTAATGAGCGGCTGAACCCGTGGGGATGAGTGCTTTGCTGTGCGGAGAAAGTGAGGTGTGGTGATGTGGCCCCTGGCGGGGTGCCTCACACGGGTTATCAATGCAGGTCTGTGTTCACATGGGCCTGGTTTTCCTGATTGTGTGTGGCGTGTGAAAGCTGTCCGATGTACAGGGGGTTATCATCTGAAGGGTTTTCATGAGCTGAGTAAAAAAGCTGAGTGTGAGTGCTGAAGATCCGATACATTCATGAGTCTAATGAGCGGCTGAACCTGTGGGGATGAGTGCTTTGCTGTAGTGAGGTGTGGTGATGTGGCCCCTGGCGGGGTGCCTCACACGGGTTATCAATGCAGGTCTGTGTTCACATGGGCCTGGTTTTCCTGATTGTGTGTGGTGTGTGAAAGCTGTCCGATGTACAGGGGGTTATCAGCTGAAGGCTTTTCATGAGCTGAGTAAAAAAGCTGAGTGTGAGTGCTGAAGATCCGATACATTCATGAGCCTAATGAGCGGCTGAACCTGTGGGGATGAGTGCTTTGCTGTGCGGAGAAAGTGAGGTGTGGTGATGTGGCCTGGCGGGGTGCCTCACACGGGTTATCAATGCAGGTCTGTGTTCACATGGGCCTGGTTTTCCTGATTGTGTGTGGTGTGTGAAAGCTGTCCGATGTACAGGGGGTTATCAGCTGAAGGCTTTTCATGAGCTGAGTAAAAAAGCTGAGTGTGAGTGCTGAAGATCCGATACATTCATGAGCCTAATGAGCGCTGAACCTGTGGGGATGAGTGCTTTGCTGTGCGGAGAAAGTGAGGTGTGGTGATGTGGCCCCTGGCGGGGTGCCTGACAGGGGTTATCAATGCAGGTCTGTGTTCACATGGGCCTGGTTTTCCTGATTGTGTGTGGTGTGTGAAAGCTGTCCGATGTACAGGGGTTATCATCTGAAGGGTTTTCATGAGCTGAGTAAAAAAGCTGAGTGTGAGTGCTGAAGATCCGATACATTCATGAGCCTAATGAGCGGCTGAACCTGTGGGGATGAGTGCTTTGCTGTGCGGAGAAAGTGAGGTGTGGTGATGTGGCCCCTGGCGGGGTGCCTACACGGGTTATCAATGCAGGTCTGTGTTCACATGGGCCTGGTTTTCCTGATTGTGTGTGGTGTGTGAAAGCTGTCCGATGTACAGGGGGTTATCATCTGAAGGCTTTTCATGAGCTGAGTAAAAAAGCTGAGTGTGAGTGCTGAAGATCCGATACATTCATGAGCCTAATGAGCGGCTGAACCGTGGGGATGAGTGCTTTGCTGTGCGGAGAAAGTGAGGTGTGGTGATGTGGCCCCTGGCGGGGTGCCCACACGGTTATCAATGCAGGTCTGTGTTCACATGGGCCTGGTTTTCCTGATTGTGTGTGGTGTGTTGAAAGCTGTCCGATGTACAGGGGGTTATCATCTGAAGGCTTTTCATGAGCTGAGTAAAAAAGCTGAGTGTGAGTGCTGAAGATCCGATACATTCATGAGCCTAATGAGCGGCTGAACCTGTGGGGATGAGTGCTTTGCTGTGCGGAGAAAGTGAGGTGTGGTGATGTGGCCCCTGGCGGGGTGCCTCACACGGGTTATCAATGCAGGTCTGTGTTCACATGGGCCTGGTTTTCCTGATTGTGTGTGGTGTGTGAAAGCTGTCCGATGTACAGGGGGTTATCATCTAAGGCTTTTCATGAGCTGAGTAAAAAAGCTGAGTGTGAGTGCTGAAGATCCGATACATTCATGAGCCTAATGAGCGGCTGAACCTGTGGGGATGAGTGCTTTGCTGTGCGGAGAAAGTGAGGTGTGGTGATGTGGCCCCTGGCGGGGTGCCTCACACGGGTTATCAATGCAGGTCTGTGTTCACATGGGCCTGGTTTTCCTGATTGTGTGTGGTGTGTGAAAGCTGTCCGATGTACAGGGGGTTATCAGCTGAAGGCTTTTCATGAGCTGAGTAAAAAAGCTGAGTGTGAGTGCTGAAGATCCGATACATTCATGAGCCTAATGAGCGGCTGAACCTGTGGGGATGAGTGCTTTGCTGTGCGGAGAAAGTGAGGTGTGGTGATGTGGCCCCTGGCGGGGTGCCTCACACGGGTTATCAATGCAGGTCTGTGTTCACATGGGCCTGGTTTTCCTGATTGTGTGTGGTGTGTGAAAGCTGTCCGATGTACAGGGGTTATCAGCTGAAGGCTTTTCATGAGCTGAGTAAAAAAGCTGAGTGTGAGTGCTGAAGATCCGATACATTCATGAGCCTAATGAGCGGCTGAACCTGTGGGGATGAGTGCTTTGCTGTGCGGAGAAAGTGAGGTGTGGTGATGTGGCCCCTGGCGGGGTGCCTCACACGGGTTATCAATGCAGGTCTGTGTTCACATGGGCCTGGTTTTCCTGATTGTGTGTGTGTGTGTGAAAGCTGTCCGATGTACAGGGGGTTATCAGCTGAAGGCTTTTCATGAGCTGAGTAAAAAAGCTGAGTGTGAGTGCTGAAGATCCGATACATTCATGAGCCTAATGAGCGGCTGAACCTGTGGGGATGAGTGCTTTGCTGTGCGGAGAAAGTGAGGTGTGGTGATGTGGCCCCTGGCGGGGTGCCTCACACGGGTTATCAATGCAGGTCTGTGTTCACATGGGCCTGGTTTTCCTGATTGTGTGTGGTGTGTGAAAGCTGTCCGATGTACAGGGGGTTATCAGCTGAAGGTTTTCATGAGCTGAGTAAAAAAGCTGAGTGTGAGTGCTGAAGATCCGATACATTCATGAGCCTAATGAGCGGCTGAACCTGTGGGGATGAGTGCTTTGCTGTGCGGAGAAAGTGAGGTGTGGTGATGTGGCCCCTGGCGGGGTGCCTGACACGGGTTATCAATGCAGGTCTGTGTTCACATGGGCCTGGTTTTCCTGATTGTGTGTGGTGTGTGAAAGCTGTCCGATGTACAGGGGGTTATCATCTGAAGGGTTTTCATGAGCTGAGTAAAAAAGCTGAGTGTGAGTGCTGAAGATCCGATACATTCATGAGCCTAATGAGCGGCTGAACCTGTGGGGATGAGTGCTTTGCTGTGCGGAGAAAGTGAGGTGTGGTGATGTGGCCCCTGGCGGGGTGCCTCACACGGGTTATCAATGCAGGTCTGTGTTCACATGGGCCTGGTTTTCCTGATTGTGTGTGGTGTGTGAAAGCTGTCCGATGTACAGGGGGTTATCAGCTGAAGGCTTTTCATGAGCTGAGTAAAAAAGCTGAGTGTGAGTGCTGAAGATCCGATACATTCATGAGCCTAATGAGCGGCTGAACCTGTGGGGATGAGTGCTTTGCTGTGCGGAGAAAGTGAGGTGTGGTGATGTGGCCCCTGGGGGGTGTCCTCACACGGGTTATCAATGCAGGTCTGTGTTCACATGGGCCTGGTTTTCCTGATTGTGTGTGGTGTGTGAAAGCTGTCCGATGTACAGGGGGTTATCACTGAAGGCTTTTCATGAGCTGAGTAAAAAAGCTGAGTGTGAGTGCTGAAGATCCGATACATTCATGAGCCTAATGAGCGGCTGAACCTGTGGGGATGAGTGCTTTGCTGTGCGGAGAAAGTGAGGTGTGGTGATGTGGCCCCTGGCGGGGTGCCTCACACGGGTTATCAATGCAGGTCTGTGTTCACATGGGCCTGGTTTTCCTGATTGTGTGTGGTGTGTGAAAGCTGTCCGATGTACAGGGGGTTATCAGCTGAAGGTTTTCATGAGCTGAGTAAAAAAGCTGAGTGTGAGTGCTGAAGATCCGATACATTCATGAGCCTAATGAGCGGCTGAACCTGTGGGGATGAGTGCTTTGCTGTGCGGAGAAAGTGAGGTGTGGTGATGTGGCCCCTGGCGGGGTGCCTCACACGGGTTATCAATGCAGGTCTGTGTTCACATGGGCCTGGTTTTCCTGGGGGGGGGGGGGGGGGGGGGGGGGGGGGGGGGGGGGGGGGGGGGATGAGTTCTTTGCTGTGCGGAGAAAGTGAGGTGTGGTGATGTGGCCCTGGCGGGGTGCCTGACACGGGTTATCAATGCAGGTCTGTGTTCACATGGGCCTGGTTTTCCTGATTGTGTGTGGGTGTGTGAAAGCTGTCCGATGTACAGGGGGTTATCATCTGAAGGCTTTTCATGAGCTGAGTAAAAAAGCTGAGTGTGAGTGCTGAAGATCCGATACATTCATGAGCCTAATGAGCGGCTGAACCTGTGGGGATGAGTGCTTTGCTGTGCGGAGAAAGTGAGGTGTGGTGATGTGGCCCCTGGCGGGGTGCCTCACACGGGTTATCAATGCAGGTCTGTGTTCACATGGGCCTGGTTTTCCTGATTGTGTGTGGTGTGTGAAAGCTGTCCGATGTACAGGGGGTTATCAGCTGAAGGCTTTTCATGAGCTGAGTAAAAAAGCTGAGTGTGAGTGCTGAAGATCCGATACATTCATGAGCCTAATGAGCGGCTGAACCTGTGGGGATGAGTGCTTTGCTGTGCGGAGAAAGTGAGGTGTGGTGATGTGGCCCCTGGCGGGGTGCCTCACACGGGTTATCAATGCAGGTCTGTGTTCACATGGGCCTGGTTTTCCTGATTGTGTGTGGTGTGTGAAAGCTGTCCGATGTACAGGGGGTTATCAGCTGAAGGCTTTTCATGAGCTGAGTAAAAAAGCTGAGTGTGAGTGCTGAAGATCCGATACATTCATGAGCCTAATGAGCGGCTGAACCTGTGGGATGAGTGCTTTGCTGTGCGGAGAAAGTGAGGTGTGGTGATGTGGCCCCTGGCGGGGTGCCTACACACGGGTTATCAATGCAGGTCTGTGTTCACATGGGCCTGGTTTTCCTGATTGTGTGTGGTGTGTGAAAGCTGTCCGATGTACAGGGGGTTATCATCTGAAGGCTTTTCATGAGCTGAGTAAAAAAGCTGAGTGTGAGTGCTGAAGATCCGATACATTCATGAGCCTAATGAGCGGCTGAACCTGTGGGGATGAGTGCTTTGCTGTGCGGAGAAAGTGAGGTGTGGTGATGTGGCCCCTGGCGGGGTGCCTGACACGGGTTATCAATGCAGGTCTGTGTTCACATGGGCCTGGTTTTCCTGATTGGTGTGTGGTGTGTGAAAGCTGTCCGATGTACAGGGGGTTATCATCTGAAGGTTTTCATGAGCTGAGTAAAAAAGCTGAGTGTGAGTGCTGAAGATCCGATACATTCATGAGCCTAATGAGCGGCTGAACCTGTGGGGATGAGTGCTTTGCTGTGCGGAGAAAGTGAGGTGTGGTGATGTGGCCCCTGGCGGGGTGCCTGACACGGGTTATCAATGCAGGTCTGTGTTCACATGGGCTGGTTTTCCTGATTGTGTGTGGTGTGTGAAAGCTGTCCGATGTACAGGGGGTTATCATCTGAAGGGTTTTTCATGAGCTGAGTAAAAAAGCTGAGTGTGAGTGCTGAAGATCCGATACATTCATGAGCCTAATGAGCGGCTGAACCGTGGGGATGAGTGCTTTGCTGTGCGGAGAAAGTGAGGTGTGGTGATGTGGCCCCTGGGGGGTGCCTCACACGGTTATCAATGCAGGTCTGTGTTCACATGGGCCTGGTTTTCCTGATTGTGTGTGGTGTGTGAAAGCTGTCCGATGTACGAGGGGTTATCAGCTGAAGGCTTTTCATGAGCTGAGTAAAAAAGACTGAGTGTGAGTGCTGAAGATCCGATACATTCATGAGCCTAATGAGCGGCTGAACCCGTGGGGATGAGTTCTTTGCTGTGCGGAGAAAGTGAGGTGTGGTGATGTGGCCCCTGGCGGGGTGCCTGACACGGGTTATCAATGCAGGTCTGTGTTCACATGGGCCTGGTTTTCCTGATTGTGTGTGGTGTGTGAAAGCTGTCCGATGTACAGGGGGTTATCATCTGAAGGCTTTTCATGAGCTGAGTAAAAAAGCTGAGTGTGAGTGCTGAAGATCCGATACATTCATGAGCCTAATGAGCGGCTGAACCTGTGGGGATGAGTGCTTTGCTGTGCGGAGAAAGTGAGGTGTGGTGATGTGGCCCCTGGCGGGGTGCCTCACACGGGTTATCAATGCAGGTCTGTGTTCACATGGGCCTGGTTTTCCTGATTGTGTGTGGTGTGTGAAAGCTGTCCGATGTACAGGGGTTATCAGCTTAAGGCTTTTCATGAGCTGAGTAAAAAAGCTGAGTGTGAGTGCTGAAGATCCGATACATTCATGAGCCTAATGAGCGGCTGAACCCGTGGGGATGAGTGCTTTGCTGTAGTGAAGGTGTGGTGATGTGGCCCCTGGCGGGTGCCTCACACGGGTTATCAATGCAGGTCTGTGTTCACATGGGCCTGGTTTTCCTGATTGTGTGTGGTGTGTGAAAGCTGTCCGATGTACAGGGGGTTATCATCTGAAGGTTTTCATGAGCTGAGTAAAAAAGCTGAGTGTGAGTGCTGAAGATCCGATACATTCATGAGCCTAATGAGCGGCTGAACCTGTGGGGATGAGTGCTTGCTGTGCGGAGAAAGTGAGGTGTGGTGATGTGGCCCCTGGCGGGGTGCCTGACACGGGTTATCAATGCAGGTCTGTGTTCACATGGGCCTGGTTTTCCTGATTGTGTGTGGTGTGTGAAAGCTGTCCGATGTACAGGGGGTTATCATCTGAAGGGTTTTCATGAGCTGAGTAAAAAAGCTGAGTGTGAGTGCTGAAGATCCGATACATTCATGAGCCTAATGAGCGGCTGAACCCGTGGGGATGAGTGCTTTGCTGTGCGGGAAAGTGAGGTGTGGTGATGTGGCCCCTGGTGGGTGCCTCACACGGTTATCAATGCAGGTCTGTGTTCACATGGGCCTGGTTTTCCTGATTGTGTGTGGTGTGTGAAAGCTGTCCGATGTACAGGGGTTATCACTAAGGCTTTTTCATGAGCTGAGTAAAAAAGCTGAGTGTGAGTGCTGAAAATCCGATACATTCATGAGCCTAATGAGCGGCTGAACCGTGGGGATGAGTGCTTTGCTGTGCGGAGAAAGTGAGGTGTGGTGATGTGGCCCCTGGCGGGGTGCCTCACACGGGTTATCAATGCAGTCTGTGTTCACATGGGCCTGGTTTTCCTGATTGTGTGTGGTATGTGAAAGCTGTCCGATGTACAGGGGGTTATCATCTGAAGGGTTTTTATGAGCTGAGTAAAAAAGCTGAGTGTGAGTTCTGAAGATCCGATACATTCATGAGCCTAATGAGCGGCTGAACCTGTGGAGATGAGTGCTTTGCTGTGCGGAGAAAGTGAGGTGTGGTGATGTGGCCCCTGGCAGGGTGCCTGACAAAGGTTGTCAATGCAGGTCTGTGTTCACATGGGCCTGTTTTCCTGATTGTGTGTGGTGTGTGAAAGCTGTCCGATGTACAGGGGGTTATCAGCTTAAGGCTTTTCATAAGCTGAGTAAAAAAGCTGAGTGTGAGTGCTGAAGATCCGATACATTCATGAGCCTAATGAGCGGCTGAACCCGTGGGGATGAGTGCTTTGCTGTGCGGAGAAAGTGAGGTGTGGTGATGTGGCCCCTGGCGGGTGCCTCACACGGTTATCAATGCAGGTCTGTGTTCACATGGGCCGGTTTTCCTGATTATGTGTGGTGTGTGAAAGCTGTCCGATGTACAGGGGTTATCATCTGAAGGGTTTTTATGAGCTGAGTAAAAAAGCTGAGTGTGAGTGCTGAAGATCCGATACATTCATGAGCCTAATGAGCGGCTGAACCTGTGGAGATGAGTGCTTTGCTGTGCGGGAGAAGTGAGGTGTGGTGATGTGGCCCCTGGCGGGGTGCCTGACACGGGTTATCAATGCAGGTCTGTGTTCACATGGCCTGGTTTTCCTGATTGTGTGTGGTGTGTGAAAGCTGTCCGATGTACAGGGGGTTATCATCTGAAGGCTTTTCATGAGCTGAGTAAAAAAGCTGAGTGTGAGTGCTGAAGATCCGATACATTCATGAGCCTAATGAGCGGCTGAACCTGTGGGATGAGTGCTTTGCTGTGCGGAGAAAGTGAGGTGTGGTGATGTGGCCCCTGGCGGGGTGCCTGACACGGGTTATCAATGCAGGTCTGTGTTCACATGGGCCTGGTTTTCCTGATTGTGTGTGGTGTGTGAAAGCTGTCCGATGTACAGGGGGTTATCATCTGAAGGGTTTTCATGAGCTGAGTAAAAAAGCTGAGTGTGAGTGCTGAAGATCCGATACATTCATGAGCCTAATGAGCGGCTGAACCCGTGGGGATGAGTCTTTGCTGTGCGGAGAAAGTGAGGTGTGGTGATGTGGCCCCTGGCGGGGTGCCTGACACGGGTTATCAATGCAGGTCTGTGTTCACATGGGCCTGGTTTTCCTGATTGTGTGTGGTGTGTGAAAGCTGTCCGATGTACAGGGGTTTTTCATCTGAAGGCTTTTCATGAGCTGAGTAAAAAAGCTGAGTGTGAGTGCTGAAGATCCGATACATTCATGAGCCTAATGAGCCCCCCCCCCCCCCCCCCCCCCCCCCCCCCCCCCCCCCCCTGAACCTGTGGGATGAGTGCTTTGCTGTGCGGAGAAAGTGAGGTGTGGTGATGTGGCCCCTGGCGGGGTGCCTGACACGGGTTATCAATGCAGGTCTGTGTTCACATGGGCCTGGTTTTCCTGATTGTGTGTGGTGTGTGAAAGCTGTCCGATGTACAGGGGTTATCATCTGAAGGCTTTTCATGAGCTGAGTAAAAAAGCTGAGTGTGAGTGCTGAAGATCCGATACATTCATGAGCCTAATGAGCGGCTGAACCTGTGGGGATGAGTGCTTTGCTGTGCGGAGAAAGTGAGGTGTGGTGATGTGGCCCCTGGCGGGGTGCCTCACACGGGTTATCAATGCAGGTCTGTGTTCACATGGGCCTGGTTTTCCTGATTGTGTGTGGTGTGTGAAAGCTGTCCGATGTACAGGGGGTTATCATCTGAAGGCTTTTCATGAGCTGAGTAAAAAAGCTGAGTGTGAGTGCTGAAGATCCGATACATTCATGAGCCTAATGAGCGGCTGAACCTGTGGAGATGAGTGCTTTGCTGTGCGGAGAAAGTGAGGTGTGGTGATGTGGCCCCTGGCGGGGTGCCTGACAAAGGTTGTCAATGCAGGTCTGTGTTCACATGGGCCTGGTTTTCCTGATTGTGTGTGGTGTGTGAAAGCTGTCCGATGTACAGGGGGTTATCAGCTTAAGGCTTTTCATGAGCTGAGTAAAAAAGCTGAGTGTGAGTGCTGAAGATCCGATACATTCATGAGCCTAATGAGCGGCTGAACCCGTGGGGATGAGTGCTTTGCTGTGCGGAGAAAGTGAGGTGTGGTGATGTGGCCCCTGGCGGGGTGCCTCACACGGGTTATCAATGCAGGTCTGTGTTCACATGGGCCCGGTTTTCCTGATTATGTGTGGTGTGTGAAAGCTGTCCGATGTACAGGGGGTTATCATCTGAAGGGTTTTTATGAGCTGAGTAAAAAAGCTGAGTGTGAGTGCTGAAGATCCGATACATTCATGAGCCTAATGAGCGGCTGAACCTGTGGAGATGAGTGCTTTGCTGTGCGGAGAAAGTGAGGTGTGGTGATGTGGCCCCTGGCGGGGTGCCTGACACGGGTTATCAATGCAGGTCTGTGTTCACATGGGCCTGGTTTTCCTGATTGTGTGTGGTGTGTGAAAGCTGTCCGATGTACAGGGGGTTATCAGCTGAAGGGTTTTCATGAGCTGAGTAAAAAAGCTGAGTGTGAGTGCTGAAGATCCGATACATTCATGAGCCTAATGAGCGGCAGAAGCTGTGGGGATGAGTGCTTTGCTGGGCTAAACCTGAATGGTGCACAGGGGGTTAATCACATCTCAGGTCTGTGTGTGAGTGAAGATGTGCTGATTGACTCACTGGGTTGCAGCTGGGAGTGAGCAGGCTGGATGGGAACCTGCCAGGTGTTTGAGTGAGGAGAGGTCGATTCAGAAGTTCAGAGCACTGCCATGTGAAGAGGTGCTGGAAGTGATCCGTCCTCAGTGGGTAAGTGATGGGAGCCTAACAGCTCCATGTTAGTGTGCATGGCAGCCAGTTTCCAAAGGCCAGGGGTGGGGTGTGGTGGTGGTGGTGGTGGTGGTGGTGGTGGTTTTTTACTGCTCTACTGCTTGCAATGGCCGCTATGCGGCCATTGCTTCGCGGCTCTGGACAGAGTCCAGGAGAAACACCCGGAAGTCGCGCCGCTCCGACGGAAGTCAGTTACGCCAATTATATAATAGATAATAAATTTGTGGAACTCTATGTTGCATAAATTGTTTACAACTTTTGAATCAGTTGCTATGAGTATTATAAACCAGAAAATATCATGTGTCTTGTTCCAAGAAAAACACATTGAGGAACATTTAGCACTACCAGGGAAGATGAAGGGTTAAAAACCGCACTGCCTTATTCCACAAGACATGAAGCAGTGAATACAATATGAATTTATTAGTCAACTTGTTTCAGGTCTCCCTGAAACGCCCTGGAACATGGCAATATGATATTGATTTGTCCTGAGGAAAGGGCCAGGGAGGGCTGAAACGTGTCGACTAATAAATCAATATTATATTCACCCTTTAATGTCTCATGGAATATGGCAGCACGCTTCTTAACCCTTCATCCTCCGTACTCTACACTGTGTGCAGAATTGTTAGGCAAGTTGTATTTTAGAGGATAATTTTTATTATAGATCAACAACTACCGTATATACTCGTGTATAAGCCGACACGTGTATAAGCCGACCCCCCCTACTTTTGCCCCCAAAACCTTGGAAAATCTATTGACTCGTGTATAAGCCGAGGGTGGACCCCAGCACAGGTATACAGCCCCCAGCAGTGTGGTATACAGCAGCCTCCCCAGTGGTATATACAGGCCCCAGCAAGTGTTACAGCAGCAGCCCCAGTGGTATATACAGCAGCAGCCCCATGTGTATACAGCCCAGTATATACAGCACCCCAGTGGTAGTATACACGCCAAACAGCCCCATATCAGCCAGTAGTATATACAGCCCCAGTGTAAACACCATGAATATATACAGCCCCAGTGGTAATATACACGCAGCCCCAGAGGTATATACAACAGCCCCAGAGGTATATACAGCCCCAGTGGTAGTATACATACAGCCCCAGTAGTAGTATACAGCCCCAGTGGTAGTATACAGCCCCAGTGGTAGTATACAGCCCCAGTGGTAGTATACAGCCCCAGTGGTAGTATACAGCCCCAGTGGTAGTATACAGCAGCCCCAGTGGTATATTCAGCCCCAGTGGTAGTATACATACAGCCCCAGTAGTAGTATACAGCCCCAGTGGTAGTATACAGCCCCAGTGGTAGTATACAGCCCCAGTGGTAGTATACAGCAGCCCCAGTGGTATATTCAGCCCCAGTGGTAGCATACAGCAGCCTCAGTGGTATATACAGCCCCAGTGGTAGTATACAGTCCCAGTGGTAGTATACAGCAGCCCCAGTGGTATATACAGCCCCAGTGGTAGTATACATGCAGCCCCAGTAGTAGTATACAGCCCCAGTGGTAGTATACAGCCCCAGTGGTAGTATACAGCAGCCCCAGTGGTATATACAGCCCCAGTGGTAGTATACATACAGCCCCAGTAGTAGTATACAGCCCCAGTGGTAGTATACAGCAGCCCCAGTGGTATATTCAGCCCCAGTGGTAGCATACAGCAGCCCCAGTGGTAGTATACAGCCCCAGTGGTAGTATACATACAGCCCCAGTGGTAGTATACATACAGCCCCAGTGGTAGTATACATACAGCCCCAGTGGTAGTATACAGCCCCAGTGGTAGTATACAGCCCCAGTGGTAGTATACAGCAGCCCCAGTGGTATATACAGCCCCAGTGGTAGTATACATACAGCCCCAGTGGTAGTATACAGCCCCAGTGGTAGTATACAGCCCCAGTGGTAGTATACAGCAGCCCCAGTGGTATATTCAGCCCCAGTGGTAGTATACAGCCCCAGTGGTAGTATACAGCCCCAGTGGTAGTATACATACAGCCCCAGTAGTAGTATACAGCCCCAGTGGTAGTATACAGCAGCCCCAGTGGTATATACAGCCCCAGTGGTAGTATACATACAGCCCCAGTAGTAGTATACAGCCCCAGTAGTAGTATACAGCCCCAGTGGTAGTATACAGCAGCCCCAGTGGTAGTATACAGCCCCAGTGGTAGTATACAGCAGCCCCAGTGGTAGTATACAGCCCCAGTGGTAGTATACATACAGCCCCAGTAGTAGTATACAGCCCCAGTGGTAGTATACAGCCCCAGTGGTAGTATACAGCAGCCCCAGTGGTATATTCAGCCCCAGTGGTAGTATACAGCCCCAGTGGCAGTATACAGGGCCCCAGCAGGGCCCCCCTCATAATTTGGCGCCCCCACCTCACTTGCTGGGCCCCCCCGCATGCAGCGCTGCGCATATACATTACCTGTCTAGCAGCTGTCACCCTCCGATGGCGGATCGCGGCTCCCGGCTCCGGCTTCCATCTTCCTCTGTGTCTTCCTTGTCATGTGACCGGGGCTCATCGATGATGTCATCGCGACGCCGGCCGGTCACATGACAAGGAAGACACAGAGGAAGATGGAAGCCGGAGCCGGGAGCCGCGATCCGCCATCGGAGGGTGACAGCTGCTAGACAGGTAATGTATATGCGCAGCGCTGCATGCGGGGGGGCCCAGCAAGTGAGGTGGGGGCGCCAAATTATGAGGGGGGCCGTATGACTCGCGTATAAGCCGAGGGGGGGACTTTTCAGCCCAATTTTTGGGCTGAAAAACTCGGCTTATACGCGAGTATATACGGTATGTTCTCAATCAACCCAAAAGACTCATAAATATTAAAGCCTAATATTTTTGAAAGTTGGAGTGGTTATTTTTTAGATTTTGATATCTTAGGAGGATATCTGTTTGTGCAGGTAACTATTACTGTGCAGAATTATTTGGCAGCTTAATAAAAACCAAATATATTCCCATTTCACTTGTTTATTTTCACCAGGCAATCCAATATAACTGCACAAAATTTAGAAAAAAACATTTTTGACATGCAAAAATAAAACTACTAAAAAATTTGTGACCAATATAGCTACCTTTCATTATGATGACACTCAACAGCCTTCCATCCATAGATTCTGTCAGTTGCTTGATATGTTTACGATCAACATTGAGTGCAGCAGCCACCACAGCCTCCCAGACACTGATCCGAGAGGTGTACTGTTTTCCCTCCCTGTAGATCTCTCATTTTAGGAGGGACCACAGGTTCTCTATGGGGTTCAGACCAGGTGAACAAGGGGCCAAGTCATTATTTTTTTCTTCTTTTAGACCTTTACTGGCCAGCCACGCTGTGGAGTAGTCGGATGCATGTGATGGAGCATTGTCCTGTATGAAAATCATGTTTTTCTTGAACGATCCTGACTTCTTCCTGTACCACTGCTTGAAGAAGTTGTCTTCCAGCAACTGGCAGTAGGTCAGGGAGTTGAGCTTCACTCCATCCTCAACCAGAAGAGGTCCCACAAGTTCACCTTTGATGATACCAACCCATACCAGTACTCCACCTCCAGCTAACTGGCGTCTGAGTTCGAGTGGAGCTCTCTACCCTTTACTGATCCAGCCTCTGGCCCATCCATCTGTCCCATCAAGAGTCACTCTCATTTCATCAGTCCATAAAACCTTTGAAAAATCAGTCTTAAGATATTTCTTGGCCCAATCTTGATGTTTTATTTTATGTTTCTTGTTCAAAGGTGATTTTTTTTCAGCCTTCCTTACCTTGGCCATGTCTCTGAGTATCGTACACCTTGTGCTTTTTGATACTCCAGTAATGTTGCAGCTCTGAAATATGGCAAAACTAGTGGCAAATGGCATCTTGGCAGCTTCAGGCTTTATTTTCCTCCATTCATGGGCAGTTATTTTGCGCCTTTTTTGCCCAAAATGCTTCTTGCGACCCTGTTGGCTATTTGCCATGAAACGCTTGATTGTTCGGTGATCACGCTTCAAAAGTTTGAGAATTTCAAGACTGCTGCATCCCTCTGCAAGACATCTCACAATTTTTGACCTTTCATAGCCCATCAAATCTCTCTTCTGACCCATTTTGCCTAAGGAAAGGCATTTGTCTAATAATTAAATGAGTTGGTCGACAGGGTAGGGGGTACTCGGATACCAGGACAGGTTGCTACTTCAGTGGGGATCAAGGCTGGTCGGGTCCTGTTCCCATGCCCTGGACACTCAATGGCTGAGGGGAAAACTATTTGGGATTATTATATGTGACACCAACTGTGGTATCTGGTAATGTAGTTACAGCGCTGTAGCCGGCCGCTGAGATGATGGTGATGCAGCTTGGGTAGTACAGCTCCCCACAGGCGGAGCTTTACCTCAGGGCAGCGGGGTGGATGAGGGGAGTAGTAGTCATGATTTCTCAGGTGCTGTAGAGATTTCCCAGATGACGGATTAAATAGAGTCAGAGTCCAGATTAGCGCAAACAGATCTCTTACTGGTACCAGTTGGTTCAATATGGGTACACGGTACAGTTTAGTTTACTGCAGATTTGTTGCCACAGGTCTTGGGGGTTCACTAGAGTCTGGCAGTGGTACCTTTCTTGCACTTTCCTGGTCCTGCTCCTTAGGGCTCTATAACTCCTTTCATTCCCACTCTTAAGTCTGATCTCTTGTCCTCGGGGTCTGTTGCCTAAAGTGTCTGTACTTGTCAGCGTCTTGAATCCAGCTATGGGACAGATGTTAGACTTCTTGATGGGTGCTGTGGCTCCTTATTATCAGGATCACAGCTTGCCGGTCAGTGGTTTGGGATAAACCTGGCAAACCACCTTGGTTCCGGTATACCGGTGGTGAAATGGACACTCCAGACGGCTGTCACCAAGTCTGGGGTGCCCCCTTTCTTGTCTGGGTACCTCTTTAGGTTTGAGGTACCCTCTTGTTAGAGCTGCTGTCTCAGCTGCATCCATCTTCTCTGCTCTCCTCTCACCGTCTACCCCTGACTGCTGTCAACTGTCACTTATGTCACATCTCCCGCTCTGCTAAGCGCCACCCCCAATGGGAGGACCTACTAAATATACAGTCCCTGGTGCTCGGGTGTCTATAGCTGGGCTTGTTGTAGTTTTGTATACAGACTCTGCAGTTCCCCTCTCCACCCGTGACTATGGAAGCACCACACCTTCTATTTGGGGTGCAGTACTTCCCTGTGGCATCCCGCTAGAGGGGTGCCACATAAGCACACCTTATATAGGATGTTGATGTCATTACACCACACTCACCAAAATTTTGCCACTTCTAATACCAATTGCACCTAGCAGGAGGCTGCTGGCTCCTCTGAGAGGTAGCACACGTGTCTGTATACCGGTGCTCAGTTTCCTGGAACCTAAAGCATGGCAGCGATTGTAGCACCTGTGACCGGCCATGCTGACAGGGAGGAGACTGGAGGTATTTGAAGACACAAGGCCACCATTGGAAGTCAGCCACTCTAGTCCATGTGATACATAGTGTCAGAGCAGCCTATTGGTCACGCCCAAGCTATTTGACAAGGCGGGCTGCTCTGCACCAAATACCTGCATCACAAGTGACAGACGCCCCCCAGAGGGCCCAGCCTTAATTGCAAACATTCTAAAGGGCAATGGGGAGGGAGACAGTAGGTTGGGTCTGCTCTGATAGTGGTGGAGCAAGAGCTCCAGTGATGGAGCACCAGGTCAGGTGGTGGTGAAGCGCCAGGTCCAGTGGTGGTGAAGCGCCAGGTCCAGTGGTGGTGAAGTGCCAGGTCTGGTGGCGGTAGGGTTATTGCAAGCTGTAAGTGGTGCTGAAGAGATGTGTTTTCATGTTCCGTTCCCTATTTATTACATTACTTTGTACCAGAAATGTGCCCCTCAATTTTGTCAATTTTTTGGGGTGCAAGGTGCACATATTTGCCCATGCCACTTTTTAGTAAGCAGGACTCAGAAATTGTTAAAAATACTTCAAAAATATGATGCAAGTTATGTTACAGTTTTTTGGGGGTGAAAGACAATTCAATAAGAAGCCTGATCTTATTTAACCCCTTAGTGACGAAGCCAATTTCCACCTTAATGACCAGACTGTTTTTTGTAATTCTGACCAGTGTCCCTTTATGAGGTAATATCTCTGGAACGCTTCAACGGATCCTAGCGATTCTGAGATTGTTTTTTCGTGACATATTGGGCTTCATGTTATTGGTAAATTTCGGTCGATAATTTTTGTGTTTATTTGTGAAAATATAAAAAAATTGGCAAAAATTTTGAAAATTTGACAATTTTCAAATTTGTCATTTGTATTCTGTTGAAACGGAGCGCTATGTGACACAAAATAGTTAATAAATAACATTTCCCACATGTCTACTTTACATCAGCACAATTTTGGAAAAAAAAAATTTTTTGGTTAGGACGTTATAAGGGTTCAAAGTTCATCAGCAATTTTTCATTTTTCCAGCAAAATTTACAAAACCATTTTTTTAGTGACCACATCACATTTGAAGTCCATTTGAGGGGTGTACATGACAGAAAACACCCAAAAGTGACACCATTCCGAAAACTGCACCCCTCAAGCTACTCAAAACTACATTCAAGAAAATGATTAACCCTTCAGGTGCTTCACAGCAACTAAAGCAAAGTGGAAACGAAAAATGGACATTTTAATTTTTCCAACAAAAATGTTTTTTAGCCTCGATTTTTTCATTTTCACATGGGCAACAGGATAAAATGCATCCTAAAATTTGTTGGGCAATTCCTCCTGAGTACACCAATACCTCATATGTGGTCATAGACCACTGTTTGGGCGCACGGCAGGGCTCAGAATGGAAGGAGCGCGATTTGACTTTTGGAGCTAATTTACCATTCAAAAAGTCAAATGGCGCTCCTTCTCTTTCGAGCCCTGCGGTGCGCCCAAACAGTGGTTTATGACTACATATGAGGTATCGGTGTACTCAGGAGAAATTGGCCAACAAATTTTAGGATGCGTTTTATCCTGTTGCCCATGTGAAAATGAAAAAAATCGAGGACAAAAGAAAATTTTTGTGAAAAAAATAGTACTTTTTCATTTTTACGGATCAATTTGTAAAGCACCTGAGGGTTCAAAGTGCTCACTATGCATCTAGATAAGTTCATTGGGGGGTCACTTGTGGGGGAGCTCCAATGTTTAGGCACACAGGGGCTCTCCATACGCAACATGGTGTCCACTAGCAATTGGAGCTAATTTTCCATTCAAATTGTTAGCGGACACCATGTTGCATACGGAGAGCCCCTGTGTGCCTAAACATTGGAGCTCCCCCACAAGTGACCCCATTTTGGAAACTAGACACCCCAAGGAATTTATATAGATGCATAGTGAGCACTTTGAACCCTCAGGTACTTCACAAATGGATCCATAAAAATGAAAAAGTACTTTCTTTTCCACAAAAATTTTCTTTTTTCATTTTTACGGATTCATTTGTGAAGCACTTGGGGGTTCAAAGTGCTCACCACCCATCTAGATAAGTTCCATGGGGGGTCTAGTTTCCAAAATGGGGTCACTTGTGGGGGAGCTCCAATGTTTAGGCACACAGGGGCTCTCCGTATGCAACATGGTGTCCGCTAACAATTTGAATGGAAAATTAGCTCCAATTGCTAGCGGACACCATGTTGCGTATGGAGAGCCCCTGTGTGCCTAAACATTGGAGCTCCCCCACAAGTGACCCCATTTTGAAAACTAGACCCCCCAAGGAACTTATCTAGATGGGTGGTGAGCACTTTGAACCCCCAAGTGCTTCACAAATGAATCCGTAAAAATGAAAAAAGAAAATTTTTGTGGAAAAGAAAGTACTTTTTCATTTTTATGGATCCATTTGTGAAGTACCTGAGGGTTCAAAGTGCTCACTATGCATCTATATAAATTCCTTGGGGTGTCTAGTTTCCAAAATGGGGTCACTTGTGGGGGAGTTCTAATGTTTAGGCACACAGGGGCTCACCATACACGACATGGTATCCACTTACAATTCCAATTGCTAGTGGACACCATGTCATGTATGGAGAGCTCCTTTGTGCCTAAATATTAGAGCTCCCCCACAAGTGACCTCATTTTGGAAACCATACACCCCAAGGAACGTATTTAGATGCGTAGTGAGCACTTTGAACCCCCAGGTGCTTCACAAACTGATCCGTAAAAATGAAAAAGTACTTTTTTTCACAAAAATCTTCTTTTTTTTTCCTTTTTACAGACTAATTTGTGAAGCACTTGGGGGTTGAAAGTGCTCACTATGCATCTAGATTTTTTCCTTGGGGGGTCTAGTTTCCAAAATGGGGTCACTTGTTGGGGAGCTCCAATGTTTAGGCACACAGGGGCTCTCCATATGCGACATGGTGTCCGCTAACAAATTGAATGGAAAATTAGCTCTAATAGTTAGCGGACACCATGTCGCATATGTGGAGCCCCTATGTGCCTAAACATCGGAGCTCCCGCACAAGTCACCCCATTTTGGAAACTAGACACCTCAAGGATTCTATCTAGGGGTATAGTGAGCATTTGGAATCTACAGCTACTTCACAGAATTTGATAATGTCATTATGAACATTTTCTTTTTTTCACACAATTTCTCACTTTTAGGGCCCTTTCACATCAGCGTTTTTTTAAATTTGCAGCAGATGCGGTGAAAAAAACGCATCTGCCGCAATTACCGCATACCGGCTGCACTTGCGGCGCGGTTGCGGTAAACGCCATGCAAAGTATAGGCGTACTTGCGGCAGGTGCGGCAGGTGCGGTTTTGCACTTGCGGCAGGTGCGGCCGCGAAAAAACCGAGGCTGACTGCGTTTTTTTTTCGCGGCCGCACCTGCCGCAAGTGTAAAACCGCACTTGTCGCAAGTACGCCTATACTTTGCATGGCGTTTACCGCAACCGCGCCGCAAGTGCAGCCGGTATGCGGTAATTGCGGCAGATGCGGTTTTTTCACCGCATCTGCCGCAAATTTAAAAAAACGCTGATGTGAAAGGGCCCTTAGAGCATGTGCACAAGATACGGACACACCGTGTCCTGGTTGTCTTCTCCCCTGCATTTTTTTTTAGTATTACTTTATTAAATTTTTTAAAAAAATGACGTAGGGCTTCGCCATATTTTTGGTCCAGCCAGGTACAACAGGCAGCTACGGGCTGCCACGAACCCCTTCTGCCTAGTTTTACCTAGCTGGAAACCAAAAATATTGGGAAGCTCCTTTTTTTTTTATATTTCATGAAATAATTTTTTTAAAAAAATGGCGTGGGCTTCGCCATATTTTTGGGCCAGCCAGGTACAACTAGGCAGCTGGGGGCTGGAATCCTCAGCGTAGGGAGGCCCAAGCTTTCTGGGCCCCCCCCCGCTGCGAATTGCAGCCCGCAGCCGCCCCAGAAAATGGCGCATTCATAGAAGCGCCATTTTCTGGCGCTGTATCCAGCTCTTCCAGCTGCCGTGTAGCGGTGGCAGACTGGGTAATAAGGGGTTAATGCCAGCTTTTTGGCAGCTGGCACTAAGCCCGAGATTCATAACGTCTGGCCAATATTAGACCGGACCATTAGGAATCTCTAATAGATTGTAAAGAAAACACAACACAGAGAAAAATATTTTTATTGGAAAAAAAACACAAACACATATTTAGACCCCATCTTTATTACAATGAAGTCCGACGTAGTCCAGTGGCATGGTCCGACGTAGTCCATTGGGAAGGTCCGACGTAGTCCAGTGGGAGGTCCCGCGACGATTCTCATTCAGATGATGATCTGAAGTTAACCCCTTGTGTGGTCACAAGGAGTTTACTGCAGGTCATCATCCCTGTGTGGTCACAAGGGGTTAACTGCAGATCCGGTAACCCCTTGTGACCACACAGAGATGATGACCTGCAGTTAACCCGTTGTGACCACACAAGGGGTTAACTGCAGGTCATCATCCCTGTGTGGTCACAAGGGGTTACCTGCAGATCCAGTAACCCCTTGTGACCACACAGGGATGATGACCTGCAGTTAACCCCTTGTGACCACACAAGGGGTTAACTGCAGGTCATCATCCCTGTGTGGTCACAAGGGGTTAACTGCAGATCCGTAACCCCTTGTGACCACACAGGGATGATGACCTGCAGTTAACCTGTTGTGACCACACAAGGGGTTAACTGCAGGTCATCATCCCTGTGTGGTCACAAGGGGTTACCTGCAGATCCAGTAACCCCTTGTGACCACACAGGGATGATGACCTGCAGTTAACCCCTTGTGACCACACAAGGGGTTAACTGCAGGTCATCATCCCTGTGTGGTAACAAGGGGTTAACTGCAGATCCAGTAACCCCCTGTGATCACACAGGGATAATGATCTGCAGCTAACCCCTTGTGACCACACAGGGGGTTAACTGCAGAAGACCCCTGTGTGGTCGTTGATGGGTTAACTCTGCCTCTGTTCCGGCGCACGCAGAGCAGCGGCGCCGGGACAGAGGCAGAGAGAAGACGGCCGGCGACGCTGCAGGACGGGTAAGTATGAGAGGAGCAGGGAAGGGGGCCCGGGGGGAGAGCGGAGCGAACCGGGGGGGCTGCAGATCGGAGGAGGGGGTCGGGGATCGAGGGGACAGCATGGGGAAGACCTGGGAAGGAGGGGGGGCTCTGATGACCGGAGGGGAGCCGCGCATGGAGGAGGGGGAGCTGGGGACTCAGGGAGCCGCGCAGGGAAGAGGGGGAGCTGGGGAGCCGCGCAGGGAGCAGGGGGAGATCAGGGGTGAGACCAGGGGTGAGGGGGGATGGCATTGGGGGGCCACTGAGGGGACCAGTGGCCCCCCAGGAATGGCGGCATCTCTATGCGATCTGACAGATCGCATAGAGATGCAGCGGAGGCGGCGGGTTTGGCGCCGGCCGCCGCCATTTTCAGATGGTTAGGGGGTGGGGTGGGGGGGGGGGGATGATGATCCCCAGTACTGGGGGTCTTGGTGGGCTAGGGGGTTAATGCTTTCACTTTGTTCCGACATGTGTTTTCATGTCGGATCAAAGTGAAAGCATTTTTCCCGGCACTTTCACTTTGTGCAATGTGATGATCGGTAAACGGTGTTTACCGGCCATCACATTACAGGTGCCGGTAAAAAACTAGCTAATTACTAATCTCTAGGGTCTCAGCTACAATCGGTACGCTGACACCCTAGAGATTTTTGCTACAGGGGCTGCGCTACAGGGCATTTTCTAGCCATACGTCTACAGACGTATGGCTGGGCTTTAGTACCCTTTTTTTTGGACGTCTGTAGACGTTAGGCTGTCGTCTACGGGTTAAAATAAATGCTAAAACCTTCAAAATTTCATATTTCTGGAGGTAATGTCCACATTTTATAGTTTAAAATTGCAGTTTCAATACTACACAAAACCTCTTAGAGGAAAAAATGACAAATTTCAACAGATCAGTGATTGTGGCTACAACATTAGCTTTTTATGCATGCTATCTACGTAATACTACGCTATCAACAAGATTTATGGTTGTTTCTACAAAAAATTTATGGTAAGTTTGCTTTTGAATTATGTTAGTTTACCTTAAAGATTCAGATACATATTCACTTCTATGGCACATCCTGTGAAATCAAGATGAATACATTTGGCTAAGATCATGAGGAATTTAAGTGACTCACTCAGGAAATGAACCTGCAAGCAAATTTATTCAAGCTTGACACTTTAACCACTAATACAAGGCCCCTTGTGTGCCAATGTTTTCTTCAAAATAGATGACTTTGGCATGTCGCTAACTAATAGAGGTGTGCACTTTTCAGAAAAAAAGAAATATCATTCCCTGTTTTTTGCATATTATTCACAGTTGATTATTCATATTGCAAAAAATATATTTCCGATGTACAGTACGTGTAACTTACCGTTAAATTGTTTTGCAGTTTGTGTCTCATCATGAAACTACTAAAGGTAATGGAGTAAATTGTGCCTTGACGCACTGACATAGTAGGGCCCAACTGGATCCTTAGGGGAGTGCCACTCTCAACTATATAGGTGCTCACAGTCATGGACTCCATGATTGACCACTCTCTTATCAGCAGCAGATCACAGACATGATATCCCAGTACATAGGTTAATATGATTTATGGAACATTTTTGGGAAAAATAAAAAATATCCTATTTAAATTGCTTGTTTTCACGTACAAAGCTGTCCACTGTGCAGCAGCCCCCTACATCTACTCCCTCATCTCTGTTTATCGTCCTCCCCACTTTCTACACTCCACAAGTGACTTTCGACTAACATCTGTAATAATCTGACCCTCTCACTCCCAGCTCGAAGACTTCTCCTGAGCTGCACTAATTCTCTGGAATATCTACCCCAAGAAATTAGGACTATCCACAACTTAGTTTGGCTTAGTTTTAGGTGCTCTCAAATCCCACCTTTTATGGTGGCCCATCACGTTACCTAATCGAAGTCCTTTTATATGTAGCCCATTTATTACATAATTATCCATCAAACTCTACCGCACCCAAAAGCACAACAAATGTTGGCTGGAGATGGCTCATGCAGCCTTTTATCTATCCCTCATTTCTTCAAAATGGCTGCACCATCATTGTAAATTCTAGAAATGTGAGAAGATTGCACAATAGGGTCTTATCTTTATATGGAAAGGTATTGCAGATGATATATCAGAATCTGCTCACCTGGTCCGGTTCTGTATACCCACAACCAAGCATGTGCGCGAGGGGTCAGCTGATGCCGGATTCACACATCCACGGGTCACTGCGGTGCAAGACGCATTTCGGAGCTAAACCCAGCTCCTTCCTCCTGAGGAAGGAACTGGGTTAGCTCCGCAATGCGTCGGATTGAAGGAATAAAGCTACATTTCCAGATACTCCAGTGTCCTGGTGTTCCCTTGGCAGCAGCACGGATCGTGCGACACATCGTCCTACACAGCATCATTGTAAATTAGCACCTATACTTTGTGCCACCCCACCTAGTTGTAGATTATAAGCTTTTACGAGCACGGTTGTCATTATTTTTGCTTTAATTATTATCTATAACTGTTACTTATGACTTTGTATATGAACCGATGAATTGTAAAGCACTGCGGAATATGTTGGCGCTATAGAAATAAAGATTAATGTAAAATGGATTTTTCTTTTACATATTGTATATGGAATGAAAACGTAATCTTCTTTATTCTCAAATATTTTATCCTAGTGTTGCTGTATATGTTTGCTCAAATCTTATATGTGGGATTCCCGCTAGCCACAGTCGATTGTTCCTTTGTCTATTATCTCAAGATAAATTGCCATAGAAAATAATCAAGCCTATCATCAGCATCCATAAAAACTGTAAATTGATGAGATTCATTGATTTGTCCTTAATCTCGGAGCTAAATGAGTATATGATTGCTATAAGAGCTATTCGGAACCATTTTTCTAGTCTAATCAGAATCATTCATGGGTGTTCTACATTATAATGTGTTTGAACTATGATTTTTTTTTCCTTCATTCCATCTGTGCAAGAAAAAAAAAAGAACCACAGCAGACGAACATTTAACTCTGCTAAACAAGTAGGATAATTGTCAGCATGAAACAGGGACTGCTATTTATTCAAATTGCCATCTGATGGAGGACGGGCAGTTTAGAATAACAAGCATTATTGCATTACAGTTTAAGAATGGAGATTTAGATGACTTTGCACAGTATGGTGTGAATTGCTACCAATAGTTAGTTCTTTTGATCTCACTAAAGACCAAAGGCATGTTATTTGTAACTTGAGTAGATCTCAGGCAGCTTTCAATAGGTGAAATACTAGTATGTTTGCCTAGGGGAGCACCTGGCTCTTAGACAGTCAATGTCTGAAAAAAAACACCTTTAAAAATATTGTGGTGAGGGCAAAGCAATGTTTGTGGACTTAGAATTAGTGAGCTAATGCTTGGCATCTGTCATCTGTATCATTGTGACTCATTCAGTACCTCTCTCTGTAGCTAAACAACTCACCTTGCGCTATGTATACACACTTTCCTTTATGGGAAAAAAGCCACATCACTGCCGGCCGCTTACAGATAAACACACTCCAAAGTTAAGCTGAATTTAAATTTATTTTTACAGGTATTTTGGCAACAATTAAAAATGTTTTCATAAATGTAAGCAGAACAGCATTTTCAGGATGTATCCCAGAGGCAGTACAATGTCATTAACATTTGAGACCCAAGCGATAGGATAAGCTGCCATTGTTTGTCCTGGAAGTGATTGTGAAATAAAGTGGAAATGTGTCTGCAATATGAAAATCTGGTGTGTATTGGTGGAAGGGCTGACATGGGCAGAAAACCTCTGACACTGCCCAGTGCACATTTTTAGCTTAAAGTTTGCACTCTCTCTCCCCCTGTGCTTTCTCTCTGCCTGCTCTCTCCCTCCCCTCATATGCTCTCTCCTTTTAGCTGTTTTCCCCCTGTGTACTCTACCCTCATGTACTCTCTCCTTTGAGTTGTCTCACTATGTGCACTCTCCTCCTTGTGTGCTGTCTCTCTCCCCCCTGTGCTGTCTTTTCACCTCATGTACTCTTTCCATTTAGCTATCTTCCCCCTGTGCGCTCTCCTCCCTGTGTGTAACATAGGTAAATACATTTATTTTTACTTAAAAACCTGTTTTTGTGTTTATTGTTATTAATAAAGTGTTAAAATTCCTGATAAAAAATGTGTACGGTTTTGCTCTATTTGCTATTGCCAGCACAAGTAAACCAAGCAGCTACTGGCTGCCCACTCCCACAGCCTGCTGTTACCTTCACTGGCAATGAAAAATATAGGGGTGCCCTTTTTTTGTAATTATTTAAATAAATAATTAAGAAACAAATTGGCGTGCGCTTGGCAGTATTTCCTATTGCCAGCCAAGATAACCTCAGCATGGTAAGACCCAAGCGTTCTGGACCCCCATGATGAGAATTGTAGCCAGCAGCCACCTCAAAATTGGTGCCTCTATAGGATACGCCAAAACTGGCAGTTACCCTGTTCTTCCAGCTGCCTTGGTGGTGGTAAGAGATTGGGTAGGCGTAATAAACAGGTTGATGTCAGCTTTTTTTGGCAGCTGACATCAAGCCCTATTGCTAAGGTCAGTATGACATCCGTCCATTAGTAATACTTTCAGTAAAGAGAAATAACATACATACATACAAAATAAACAGAGACACCTAATTATTCACTTTATTAGCTCACACCGTGTTCCCCTCTGATGTAAACCTGGATTTACTGTAATCTTGCAGTGGGGCAGTGTGATGCGTCACAGCATCGCCATATTTCCATACTCGTGTCCAAAGATGGCGGCCTCGTGCGTAAGGGCGTATGTGTATGTGTGGTATATGTGTATGTGTGTGTCCCTGCTGCATAACATGACAAACCGCATGAGTGTATATGTGTATACATGTGTGTGTGTGTATTTATGTTTGTGTATATGCGTATGTACATGTGTAAACCTGCTGTGTCACGTGACCTACTGTGTGTGTGTGTATGCGTGTGTATGCGTGTGTATATGAGGAGTGAGTGTGTATATGTGGAGTGAGTGTGTCTGTGAAGAATGATTATGTCTATGAGGAGTGAGTGTGTCTATGTGGAGTGTGTGTCCATAAGGAGAGTGTGTCTAGGAGTGTATGTGTGTGTGTATTGTTTGTATATGTGGAGTGTATATATATTTGGAGTGGGCCACCACGTGTATGTATATAAGCATTGTATATGTGTGTGTATATGTGTCGACCTGCCGCGTCACATGACCCACCGTGAGTGTATGTATGTGTGTGTATGTGAGGAGTGAGTGTGTATATGTGGAGTGAGTGAATCAATCATGAAGAGTGTGTGTTGTATATGTGAAGTGTGTGCATATGTGGAGTGTCCCTCATGTGACCTGCCGCGTTGTGTATATGTGTGTTATACATGTATATACATGTGTATATATTAAGTGTGTGTGTATATATACCTGTACGTATATGTGAAAATCTGCCACATCATGTGACCTACCGTGTATGTGTATATGACTAGTGAGTGTATGTGTATATGTGTAGTGAGTGTGTATATGTGGAGTGTGAGTGTCTATGTAAAGTGTGTATACATGTGGAGTGTGTGCGTCATGTGACCCACCATGTGTATACATGTGTGTGCACACATGTGTATGCATGTATATGTGTGTGTATATGTGTGGATGCTCCACATCACGTGACCTCTCACGTGTGTGTGCATGGTGTGTATACATGCAGTGTGTGTGTATATGTGGAATGTGTGCATCATGTGACCCACTGTGTTGTGTATACATGTTTATAGATGTGTGTATGTACAGTTAGGGCCAGAAATATTTGGACAGTGACACAATTTTCGCGAGTTGGGCTCTGCATGCCACCACATTGGATTTGAAATGAAACCTCTACAACAGAATTCAAGTGCAGATTGTAACGTTTAATTTGAAGGGTTGAACAAAAATATCTGATAGAAAATGTAGGAATTGTACACATTTCTTTACAAACACTCCACATTTTAGGAGGTCAAAAGTAATTGGACAAATAAACATAACCCAAACAAAATATTTTTATTTTCAATATTTTGTTGCGAATCCTTTGGAGGCAATCACTGCTTTCAGTCTGGAACCCATGGACATCACCAAACGCTGGGTTTCCTCCTTCTCAATGCTTTGCCAGGCCTTTACAGCCGCAGCCTTCAGGTCTTGCTTGTTTGTGGGTCTTTCCGTCTTAAGTCTGGATTTGAGCAAGTGAAGTGCATGCTCAATTGGGTTAAGATCTGGTGATTGACTTGGCCATTGCAGAATGTTCCACTTTTTTGCACTCATGAACTCCTGGGTAGCTTTGGCTGTATGCTTGGGGTCATTGTCCATCTGTACTATGAAGCGCCGTCCAATCAACTTTGCAGCATTTGGCTGAATCTGGGCTGAAAGTATATCCCGGTACACTTCAGAATTCATCCGGCTACTCTTGTCTGCTGTTATGTCATCAATAAACACAAGTGACCCAGTGCCATTGAAAGCCATGCATGCCCATGCCATCACGTTGCCTCCACCATGTTTTACAGAGGATGTGGTGTGCCTTGGATCATGTGCCGTTCCCTTTCTTCTCCAAACTTTTTTCTTCCCATCATTCTGGTACAGGTTGATCTTTGTCTCATCTGTCCATAGAATACTTTTCCAGAACTGAGCTGGCTTCTTGAGGTGTTTTTCAGCAAATTTAACTCTGGCCTGTCTATTTTTGGAATTGATGAATGGTTTGCATCTAGATGTGAACCCTTTGTATTTACTGTCATGGAGTCTTCTCTTTACTGTTGACTTAGAGACAGATACACCTACTTCACTGAGAGTGTTCTGGACTTCAGTTGATGTTGTGAACGGGTTCTTCTTCACCAAGTAAAGTATGCGGCGATCATCCACCACTGTTGTTATCCGTGGACGCCCAGGCCTTTTAGAGTTCCCAAGCTCACCAGTCAATTCCTTTTTTCTCAGAATGTACCCAACTGTTGATTTTGCTACTCCAAGCATGTCTGCTATCTCTCTGATGGATTTTTTCTTTTTTTTCAGCCTCAGGATGTTCTGCTTCACCTCAATTGAGAGTTCCTTTGACCGCATGTTGTCTGGTCACAGCAACAGCTTCCAAATGCAAAACCACACACCTGGAATCCACCCCTGACCTTTTAACTACTTCATTGATTACAGGTTAACGAGGGAGACGCCTTCAGAGTTAATTGCAGCCCTTAGAGTCCATTGTCCAATTACTTTTGGTCCCTTGAAAAAGAGGAGGCTATGCATTACAGAGCTATGATTCCTAAACCCTTTCTCCGATTTGGATGTGGAAACTCTCATATTGCAGCTGGGAATGTGCACTTTCAGCCCATATTATAAATATAATTGTATTTCTGAACATGTTTTTGTAAACAGCTAAAATAACAAAATTTGTGTCACTGTCCAAATATTTCTGGTCCTAACTGTATGTATATGTGTGTGCATGTATATGGACCCACCGGGTCACATGATCCGTCGCCTGTGTGTATATATGAGGAGTTACTGTATGTGTATATGTGGAGTGTATATATGCCAAGTGGGTGTATATTGACCCATTGACAAATGACCCATCACACGTGTGTGTGTGGCTATATGAGGAGTGAGCGTGTGTGTATATCGTCAACTGACCTGCAACATCACATGACCCGCCAACGTCACGTGACTCGCCATGTCACACAGGTGAGCTGCTGGGAGTGGGCGGCGGTAAGCTCGGGCGGGGGTGAGAGTGGGTGGGAGTGACAGTGGTCGAGGGTGCTGGGAGCAGGCGTGGTGTCACCAGGCAGACTGCTGGGAGCAGTTGGTGGGGAGTGTGCGTTTAATGACTTAATGACTGCTACATTAAGAATGGACTGGAGAGGGAAAGTCTAGTGCGGGAGAGGCCAATTAATAGAGAATGGCAGTAATCAAGCCGGCAATGGATCAGGGCCACGGTGAGGGTTTTTGTTGATTCTATGGTGTGACAGGGGCATACTCTAGAGATGTTCTTCAGGTGCAAGTGACAAGAGCAGACAAGAGATTGTATATAGGAGGTCAAGGAGAGATAAGTGTCAAACATAACACCTAGACAGTGAGCCTGCTGCCTAGGCTTCATTGTGGTGCTGTACACAGAGAGGGAGATGTCAGATTTAGGGAGGTTAGTGGAGGGCGGGATAATAAGAAGTTCAGTTTTGGAAATGTTGAGTTTCAGATAGAGCACGGACATGAGATTGGAAACTGCAGCTAGACCATCATTGGTGTTCTTTAGTACCGCAGGGGTAAGGTCAGGGGCTGAAGTGTATAATTGTGTGTCATCAGCATAGTGATGGTACTGGAAGCCAAATCTGCTGACGGCCTGTCCAATAGGGGCCATGTAGAAAGAAAAGAGAAGGTGGCCAAGGATCAAACCCTGAGGGACCCCAATAGTGAGAGGAAGGGGAGAAGAAGAGGAGCCTGCAAATGATACACTCAAAGAGTGGTCAGAGAGATAGCATGAGAACCAGGAGAGAACAGTATTCTTTATGGAGTGCAGCATAGAGACTAGGAGATGGTGGTCAACTGTGTCAAAAGCTGCAGAGAGGTCAAGAAGAATAAGCAGAGAGTGGTCACCATTACATTTTGCCATCAGAAGGTCATTGGACATCTTGATGAAGGCAGTTTATGTAGAGTATACAGGCAGAAACCAGAGTGTAATGGATCTAGAAGAGAATGAGTGGAGAGGTAACGGGTGAGGCGGGTTTCAAAAGTTTAGAGATGAAGGGGAGATTGGAGACTGGTCTGTAGTTATTAGTACAGGATGGGTAAAGAGAAGATTTCTTTAAGAGTGGAGTAATGATAGAGTGTTTGAAAGAGGAGGGGAAGATGCCAGACAAGAGGGAGAGATTGAAGAGTTTGGTTAGGTGAGTGGTGACCACTGGAGAGAGAGACTGGAGTAGGTGTGAGGGAAAGGGTTTAGTGGTGCATGTGGTGGGATGAGAGGAAGAAAGGAGCCTGGAGACTTCTTCTTCTGTGACTGGGTCAAATGTGGAGAGTGAGCCGGAGGAAATGTGGGGGAGAATAGGAGTAGCGGCACTTCGAGGCCAAGAGTTGATTTCCTGGCAGATGTTGTTGTTTTTCTCTGTAAAGTGAGAAGCCAGATCATCAGCACAGAGGTCAGTGATGGGGGCCTGCACTTTAGGATTGAGGAGAGAGTGAAAAGTGTCAAAGAGTTTCTTTGGATTGTTGGATAGTGAGAAAATCAGGATGGGGCTGTTTATGGGGATATTAAAGTCTCCCAGAATAAGGGTTGGTAATTCTGAGGACACTAAATGCAGCTGCCAGCAGAGAAATGTTCAAGGAAGTGGGTGGGTGAACCTGGGGGGCGGTATGCCACTGCTACTCTGAGGGGGAGGGAATGGAAGAGCCTAATAGTGTGGACCTCAAAAGAAGGAAAATCAGAGGGAAGAAGCTGGGGGATGACCTGTAAAGTACATTGTGGGGACATGAGTAATTCAACTCCACCACCATGTCTGTTCCCGGGGAATAGGGAGAAATGTAAACCGCCATGGGAAATAGCAGCAAGGGAAGAAGTGTATGAATCCCGGATACAGGTTTCTGTGAGGGCCAGCAGATTAAGAGAGTTTGTAAGAAAGTAATTGTGAATGAAGGGAAACTTGTTCCATACAGGCCGTGGATTCAAGAGAGCGCAGTTAAAAGATGGATATGAAGGTGTGCAAGTAATTTTAATAGGTTAGTAAGGTTTCTATGTGAGATGGTGGAGGGGTTGAAGTTGGCAGAGGGTGGACAATGATTTGGAGAGATATCACCTGACAGGAGCAGTAGTAGAAAGAGAAATAGTAAATAGTTTTTGAATTTGTAACATGGATTATGATGCAAAACTTCAGAATATGATGGACTGAGATTCTTCAGTAAACTGAAGATAACATGGGAGCTGAACATTAGTGTAGAAAGGAGAGAGGGGCTGATGTGGATGAGAGTGATGGAGGGGGATGGGGCGAATGAAAGTGGGTGGTAAAAGCACATACGAAAACAAATATTGAAGTTAGAGACATATAGTTTGCAAAGATTGAGAGTGAGAATGTGTACCCATTTTTGTCAGTGGCTTTCCATCCCATTACCTTCCAGTGCATCCCAGTTAATTTCAGGCAATTTCTGGTCTATTTCTTGACACGTTATGAGACACTTATTTGAGACACGAAAGCAGACACGTCTGAAGCAGATCGTGTAGCAGATACATATATGACTCACCTAGCCGGGTCTTCACGTCTCGGGCGTTGCTTCTCCGTCACGGTTCCGCGCCCGAAGCTGTGGGGCCCAGTGGTCAGATCAAAAAGGGGATTTGAACGGATAGGGTTAATTCTTACTTGTCGTGACGCCATCTGCGGGAATTCCCGGTGATCTCACCGGCGCTGCTTGGGCCTCCGGGGATGTGCGGTAGCTTGATGGGACGCTCCGCCACAGGACGAGCGGGAGTCCCCGGGGCCAGGAGCTGCACGTGATGGAGTATGGCTGCTCAGTAATGCTGAAAGCGTAGATTTAAACAGTTCTGAGGAAACACGGACACCAGATTCCTCTGTAATGGGTATTTACTGTAACCGGTCAGATGGTACAAGGTATACAGTCAACAGGTAACGGACTGGGTGGTCCCAGTAATGACTGGTGTTATCTCAGAGCTCCGCGGTGTTCCTCCTTTCCTAACTTCTCTAGAATGATTGCCTGCGTTGCCTTAGAATACCAGGTCAGGGTACTTGGGAGACTTCTTATTTGGAATCCTAAGCTGTTTCGATTCAGCTGGTCCTGTTTTCCAGTGGTGGGTCCCTGCTGGCAAGACAACTTAGGTTGCGGCTGTGGTGAGGTGCCTCTGGGAAGCGGTTCTTCACCCTGGTTTGTGGAGCTGGGTGAACAACTTGCTTGCCTCGGAACCAGTGATCCGGTGGGTGTTTTTGGGCACGGGTATAATTGGACCCGTTAAGTAGATGCCCGTGTCCCGATCTAGGGCACCGTTAATGGCGCCAGCCGGTAGGTGGTCTTCAGGGCTGCACGGCACTGTGCAGAGCCCTGCTTCTCCTTCGTTACATTCCTCCACACGACTCCTACTCCTCTTCTACTTTACCCCCACACACTACTACTACACTCCGCCTACCAGGACCTGATTGGCCCTCTATTCTAGTGGTGCATGTAGAGTATGGAGCTCTGAGTGTTAACCGTGTCATTACTGAGGCAGAGAATATTGCATCTGCAGTATGAGATGCAATACCCTCCTGTGACGCACTCTTGCGGGGCGCCACACATATACTCAAAGAATTTAATTCAAGTGTGGGAGAAGGGGGAGGGTACTGGACTCCACTAGCCCATTACCAATCAGGGATGAGCCAAATGGCTGTTTACCCTCAGATTTAACAAAGAGTTATAAATAGATTGTGGGGGGGGGCAGGTGGCATGGAGAGTTACATTCATAATAGAATGAAATTATTTACAGCATAGGACAATAGATCGGATCAGCAGCACAGTTTGGCGCAAGAGTATACAGTCAAACGTACCTATAGTAAATTAGTAAATGCCACTAAACCATACCTCCAACCCATTTCTTAAAATAAATGTCCGCTTCCTTCAATGCTTAAACATTGAATAATGAAAAGTTAAACAACTTTTGATTATGCTTTACAATATACTTTGCATTGTATTTTTTGGGGGTTTCTTTGTGAAATGCTCTCTTTGATGCAGAAACAATCTTTTTTTTCGTTCAGAGGCTAAAATCTGTCTTGAACTTGGTATACTTAGCACAGCTGAAATTTCGTATAGTATTTCACTGGAGATAAGCGCTATCAGTCTGGATTCCAGAATGGAAGATAATGATTGAATAAATTTAACAATAATACCAATGAACTGACACTGTCAGCAGGATCATGGGGAAAATTACCACTTGTAATCCCTCTTTCCTATAGAAGAAACACAAGGTCTCTTTCTCTATCTCTTTCCTCTCCCTCTCTCACTTTCTCACTTTCTGATACCAAGATCCTTAAAGTAATTTACATTTCTTTGCAGCTTTGTTTTGTTATGTAAATTTTCAGATGTTTTCAATGTGTAGTTAGAAGATTTGCAATTGAATGTCACTTGTAATGAAAACATATAGTAGTTCTCTGCATGTCTTTAAGGAAATGTTCAGGTTGGGCGATTTCAAACTCAACTACCTCCTTCATCCCTCCACTGTAAAGAAGAAAAGAGAAATGTATACTTCCTGTTTAATTGATAATGGTTCCACAGCCTTGGGTGATATAATCAATTAGGGCTGACTGCACATGATGGGCGCTGAGTGTCCTTTAAACACATATTATGTTATATTGTGTATTAACTGGAAACAATTTCATTGAAGTTTATCGCAGTTCAGCAAGGACACAAAATTACAGTTGGAGAAAAAGGCTTGCAGAAGCGAGCTATTATACAAGAGTGAACGTACCGACTTTCAGTAAGATGTTTCAGATCCGACTTTACTTAACAAGTGAGTTCCCTTGTTCTCCATCATAAAACGTTGTAGGAACTTGTAGACATGAACTATTTTTCTCTACATTTATAAATAACAGAGAAGTTCAGATTAGAAGACCACAATGAGTATAGCTAGCCGGCTAACTATATCTAGTATATATAAATATATATATATATATTATATATATATATATATATATATATATATATATATATATATATTACATATATATATATATTAAAAAAGAAATAGGCAGCATTTCAACGGTGACCCGTCTTTATCATGCTGGGTCAAGGCTTGATAAATACGGGTCACCGTTGAAACGTTGCCATGGATCAGTAAAGTATCCACAATTTCACCTTTTTTTTTTGGAGTGCTGTCTATTTTTTACAAAGATTAGAAAGTTAATTTGTTCTTATTATACAGTACAGACCAAAAGTTTGGACACACCTTCTCATTCAAAGAGTTTTCTCTATTTTCATGACTATGAAAATTGTACATTGACACTGAAGGCATCAAAACTATGAATTAACACATGTGGAATTATATACTTAACAAACAGTGTGAAACAACTGAAAATATGTCTTATATTCTTGGTTCTTCAAAGTAGCCACCTTTTGCTTTGATTACTGCTTTGCACACTCTTGGCATTCTCTTGATGAGCTTCAAGAGGTAGTCACCGGAAATGGCTTTCACTTCACAGGTATGCCCTGTCAGGTTTAATAAGTGGGATTTCTTGCCTTATAAATGGGGTTGGGGCCATAAGTTGTGTTGTGCAGAAGTCTGGTGGATACACAGCTGATAGTCCTACTGAATAGACTGTTAGCTGCTTTTTTCTCGCCATAATACAAATTCTAAGTAAAGAAAAATGAGTGGTCATCATTACTTTAAGAAATGAAGGTCAGTCAGTCCGGAAAATTGGGAAAACTTTGAAAGTGTCTCCAAGTGCATCAAACCAAACCATCAAGCGCTACAAAGAAACTGTCTCACATGAGGACCGACCCAGGAAAGGAAGACCAACAGTCACCTCTGCTGCAGAGGATAAATTCATCCGAGTCACCAGCCTCAGAAATTGCAGGTTAACAGCAGCTCAAATTAGAGAACAGGTCAATGGCAAACAGAGTTCTAGCAGCAGACACATCTCTATAACAACTGTTACGAGGAGATTTTGTGCAGCAGGCCTTCATGGTAAAATAGCTGCTAGGAAACCACTGCTAAGGACAGGCAACAAGCAGAAGAGACTTGTTTTTGCTAAAGAACACAAGGAATGGACATTAGACCAGAGGAAATCTGTGCTTTGGTCTGATGAGTCCAAATTTGAGATCTTTGGTTCCAACCACCGTGTCTTTGTGCGATGCAGAAAAGGTGAACGGATGGACTCTACATGCTTGGTTCCTACTGTGAAGCATTGAAGAGGAGGTGTGATCATGTAGGGGTGCTTTGCTGGTGACACTGTTGGGGATTTATTCAAAATTGAAGGCATACTGAACCAGCATGGCTACCACAGCATCTTGCAGCGGCATGCTATCCCATCCTTTTTGCGTTTAGTTTGACCATCATTTATTTTTCAACAGGGCAATGACCCCAAACACACCTCCAGGCTGTGTAAGGGCTATTTGACCTAGAAGGAGAGTGATGGGGTGCTACGCCAGATGACCTGGCCTCCACAGTCAACAGACCTGAACCCAATCGAGATGGTTTGGGGTGAGCTGGACCTCAGAGTGAAGGCAAAAGCGCCAACAAGTGCTAACCATCTCTGGGAACTCCTTCAAGACTGTTGGAAGACAATTTCCGGTGACTACCTCTTGAAGCTCATCAAGAGAATGCCAAGAGTGTGCAAAGCAGTAATCCAAGCAAAAGGTGGCTACTTTGAAGAACCTAGAATATAAGACATATTTTCAGTTGTTTCACACTTTTTTGTTAAGTATATAATTCCACATGTGTTAATTCATAGTTTTGATGCCTTCAGTGTGAATCTACAATTTTCATAGTCATGAAAATAAAGAAAACTGTTTGAATGAGAAGGTGTGTCCAAACTTTTGTACTGTACTGTATATTAAATTCTTTGTGTAAAAATAAATGGCACCCAAATGTAAAAAAAAAGCTATATGGATGGAATGCAGACGACAATGCGGATATAAAATTATCTTTTTTTATGCAAAACAGACACCTATGTGAACTGAGCCACAGTAGGACTTGAGATTTGTGACCAATCGATTGTTTTTGTGCACAAATTGAATTTGCAAATGATATGTTCATCTGAATTATGAAAAAACTATCTATATGTATACATCTGTGGGTTTGACTCCAGTCATATCTGCACAAAGTCAGTAATTTGGTGTACACACACACACCAAAAGTATATATACCGTATTTTCGCATTATAAGACGCACTTTTGTTCCCCCACATTTTGGGGGAAAGTGGGGGGTGCGTCTTATAATGCGAAACACTGTTGTGTGGTGGGAAGGGGGGGTTGTGGAGCGGTGTTTGGGGCTGGCAGGAGGCTGTAGGAGGCCAGGAGCGGACTGCAGCAGCGGCCCCGTGGTCACGTGGGGCCGCTCATTATCTCCTGTAATATGCACTGCTTCCCGCTGTCAATCAGCAGCGGGAGCAGCCCATATTACAGGAGCGGGACCGCAGCCCAGCGGCTGCGGTCCCGTGTGGATAGTCAGTGCTTTCCACGCAATGACAGCGTGGAAAGCACTGACTATCCCTGGAGGATAAGCATACTCACCGCTCTCCTCACTCCCTGCCGTCCGCGCCATCCCGCTGTCTTTGCCGGCATCCGGGTCCTGTGAGCGTCGCTGCAGAGTGACGTCATCACCTGCGCGATGCTCACAGGACTGGATGCCGGGCACAGCAGAGAGCGGATAGTGCGGACGGCGAGGGAGCGAGGAGAAGCGGTGAGTATGATTGTTTATTATTTTAACTGTGCGGCAGCCTTATGGGGGACAGTGCCAGCAAGGCGACAGTGCCATCAGAAGGGACAGTGCCAGCAAGGGGACAGTGCCATCAGAGGGGACAATGCCAGCAAGGGGACAGTGCCATCAGAGGGGACAGTGCCAGCAAGGGGACAGTGCCATCAGAGGGGACAGTGCCAGCAAGGGGACAGTGCCATCAGAGGGGACAGTGTCAGCAAGGGGACAGTGCCATCAGAGGGGACAGTGCCAGCAAGGGGACAGTGCCATCAGAGGGGACAGTGCCATCAGAGGGGACAGTGCCATCAGAGGGGACAGTGCCAGCTAGGGGACAGTGCCATCAGAGGGGACAGTGCCAGCAAGGGGACAGTGCCATCAGAGGGGACAGTGCCAGCAAGGGGACAGTGCCATCAGAGGGGACAGTGCCAGCAAGGGGACAGTGCCATCAGAGGGGACAGTGCCAACAAGGGGACAGTGCCATCAGAGGGGACAGTGCCATCAGAGGGGACAGTGCCATCAGAGGGGACAATGCCAGCAAGGGGACAGTGCCATCAGAGGGGACAGTGCCAGCAAGGGGACAGTGCCATCAGAGGGGACAGTGCCAGCAAGGGGACAGTGCCATCAGAGGGGACAGTGCCAGCAAGGGGACAGTGCCATCAGAGGGGACAGTGCCATCAGAGAGGACAGTGCCATCAGAGGGGACAGTGCCATCAGAGGGGACAGTACCAGCAGGGGAAACAGTGCCAGCATGGGGGACAGTGCCAGCATGGGGGACAGTGCCAGCATGGGGGACAGTGCCAGCAGGGGGGGGACAGTGCCAACATTGGGGGGACATTGTGCCAGCATGGTGGGACAGTGTACCACCATCGGGGACTGTGCCAGGATGGGGGGACAGTGTACCAGCATGGGGGACTGTGCCAGGAAGGGGGCACAGTGCCAACATGAAGGCTATGTGTACCAGCATGGAGGATATATATACCAGGATGGAGGACATATATATGGATTGTAAGACGGACACTGGCATTATAAGGCGAACCCATTTAACATTAAAAATTATTTTTTCCTCTTTTCCTTCATCAAATGTGGGGGTGCGTCTTATAATCCGGTGCGTCTTATAAAGCGAAAAATACGGTATATACTGGCAATCAAGATTAGAGAACAATATATGATCACTTGATTACTTGATTTTTTTCAGACAGAATGTAATCTTCATTGATGAACATTTAATCCCTTGCAGAAATATATTGTGGAATTAAATACTATTCTAAAATCTGCAGTAGATGGCGGCGTCCTCACCAAGGAGTTGGCTTTGGCACTACAAGTGGTAGAACCTGCAATCTCCACACTGTACTTACTCCCCAAAATTCATAAAAACTCCAGTGTCCCACCTGGAAGGCCGATAATTTACGGTAATGGGAATTTTTGGAGAATGTTAACCGATGGATAGAGAGCATTCTCCAGCCATTGGTTGAAACATTACCATCCTTCACCTTAGACACGGGAGACCTCCTCAAGAAAGTGGATGGTCTATATGTGGGTCCTGAGTCATTGTTGGTTTGTGGGGACGTGGAGTCCTTATACACCGGCATTAGGCACAGCGATGGTGTGGCTGCGGTGAGATATTTTCTGCGAATGTCTTGGATACAATCGAACTGGTATTGTGTTTGTTGGAGTTTTCACTAACTCACAATTTCTTCACATTTAAGGGGTCCTTCTACCCACAGCTTCAGGGCACGGCAATGGGTGCATCATTTGCCCTGTGTACGCCACTTTGTTCCTGGGGCTGTGGGAGAGGGACCTCTTCCTGTCAGATCCAATTGTCTCAATGGACCGCGTCCCCTTATGGACGGGGTACATTGATGACATTTTTTTGGATCTGGCAGGACAGTGAGGAAGCTCTGACAAGCTTCATGGATACTCTGAACTCCAATGAGCAGAATATATTTGACTTATCAGTGGTCTGGAAAATCTATAGACTTCCTAGATGTAACATTATAAAGGGATGCTGATAATATTCTGCAGTCTAATCTATATTGTAAGCCTACTGCCACCAACACCTTGTTGCATACCTCCTCATCCCATCCTCGCCACATTATAAATGGCGTTCCCATCAGACAGTTCCTGCACCTAAGAGGGGTGTGCTCGAGGGATGGAGATTTTTAATCCCAATCTTTATTACGGACCAATAGATTCCTCGAAAAAGGCTATAGCAAGCGGTCCATCAAAAAAGCCTACAATAGGACCAAATACACAACCAGGAACTCACTATTATAATGATAATAAACCTTCAAAATCAGTGAGTTCCCTCAGATTTGTAATGGAGTTTAACTCCGCTTTTGGCCAAATAAGAAAGGCTTTAGAGAGATCATGGCACATCCTTAGAGCTGACCTGATCTTGGCGAAGAAACTGCCTGAACGTGCCCAAATTACTACACGGAGGAGTAAAAACCTCAAATATTAGTTAGTGAGGATTCACTATGAGGGAGATACAAATCAGACCTTCCTTATCAGCTTTAAACCAAAATTGGGATGTGGACCCTGCGGTAGATGCATGGCGTGTCCCAATATAGACAGGGCGGAAACATTCTCTGACTTGTCAGGTAGCAAAACTTAAAAAATCTTTAGAAAGATTTTGCGAAACAACAACAGTTATATTTTGCTACCTGTCCATCTCCAAAAATTTATATTGACAATAAGACAACTAAAAGTTTGTGTCAGAGAGCATGTCCTTGGGATAGAAGCTTCTAAGGAAGTGATCGATTTGGCAACTACCCAAGTATTTTAAGCTGAAACATGCATGCAATAGTAGCAGCTTGAGAGTTAAAGAGATTGATTTTATTCTGCTGGAATTAGAGGGGGCAGTATCACTAAGAGGTTGGGTCAATTTGAGACCCGTTGGATTTGGCAGCTAAAAACCATATCACCACTAGGGTTAAATGAGATTAACAGTTTCTGACCATTTTTGTGAGGTCTAAAAGGGTTTTGTCATAGGGTTTTTTCTTTTTTCTGATTTTAATGTCTATATTCAATGTGATTTTTATCTAGTCCCATGCACTATGTTAAATTCTGGATGTGGATGAAGAAGCATTATGCTCTATGAATGCCATGGATCCGTGACATATTGCTATCATAATAGGAGAAGAATGGAGATAAAAAAAATAGCATGTGACCGAAAATAAAGGTGATATAGGTTCAGCGCTCAGGCAAGGAACAGGGCTCTGTTATAGCATAAATTACCTTTAGGTTTTATTGAATCGGTGTGAGAATCCAGTATCCACAACGCGTTTCGACGCATAGGCGTCTTTATCAAGTGAAAAAAATAGCATGTCATTCAAGTGGTTCATAATATTATATATACTGGTCTATATGTAAATACACAGTTCTGTGCGTGTTATGTATACAACAATCTACCGTATTTTTCGCTTTACAAGACGCACCTGATTATAAGACGCACCCCAAATTTGGTGAAGGAAAAGAGAAAATAAATAATTTTTAATGTTAAATGGGGTCCGTCTTATAATGTCAGTGTCCGTCTTTCAAATCAGTGTATATGTCCCTCATCCTGGTATATAAACCCCCCCATCCTGGTATCCTGGTATATATGTCCCCCCCCTTTCTGGTATATATATCCCTCATCCTTGCATATATGTCCCTCATCATGGCATACATGTCCCCATGCTGTAAATATGGCCCCCCATCCTGGCATATACATTCCCCCATCTTATCTATATATGCCCCCCATCCTGTATATATGTCCACCATCCTGTATATATGCCCCCATCCTGAAACTATGTCCCCCCATCCTGTATATATATCCCTCAACCAGTATATATGCGCCCCATCCTTTATATATGCCCCTATCCTGAAACTATGTCCACATATGTATGTATATATGCCCCCCATCTTGAAAATATGTGCCCCCCATCTTGTATATATGTCCCCATCCTGTGTAATTGCCCCTTTTGTGCCTCTTCCCATCATCTTCCCCCCCGGACCCCAACGGCTTACCAAGATGCGGCTGCTGAATGGGGGTCCCAGGGGCAGGTTCAGGAGGGTGAGAGGCACAAGCGCAGGACGAACGCTACGGGGGGGGGGGGTCTCAGGTGCAGGAACGGAGTACCGGGGGATGAGAGGCAGCAGCGAGCAGTGGGTGCCGACATATTCTCTCTGCCCGGCTGCATTCACTGGAACCAACCACCTCGGATGACCCTCATACACTGTTAATATGTGCCCCTGCAGCCTAGTAAACCATTTGCAGCACTGCTTTTGTGTGAAAAGTGGCTGCAGTAGAAGTGAGATAATGATTTTATAAACTTACATGCCTGTAGACTTTTGGGCGTCTCCCTGTGTGTGCTGGGACTTGTGGGCTGTGCTCATCATGCCTGCTCTCCCCCTCCCTTATGCACGCCCCCTCTCAGCCTGCTATACTGTGTGAGGCTGATTGCGTCATAAAGGGGGTGGGGCTACCGGGATGCCGCGATTTAGCCCCGCCCCTTTATGACGAGATCAGCCTCACATCACTATAGCAGGCTGAGAGGGGGCGTGCATAAGGGAGGGGGATAGCAGGCATGTATGAGGGTCATCCGAGGTGGTTGGTTCCCTTTAGTCGGGAGAGACTTCAACAAAATGGCCGCGGCCATAACGGAGACCCGCGGCCATTGTGGAGTCTCTACCTCTATCGGCCGGCTGCACACTGCTTAGTGAATGCAGCCGGGCAGAGATAATATGGCGGCGCCCACCGCTCGCTACCGCCGATCATCCCCCGCAGCTACGGTAGTGCTGCTGTGCCCCTCAACCCACGGAAGCTGCCTCCAGCACCCCTACAAAGCAGCTGCACCCGGTAATATATATATATATTTTTTATATTTTTTTCTATTACTTTTTTTTTCACGTTCGCTTTTTAAGATGCACCCCCTTTTACCCCCCAGTTTGGGGGAGGCAAAAGTGCGTCTTAAAAAGCGAAAAATACGGTATATATGTGTAACATATGCATGTATGTGTCGAAATCTACATGTCAATGTTTGACACCTATATACCCTAAGTGATATCTATGCAATACAGTTGTGGCCAAAAGTATTGACACCCCTGCAATTCTGTCAGATAATACTCAGTTTCTTCCTGAAAATGATTACAATCACAAATTCCTTGGTATTATTATTTTCATTAAATTTGTATTAAATGAAAAAACACAAAAGAGAATGAAGCAAAAAGCAAAACATTGATCATTTCACACAAAACTCCAAAAATGGGCCAGACAAAAATATTGGCACCCTCAGCCTAATACTTGGTTGCACAACCTTTAGCCAAAATAACTGCGATCAACCGCTTCCGGTAAACATCAATGAGTTTCTTACAATGCTCTGCTGGAATTTTAGACTATTCTTCTTTGGCAAACTGCTCCAGGTCCCTGATATTTGAAGGGTGCCTTCTCCAAACTGCCATTTTTAGATCTCTGCACAGGTGTTCTATGGGACTCAGGTCTGGACTCATTGCTGGCCACATTAAAAGTCTCCAGTGCTTTCTCTCAAACCATTTTCTAGTGCTTTTTGAAGTGTGTTTTGGGTCATTGTCCTGCTGGAAGACCCATGACCTCTGAGGGAGACCCAGCTTTCTCACACTGGGCCCTACATTATGCTGCAAAATTTGTTGGTAGTCTTCAGACCTCTTAATGCCATGCTCACTGTCAAGCAGTCCAGTGCCAGAGGCAGCAAAGCAAAACAAAACATCAAGGAATCTCCGCCATGTTTGACTGTAGGGACCATGTTCTTTTCTTTGAATGCCTCTTTTTTTCTCCTGTAATCTCTATGTTGATGCCTTTGCCCAAAAAGATCTACTTTTGTCTCATCTGACCAGAGAACATTTCTTCCAAAACGTTTTAGGCTTTCTCAGGTAAGTTTTGGCAAACTCCAGTCTGGCTTTTTTATGTCTCGGGGTAAGAAGTGGGGTCTTCCTGGGTCTCCTACCATACAGTCCCTTTTCATTCAGACGCCGACAGATAGTACGGGTTGACACTGATGTACCCTCAGACTGCAGGGCAGCTTGAACTTGTTTGGATGTTAGTCGAGGTTCTTTATCCACAATCTTGCGCTGAAATCTCTCGTCAATTTTTTCTTTTCCGTCCACATCTAGGGAGGTTAGCCACAGTGCCATGGGCTTAAACTTCTTGACGACACTGCACACGGTAGACACAGGAACATTCAGGTCTTTGGAGATGGACTCGTAGCCTTGAGATTGCTCATGCTTCCTCACAATTTGGTTTCTCAAGTCCTCAGTTATTTGGTCTTCTTTCTTTTCTCCATACTCAATGTGGTACACACAAGGACACAGGACAGAGGTTGAATCAACTTTAATCCATGTAAACTGGCTGCAAGTGTGATTTAGTTATTGCCAACACCTGTTAGGTGCCACAGGTAAGTTACAGGTGCTGTTAATTACACAAATTAGAGAAGCATCACATGATTTTCCTAACAGTGCCAATACTTTTGTCCACCCCCATTTTTATGTTTGGTGTGGAATTATATCCAATTTGGCTTTAGGACAATTCTTTTTGTGTTTTTTTCATTGAAGACAAATTAAATGAAGATAATAATACCAAAGAATTTGTGATTGCAATCATTTTGAGGAAGAAACTATTAGTATTATCTGACAGAATTGCAGGGGTGTCAATACTTTTGGCCACAACTGTACATGTGATATGTGGACATACAATATAGTATGGGTGTATAGATGCCTGACACCTGTATATTCTATGTGTTGCCTATGTAGTATATGTGATATGTTGGCATACAATATTGTATGGGTGTTATCGTTGCCCTGGAGATACATATATGCATTTGACTTGGGTATGCTAATATACAAACTAATAATATATAATGATCTTTTGAGTATTGTTCATATTTACAAAGGATCTTTTCTAGGCATACCCAGGTATATTTTATCTCTGTGAACCTGACAGCCACAGATCTGATCAGCACACAGAACCGGAGGGCTCATATGCCCTCCAGTCCGGTGTGCTGCTGCACACAGCTGCTGCCACTGATGAATTAGGACCGCGGCTCGCAAGGAGCTAGCCGAGGTCCTGAAACAACAGCGGCGTGCAGCCACAGGTGTCCAGCTCCAGGCCCCATAGGCTCCCATGTTAGGGAGTGCCGGATTGACCCGGATCCAGGAGGATCCGGGCGAATCTGGGGCAATCCGGGAGTAGACAATTAGAGGAGATATTTTCCTCTCGGACACAAAAACGCTGCAAGCAACGTTTTTGTGTCCGTAAGAGAGTTCTGAATTCTCCCGGATTGTTCCGGACAGATAGAAACCAGATGGCAGAGAGCTGCCATCCGGCTTCTATCCAGCCCCATAGTATACTATGGGGCCAAAATCCGGTCCGGGGCTGTATAGTTTACACGGACAGCCTCAGATCGGATCTGACCCGCAATGTGAAACCGGCCTAAGAATGTAATTTTCTAGAAATCACAAGTGTAGATTGACCAACTTCTGTTGCTGTGGCTGATAGGGTGACCCCTTTGGCCTTCATTCGGACAGTCTGTTGCCGGAGGCTTTCAGTCACGTTGGAAAGGCACACCATTTTTGCTAAGTGAGAGCAAACTGGAGAGTTTCACTACCAGTTAAATAGGGTTGGCAGAAAATTAAGGAAATTAGCACCAGCTGCCATATTAATACCAATAACTTGCAGGTACCTGAGCAAGTTCTCTAATTTTGTACAGTGTTCTATTTCATTTATCTCATGTACATTGTTATAATAAATTCAATTTCTGAAATAAGCTTAAAACACTGTAATTTACTCAAGTTAGGATAATTTCATGTAGGACAACACAATTACTTTAACTTTAAGGAAATTGTGTATTGTTCTCTAATTTTGATCGCTATAATATATATATATATATATATATATATATATATATATATATATATACACATATATATGTATGTATATAAAAATATTTACGTAAGCTATCACATTGACTTGCATCGTCTCACATCTCCACCAGAGTCTGCTCCTACAACATCTGCTCCTGTCATTAGGCACTGTCATATTCACTATTAGAAAGAACCACTTTCTACTAAAACCTTCAGCTCTCTGCTGAAGCTGCCAGATATAGCTTGTTGCTTCCCTGGGATGTCTCCTTTTCTCCACTAGTGTTTTTCATGTTTTTCCTGTTCAACCTTGGTCTGTTTGTGGATGCTTCTCCTTTCTGACAATACTGTATCTCATTGCCATGTCAGCTTTTACCCAGTTCCCTGACCACTCTAATGGTGTGAAGCCAGCCTAACACAAAAACGTTTTTACACTCATGGTTCGTGGTTGGCTGAAGCCATTTATTGTCAATCTACTGTGTTTTCTCTTTTTAAATCATAATGAAAACCAAAAACTTCCAAATGACCCCAATCAAAAGTTCACATACCCCAGTTCTTAATACCTTGTATTACCCCCTCTAACATCAGCTTAACGTCTTTTGTGGTAATTGTGGATAAGGGTCTTTATTTTCTCAGATGGTAAAGCAGCCTATTCTTCTTGGCAATAAACCTCCAGTTCCTGTAAATTCCTGGGCTCTCTTGCATGAACTGTGTGCTTGAGTTCTCCACAAGTATTATACGGTTCTGTCCGCTTTTAACAGGACAGAACAGGATCCGGTTTTGCCTCCCAGGTATCCCTATGGTGCTGGATTGGTCCTATTTGGGCATTCGGTTTTGTGTATTCCGTGCTGGATTAGTTTTTGTCCGAATTTTCAACATCCCCAAAATCGGAGACTGCAACATTTTTGGGCTCCCGTGAATAATCTGGACAAAACCGTACAGAAACTAATCTGTCGCGGTCCGTTGCACATAACATGGTAGTCTATGGGCACCGGATCTAGCAAAAAACAGAATTGTTTCCCTGATCTGTTTTTTTTGCATTGTGCCTGCTCAGAATGCTTTCCATGGACCTGAAAGCAGAAATTTGTGCAGGAAATTCTCTTGCTCTCTGCATTTCTGTACAAAAATGAATCCTGTAAAAATATTTGACACCACTTTTTACACACTTTCCTGTCCTGTCCGTTTCTGTCCAAGTGTTCCTATTAAAAACAGGATCCACATGGACAGACAAAAACTGTGGTGTGAAGCCAGCCTTATCATTCATATTCTCTGAAAAAAGGCCAAGAAAGAAAAAAATCTGCTTGGGTATGTAAACTTTATAGTACAGCTGTACATAATATTAGCACCACCAATGCAGAACACAGCTAGTGTAGGGAGAGTGTGAACAGCTGATAGGGAGAGTTGTGCTTGTGCAAATCGTACAGAAATCCTTTGTAAAATCCAAAAGCTCTTGTGAGAGCTGCCAGTATTATAGTACTAGGTGACTGTAGTGTAGGGAGACAGGCAGGAGCGTTACAGTACCACATAGTACAGTCAGTAATATTTCAACTCTTCTCAGAGCTGAAAGTATAAGGTCAGGGAGTAGTGACAGTTTTCTCAGCTATTTTTGGGTTCACATTTACTCCTGCAAGCCAATTTTTTTGGCGCTGCATTGCTGTGTTCACACCAAATAGCATGCACGGTACTGCACAACTGACATGCTGCCAGCACCACTGGCACGTGTGGTGACTTGCACGTGTAATATATCACCTTAAACCTCAGGGCAATTTTTTTGTGCTGTTGAGGTACTGTGTTCAAACTGGATAGCGCGGTACTGCACAACTGACACACAGCCAGCACCGCTGTCTTGTGTGGTGACTGGCGCGCATAATATTTCGGGGCAATTTTTTTGGTGCCATTGCAGAGCTGTGTGTAAAACACAAAGCAGTACTAGGCTATAGTGCTACCTTCCACAAAGCACTAACTGATCCTTGTTCCCCAATAGCTGAATCTGAACATCTGCAGCTATGTCAGAAAATCCCCAAATTCCTAAAAAGGCTGTTGTGAAGGGACAGGGACACCGACGTGGACGTAGGGTTGTCAGTGGTGCCCGAAAAGGCACAGAGTCTGAGAAACAATAAAAAATTGATGCATCTATGTTCGTGGTGAAATTTCCCGGTCTGGAATGTTAAAGGGTCTCGAAGCCAAAAGAGCAAGAGTAGATACTGTCTGGGATGGCTGATAAGGCCTCCACGAAATTTTCTAGGAGCACCCAATCATCCATAACTACACAGTCTCCTGTCCATACAGAGAATGCTGAGTCATCCTATTCTCAACATGTTCCTAGTTCATCACCCTATCAGGAGTCACCGGAAACATTTGACCTTAACCTTGGCAATTCCGAGGATTTGTTTGGTCCATATCCTTTCGTTGCCTCTGACCTCTGACCAGGCGACATTGAAGAGGAACGGGAGGAGGTATCGCCTGTTCATGGCCAGAAGAAAGCCATTTTCATTCATTTGATATACCGGGTGAAGAGGTGGAGGCTAATGGTGGTGACACAGAGTTGCCATCTGGCCAGCCGACAATATCAACACTGAAGGAGGATGACATGGATGACGAGGTGGCCGATGATGAGACCACTGATCCGATCTGGACTGCTGGCACGCATAGCCAGCACAGCAGCATAGAGCAAGAAGGTGGATACGTAGCACCACCAAAGGCAGCAAGGGCTACTGGTTTGAGAAGAGTGCGAAGTGTGTCAACTGTTGCCAAGAGCAATCCCTCTGTGCTTCAAGTCTAGGTAAGTTCAGCCGCTGCCTGTAAATTTTTTTCAGAGGGTCCTTCTGAACCAAATGTTGTCATCTGTAGTATTTGCCAAACAAAGCTGAGCTAAGGCCAGGGCAAAGGCAACCAAAGCACCACCAGTATGCGAAAACACATGTCAGCCAAGCACCCTAGTCGGTGGGAGGAACAACAGGGCACCAAATCGGTGTCTGTGGGTCAAACCACTGCCATGTTGCCTGTGATCTGTCCTTCCCAATCTGCTGGGCAGGAAGCAGGTGATGATCATACCTTTTGCTGACAAACTGCAGTTGAACAGACTCAGGACACAACAAGCTCATTCACTTGTTTGTCCCAGCCAAGTGTCCAGTTGTCCGTGCCTCAGATATATGAAAGGAGGCGTAAATACCAAGCCATGCACCCACAAGCACAAATACTGAACGCGGACATTGCCAAGTTGCTAGCCGTGGAGATGTTGCCATTTAGGCTTGTGGGGACAGTCTTTCCGTGATCTGTTGGCTCGATACTCGGTTCCCAGTCCGCACTATTTTTCCCGGTGTGCCGTCCTGACGTTACACCAGCACATCTTAAGCAATCTAAAGCATGCTCTCACCAACGCCGTAACTGGAAAGGACCACCTTACAACAGACACGTGGACAAGTACTTGTGGACCTGGACGATACATCTCTGTCATGGCACACTGGCTCAACCTGATGGAGGGTGGGACAAGGTCTCAAACTGGACCATCACATATCCTACCCACGCCACGAATAACAGGCCCTAACTTAATCAGGGCTTCTGCCTCATCATATACCTCCTGTCTACTCTCTTCCTCCTCCTCCTCCTCCACCTCCTCGTCTTCCTATGCTAAATTACCCTCCACATCACTCCCAAGTTGGGAGCTGTGCAGCAGGGCATTGGCAAAGCTGCAACACTCTCTGCTGAAACTCATCTGCTTAGATGAAACACCACACACTTCAGCACAGCTGTGGTAAGGTATAAAACAACAGACCGATCAGTGGCTCTCCCCATTGCAACTCCAACCCGGTCTGTTTGTCAGCAATAATGGGCACAACCTGGTGGTGGCTGGCTTTAAAGATCGGGAAGCTGGTACACGTGCCATGCATGGCTCACGTGCTGAACCTAGTGGAGCAGAAAGTTATAAAAACATACCCTGACTTGCCGTACCAACTTGAGAAGGTGCGCCGTATTTGCGCCCATTTCTGCCATTCCTCAACCACTGTTGCCGGTCTTGCAGTGCAAAATTAATTTCATTTAACAGGCCAAGAGCAAGCAAACCGCACAAGTGCGATTAAAAGCAGAATAGAAAAATCAACTACAGACACCAAATGTTGACTGTGCAAGGAAGTAGATGAAACAATAGATCATAGACTGAGCTGCTGCAAGAATATCGCGCAGACAGAGTATAAGCAAAGGCATAATACAAACACCTACAAACAGGGGCATACTCAACTCTTATACGTTTGTAAGAAGGAGAGAACCACTGAACCAATCCAAATGCTAGAAAATTTTATTAAATAGATATATGCACAATTTAATAAACATCATAAATATCATTGGTAATAGACAAAACAAAAAGGCAAAAAAAAACCATTAAAAACAAATCTGATCACCATGTAAGAAAGGGGGCACTAAGAACCCTGACTCACTAACAGCATCCCATTGAGGAATCAATGTGGAAAACTGAGATAAGTAACAATTATTAGGACCATAAACTGGTATACAGTAATGCTGCAAAGGCCAGCAGATCAGCAAGGCATAATACACACCAAAAACCCCAAAATGAGGGGACCAAAAGTATGGGATGCTGTTAGTGAGTCAGGGTTCTTAGTGCCCCCTTTCTTACATGGTGATCAGATTTGTTTTTAATGGTTTTTTTTGGCCTTTTTGTCTTGTCTATCACCAATGATATTTATGATGTTTATTAAATTGTGCATATATCTATTTAATAAAATTTTCTAGCATTTGGATTGGTTCAGTGGTTCTCTCCTTCTTACAAACATATAAGAGTTGAGTATGCCCCTGTTTGTAGGTGTTTGTATTTGAATTCTCAATCCTTTGGACTCTCAGAGGTCTATTTTGTAGTTTTTTTTTTTTTTTTTTTTTTTAAAGCATAATACAGTTGCTCAGATGATTCACTGGAACTTGTGCCACAATTACCTTCTTCCTGTTAAAAAGAACTGGTGGGATCATAAACCTGAAAAGGTTATTGAAAATGAACATGCAAAACTACTATGGGACTTCCGAATTCAGATTGATAAAGTCTTAGAACACAATACTCCAGACCTTAGCATTGTAATAAAAAAGGAAGTGTGGATCATTGAAGTGGCAATCTGTGTATAGCTTTTGGGTTTGGTGGAGTTTGAAGGATAAAGGACTTCTATTAGGGAGCATAATAGGTCACCTTAAAAAGATGTGTTTTTAGTAAGCATCTGAAGCTATGTAAGTTGTGGATAGTCCTAATTTTCTGGGGTAGAGCATTTCAGAGAATTGGTGTAGCTCGGTAGAAGTCTTGGATTAAGGAGTAGGAAGTTCGGATTAATGCAAATGTTAGTCGAAGGTCATTTGTAGAATGTAGAGAACGGGTAGGGTGACAGACAGAGATGAGAGAGGATATGTAGGGAGTTGCTGCAATCTGAAGAGCTTTGTGGGTGAGAACAAGCAGTTTGAATTGGATCTTGTAGCATATAGGTAGCCAGTGCAGTGACTGGCACAGAGCGGAGGCATCTGAGTAATGATTGGCTAGATAGGTGATCCTGGCTGCTGCATAAAGGATGGATTAGAGAGGGGAAAGTCTTGTGAGTTGGAGGCCAAGTAATAGAGATTTGCAGTAGTCAAGGCGGGAATGGATTAGGGCCATGGTGAGGGTTTTTGTTGTTTCCATAGTGAGAAAGGGGCAGACTCTAGAAATGTTCTTCAGGTGCAAGCAACAGGAGCGGGTAAGAGATTGTATATAGGAGGTGAAGGTGAGATCATTTTCTGGAATAATTTTAAGGGTGCCACAATTTTCGGCATTGACTGTACATATCTGACAGCTCGTCACAGAATTTGAATATATCCTTACAATTTAAAGAGGGGGTTTTGTTGTTTCTGATGCTCCCCATGATTTATTTAAAAAATAAAGATAGACAACCTTTGTCTGTCTCTTGTCCAAGGATAACAATTTGGAGTCAGGAAGAATTTTTCAAATAATTTTGGGCAATTACCATTTACCTTCCTCTGCATCAGCATGTTAAGAATATAGGTGCAACTAGATGGTCCTGTGTCTTTTTTTAATCTAAAAAAAGGTTAAAAATAATGAAAACAAGCATGTAATTCTCCATAATAATAATGAAATCAAGCTTAATTCATAATAATGGGAGTTAGAACTACTTGATTTCCTCTTAAGCCTATGTTCATATAGCATTTTGACATCAAGGTCACCTGTATGTTAGGACTAATATGCTAAAGGAGAACTCTGGGGAGAGAAAACTTTTTATTACAGTCCCTCCTTCCTACTTGATGAAGCTGGGCATTACAGTTCTAGGATCTATAGATCGTTTATAATACAGTAAAATCATTTTTGGTCTTCTGCCCTCACCCTTCCCTTCAGACACAAAGAATTTCAGCTTCATGTTGCTGGTGAGAAGAGGAGGGGTGTTGGGGGCGTGGATGCTGGGAGCTGCAGGACCATCATACATTCCAGCCCCTCACATTTCTGTATGGGCAGCACTGTAGAGAAAGCACACATGTAATCTACACCCAAGAACACTGCAAATAAATGCAGCAAGAATGTTGAGAAGAATGCAAAAATAAAAATGCAAGAGCTGACATACTCCAGATCTGAAAGAAGGCTTTGCAGGTTCATATCTGTATGGAAAAATCCTACCTATCTACCAAATACTATGGGGGAGTGGAGACCATGCCAATGCTGAATCAATTAATACAGTGCTCTGCCTGTTCTCCTTGCCTCATACATGACAGTACACATTATGCACCATTATATCATTGTACAGCAGAAAATCACAGCATGTTATATGCTTGGTGACAAGATTGCTATTTCAAGCCAGAACAGCCCTGTCACATTACATAGGATATATATCAGGGGCAGGATTGTACTTTGACCATGGGGCTGGTCAGCATGCCGCCTGACTTGACCCTCTTCATAAAGAAGTGTGAGGGGGCGTGAATGTAGGATGATCCTACAGCTCCCAGCATCCACACCCCCGCCACACCTCCTACTCTCTGCAACAGCATGAGACTGAAATTTTTGGACTCCTGAGGGAGCGGTGAGAACTGTGGAGCAGATATGATTTTATTGATTTACAAGATATCTATAGATCCTAGAACTGCAGTACCCAGCTCTGCTTCATTATGTAGGAGGGCAGGGACAGTACTAAAAAGGTTTATCTCCCTGGATTTCCCCTTTAAGCTGATTGATCTTAAGTCTCTTTCACACATCTGTGCAAAACACACATGTATGAGGGATGCCATTTTTGGGGGCCGTGTGTGCGTGTGTCACGCATGGTGGGTCATGCATGTGCTGTCCACGTTCTATCCGTTGTGACATCCAGTTAGCACATGGACAGCATATTATTGTATACTCACTTGTCTCCAGCACTGCCTCTACTCTCACTTCCGGGGCTGTCACTGCACTCAGTGCAATGAATATTCTTGAGCCTAATGAGTGGACCTGGAAGTGAGAGAGACAGGCAGCGCTGGAGACAGGTGAGTATGAAATTCTTTATTTTTTAACTAAAAACTCTTTGCTATGGTCTGTGCACTCGGATGTCACACGGAGGACATCGGTATGCGGGACTTTTTTGCATGGACCCATTGGCCTGAATGGGTAGGTGGGTCCGTGCTGCTGCCAAAAAATTTACATGTCTCCCTATAGAGAAACCAGACATGCGTCTGCACCACATGGAGGCATGGTCCATGTAGAAACACGGTCATGTGAAAGGGACTATAGGGTATCATGTGTCTACGTATGTCCGTGCCTCCGGCATGTGTCTGCATGGACAGCAGAGGTGCCGGATGTGTGAAAGAGGCCTTATAAAGTGATATTCTTCATCACTGAAATCCATTGAAAAATGATGTATACATTTAATTATTAAATTTTTTGCTAGATACCTTTGTGAAAAAGTGCAGGCACATGGAGCCTACGGAGAAATATGACAAAGATGTTGTGATAAGGTAATTACTGGATTATTTTGAAACAGAAGATGCGGCACTCATCCAGGTCTGGGTTGCTCTGCGGTTTTATATGTCCAATAGCAGATATTGTTTGCTTTGGTCTGTTGGGCTGCAGCAATATTGAGAATATGGACGATGTGTATATGGTATCCAAGCAACGATCTTTGGTCGATTATTCTTGCCTTTGCGCTTAGCTGCAGGAATGGAACAGTATCAGTGGAAATGTATCATGTGCAGTTTCTACTATTCAAGGTAAAAGTTTTCATTATCAGTTTATTATACTTGCATTTCTGTTTTCAAACTATGTAAAAAAGTGTGAAAGAGTGTTATCCATGTTTTTAAATGTTTTGTCTGATTCAACATACTGACGCTATTTGACCCGCCTATATAAGGGTGAGAACTGACGTCATGCACTTTGTAACTTGGACCCGTAGAAGCACAAGTGTGTGCGAAACGGTGACCATCGTCCCTTGCACCCCCTCCCTTGCTTGTATCCGCATGGTTGTAAAAATAAAACCGCAGAGCAACCCAGACCTGGATGAGTGCCGCATCTTCTGTTTCAAAATTGTTCCCTTTGACTGTGCCGAACAACCCCGGATTCCTGGACGCCATTCTGTGTGCCCCTCCGAAAGCCTCAGAAAGGTCAGTGCCCGGTTTCCTATCTCAAGTTTGGAATAATTACTGGGTTAGCAAAATGTAAACCAGGATATTTTAGATAAATTATGCTTGAATATAAAAGCTATAAATTATATAAAAAGACACAAGATCATATGAGGCAATGAGAAGTTTGCTGAATTTTCCAATTTTCTTTTGATACCCATGTAGTTGCTAAACCTCTTAAATCTCATCCGTCTGCTTCCCCAGATGCTCCAGATTCACCAGATGCTTAGTGGTTCATGCAATTTTCCAAATTCATCTGAAGTTTAGGACCTAAGACCTCAAACGGCACCATCTGATTCATAACCCCCGCAGAGTTTCTATTTGGGGAAAGCTCAATCAAGAAAGTGATTGAAGGCTGTGAGGAGAACATGCAATTGTCAGCCATCCATCATCCATCCACTTTAAAAGTGAACAGGAAGGTTACCCCTAGAGCTAAGGCATGTCAAAGTGAAAGACACCACAAGATCTATGAGCCCTGCTATTATTAGCACAACAGAATCATGGCAAGAAACACAAAAGGTGAAGATAGATGTATAATGTCATATTCTTGAATTAATGGTAGCATGAATGCCTAATCAATAACAATTACGTCTACAAAGGACTTTCTAAAATAGTCATACTGGGTCACCTGTCAATTAGACATCACTAAAATTAGTGCAATAAAAATGGAGCTCTGTGCAATAATTCAATAACCTGACCCCGGACAGTGTTAATAATGTTAATGCATTGTGCTGGAAATCTTCCTCTTGAGTGTGCCTTGTAATTATGTCAGTCACAGTATACAAATAAATATGGTATAGGGTAAAGGGAGCAGATTATTATTATTATAGTGGCTATTCAGGTTAAAGAAAACTAGTGCAGTCAGTTTGTGACTGCAGATTGCCAAATTGTGATAATGCTAAATGTTCCCACTTTCAGGATTCCTCTTTGTTTCCAGTGTGAGTGGTTGGTCATGTTTCTGCTAGAACACTATTTAAATATACTTGCGGTCACATGTCAACTACATTCTCATCCAGTTCTCTCATTGAGAGAAGCAGAAGAAAATCTTATCAACATGTGACAGCAGGAATCGTAAACTGCATGAGTGGACTCATTGGGACTCTAATATCAAATTCAATATTAGACTAAGGTCACACTTGTTAAGTTAATTGTGGTTCCCGCATCCGGATTCGGATGCGGAAACCGCAATTGCCATCACACATAATTTTGGCACAAAATGTGTCTGGCAAACCTCAATGTGGTAACCGGATTGCTCAGATGTGCAATCTGGAGCAATCCGGTTACCGCCTGCTTTGTTCATCCCTGCTGCAGGCAGGGCTAATGATTTGCATTCTGTGAGTGACAGAGAGGGGGAGGGCTTTGCCTGCACAAGCAAAGCAAACAGAGAGAGGGGGTAGATCCTCGAGGCCGCCCTAAGGGCTAAAGAATATAGCCCCTGCTAATTATAATCCCTAATGAGTGAGTATTAAAATGTTTTTATACACTTTCACAGGATGCTTTTAGGAGACAAAAGGAGTGTGAGAATAGTGATAGGATGCTGCAGGGACATGTTTTGGTAGCTTAGGAGGTGTTCTGGAGGTGCAGGATCATTTAAATCTTGACTGTGCCAATTATAATTTAGTATTTCTCCTTATGTGGTTATTCTAATCTCTATTTTCACACCTGTCACAATTTATTTACCACTGTTCTGCAGTTAGATATTTGCATTAATACTCATGCTTTCCACTGGACTACCCCTTTCATTGCTAATTTTGTCATTTGTAGTATCTTCCATTACTCTAATTTTCGTCCTGGCTGACCAGAATCCTGTATTGACGATTTTGTCATTGATTCAGTCTCTAAGGTTTTTTCTATGTTGTCTTCACCATTGTACTGTTAGCTCAGTTCGCATGCCAGCAGCTAATCACTGGTTGTCCATTGGAGCAAAGGCCAGATCTCTGTACAAGTTTAAAAGGGTAAACACCAAAGCATTCCCTCATACCTAATAAATGCAAAGTTGGTCTTTGGAGTCTCTATTAGGAGTTGCTGGTCTCTACAAACAGTAGTACAATATCTTGGCTATATGGAGACTTAATTTGATAGTATAACTGTCCGATGCAAAATGTGACAATTTAGCAAAAATAAGATGATACATGATAATGTGTAGTGTTAAATAGAGATGAGCGGTGTTCGACTCGAATTGTTCGCCAATCTCAAATTCAAGCTGTTTTTGGCGATGTTCGAGTCTTTCGTCGAAATAGAACAATTTGCTCTAAATTCGGCAGTTCAAGGTCATGTTCGATTTCGGTTCGATTTCAGTTCCGCAAGGTATATACATACATTGCAGAACTGAAATGAAGTGAAATCAAGGGTTAAAAATAAAAAAAATCGATACTCACCTCTCTAATCCATCCAGCGACGCTTCCAGCACTGCCTACCTTTCAGACAGGTGATCCCGGCAGCGTTTCCGGGTGAAATGACGAGTTCTCGCGATAACTTTTCATGTGACCGGAAACTGCTGCCGAGATTATGACGTCACCGCAGGTCCTACAGGTCCTCACTAGTAGTGAATAGTAGTGAGGGCCTGTAGGACCTGCAGTGACGTCATAATCTCGGCAGCAGTTAAGTTATCGCGAGAACTCGTAATTTCACCGGGAAACGCTGCCGGGATCACATCTATGACAGGTAGGCAGTGCTGGAAGCGTCGCTGGATGGATTAGAGAGGTGAGTATCGATTTTTTTTATTTTTAACCCTTGATTTCACTTCATTTCAGTTCTGCAACGTATGTATATACATTGCGGAACTGAAATTGACCACCACCCTAGTGTTTTAGTGTGTTCGAGGGTGTTCGACGAACATTCGACGAACATTCGACGAACAGACCTCCCATTCGACGAATCAAATCGAACTAGAACACTAAGGTGGTGGCTCAACCCTAGTGTTAAACCCCTGTCTTGACTACAGTGCTCTGCTGCCTTTTCCTATGGCTGACCCTTAACAGTGCTCCAACTGAGGTTTCACAAGTTGTCCTGTAAACTTCACTAAGGCTGGCTTCACATTTGCGTTTGTGTCTGCATGCATATGAATCTCTGCATGCGTTCACATTAGTATGCACCCTGGCCACCCAATCTGCTGTCTGGGGGGGTGGCCAGGAGGAGGAGATCAGTGGTGGAGATCTCCTCCTCCTGGCCACAGCTGATCTCCCGCTGGTGTCAGCGTGGGAGATTTGAAGAAACAGATGATCTGACAGCTGTTTAAATCTCCCACGCCGACACCGAGTAAGGTGATATCAGTTCAGGAGATAACAAACAGCTGATCACTGTTTCAAATCTCCCGCACCGACCTCACCTGTTCGGTGTTGGTGCGGGAGATTTAAACAGCTGTCAGACACCGCTGACACCGGCGGGAGATCAGTGGAGGTTCTAGCTGATCTCCCGGTGGCCGCCACTGATCACCGGCGACCACCGGGAGAGATTTCAATGAGATCCGCAGCGTTCTCCTGCACTGTCATGCGGAGGACACTTCGGATCCATTGCCTTTAATGCATGGTTTGTGCGCATGCGGGCGTTTGCAGATAAAACAATGCACGAACAAACAAAAAATGCAACAAGCGGCGTTCGGAGTGCGCTCGGAGGATGCACAAATTATGCGCATCCGAACTCAAACGCAACCGAACGCAGCCAAGCGCAGGCACATGCGTTCCCATGTTAAACATAGGAACGCATTGCACAAGCGTTTGGCTGCGTTCGGGACGATTCACTTGCAAACGCTAATGTGAAGCCAGCCTAACACCATAAGCTTGGTATAAGCCATCATGTAGCTCAGTTCTTAGTTTTGTGTTCAGTTATCATGTAATTTGGATTTTGTCACCATCCATCCTCTCTGAAACTCCTGTGGTTTCTGCTCCCTGACTCAGACTTGCTTACTCACCCTTCATCTGCTGTACTATAACAATCTATTCCCTGTAGTGATGGGCGAGTCCTAAATTACTCGGAATCGCTTGACTCTAGCGAGTCCGAGCCCGGGACTTGCTACTCGTTGCGAGTCTAGCGAGTCCAATGTTAATGAATGGGGAAGCGAGTAATAGCGAGTAATGTGCGATTTACAAATCGCAGATGTCTCGGAAAGCCCTCGCATTGCCCACTCGCAACAGTTTTTTGCTGCTGTGTCCGTGTCTGTGGTTTTTATCCAAATTATATGATAACAAGAGAACAAGAAACAGGGTTTAATAGGGATATTGTCCCATCCCTGTCTGTAATGTGTGTTTTATAGACACTAGGTGTGGGAGAACACTTTTTTGTTATTTTAACAAATATTTATTAAAGGTTATATTTTAAAAGTGCACCTTAAGTAAGAAATGTGTCCGTGTCTGTGTAGCAGCACACTAGTCCCTGCAAAAATTATTAAGTGCGCACAAGTAGTCGCACAAGCAGGTGGCGTACGTGCTATTTGCAGGTAGAAGAGCAGCAACGCACTGGTCTGCCACAGAGAAAATAAAGCTGAAGGGGTTATTATGACCCAAAATTTATCAGGTGCAAAAAAATAGGAAATAGTACCTCAGCTAAGCCTCTGACTTCAGCTATTAGGACAGCTGAGTGATGCTGGGTTCACATTTGCGTTCCCCTCCGCAGCGTTCTGCAGAGGGGATCCGCAATGTGACCGCAGCGGCCGCGAGCTCCTATCTTTATAATGGGAGCGCACGGTGCTGCGCTTGACCGCGCATGACCGTGCACACCCATTCACTCCTATATGTGATCTGCGCACAGATCACATATAGGAGTGAATGGGTGCGCACGGTCATGCGCGGGACAAGCGCAGCACCGTGCGCTCCCATTATAACGATAGTAGCTCGCGGCCGCTGCGGTCACATTGCGGATCCCCTCTGCAGAAGGCTGCGGAGGGGAACACAAATGTGAACCCAGCATGAGTAAGCTAAGCTATGAGGTCGGTCCTGTGTGCACTGTAAGGCTGCTCCTCCCTGCCTGCCTGCCTGCCTGCCTACAGTCCTCTACACAGTACTCCTCTGTCCTCCTGGTAGCTTTCAGAAGAGCGGTTTGGGTTAAATATAAGGAAGCTTGAAGTTTCCCTACACTGACTGACACTCCCTATGATCTGCTCCAGCATCTACCTCACCCTGCACTAGGTCAGATCTCACAGGAATGTGGAGAAAATGGCGGTGGCAAGGCTTATATACAGCCTCGCCTCTCATACATGACATAGGCATCACGATGGACAGAAGCCAATCATAGTCCTGCCACAACCAACATGGCTGTGGCATTACTGAATATGATTGGCTAACATGCTTGTCCATCTTCACAAGTTTTCTGACCTAACACGCTAGGCTGTCTCGGAAGCTTTGTCGGAACATAATAGATTCTGTATTCGCGAGTCCCAAATACAGAATACAGGACTCGGATTCGTAGACTCGCTCAGACTCAGATTCGTAGACTCGCTCAGACTCGCTGCTGACAGCAGGTATCCGTGAAGCGGTGCGATTGTTTAAACGATTTGGGAAGATTCAAGCTACATAGCGATGTGATATAGCGAGTCTAGCGAGTGAGAAAAAGTAAACTCTGACAAAACTAGGATTGCCATTGACTTGCATTGGACTCATTACTGTGCGAGTAATCGCTGGGAAACTCGCAGCGTACCGAGTCCTGCGAGTCCCTTACTACTCACCGAGTAACGAGTCCTAGCGAGTAGACTCACCCATCCCTAATTCCCTGGAATTGTTCACACTTGAAACACTCCTGAATCAGAATGTATCTTCTAAATAAACCAGTTTGCTTCTGCATCTTTAGTATCAATTGTGTTACATTTATTTTCTGATTAAACCTTCACCTACGCAAAGAATAGCATACTCTCTTCTAGACTAGGGTACACCATTTACCTCGGTTATCTCACCAGGATACAACGGGCCACAGACAAAGAACGAGAAAAAACCATGCCAAACATTTTTACTTAGGGTAGGTTCAGATTTGCGTTTGGCACTGCAGCGTATGGAATACATACGCATACGCAGTGCCGAACACAAATATTTTCATGTGAACCCAGCGGAGATTGTCCGCATGCGTTCACATGAAAATGTCAGTGAGGCTGCCCGGCCACCCAATCAGCAGCAGTGGCTGGGAGGCTGAGATCAGCGGCGAAGATCCTGGCAGCCGCCGTTGATCTCCTTCTTTTCCACTTGTTTGTTTAAAATAGCCGGCAGGAAAGCCGGCGGTGAATCGGCTAGCATCAGCTATTCATTTGAAATAGCTGGGTGGGAAAGCTTTCCTACTGGCTATTTTAAATGAACCAGCGGCGGTGGCAGGGAGAAAGAAGAAGAACAAAAAGAAGACGAGGAAGAAAGAAGAGGAAGATAATGGCAGGACAGGATTCACCTGCAGATGACCTCGGAGGAGGTCATCTTCCGCAGCGTCTGTACGCTTGCCAGCAGATGGCAATGCGCACAGATTGAATTTCATTCATTATTTGTGCTCGGCTGTCTGCTGGTGTATAACGCAAGCACACAGCCACGCGCAAAAAATCCAACATTTTGCGTTTGGCATGCGCATAAATTATGCGGTCAAATGCAACCGAACGCAGCCACACACAGGCACTATGCGCTCCCATGTTAAACATAGGAGTGCATAGTGCCTGCATTTTGCTGTGCTTAAGGGGATGTCACACGCATCGATATCGCTGTCAATGTCACTCATACTTCACGGATTTTCAGTCGCTCAAGTGACGTAAAAGTGACGCAGGAGCGACATTGAAGCGTGTGACCAAGCGATGCAACCAGCGATATGTCGCTGATCGCCGATCGCAGGTTTCACTGCCAGATGTAAAACCTGTCGCTCATCGCTCAGTAGACCTTGTGCATCGCTGTGTGTGACACTAAACTCAGCGATTTATTTTCTATTTTGACAACGTACAAGCGACTAAATAAAATCGCTCGCAAGATGGTGACATCACCGCATCACTGGGTCATATTGACGCGTGTGACATCTTACCTGCGATAATTCCACAATCCTCAGGCGATTAATAATTTGTGACGCATGAGCGATATCACGGGCGACATTGACACGTGTGACAGGCCCTTCAGGGATGCTGCGTTTACAGCACACATCGTGCGCAAATGTGAAACCAGCCTTAATGAGGATGAAATAGAAAGGTCTACAAGTCTAACACAATATCTCATAGGGAAATATAATACACTGGTCAGAAGTGACCTGGACCCCTGTGCTGCACAAGTGACACAACCAAAAACGTCCCAGAAGATAACTCAGCATTTTACATCACCTCGCCTTCTGCCGAGTAGCAAACGAAAGTTAATCTATAAGGGAAAATGTAAACCAATGAGTACACTAGATGTCCCTTCAAATGTGCAACACAAACGTATCTTTTCTCTAACCCACTCTTTTTACCCCAATGAATCACCTCAAATGGAGATTTGATAGAGAGAGAAGGTGAGTAAAGTCTTTCTTTCTGTGAGCACTTTGCTTATGGAAACAAAGTTCTTTCTTCTTGAAATTTAGGCCAATCTAACTACTTTGGCTGCCAAACTCTAAGTCCATGTCCGCTCACCCACAAAGATCTCTGTGGGGGACCTGAGCCCAGGACATACTAACTGCAACTTGGTCACTGAAGGAGATGAAGTTGTAAAGTTGTATATTAGCTGCTCAAACAAGGCAGCAGTTCTGAATCTGGCTTTTAGAGTGCTGGCTGGACGTAAGGCTTTCCTAGTGAGTCACTCTGGAAATCTTCTAGACAGCTCAACTCGGCGTTCAACTGTTGCCAAGTGTCATCTTCCTTCTTAGGCAAATGTCTCTGGAAATGAAATAGGCCTCTACAACATGTTAGACAGTTTTGTAACTTCAGGATATGGAGTTATTAAGATTTGGGGCAAACCAGTCCCACTGTGCTATCGAATTCCGTTTGTATGTTAACTCTGAACTGCAGCTTACTGAATTCTCTCTACTATGTGAATTGTAATATGTAGTTTCATCCCAGATAATAATAATTGTGACAGCACCACTATATTTTATAATTTATTTATGACTACAGTCTTAAAATCAAGAAGAGAGCCAGTACTACCTGTGGTTAGCATGCATTATGCAGCATGCAATTGTACATATTCATTCCAAACTATTTTTATCTTAACATTTCTTTTTTAGATTTTTGGCAAATGATTGATCAATATATGAGCCACCCTGCTACATCAAGGAAAATCTTATTAGGGCGTCCTACTTTATGTATTATTTATTTCATTTAAGTTGTGCCAAAGGGCCTCCACATCGATAAAGAGCAGAATCATTAAAAGCAGCAGACGTGGTAGGTTGGCTGAAATATTAAGGCTGGCTTCACATCACGATTTTGGAGCATGGGTGTGTATCCGTTTCAAAACGGATCCGATTTAGCTTCCCATGTATTCCTATGGCCAATGGATGGGCTCGGATGTCTCCCTATTGGCATCCGACTTTAGCACCATCCGTTGCTCTCCGATGTAGTCATGGAGCCAAAATCGTAGCCTGCTGCGATTTTGGTGTCCGTGACTAAAATCAGACACCACGGAGTCGTGATGGTCTATAGGAATATACAATGGGAGCCTATGGACATCGGATCAGTGTCTAAATCGGATCTGATGTCGGCTCTGTGGTTATGTACTGAGCATGCCCAGAAGTAGTGCTCAGTACACAACCCTCTCTCCCTACATCTTCCCTGTCTCTTTCTCATCTATCTCTTCTCCCCCTGCTTGTGTATCCTGTCCCCTATCCTGTCCCCTGTCCTGTGCCCTATCCTGTCCCCTCCTCTTTCCTCCGGTATGTTAAAAAAAAAAAAATCTCTCTCCAGTGGATACTTCACCTTTCCGGCGGCTCCTGTGATGTGACCAACTGTAATGGGTGATGGACCTCTCGTGATGTCACCGAGCCGATCAGCTTACATGTCAGCTGATCTGCTCGGTGATGTCACGAGAGGTCCTGCACCCAGATGGAGACTGTCGCATCACTGGAGCTGCCAGAAAGGTGAAGTATCCTCCAGAAGGAGATTTTTTTTTTTTTTTTTTAACATACAGTTAGGGCCAGAAATATTTGGACAGTGACACAAGTTTTGTTATTTTAGCTGTTTACAAAAACATGTTCAGAAATACAATTATATATATAATATGGGCTGAAAGTGCACACTCCCAGCTGCAATATGAGAGTTTCCACATCCAAATCGGAGAAAGGGTTTAGGAATCATAGCTCTGTAATGCATAGCCTCCTCTTTTTCAAGGGACCAAAAGTAATTGGACAATGGACTCTAAGGGATGCAATTAACTCTGAAGGCGTCTCCCTCATTAACCTGTAATCAATGAAGTAGTTAAAAGGTCAGGGGTGGATTCCAGGTGTGTGGTTTTGCATTTGGAAGCTGTTGCTGTGACCAGACAACATGCGGTCAAAGGAACTCTCAATTGAGGTGAAGCAGAACATCCTGAGGCTGAAAAAAAAGAAAAAATCCATCAGAGAGATAGCAGACATGCTTGGAGTAGCAAAATCAACAGTTCGGTACATTCTGAGAAAAAAGGAATTGACTGGTGAGCTTGGGAACTCTAAAAGGCCTGGGCGTCCACGGATGACAACAGTGGTGGATGATCGCCGCATACTTTATTTGGTGAAGAAGAACCCGTTCACAACATCAACTGAAGTCCAGAACACTCTCAGTGAAGTAGGTGTATCTGTCTCTAAGTCAAAAGTAAAGAGAAGACTCCATGACAGTAAATACAAAGGGTTCACATCTAGATGCAAACCATTCATCAATTCCAAAAATAGACAGGCCAGAGTTAAATTTGCTGAAAAACACCTCAAGAAGCCAGCTCAGTTCTGGAAAAGTATTCTATGGACAGATGAGACAAAGATCAACCTGTACCAGAATGATGGGAAGAAAAATGTTTGGAGAAGAAAGGGAACGGCACATGATCCAAGGCACACCACATCCTCTGTAAAACATGGTGGAGGCAACGTGATGGCATGGGCATGCATGGCTTTCAATGGCACTGGGTCTCTTGTGTTTATTGATGACATAACAGCAGACAAGAGTAGCCGGATGAATTCTGAAGTGTACCGGGATATACTTTCAGCCCAGATTCAGCCAAATGCTGCAAAGTTGATTGGATGGCGCTTCATAGTACAGATGGACAATGACCCCAAGCATACAGCCAAAGCTACCCAGGAGTTCATGAGTGCAAAAAAGTGGAACATTCTGCAATGGCCAAGTCAATCATCAGATCTTAACCCAATTGAGCATGCATCTCACTTGCTGAAATCCAGACTTAAGACGGAAAGACCCACAAACAAGCAAGACCTGAAGGCTGCGGCTGTAAAGGCCTGGCAAAGCATTAAGAAGGAGGAAACCCAGCGTTATGTGATGTCCATGGGTTCCAGACTTAAGGCAGTGATTGCCTCCAAAGGATTCACAACAAAATATTGAAAATAAAAATATTTTGTTTGGGTTATGTTTATTTGTCCAATTACTTTTGACCTCCTAAAATGTGGAGTGTTTGTAAAGAAATGTGTACAATTCCTACATTTTCTATCAGATATTTTTGTTCAAACCTTCAAATTAAGCGTTACAATCTGCACTTGAATTCTGTCGTAGAGGTTTCATTTCAAATCCAATGTGGTGGCATGCAGAGCCCAACTCGCGAAAATTGTGTCATTGTCCAAATATTTCTGGCCCTAACTGTACCGGAGGAAAGAGGAGGCGAAAGGATAGGGCACAGGACAGAGGACATGATAGGGGACAGGATAGACGAGCAGGGAGAGAGAAGATAGAGGAGGGAGAGACAGGGAAGATGCAGGGAGAGACAGGGAGAGACAGGGACCACAGGATCCACATGAATCCTGCATAGACACGGATACAGATGGCTATTTGCCATCTGATTGCAGGGATCCATGTGGATCCGAGGCTGTCCGGGGGATCCTACAAAAGCAAGGATCCCCACGGACAGCCCAAAATTGTGATGTGAAGGCAGCCTAATCTTTTGCCAAAAATCTCCTTTTTTTTTTTTTTAAACACTTTCATTTTTTTATTGTCACTTTACAATGCATGCTATCCTCAGGTAGTGCTGGCTTTCTTGTTTTTTACAGTCTTAAAATGCTTTTGGGAATAAAATTAATCAATGTGATTTATTATTGACCTCTGTGGCATTTGGTAGTACGCAGTATCTCGGCTGTTAATTTTCTAGTTCAAAGATTTAACTTGATCATGCAGTCGTTTAACTTGATACCCCAGCCAACATGGAGAAGTTTTTCTAAGCTTCCTAATGGTCTCAAGGTACAATTTCCCGCCCCCCTCCCCCGCATCCTCATTTGCTAAGTCTTTGTTTTCCGCATGATCGAAAGGTAAGGGAACAGTCAATGACTGGTGCAATATGCAAGCTATGTAGATTGTACCGGTTACTGACAGTCTTGTGTAGCAAGACCTTACTGTGCATGCATTGCCCCGGGGAATCAAAGAACTTGCAGTAGATCTCAAATGGCAGAGGCAAGTCATAGAGTATCACCCAGTGGTCAAGTAGAGGATACTTTAGCTATTGCGGAACTAACCTGGAATAGTTATGCGTCCTGCATAACCGAGGATTAGAGCCTTTGGTGCCAATGCTCACCAGACAATGCTCTCGCTTCCTGGTTCGGAAATCCATGGGTCACGTGAGTGATTACGCGGGCAGTGACATCACCAAAGGCCGTCAAGTCCCAGGTCCTGCTAGTCTATTGTCAGTAATTTTGTGCAGCCCTCAACACTTAACCTCACAGGGAAAGATTGAATTAGAAACTTACAGAAGCGGTAATGTCAGGTGCTCAAAACGAAAAGCAGGGGCAAAGATTTTAAGATGAACTCTTCATTAATAGTCATTCATCAGTATGCATTACGGTGGTGAACTCCACCTTCCTCAGGGCAGACTGACATAGCCATTACAGAAAGAAGAATGACTTATCAATCAAAGACAATCTGACAACGGGCATGGAATAGGGAAGAGAGGCAGAAGAGTTGTAAGTGCAGGGCCTGTCCACTACACTTATGCTCTTGCAGAATAATTCAACAATGAAATTCTCTAAAAGGTAAACATTTATTTCTTTTATAAAGGTGTGGATGCAATCAGCATTACAGCACCTTTACAGAGATGAAAGTAGTTGGGGATATATCAAGTTCCCTTTAAATTCACAGTGTGAGGTGCTCTAAATGGAGTCTGGCTAAAAAATTAATGTGTGATCATCCATGGAGATTGGGTCACATTGGCATTAGAAAAATAACTACAGTAAAATGAGCCCTGCTAGCATAGTCTTTTTTATTATTATAATGTTTCTATTTTTTTACACGAAAATGCAGGTACTGTTGGCGATCACAGAAAACTTTTCTTTTTCCTAGAGCCGTATTGTTTCAAAACATAGATCTGGAATGAATAACTTATTGATAGATGCTTAAAATATGAGAAGTAAATATGCAAAATATGCACTTAAAATGACAAGAGTCATAGAAATGACTGAGTTTCTATACAGTATCAGTTGTGGCAGGTGTTCACCATCTATTACCACAATAGGTTCTTTTCAAACTGAAACTTTCCATTATACGATATCTTAACACAATGAAGATGACAAGAGTCAAAATATTCCAGTGCACATATGACGACTCTTTTGTTTCAAACATTTTGCAGTAACATTGCTTTACAAGTTTCCTCAGTTTCTGCCATTTTTGTCACCAGAGCAGCTGCTATACATTACTGCCATGCTTCCTTTTGTCTGACATATGTATTTACTTTTGTGATACAGTTGTCCTGCCATATTGTCTCAATACAAAACAGAACTTCTTTAAAAAGCCTCAAAAGTTTGCATGCCTATCATTCCACACCAAAAGTTAAGAAGAAAAATGAAAAATATGTTTACAGTATGTTACGGTATTACTTTATGCTTAGAGAACAGTTGAAGAATTTGGTGAGCCCTTCGGTACATCATATGCAAAGACAACAAAGGCATTCCTACCGAGCACACATCCCAGTGTGAACAAACTGCTAGAGCTCATGATGACTTGTGATAATGGTGATTATACGATCATAAAACAGTTTGGTTTACTATATGGTTTTTACTGTTCAACAATGATTACTTTAAAGAGCATTTCTCACCATGTTGCTGTTTATAGCAGCTTGTTGAGCATGAATGATCTCTACACCTAGCAGGTCTGAAGGCAGAGGGACACTTTTCAAAGCAAAGAAACCTATAATGCTCACACTTTCTAATTTGTCTTGTGTCACATATTTGAAGCTTTCAGTTGTTCCACGGTAATGACAGGAACAGAACAAAGACTTTTCATGACTTTGAGAACTAGCTCCTTTTTTCCATCCTACATTCCTGTACAAGTGTAGCAAGACCTATGTATAATCAAGAATAAAAGCAATACAGATCACATTACTAGTCTCATATCTTGGACGAGGGAATGGGAATTGTGGGTGCACTCCCAAAAAAGCCCTTACCCTAGTACAGGGTTGGTTACTTCTTAAGCTAATGTCTCTATACCAAGAACAAATATGAGTAGTAAACATTTGGCAAAAAACATATTAGAAAGTCTAAGCCTCATAGAAATAAATCCAATAAAGTAACAGGCAACATGGAAAATTAATCTGGGTTATCCTTTCAATTCATATTTGTGTCTGGTATTATTTTACTAAACCTAAAACCTAACAATAGCTAAGTTTCCATTGTGTTGCTTCTTTTCTTGTAATCCCTCCTCTCTTCTATATTTCATTTATTGTTACCTATCTGCATCATTTATGCACAGTGAAAGTAATATATATCCTAGTGTATCCCCACCCATCCCTTATAGACGGTAAGCCTATGTGGGCAGGGTCCTGTCTCCTTTCGCACTGCATTCCCACTCACTCCTTATAGACTATGAGCCCTCATGGGCAGGGTCCTCTCTTCTCTCCTTGTGTGTCCCTACCTATCCCTTGCAGACTGTAAGGCCTTGTGGGCAGAGTCCTTTCTCCTTTCCTTGTGTATCCCACCCATCCCTTGTAGATTGTGAACCCTTGTGGGCAGAGTCCTTTCTCCTTTCCTTGTGTATCCTCACCCATCCCTTGTAGATTGTGAACCCTTGTGGGCAGAGTTCTCTCTCCTCTCCTAGTGCATTCCCACCTACTCTTTGTAGACTGTGAGTCCACATGGGCAGGGTCCTTTCTCCTCTCCCAGTGTATCTTCAGCCACCCCTTGCAGACTGTGAACCCTTGCGGGCAGGGTCATCTTCCCTCCTGAACCTGTGTGTGTTTTATATTGTTCATAATTATTGTAATTGTCTATGTATGCCCCTTTTCACATGACTAAATGACGCTATAAAAGTAAATAATATATTACGGAGAGGCTACGGTGATGAAATGTAGCTGTGTGTTCATGCTTAGGTGGGAGATGTACTGAGCCTTGCTAGCACTGATTTAGATGCCATCAGTAAAGGTCAGGAGAAATTTGCCACTGGCAGAAGTAGAAGATCCAGACAAATGTAATATATGAGACTGGAAACAGAAAGACAAGGAAGTCAGTTGCAGGAAGTCATGGTTCAGGAAGAGGTGGGGATTGGGAGGGGACAGCAAATTGGCTAAAAAGATGTTTGAAAAAAACCCAAAGCATAGTAGACAACCTCTTTAAAAACAAGATTCTAGCAGTCCTCCACATCATCAATGCCAATGAATTGTGTTTCATACAGTGAATAATAATTGCCTATCATATCAATTCTCTGTGTTTTACAGCATTACACTGTCTCAGATTATATCCATAGAAAATTATCTATATAGAAGATCGGTGAAAGAAGAAAGCAAAAGAGAGGGTCTTTTTTTCATCAAATATGATTACAGGTACAAAACCATTTCATGGCAAGTATACATTTAAATACTGAGGTGTCAATGGAAGAGGCTGGAATGGAAGAGGTAATTATTGGTGTCTTAGGGGAAGTGAGAATTGTGGTTAACCACTGTGATTAATGAGCTACTGTATATCCACTACCGCGGCTAACAATAATGCATCTCCTTGTTGTGTATTCATAGAAATCTATTCAAAGCAAAATCCGTTAAATAACAGGTATTAAATTCCATGTAAAACATGGTCATTGGCAGTTTGAGCAGAAATACAATGAATTAGAATAGAACGATATATAATAAACAAAACTACAAATAATGATTAAAAAAACTGATCACATGAATTGCTATGATTTCTGATAACCCTAAACAAGAACGCTCATGCAACAAAAATGTCCTTGTGTTTAAGTGATTGTAGGAGGAATACTATGATACCATTCATGAAATAAATAAGACGTGAGCAAGAAAGGGCAGAATCTTAGGTACAGACAGTTGCAATTATAGTAAATGGTACAGTAGTAATTGCTGCTTTGTTAGTTCCTGGTTGACAGCTTGATGAATGTGTTTAAATTTCAAGAGCAAGGAGACATGATCTATCACAGAGTGAGAACATGTCCTTTACAATCCCCGGTGAATGACAATGGCACAGTACCTGTGTATTGGCCTTTGTAGAGGGCTGTGTTTGATAGTAGATTTGGTAACGTGACTGATGCACAATGAGCTATATTCAGCTGGCCACAATCTGTCTAGTTAGTAGATCACAAAGGGAGAATATAGGACAGATGAGTTTACGAATAGTATGACATATCTAGAATAACAGATGTTTTTTAGAATTGTAATTCTGTATGTATAACTGTATCCCACCACTGGAATATTATTACTTATTAGTAAAAACAAATACTGTAATATTGTGTATTTCATTATATTAATTATATTTTAAATGTGTATTTGATGAAAACAAGCAGACATGGTTAAATCTTGTAAAATGTTAGTATGCCAGGTTCATTAATATTTTTCAAAACATTGTTTAGCAGCTAACTCATTTCCTATGAGTCACAATGCTGCAAAGACTCTAATTGACCTTACAAGATGTCTGTAAAACTCTGAGGTCTCCCAGGACTGTATCAAACCCATTTCAATCTCTTTAACACAAATATAGCCTTACTGAAGAAATGGTTGGTAAACAGTTGTAGCCAACAGCCCACTTAAATGGGGTTTTCCCATTAACAAGGTTTTAAAGTTTATTTTAATCAATAGATATTGGAATACCGTAATAATAATCTACTGTGTAATGGCTGTATCTAACTGTACAGACACATGGTCTAATCATACCACATTATCTGTCCTGAGATAATCTTATATATGTGTCCCCGCTATGTACTGTGTAATGGCCATATCTGACTGTACATGGACATGTTCTGATCATACCACATCTCCTGTGCTGAGATAATCTTATATATTTGTCCCTGCTGTGTACTGTGTAATGACCCTGTCTGACTGTACAGGAACATGCCAAAGTTATAGATTCCACAGCACCATGTAGCAATCGGAACTCAATGAATTCCTAGTGTGGGCGCACGTCATCAGTCAGGGAGCTCCACCTGGCATAGGTATTATAAGCATAATAAAGACAGCGCCTCACCAGCCGGTGTATTTCAAAGATCCATGCTTTATTCCGTCATCTTAGCACGACGTTTCGGTCGAATGACCTTTTTCAAGTGCATATATCCCATTACAACAAGGTGCCATTTATATCAGCAAACCCCACCCACAATACCAATCAACCAACCAGTATCCAGTGTATGGTAAACAAAGTTAAAAAAGTCATATGGGCTAGACAGAGATCAACTAACAGCATGTTACCTGAAAGGAAACACATAGTGCAGCTTCCCGGTACTTGAGGGACACCCATCGCCGCTGTCTGTGTCTAACATTGTCCATAACACACATCCTCATACAGCAGCGAGAACCCCCCAATCACTGGCCCGCATCGGTCCGTTGGCATGGTAATAGTGTAATTAGAAAAGTCCACACCAATCGCAGTTGTCCATGTTACGTACATCCGGATTTCAGTGCACGTCCCAATGCGCATGCGCCGGCGTCTCCCGCTGATTCGCCGCTTCGGCTGCCACTCACCGTTCAGACTGAGGAAGTGCAATGACGTACTTCCTGCCTCCGGCGTCTATAGAGACCGCACTATATCTATGCAGATCACATGTCCACAAATCTCACCACATTAACGGAACATCAGCAAAATTGTGTCAAGATGATACTAAAAGTTAACATGGGGGAAAGACATCTTCTGCTTTATAAAAGGAGTAAAAAAGTTTACTCTCCACTGGACAACTATTAAGTGCATAGCCAATGATAGAAACCCCGGGACCGCATATTGATGTTAGTTAACACTATACAGTCATAGTAGAGGTAACAGTATGGTAATATATAGGTGTACAACAATGCATTATACCTAACTGGAGCATTACTTTGGTACATATATATAGAGATATATTATCGCCACATATCGAGCTGTATTCGGTGCAAGCTCACTATGTAACAAACATTTTATTCTATTCTATTAGAGATCATAAGACCCCTCCATCAACTCTCCATGTTGTACAACTATATGGGTATACCTTTTACTCCATGCTACTATCTTACCCCCAAAGAAAGATCATATATAAAATTGAACACTCTTCAAACCATGGCCATAGTGTATTTATACTCTGTGTTGAATATTGTGTTTCCATAGAGCTGCACATCTTCCCATCTAGATCAAAATGACATGATTAAAATGATAAAAACAACATACAGATGAGAAAGCTAGATAAACATCAACATGATCCTAATAGACAACCCCGTTGATCGTAATCAACATTCATCCCTTTAGGGACCAGGGTGTCCAATTCGAATATCTATTTTAATTCTTTCTTCTTTAACATGGCCACACGGTCTCCACCCCTTCTAGGCAAGGGGACATCGTCAATGACCCGAAATCTGAGTTGGTTGACCGTGTGGCCCATGTCGTGGAAGTGTCTTGGAACTGGCAATTCAATCATACCCGTCCTGATTGTGCTCTTATGTTTCCCTATTCTTGTTTTTATTTCCATCGTTGTCTCTCCGACATACAGGAGACCGCATGGACAGACAATAGTATATACAACGAAGCTACTATTGCACGTGTACCTCTTATTGATGTAGTATTTTCTTCCGGACCGGGGGTGATTGAAGAGCCTGCCCTTCAACAAATTGCCACAGCACGCACATCCCAGGCAAGGGAAGTTCCCAAGGCTGGGGGGTGCAAAGGTTGTTTGAATACTCTTCTTAGAACTCCCTATGTCCGAACGGACAAGGTCATCCTTCAAGTTGCGTCCCCTTCTGTAAGACATTAAGGGAAACAACTTGAAGTCCTCCACTTCACTGTGCCCCTTCATAAGAAGAGGCCAGTGCCTTTTAATCATATCCGTGATTTTTCTGCTAGCCCCACAATAAGTGGTTACAAACGGTACTCTTTTAGCAGCCTTTACTTTAGGTTTGGGAATCAATAATTCACTTTGACAAATGTTTAATGCTTTAGCCTTATATCCTACAAGATCAGTTTTGGGATAGCCTCTTCTAAGGAACCTATTGACCATTTCCTGTAATCTTTTATCAATTATTGAGTCATCCGAGACAATCCTACGGACTCTCAACATTTGACTCCAAGGTAGGGACTCCACCATTTTCCTTGGTGTTCGCTCGAAAAATGCAAAGTACTATTCCTGTCTGTACTTTTAACATACAGATCAGTCATTAATAATCCATCTTTCTTATAGACCATAGTGTCCAAAAATTGCATTTTCTCAAGGGAGCATGACATGGTGAATCCCAGACCAGGGTGAACATTATTTAATGTGTCAAAGAAACCCTCCAATTCATCCCTATTGCCGTCCCACACAAAGAAGATATCATCAATGTAACGTCGCCAGCCCCTGACATGGCGCCAGGATGGTGAACTGTACACGTGTTCACCCTCGAGGACAGCCATATAGATGTTAGCATATGTCGGGGCCACATTGGACCCCATGGCTGTCCCCCGGCGCTGCAAGTAGTAGTCATCCCCAAAGAGAAAAAAATTCCTCCTGAGGATGAACCCCAACAGCGCCAGGGCAAACCGTGCACAGTCGGGCGCCATGTCAGAGGCGGCGAGCGTCACATCGATGGCTGCAAGACCTCTCTCGTGTTCAATAGATGTATATAATGACACAACGTCAAACGAGACCAGCCATGTAGCATCATTGACCTGTAAACCTGATAGAGAGCAGATTAAATCACCGGTATCCTTTGTATACGAAGGTGCTGATACAGCAAACCTCCGCAACAAGTGATCGAGAAATATTGACACTTTGTTACACAATGATCCTCTCCCCGAGACTATTGGATGTCCCGGGGGATTTTTTAGGTCCTTGTGTATTTTTGGGAGGATGTAAAGGGTCGGCACCACAGGGTAATCCACCATCAGGTATATATGCACTGGTGCACGTGAAGAAAGCTCAGTCACAATACCAAAGTTATAGATTCCACAGCACCATGTAGCAATCGGAACTCAATGAATTCCTAGTGTGGGCGCACGTCATCAGTCAGGGAGCTCCACCTGGCATAGGTATTATAAGCATAAAAAAGACAGCGCCTCACCAGCCGGTGTATTTCAAAGATCCATGCTTTATTCCGTCATCTTAGCACGACGTTTCGGTCGAATGACCTTTTTCAAGTGCATATATCCCATTACAACAAGGTGCCATTTATATAATCAACGATACCAGAGGATACCCTTTCAGGAGTGTGGACTTATGGAAAAAGAGCAATTTTGTAGCCCCGGGACATGATCCTGTTATAGAGACCTTTATCAAACTGGTCCAAAATGATATTACTAAATTAAAGAAAAATTATGAATGGAGGGGTAAGTCCAATGTCACACGCCTTGAGAGAGAGGAGATCAAAAAATTAAGGGAGGATATGTCCATCACCATTAAGCCCGCCGATAAGGGCGGGGCTATTGTGGTGATGGACACTGTCCAATACCGAGGGGAAGTGATGAGACAACTTGAGGATACTTTGGTATATGAGAAATTATCCACTAACCCCACATTGAAATTCCAATCGGAGCTAAAGGCCATGATCACGGATGCCCTTGTGGATGGCATCATTGATCTCGGACTTTCTGAATACCTGATGGTGGATTACCCTGTGGTGCCGACCCTTTACATCCTCCCAAAAATACACAAGGCCTTAAAAAATTCCCCGGGACGTCCAATAGTCTCGGGGAGAGGATCATTGTGTAACAAAGTGTCAATATTTCTCGATCACTTGTTGCGGAGGTTTGCTGTATCAGCACCTTCGTATGCAAAGGATACCGGTGATTTCATCCGCTCTCTATCAGGTTTACAGGTCAATGATGCTACATGGCTGGTCTCGTTTGACGTTGTGTCATTATATACATCTATTGAACACGAGAGAGGTCTTGCAGCCATCGATGTGACGCTCGCCGCCTCTGACATGGCGCCAGACTGTGCACGGTTCGCCCTGGCGCTGTTGGGGTTCATCCTTAGGAGGAATTTTTTTCTCTTTGGGGATGACTACTACCTGCAGCGCCGGGGACAGCCATGGGGTCCAATGTGGCCCCGACATATGCTAACATCTATATGGCTGTCCTCGAGGGTGAACACGTGTACAGTTCACCATCCTGGCGCCATGTCAGGGGCTGGCGACGTTACATTGATGATATCTTCTTTGTGTGGGACGGCAATAGGGATGAATTGGAGGGTTTCTTTGACACATTAAATAATGTTCACCCTGGTCTGTGATTCACCATGTCATGCTCCCTTGAGAAAATGCAATTTTTGGACACTATGGTCTATAAGAAAGATGGATTATTAATGACTGATCTGTATGTTAAAAGTACAGACAGGAATAGTACTTTGCATTTTTCGAGCGAACACCCAAGGAAAATGGTGGAGTCCCTACCTTGGAGTCAAATGTTGAGAGTCCGTAGGATTGTCTCGGATGACTCAATAATTGATAAAAGGTTACAGGAAATGGTCAATAGGTTCCTTAGAATAGGCTATCCCAAAACTGATCTTGTAGGATATAAGGCTAAAGCATTAAACATTTGTCAAAGTGAATTATTGATTCCCAAACCTAAAGTAAAGGCTGCTAAAAGAGTACCGTTTGTAACCACTTATTGTGGGGCTAGCAGAAAAATCACGGATATGATTAAAAGGCACTGGCCTCTTCTTATGAAGGGGCACAGTGAAGTGGAGGACTTCAAGTTGTTTCCCTTAATGTCTTACAGAAGGGGACGAAACTTGAAGGATGACCTTGTCCGTTCGGACATAGGGAGTTCTAAGAAGAGTATTCAAACAACCTTTGCACCCCCCAGCCTTGGGAACTTCCCTTGCCTGGGATGTGCGTGCTGTGGCAATTTGTTGAAGGGCAGGCTCTTCAATCACCCCCGGTCCGGAAGAAAATACTACATCAATAAGAGGTACACGTGCAATAGTAGCTTCGTTGTATATACTATTGTCTGTCCATGCGGTCTCCTGTATGTCGGAGAGACAACGATGGAAATAAAAACAAGAATAGGGAAACATAAGAGCACAATCAGGACGGGTATGATTGAATTGCCAGTTCCAAGACACTTCCACGACATGGGCCACACGGTCAACCAACTCAGATTTCGGGTCATTGACGATGTCCCCTTGCCTAGAAGGGGTGGAGACCGTGTGGCCATGTTAAAGAAGAAAGAATTAAAATGGATATTCGAATTGGACACCCTGGTCCCTAAAGGGATGAATGTTGATTACGATCAACGGGGTTGTCTATTAGGATCATGTTGATGTTTATCTAGCTTTCTCATCTGTATGTTGTTTTTATCATTTTAATCATGTCATTTTGATCTAGATGGGAAGATGTGCAGCTCTATGGAAACACAATATTCAACACAGAGTATAAATACACTATGGCCATGGTTTGAAGAGTGTTCAATTTTATATATGATCTTTCTTTGGGGGTAAGATAGTAGCATGGAGTAAAAGGTATACCCATATAGTTGTACAACATGGAGAGTTGATGGAGGGGTCTTATGATCTCTAATAGAATAGAATAAAATGTTTGTTACATAGTGAGCTTGCACCGAATACAGCTCGATATGTGGCGATAATATATCTCTATATATATGTACCAAAGTAATGCTCCAGTTAGGTATAATGCATTGTTGTACACCTATATATTACCATACTGTTGTTACCTCTACTATGACTGTATAGTGTTAACTAACATCAATATGCGGTCCCGGGGTTTCTATCATTGGCTATGCACTTAATAGTTGTCCAGTGGAGAGTAAACTTTTTTACTCCTTTTATAAAGCAGAAGATGTCTTTCCCCCATGTTAACTTTTAGTATCATCTTGACACAATTTTGCTGATGTTCCGTTAATGTGGTGAGATTTGTGGACATGTGATCTGCATAGATATAGTGCGGTCTCTATAGATGCCGGAGGCAGGAAGTACGTCATTGCACTGCCTCAGTCTGAACGGTGAGTGGCAGCCGAAGCGGCGAATCAGCGGGAGACGCCGGCGCATGCGCATTGGGACGTGCACTGAAATCCGGATGTACGTAACATGGACAACTGCGATTGGTGTGGACTTTTCTAATTACACTATTACCATGCCAACGGACCGATGCGGGCCAGTGATTGGGGGGTTCTCGCTGCTGTATGAGGATGTGTGTTATGGACAATGTTAGACACAGACAGCGGCGATGGGTGTCCCTCAAGTACCGGGAAGCTGCACTATGTGTTTCCTTTCAGGTAACATGCTGTTAGTTGATCTCTGTCTAGCCCATATGACTTTTTTAACTTTGTTTACCATACACTGGATACTGGTTGGTTGGTTGATTGGTATTGTGGGTGGGGTTTGTACAGGAACATGGTCTGATCATACCACATCTCCTGTGCTGAGATAATCTTATATATGTGTCTCTGCTATGTACTGTGTAATGGCTTTGTCTAACCGTACATGCACATGGTCTATTCAAACCACATATTCTATGCTGAGATAATCTTATATATGTGTCCCTGCTATGTACTGTGTAATGGTAGTTTCTGACTGTATAGGGACATGGTCTAATCACATCACATCTCCTGCATTGAAATAATCTTATATATGTGTCCATGCTATGTACTGTGTAATGGCTGTGTCTTACTGTACAGGCACATGGTCTAATCATACCACATCTCCTGTACTGAGATAATCTTATATATGTGTCCCTGCTATGTACTGTGTAATGGCTGTGTCTTACTGTACAGGCACATGATCTAATCACATCACATCTCCTGTGTTGAGATAATCTTATATATGTGTCCATGCTATGTAATGGCCGTGTTTGACCATCAGGGGCATCGTCTGATCACATGGTAGTGGACTATGTGTGGGGTGAGGTGAGTATTATTATGTGATTTTTAAACATCCTACCTATTTTTATCCTCTAGGGTCTGTTTACCTCACAGCATAATAAGGAATATATAATTCAATGTGAATCAAATTTCACTGCCAAATTCGAGTGATTTTCAAAATAAAAATCTTGGCAGATTCAATCTTTTCTAATAGGTACTGAATCTACTTATAAAAAGATTTGTAAAATTTAAGATTTATTATTATTTTTATAATAACTAGGGATGAGCGAGTATACTTGTTACTATTCGGTACTCGCTGAATAGTAACGGTATTCGGGCTACTCATTACTCCACGAGTTTCTTGTGATTACTCGTTAGGAGTAGCGAGTAGTCCATTCACTTTCATAGTGTACACTGCGAAAGTGAAATAAAAGTTAATAAAAGTTGTTAAAAATAAAAAATTAACATACTCACCCATCCGACGGCTGCATCGGGATCCGAACAGGACCTTGCAATCTGGCCAATCACATGGCTGGTAGTGATCAGGTGATGTGTGGCATCACACACAAACTGATCACTTCTGGCCACCTGATTGGCCAGATTGCCAGAACATCGATATACTTGCAAGACCTGGCAATCTGACCAATCAGATGGTGTGTGCCGTCAGATGGGTGAGTATGTTATTTTTTTATTTTTAACAACTTGTATTAACTTTTATTTTTCTTTCGCAGTGTATATATAGATATACTGCAAAAGTAATCGCTTTACCATTGACTTACATTGGACTCGCTATACTCGTAACGAGTACCCGAGTATTGGGACCTACTCGTTATAAGTATAGCGAGTCCAAATATTCAGTACTCGCTCATCCTTAGTAATAACTTGTTTTTAAATATAATTTAACACTCCACCAGATTTTACATGTGGAAAAACAAAAACTACATGAAACAATATGACAAAGGAACCCAACTATTCTCTTTAAAGTAAAAATTTTAATATACAGGAGGGAATTGTTGTATCATAAGAACTGTTACTCTCCTGATGCAATTTTACAATGACTACAGAGAATTTCTCCCACCACTTACAGTGGGTATGGAAAGTATTCAGACCCTTTTAAATTTTTCACTCTTTGTTTCATTGCAGCCATTTGGTAAGTTCAAAAAAGTTCATTTTTTTCTCATTAATGTACACTCTGCACCCCATCTTGACTGGCAAAAACAGTAATGTAGATATTTGTGCAAATTTATTAAAAAAAAGAAAAACTGAAATATCACATGGTCATAAGTATTCAGACCCTTTGCTCAGTATTAAGTAAGCACCCTTTTGAGCGAGTACAGCCATGAGTCTTCTTGGGAATAATGCAACAAGTTTTTCACACCTGGATTTCGGGATCCTCTGCCATTCTTCCTTGCAGATCCTCTCCAGTTCCATCAGGTTGGATGGTGAACGTTGGTGGATAGCCAATTCCAGGTCTCTCCAGAGATGCTAAATTGGGTTTAGCTGAGGGCTCTGGCTGGGCCAGTCAAGAATGGTCACAGAGTTGTTCTGAAGCCACTTCTTTGCTATTTTAGCTGTGTGCTTAGGGCATTGTCTGTTGGAAGGTGAACCTTCAGCCAAGTCTGAGGTCCAGAGCACTCTGGAAGAGGTTTACATCCAGGATATCTCTGTACTACATTCATGTTTCCTTCAGTTGCAGCCAGTCATCCTGTGCCTGCAGCTGAAATCACCATAGCATGATGCTGCCACCACCATGTTTCACTTGTTGGGATTATATTGAGCCGGTGATGAGCAGTGCCTTGTTTTCTCCACACATACCGCTTAGAATTATCACCAAAAAGTTCTATCTTCATCTCATCATACCAGAGAATCTTATTTCTCATAGTCTGGGAGTCTTTCATGTGTATTTTTGCAAACTCTATGTAGGCTTTCATGTCTTGCACTGAGGAGAGGCTTCCGTTGGGCAACTCAGCCATAAAGGCCCGACTGGTGGAGGGCTGAAGTGATAGTGGACTTTGTGAAACGTTCTCCCATCTCCCTACTGCATCTCTGGAGCTCAGCCACAGTGATCTTGAGGTTCTTCTTTACCTCTCTCACTCCCTCTTCTCCCATGATTGCTCAGTTTGGCTGGATGGCCAAGTCTAGGAAGACTTCTGGTGGTCCCAAACTTCTTCCATTTAAGGATTATGGAAGCCACTGTGCTCTTAGAAAGCTTGAGTACTGCAGAAATTCTTTTGTAACCTTGGCCAGATGTGTGCCTTGCCACAATTCTGTCTCTGAGCTCCTTGGGCAGTTCCTTTGACCTCAGGATTCTCATTTGGTCTGACATGTAGTGTGAGCTGTGAGGTCTTATATAGACAGGTGTGTGCCTTTCCAAATCAAGTCCTATCAGTTTAATTAAACACAGCTGTACTCCAATGAAGGAGTAGAACCATCTCAAGTAGGATCACAAGTAAATGGTCAGCATGTGACTTAAATATGAGTGTCTGAACAAAGGGTGTGAATACTTATGACCATGTGATATTTCAGTTTTTCTTTTTTAATAAATTTGCAAAAATTTCTATATTTCTGTTTTTTTCAGTCAAAATGGGGTGTAGAGTGTACATTAATGAGAAAAAAAACCTTTTTTGAATTTACCAAATGGCTGCAATGAAACAAAGAATGAAAAATTTAAAAAGGTCTGAATACTTTCCATACCCACCATACATCTATGCATCTATTGTTGGAAAAGAGTGATAAGGGTTTTGGTTTTATTTTCTGGCAATTAGTTTGATAGGGTTTGGGGCCCATGAATAGGAGGAAACCCATCTTGATTTATAACACACAAGGAAGAGGAATTTGAACCAATGCTCTGCTCCCCTGCAAAATATTAGCAGACAGCAAAATCAGTGATCTTCTGTGGCCTAAATGCCAATTTATAAACTTTCTTAACAATATATTTATCCTTTTTATGTCTTCTAACCTCTATAGTGTGTCATATACTATTGCATTCCATCTCTGCAATACAATGGTCCCTGAACATATTTTTTTCAAATATGTCATTTGTTAAAAGCAATTTAAAGCGTTGTACAGCAATAAAGAATTTCAGTTTATGGCCCAGGATCCAATTAATCTGCAATATATAATCTATGTTAAGTTTGCCCTCCTTTCAAACAGGAAATGTTCAAGGTCAACACTTAGCTAAGACATTTGCTCTGAAGGTGGAGATGCCCTTTTTAAAACAGATTGAGTAAGAATCTTTGTTGTGGAGCTATAATTTCAATTTGAATTGAAACTTACATGACCTGGAATGTGCTTTTTATATAATTGGAAAAGAGACATGTCCTAAACAGAAGCCATATTCAGGAATACAGGAGATTAAAAGATGACTGGCATAACAGCTGTACAGTTCTTAGTCTTGTGCTGGTAAAAAAAGGTCTTTGTGAACCTCACTCTCTGGTAACTAAAGTGTTTTTCCCTGACACACCCTGTTATATTTAAATAATGAACATTTAGGTTATGTGCCTTATGAGCCCAGGGCTAGGGGTACTCGGATACCGGGCCTGGGTCTGATGGATTTAACTGGGGAAATCACGGGTGGTCGGGTTCCCGGTTCCATGCCCTGGCTGTCATTTGTTAGATGGGAGAGGGTTATTTACAGGGATGAAGAGTATGTGACACCACTTGTGGATCCCGGTAATTTGGATACCGGCGCTGAAGGCCAGCTGCTGAGGTGATGATGGGTGCAGCTCAGTGTGGTCCAGCTCCCACAGGTGGAGCTTTTACTTCAGGGCAGCGGTGGAGGATTAGAGGGATGAGGGGAGTAGTGGTTGTTCTTACCCCTCCGTGAGATGCTGGTGATGCGGAGGCCCTCCGGGCACCAGCAGGAAGCAAGACAGAGACCAATTCAACTCCACTTTACTGGGTACCGGCAGATGTTCAGGTGAAACACGGTACAGTCTGGTTTAATGGGTAGGAGTTTCGAGGTCTAATTCTGTCTTTCTCTATCTATCACCACCCTTGCAGAGCTCTCCTGCCATACCCCTCGTCTCCTACGGTGGAGCACGGGTTTCCTTTACCGGTACAGACGGGAGCGGTAAGTAGCAAATCCTCCCGCCACCGGAATCCGGGACGATGCTCCTGTGATCTTGGACCTATTTTGGGCCTGAGGGGCAAGGTACCTTCTTGTGGCACTTACGGCTATGTGGTGATTATGGGCCCGCAGCTCGTCGGTTTGTGGCCAGAGATAAACTGCTGACCGCCTCGGCTTCCGTGTTGCCGGTGTTCTCCAGACGTTACCAGCTGGCTCCAACAGGTTCTGGTCCGTCCCCTTCTGTCCTGGGCCCCCTCTTTGAGATGGGGATCCCTCCTGTTGCAGAGTTGTCAGGCGCGCGTCACTGACTGCCTTCCCAGCATTAACTAAACTAACTGTCACTCACATCTTCCTGCACTAACCTAGGCTCCACCCCCTTTTGGACCTACTGAATAATCAGTCCCTTACTCTAAAGTGGCCTAGTCCTGTGTGTGTGTGTGTGTGTGTGTGTGTGTGTGTGAAAACAGACTCCATAGGTTAAACCCTAAACCCACAACTTACAGAGAAATACATATATTTGCAAAGTGTAATACCTCTCTGTGGCGCCTAGTCAGAGGGACGCCACACACCCCCTTGGTGAAATACACATGTTGACATTTTTATTAACAGGTTAACCGGGTAACTTTAAAATAACATAAGAATGCTTTGAATAATCTTCCTTTTTGCAGGAGGCACTGTGCTTTAAAACGTTGCAAACTATAATAATATTTTTGTCCACATCGCTCCAATGGAGACCGGGTAATGAGTCTCTGATTATTGTTCATCAGGACCAAAGAAAGAATAAATAATGTATACATTTACGTCCACGTACTGCAAGAAAACACCAACAAGTAACTGCAAGAAAAGACATTTAAATGAACTGTTCACACTTTTAACAATGCAATACGGGATCACTGGTCTTTTCATTCTTCCACTTTATTGACCTGGATTGCGAACCACCCACGGGGACCTGCGTGGCGCTCATAGGTTATTACATCCCCATGGTACAGGTCCCGCTTCGGGTGGCCCCGAAGAAGATGTTCTTCAATATGTCGGCGACCCACAAATACCTCCGCATAGAGGCCTTCCTCGCGGGCAAACCCATAACCGGTGCCCATATTGAAAGTGGTCACCACCCCCTTTTTGCATTGGTCAGGGAGCAACGGGGGCTGGTTACGGGCCAGGACGTGGGCCTGGCGAGTCTCTAGTTTGCTAGCCTACCAGGCCTCACACTGCCGGTGTCGTTCGGCCTCATCATCCGGGTTAGGTTGGGTAAACCACTGGCGGCCTACCGGTTGCCAGGTACGCACATTGTCAGCTGCAGATAGCGCCGCTCTATCTCTCTCCAGTCACCAACGCTGGCACCGCGACCCTCCATTTCTCGCGGGCCTGGTCTCCTCCGTACCACCGATGGCTCCTTCCTCCTCCAGATTCTCCTCTTCCTCCCCGACACTGACCTCGCCACTCATGTTTGCAATCGGCTCCTCCTCTGTCAGCTCAGGCTCCTCTGGGAACTGGATGAGGTCCTCTGTCTCAGTGGTATCCTCCTCTCCGGGCTCCACAGATAGTATGGCAACGGGTTCCAGGGTCTCAGCAACGGGGACTGCCATTGCCTCACAGCTGCACACAGGTAACGGGTCCGGAGCCTGACCAGGTGTCTCGTTTTGGCTTCCGGCCGCATCCTGCTCAGTTTTTATAGTCCTGAACTGGTGTGGGCTGGTGCTCGACCCGCCCCCTTGGTTGTTTGATAGCAAGGGGGATGATGAGACACTTTGGTGCCTCTTGGATGGCCCATGTATGCTGAGGGGCTGAGGCACGCCCCTGGGCCAGCACATAGTTCTTTTACATTTTTAGGCCCGCCCACCACGAGAGTCCTGTAGGCGAGTCCTTAGGGCCTTTCTGGAGCCTGCCACTACACTTTGTCACTCCTCGGCAGAGCGGAGGGGCGGGGCTTATCTTCCCGCTCTTTTCTCCTGCTTTGGTAACGCAGTTGAAATTATGAGGAGATGCAATGGCGGCCACACAAACAGTCAAGTCTTTAGTCTTTAGGCACACTTTACCCGGTATTACCAGGCTGGTTCAGATCCAATTCGTGACGCCAGAAAATGATGAGCCCAGGGCAAAGGGTACTCAGATACTAGGCATCGGTTTGATGGATTTAACTGTGCAATCACGGGTGGCCGGGTTACCGATTCCGTGCCCTGGCTGTGATTTGTTAGATGAGGGGGAATGTTTACAGGGGATAAAGAGCATGTGACACCACCTGTGGATCCCGGTAATTTAGATACCAGCGCTGCAGGCCGGCTGCTGAGGTGATGATGGGTACAGCTCAGTGTGGTCCAGCTCCCCACAGGTAGAGCTTTTACCTCAGGGCAGCAGGAATGGATGAGGGGAGTAGTAGTCCTCACCTCTGTAATGATGCTGTAGGACCTTGAACAGTGTATGGATGAGACCAGACACCGGATTCAATTTTTATGTCACTTCACTGGTACCAGGCTCTTAAAGTACACAGATACACCGGGTTTTCTAGAGATTGCAGATATGGATGTGGAGAACAATTGCAGTGTCCCTCAGAGTTGTCCTTCTTTATCTTCTCTAGTCTCTTCGCCTACCACTTCCTAGACAGAGCCTGTACGCCAATCCCCGGTCTGGTACTGTTAAGATACTTCTGACTACTTTCCCATGCAAACGGGAGAGAGGAATCTGACCCCTTTCGTCACAGGCATTAAGTTCTTCTCTTAAAGTGCCTTGGACCTAGCTTGGCACTGAGGTCAGGTTATCTACACTTGTGGTGCTGAAGTCTTTCTACAGCTCTCCGGTCTTCAGTCAGGGCTGACCTTCACTAACCTCCTCGGATCCGGTACCGGTGTCGACCTGGGTTTCCAGCTGGCTCCAACTAGTCCTGGTTCACCCCCTTCTTAAGTCAGGGTTACCCTTCTTGAAAAAGGGAGACCCTCGCCACAGTTACAGGATCCACTGTGTTCTAATCCGTCGCTGTTCTTCACCGTCTGGACTGACAGGTCTTCACTCACTCCCTGTCTGACTGGAACTAACTACAACCTTCTCTCTCCTGACAGGAACTAACTCCTCCCCTTAAATTCTGCTGATGTCACCACCTCTCACTCTAAGCTCCACCCCCTCTGGACCTACTGAATATACAGTCCATTATTCTAAGGTGTGCTATTTATGGGTGCTTAAGTCTGGACTCTGCAATTGCCTCCACATCCAACACCGCTCGACATTACATTTTTTTTTTTATTAAACTGCAATACCTTTTTGTGGCGCCTTGCCACAGGGGCACCACATGCCCACTGGACATTTTATTTTGTGCTGCATTTATGCTGCATTTGTCAGCTGCGAAAAAAAGCAGCACAAACGTATTGCGTTTGTGCACAGTACAAATGCAGCCACAAAAACACAGCACATATAAGGAGACACACAGACGGACACACACAGGGACAGACAGATACACATAACACACTTTCCCACCCTCCTCAGCGAGCCCACGGCAAACATCAGTAATTTCTTCCTCCCGGGCACCAGCAGGACCTATGAGTATGGTACTTCCAGGACCTTCCACCATGTGACAGCCTAAGTCACATTGTCCAAGGTCCTGGAACTCACCTTATGTAGCTCCTGCTGATGCACAGAAGACAGAGATCACTGGAGCTTACTGTGGGCTCGCTGGGGAGGGTGAGTATGTTAGCCTTTTTGCTCTGGAATTCACAGTTGAAAAGCATCATAAATGCACTATGTGAATACCAATCCATTTGTGATGCTTTTTTGTGGGGTTTAATATGGAGTCAATGCGGAAACCGGAGCCTAAAAATGGACATGTTAATTGACAGGGACATTTATTAACGCAGGCGACTTATGCAGCACAAACACACCATCTACAATAATTCATGTGGCCACAGATTTGAAAATCCCAATAACTTTAATGATAAAGCTGTGGGTGATGAGATTTTGCTGCAGGAACGCAGCAAAAAAGGAGCACAAATGCACAGTGGACACATAGCCTTATTATCTGAAAAATTGATAGTTGATAAATGATTTATCCAGAATAGCTATTCAACTGGCATCAGTAAAATAGTTTTATATACAGTATCATTAATATCAAGGCATCCAATTTTGATATAATCCATTTTTACAAATCCAGAAACCTTAATGGAGCAATAGAGTAAATAAGTGTAGATTCACTACATGTGTCATAAATGTTAGTTTTTAGTTCAACTGCTAAGACCCTACACTGATTTCAAGAACAGGAAAACACATTCCTTGGTCCTTATCAGTCATTCTAATATGGCAAAAAGGAATGTTCAGAATGTGCACTACCATTCCATTCAAACTCTTATTATGTCCAGCTCTGCTAAAACTCAACTAAATAGATCTAGCAACTAGCTTGAGATACCCAGGGCAGAGATCTTGCTGACCTATCAAAACCGTAAGTCATGTGGATCACCCAGGTACAGAAAGGGCTGCTTTCACATAACGATTTTCGGTCATCCGATTGTATCCGTTTCAAAACGGATACAATCGGATCCGAAATCGGACCCAAGTTCCCCTATGGGAATCGGATGGGATCGGATGTGCACTATTGGCATCCGATTTTGGCACCATTGATCCCATCCGATTAATCACGGGCACAAAATCGTAGCCTGCATCGGATCACTGCTGATCAAGGCTGATCCTAGTGCCCACAGCATGGAGCCTATGGACATCGGATCCGAGTTGGAAGTGCTGGTTAAGGCTCGGTTGAATGTTAAAGGGTCACCTCTCTTTCCTTTCTCTATCACTAGGGCCTTCCTTTCTCCTTTCCCTGGTTTTCACATCCTATTGCACCGCATGATGACCATTTCCTAGCTGCGGCATGACAGGTAATTTTTTTCTTGTTATTTTTTAGCATTATTATTTACTTTGATCTAAAGCTATGTACAGTATTATTGTAACAAAAGTAATTTTTCACATAAGAGGCTCTGAATGTCGCACCCGCAAATTATTATTGTCAAATTTGTGGTCTTATAGAAAAACAGCAGTTCCTCCCTTTCAGGTACTATCATGTACACAAAAATAGTTTCCAAACACATATTGGGGCTGATTCAGTAAGGTGCTTATGCCAGAAATCTGGTTTGAATACCTTAAAAGGTTTGCGCAACTCATAGTTGATAAAAAAAAATATTTTGTTTTTTGGCATTTATAGCACATCTGTCTCAGCCAACTACACCAAAATGAGCTTGTGTGGATGAGATGGGGCATATAATACCAAAAACGGACTGCAGCACTCCTATTCATTTTTAGAATCTGCCATTATTGGGCCATCAGGTGTAAATGCAGGTGTAAGGCTGCCTTCAGACTTGCAGATGCCTCCACAGCGTTTTGCGGAGGCATCTGCAAGCATCTGCATGCAGACGGCAGCCCTATGTTTATAATGGAGCGCAGACTGCCGTGCGCACCCATTCACTCCTATATGTGATCTGTGCGCAGGCGATGCCTGCGTACAGATCACACACTCTCGTCCGCACCAGGACGCGACATGTTGCATCCTGGTGCGGGCGAGAGTGTGTGATTTGTGCGCAGGCATCCGCCTGCGCACAGATCACATATAGGAGTGAATGGTGCGCACGGCGGTCTGCAAGCATCTGCAGACCGCCGTGCGCTCCATTATAAACATAGGGGCTGCCGTCTGCATGCAGATGCTTGCAGATGCCTTCGCAAAACGCTGCGGAGGCATCTGCAAATCTGAAGGCAGCCTAAATGAGGTGGGGCATAGTTACACCTGCACCTCAAATTGAAAGAGGTCTACTTTAAAGTGGCATAATTTACTCCAGAGATCTATGCCAGTTTTAACGCATCATCCCTTTGAAGTATTACTGCACTTCCATGACTCAGCATCATAAAATTGTGTGTTAGCACCTGTGGGCTTAAAATGCTCAACTTCCCTCAATGAATTTCTTGAAGAGTGTAGATTCTTTCTGAAGTGAAATCACTATTTTTCCGTGGTCCAGGCATGTCTGTGGTTCTGTAACAGAAAGAAAAAATAGCAGCACTTTGCTAAAACATATAATAGAAAAACAGAGCAATTTCATCTAAGAAAAAAAGGTGAAAAAGTAAGACACTTAGCTTTATAAATATGATGATATCGATAAACCGCCCAGGAGCCATGTCAAGGCGTGTCTCTTATACTGAGTTCCTATGCTCACTCTCAGTCTCTATCTGGATTAAAAACCTCCCGTTTTATGGACAAGTAGAAAAATTCTACCAGAGAACAATAGCATCACAGGCCAATGAGGGGTGGAGTCATTTACACTACATAGGGTGTGATCCCATAATCTACATTAGAAAAAATCTGCGCCACTCAATCCTATCAGTGTGTACAGGTGCAACACCGAACATGATACATTGTAACAGAAAAAACAGCAGCATTTTGCTAAGACATACAGTATAATAGAGAAATAGAGAAATATTTCAGGGGGTCAAATATCCAAGCCCTTTGGCTGTGAAACAACCCCCCATCATCAGGCTTCTTCCACCAAACCTTACCGTTCATTCATATTTTCAACCATTACCCCTTTTTCCCTTGTTTTTTCCAGATCCATTTGGATTCATCAGAGCTTAGTCTACAGACTTTCATCTATTCACTCCAAATTACCCATTTCCAATCTTCTACTGTCTACTTTTCCTACATTTTTCAGACACGAGTCAATGCTTCTTAAGGCCATATTGAAGTCGAGGCTTCTTCACCCTTTTTCAGGCCATCATTACTGGCTTGTGTAACATGTGTCGCACAGGGCTTGCATAGATGTCTGTGATTTCAATATTACAAAGTAAACGAGCCACCTTCACTGCCATGTTGTCACACCAGAGCTGTTAAAACCTGTGATATGCAAACTTGTTGACTTCAATATTTTGCCTGGACATCAACCTCATGGCTATTTAACGGATGGATGGACTTCATTTCATATTCCAACTGTCATGGCACTTACGTGATGCAGTTTGTCAATTTTCTTGCCCGAGAGACCGCTATCGATGAGCTTGATGATGATTTTTCTCTTTTCTTGGGAAGTGTCATGATTAAAGCTTTAGTTGATAGCGAGATGTGGAGCCTGAAATCAAAAGTTCAAATCATTGTTACTAGCTATGAGTGAGCATGTGTGCCACTGCTCAATACTCAATCGAGCATTGGGGTGATTGGGTATACTTGTTACTCTCTTAGGTTTTCTGGGTGACCAAGCACCATGCTTGCGTATCTGTACCCCATGTTTGTGGCTGTAAGTCAGATGCAACTATCAGTTATTATGCCCTAGTTGACACCATAAACACACTCTGACAAAACAATAGCAACAGGTCAGGCAAGCACCTCCAAGGTGTACAGAGAGAGTTCATGTCATGTGTCCAATTTAGACACCAAAAAGTTGTATGACAAAGAGGAATAACAGAAAATGCTGGTATGGTTTGCTTGGTACTCATTCATCTTCAAAAACGTTTCCCTCCTTATCAGACTACTACATTCATCAGGTCTTGAGCACTGAGAAGGTTTAAAGAAACTGTTCCAGACCTTTCATAATGTTCCCCTGCCTCTGTGGAATCTGATGTTTGTCTCCATCATCTCTCCTCTTTGATTGCCAAAGGAACTATGACCTCTGATGCCAGCATTGCCAGATGGGAATTTTTGTACTAATTGTTTGACTAGGGTCTTCTGGTATTGTACCATTTTACTAGCCCTCTCCTCCACAGGAAGGAGAGATTGAAAGTTTTCATTGTAACGTGGGTCAAGAAGGATGAAAAAACAGTGATCTGTGTTGACCAAAATGTGTATAATGCGTTGGTCAAGGGAAAGGCAGCCTTACATAAAGTCAGCCATGTATGCCAGACTCTCAACAGCCAAGACTTCCCTGCATCCACCAGGAGTACATATCCTTCTCCCCTCCTTCCCCTCCTCCTCCTCCTCTCCAGCTCATACATGCTGAATAGACCAGATGAAACTGGTGTGAGTAGTACCCTCTCCTCAGCCCCATTCTCCTCATTATTACCAAATCCACGCTAAGAAGATGAGCCAACGCTAGGTTGAGTAGTCATCTTTTGTACTTTCTTCCTCCATCTCCACCTGCTCCACAAGCTTCCTCTTTAAATGTGAGCATATAGTGTATCAGTAGACCCAGAAGTGGGATGGTTGTAGCAGGTATTTAACTATTCCCCTCTGATGCTCACAAAGCCTTGCCAACATGTATAACGTGGAGTTGCAGTGCATGGTCATGTCGCACTCCAGTTGATAATATTTAAAGAGCACTTCGGTGTGTCCGAGTGTGGGATCATTTGTCTCCTGGGACTCACCATGGTGGGAGAAAGGAGGTTCAGGCTCAGTATTATGTGGTCCAGGCTCTTGGCTAGTGAGACTGGAATGTGTGGAAGATAAGGTGGTGCTAGGAAACATACTGGAAGCATTTTCTGCCATGTGACCATCTGTTTGCACTGTTTTGGCTTCAAGAGTGGTGTCCCGTGCCCCCCTGCAAAGTGGGACAGGAAGCTAGGTCTCATGGATGAGCGTGTTTCTTGTGCTTCCACAGCAGTCGCAGTTTCATCTGACCCACAGCATTGGCCTCTGCGTGCACCATTAATTATCCACTTTACCTGTCCCTGACCACATGCCGTGCTCATTTTAAATTCAGTATTTGGTATATATCTGCAAACATTTTGGTATTCATAGGAGAAAGAAAATATGCATCCATGAAAAGGACTTTTGATGTTAGATTGTAGCAGCAGTATACCTACTGTATATAAGGACGGTAAGGGAATGTGCACACATTGAGTATTTGGTTACAAAATTTGCTGCAGCATTTCTGTATGTCTTGGCAGGAAAAACTCAGCGCAAAAAACAAGTGTTTTGCTGTATTTTTGCATGTTTTTCACTTGCGTTTTTTCTAGTGTTTTTTCTAGTGTTTTGGTCACCAATGAATGTGTCTAAAAACTCAGGTGAAAAACTCTTGCAAAAATGCATCAAAAAGGCATGCACATTTTTGCTGCTGCATTTTTCCGGCCAAGATATGCAGAAATTATGCAAAAATTTCTGCAACCATATATTAAACGTGTGCACATACCTGAAGAATTGACATGCTGCAGATTATTTTTTAAACCAAATCTTCAAGTCACCAATGTGTAACATGAGAATTACAGGACTCCCAAAAACTTTTCTGGCATCAGGATTCCCTTCGCATTTTGTGACAAATCTGCACACAAAAACGCACCAAAAAAGTTCTAAAAATTAAATGTGCGCACACAGCCTAATATGCTGACAACATACTTCGCAGCTGTGACATGGGAGTCATGGGAGTGCATCCAAGTGTCTTCCCCATGACGCTTTCATTCCATTTGAGTACTGTTTTTATCCACTAACAGCAATTTCCTGCCTCTGCAGCTCTCCTGTTAGGGTATTCTGGAAAATGATTGAGTTTCCCATTGACTTCCATTATACTCGTTACTCGAATTGAGCCTGTCTAAGCATCCGACCTGCTCAAATCGAGTATTTACTAGCCTGATGAAGATGCCATAGTGTCTCGAAAGCTTCATTTGCTTTTTCTTAGCTTCTTTTCAATTAGACTTTAAAAAGTAGCAACCACCACTGAGGACTCTCAGATTCTAATATTTTTCAAATTGAGTACCAAGCACTCGAGCATTTTAGTGCTCACTCATCCCATGTTACCCTTTTGATCGTCAGTGTACTATCAACTACACTTTCTACTATGCTTTGCTACTGTTTACCAAACTGCAATAATATCTGCTACATAAGCATTTTTTATTAGATGTTATAAAAAATTATGTTCACCAATGATGCTTATGCTATCAAATAACTATTCGTTAATGACTTTTTGCCCAGAAAAATACCATCAATTCAAAAAGGTTAGAAAAGATTAACCAAAGGTCAACAAGATTATCGTAGAATCAATTTGACAGGTTAGAGATTAGTATAGAATGAAACTAAATGCATATTAGAGAATCAATGAAGGTGGAGTTTTATACAATGCAGATATGTAGACAGCTGTGTATTCTGTTCCTTGGTTCATAAAGGTACCGATACCTTGCAACTCACTGGTTGCAGTGAAATCATGGACACATTGTTACATTTGTACACGGCAACAAAATGGAACAGTGTGTCCATGATTTCACTGCAACCAGTGAGTTGCAAGCAATATTTGCACAGATATCTCTGTGTGTAACAGTACCTTAAGGGTACATTTACACGTCACAACATTGCATGTAATTTCATTTGCAACTTACTGGTTGCAGTGAAATCATGGACACATTGTTACATTTGTACACAGCAACAAAATGGAACAATGTGTCCATGATTTCACTGCAACCAGTAAGTTCCAAGTGAAATTGCATGCAATGTTGCAACGTGTAAAGGTACCCTCAGAGTATAGATTGCTCTTGCACTTGTGCATGCTCAGAAAGTAAAATTAATAGAACATGCATGAGATTTGGAAGAGCTTGGTGGTGATGATAAGTGATTGGCAAAATCCGAACTGTAAAGTTCGGAGTCTGTACCGGAAACCTAGTGTCCGTGCATGGACCCCAAACACGGACTTCTCAGTGAAGTCTTTGTTACTATTCGGGTTGCAAACGGAAGCAAAATAGGGATCAAAGTAGTTAAATTACAATTACTGGGTTTCCGGCCACTGTCACACTGCTTCCGGTTCCGCCCATTAAATCTGCATATTCCTTGCTTCACCACCCACCACAGCGTCTGTGATTGGTTGCTTTCACACTAGTTTAATATTAAAGAAGTAATTGAAAAAATGAAGGGGAGTCCCCCGTATTTGATACAATGCAAATATAACTGACAGCTGGAGGCTGCGGCCCCTAACTGTGTACATTATCTTGCCTGGGTATCAAAATATGGGGGATCCCATATGTTTTTTAAGTATTTAAATAACTAATTTAAAAAAATGGTGTGGGGTTTGCCCCAATTTTGATACCCAGCCCTCCCCAGGCTAAAAATAGCAGCCCCCAGCTGCCCCAAAATTGGCGAATAACATAAAAGAACAATTGCTCACTCTTATGCTTTCTTCTGCAAAAAGGTGATTTTTATTGTTTTAGTTAGCAACAGGGAACCAACATTTCGGTTCACCATGGACCTTGATCACGGTAGTTGCCTTTATCTGTTGCTTTCTTTCATTTTTGTGGGTATACGTATCCCTTTCAGTCTTTCAGTCTTCCTGTATGCTATATCCAGGATCCTGGGACCCTGTGTTATGGGTACCTTATTTTAGTGCATATCATTCCCTGGTCCGGGTGGGTGTCCTTGTGCCTTGGGCCAGGGATTGATATGCACTGAAATAAGGTACCCATAACACAGGGTCCCAGGATCCTGGATATAGCATACAGGAAGACTGAAAGACTGAAAGGGATACGTATACCCACACAAATGAAAGAAAGCAACAGATAAAGGCAACTACCGTGATCAAGGTCCAAGGTGGACCGAAACGTTGGTTCCCTGTTGCTAACTAAAACAATAAAAATCACCTTTTTTGCAGAAGAAATCATAAGAGTGTGCAATTGTTCATTTACGTTATCTATATTGTGGGTCTCTCAATTAGCACCTCATCCTATACAAGAAAACTCAGAGTGCACACCTTCTACTATATTCATTTCTGGTGCTTTACCCGACTCATCTTGATTGCTCTGGTGTGGTGGTAAATGGGGTATATAAAGGGATGATAGATATCAATCTAGACTAAATGGTTGGCATTAAACACTGAACATCATTACTTCTTCTTACAGCATTAACAGTCACTTAATTCTTTAGGAGTCATTAATATACAGCACATGTTATAATTTAAATAACTGAAATGATCTGTAAATATGAAAAAAACAGAACAACCCTATAAGAATATTTTTTTTTAAGTATAGTATTTATTTGGAAATATTATAGGCAAAAATCTAAAACAATCGCATGTAGTCTACAATCCTGCTAGGGATAGTTTATAAAAAAAGAAAGATCAATACTAATGCGTAAACATCACAATCCTAATTAAAAAATAGGAATACTGAGTGATAACGTACTGAGCACTGTAAAGTACGTATCTCCTTGTGGCAAGAGGACTGTTGAGTCCTTGAGGTACATTTCGTCAATGTGTTTTTTTCAAGAGCAGAGAATTAGTCATTGTAAGTGTTCCTCTGATACATTCTTACTCTTCTTTACCAACCTTTATTAAAACTAGAATGCATTCAGTCTTGGTAGAGTTTAGAAAACTCTAAAGTATAAGGTTTATGCACTTTCTCAAACACAATTCTTCCATGAATGGGGTGCTTTTCTTTTCCTGATACATTATGCTGTAGGTCATGAAACCCAACTACCATGTTGTTTGTAAGATGCCTTGCAAATAACACATAAGGGCCTTGCTAATGGTGGTTCTTCTTCCTTTGTACTTCAGTGAAGAGCTCTAGTGCGTCTCAGCAAAACCTGAGAAAAGCACAAAAAGGTCATATGCTGACAAGGATATCTAAAGATCTGCTATTTAACCCATTTAACCACTTGAATCATTTTAATGCAATGTACTCTATATTTTTCATCATACCACTACTAATACATTTTTTAGGATATTATAAAGTTAAAATGTCTTTCAGAAGATATAATAGTATAAAAAAGGATCTGCACTCAGTCATTAAAGGTAGAGGTGCTCGAAAGGAGAGTCAACTCAAGTAGGAATGTTCAGATGAAGCAGTCTGCCAACAAACTTGCACAGATCCATAGGTTTTATATGAAAAACAATCAGGGTTTAATACACCGCTGTGACTTTAAATATAACAATTTGGCTCTTCTAGATCCCTGTTCACATACAGTCACTACAAAATAAATCAGTATGTAAGCAATGACCAAAAGAATAAGATAGCAGTATTAATATGGAAACAGTCTCCATTGAAAAATATTCTAGAATAATTAAAATTATAAACATTTACATTCATAGGAAAAAAAACCCTGAGACAGGAATAAGATGAGAACTTCAGTTTACTCTAAATCATGATCTAAAACAAATTTCATTTCATGATGCATTCAACGTTACAAACAGCAGAGGTAGTTTGTCTACAGATCTCTATACCAAACCAACAGATCTTCAATAGATTTTTACAATTTTCTGTATTTTGTCCTTTGGCCATGAAAAAGTCTCTTACCAAAGTCACTTAAGGGTACTTCACACACAGCAACATCGCTAACGATGTCATTGAAACGTCATAGGTTTTGTGACGTAACAGCTACCTCGCCAGTGACCTCGCTATGTGTGACAAGTAGCAGCGACCAGGCCCCTGCTGTGAGATCGCTGCCCGTTACAACCGTTCTGGCCCATTTTTTGGTTGTTGCGCTCTCGCTGGGCAGCGTGCATCGCTGTGTTTGACAGGGAGAACGACTAACGATCTCAATACTACGCCCGAGAGTGACAGGGTCTCAACGACTGCTGTATCGTTGCTGCGTCGCTGGTGAGATCTGACTGTGTGACATCTCACCAGCGACCACGTACTGACGCACCAGTGATCCCGGGCTAGGCCAAATCATGGTCGTGATCGCTGGAAACTTGCAGCGTGTAAAAGGGCCCTTAGTTTTGTAGCTTCTAGAATTGTCGCTGATCTACATTTAAAATCTCTAATGTCTGGTGACCATGACCAATACATTTGTGGAGAAAGTTTATATCAGGGGTTTATTAATTTAGGAACAACAAGGTCGATATCCAAGGCACCCCAAAACCAATTCGGCAATGATCACAAATTACAATTTGTACATAAATACCAACTATTCATACCAAAAATACAACAACATTGGCTACTTATGAACAAGTCTCATCCAGATATTTATTACATACAAAATAGAGACAACTCATTATCTACTTTATTAGCTGCCACCAAGTTACCCTCCGATGTAATCCTGTAATTTTTGTAATCTTGTGGTGGGGCAGTGTGATGCATCTTACCACCACCATCTTTGTATACCTGAGTGTCCAAAGATGGCATCTGCATGTTTATATGTGTGCATGTGTGTATGTATTTGTGTGTAAGTATGTGCATATGTGTGCATGCATGTATTTATATGTGTATGTATGTGTGTGCACGTTTGTGGCTGAAGTGTCTCTATGTGGCGTGTAATAAAGGATTTCTCTCAGTGTTGTGTTTTTTTTCTCTTTACCGAAAGTATTGCTAATGGCCGGCTATCATACTGATGGCTGACATTAGCAATAAAGCTTAACCTCAGCTGCCAAAAAAAAGCTGACATCAACCCCTTTATTACCCAGTCTGCTACCACTACTCAGCTGCAATAAGAGTGGGGTAACCACATCTCTAATGGAGTTGCAATTTTGGGGCAGCTGCTGGCTAGTTTTCAGTGTGGGGGGCAAAAAAAGCTTGGGCTTTATCATGCTGAGAATTCTAGCCTCCAGCTGCCTGGGTTACCTTGGCTGGCAAAAGAAAATATAGCATGGTCTACGCCAATTTTTTTCAGCTATTTATTTAAATAAGTAAAATAAAATAGGTCTCCCCTGTATTTTTCATTGCCAGCAAAGGTAACATCAGGCAGTGGGGTTGGCAGCCAGTAGCTGCTTGGTTTGCCTGTGCTGGCAGGAGGAAATACAGCAAATCCTACATTATTTTTACCAGGAAATTAAATATTTTATTATTATGAAAAAGCACAGAAACAGGTTTTTAGCTACACATACATTTACTTACTTACATTGGGAGAGAGCAGCGGGGGGGGGGGGAGAAGGAAGGGGGAGAGATAATGGAGAGGGGGAGAGATGGCCGCCACCCCCAGCGCCTCAGGTAGTTTGGAAAAGATTCCAATTCAATAATTCCACTAAACACAACAATAGCTTCTCTTGTCTGAACTGTCATTCATGTTTTAATATCATTAAGTGTGATTTTTCTCAAATCCACATACAGGACATTATTCCTGATTAAAGGGCACTATACTTGTGAATTTAACAGTCATCCATCTCATTAAATGCCAATGTGGTTTCATTTATGTAGGTGAGACAAATGCAAATAATCAAAGATAAAATATCAAGTCATAAATCAACCATCATATGTATGAAAACATAACTTCCCTTCCCAGAACATTTCCATACTGCTTGACACTATTTGACATGCTACAAAATGCCCCCTTATGACGCAATTGGCAACCGCAGTATGTTCTCTGCCTATTGGAAGCTCGAGTATTTTTCCAACAGACCTCCCTATAGGGCTGCGGTTGGCGGGAAATTGCTGAAATAAATGTAAACATGGCTGAAATGGAATGGGAATGGCATGGGGAAAACTCCTGGACCCATCTCTGACTCCCAGGTCCCTGCTGGGATCCACATTTTTGATAACTAGCCAAGGTAAAGTAGACCTGTTAAAGCCAACACAGAATTGGCACATTGCATTAGATTCACCTTTTCTGGACCTTCACCCTGGCTGTTCCCAGTTGTCCTGGTAAAGGTGGAAATCAGGGAAATACATTAATGGGCTTGATGTCAGCTGTGAATTGTCAGTCTCCTTCTCTTGCCATTAATATAGCATGTTCTGCTCCATTCTTTTTTGTTATTCCCTGTTGTACAGTCTTATTTGCCTCTTGTTCTTTCGATTTCATTTATATTCATTCATTCATTTTCCTTACTTCCCAACAAATTGTCTCTTCAGTGAGGAAGTAGAAAAACTCTAATGCCACCTATTGGAAGTAGCTATCCTAAAAGTAAGGGCCACTTTACACACACCAACTTATCTGTCCAACTTCTGACCAACTTACTGGTTGCAGTGAAATCATGGACACATTGTTCCATTTGTACACAGCCACAAAAGGGAGCAATGTGTCCATTATTTCACTGCAACCAGCAAGTTGGTCAGAAGTTGGACAGATAAGTTGGTGTGTGTAAAGCGGCCCTAAAAAATGATCTTTAACGAGCCTTGTCATATGAGGATTTATGCCAGATCAGAACCTCAGACACAGTGTTGCGAGGTGATTGCCTCTCATCAGTACAAAGTATGAGATCTGATTTGTCTGTATGAGAGGTTAAATGGAGAAAAGCTTTCCTTTAGATCTTTCTTTTCTAGCATTTTCATTATTTCATTTTCTTTCCACTTAATGATTATTATTATTATTATTATTATTAGTTATTTATATAGCACTTTACATATGGAAAGGGCAGACGAGGACACGTACAATATATGTGGACAATCAGGTCATACAGGTACAGGAGGAGAGAGGACCCTGTCGACGAGGGCTGAGCCCTCACTTCATTAATCTATTCCTATTTTTCATTGATTTTCTTTATTTTTATTTTTTCTTTTATTTAATTTATTTCATTCATTTTTGTCACACTTTTTCTTTTAGAATATTGTCATTCTTTTTATTTTTTCAAGTTTTCTCTTTTCAATTTATTCTTTTTTTTAATTGTTCCTTATTTTAATTTTGCATTATTTTCCCCTTATTTTTCTTTTTTTTCTTTTTATAATTTTTCCCATGTCTTTCTTTTCATTGTTTTCCCATTATTCTTTCTTTCATTCATCCATTCCTTCATTTTCATTACTCTATATTTTACTTTATTTTTACTTTCTTTTATTTCTCAATTTTCCATTTTATTCTTTTTTATTTTCTGCTAACATGTTCTACTTTTGTTTCCTCTTATCCTCCCTTTTCCATTTCTTGGTTCCCAACTCTAATTTATCTTATTTCATTTTCTCATACTTTTCTTTTTTCCTTTTTATACTTCATTGTCTCTCAGAAATAGATTCATTAAAAATTGGCAATGTATTTATTTTTCCATTTTCGCTTCTTTTACTATTTTGGCATTGCTTTTATTTTGGCACTGATTTTTCTTAATTTTTTCGTTAATGTGTATATTTTTAGTATTTTATCTATGTTTGTTGCTGAAGGCCACAAACAAGTTCGTACGACAAATATTGGCCATATTCTTTGCAAAGATTCATTTAATGCCACTTCACCATTAAAAACTATTAGTCTAGGTTCACATTTCAGGACGGTTACGTTGCGTCCCATGCGCATCCGCAGGTGAAAACGCATGTGAACGCGTGTAAACGAAGCGTTTTACATACGCAAGCGCATAGCTTTTCGGACGCAGGTCCGCAACGTTCACATGCGTTTGTCTGCGTTTTTACCCTTGCGCATGCGTTTTCCATCTGCATGCATTTGGTAAACTAGCCCAATTTTCAGTGACCCAGACTACAGACACGCCCATGGGCAGTGGCCTTAAGGAAGACATAAAAATAGACCCTGCCCATAGTTATGCCTGTAGCTGGTTGCTGATGAGAGAGAGAAGATGGAGCTTGGATTTGACAGCTTTTACAGAGAATTGGACTTGGCGATGAACACTGCAGTATCTTATGCCATGGCTTGCGAGGGACATCGGCGCCAAGCAAGGGAACAAAGACGTCGGCCACCTCGTCGTCTATGGCAGCACCCTATCGTCGAGCTTCGGGGTACACGTGGAGTGTACCACTCCTTGTTCCATGAGTTGCAAGAAGATCCGTTGAAGTTCCACGACTACACCCGCATGTCCGTGGACAGCTTCCTGCACTTGCTGCGACGTGTCCAAGATGTCATCTGCCGCACTGACACACAGCTACGAAGATGTATTTCTCCAGAGGAACGTCTCCTGGTCACCATTCGGTATGTATTTTTATCGCAACTGTATTGCTTATCAACTGTACACCTCCTTGACATCCTGTGTCCTGTTCCTGTTTAGTCCTCTCTGACGTGTGAAATCTCCAGGCCCCTAGTCCCTGTCAATTCTATCCTCGTTACGTTCCACCTCCTGCAATAGCATCTCTGCTGAACTACACCTTCTGCTTTTTGTCATAAATTTGTCTTAACTATTTGTCTTCTTCCTTTGCAGATTCCTGGCTACCGGCGAAACATTATCATCGCTACACTTTCAATTTCGGCTGGGATTGTCTACACTTTCTGGGATAGTGCAGGAGACGTGTCAAGCTATCTGTGAGTGTCTACGGCCAGATTTCCTCCCTCCTACCACCAGCGAGCTCTGGTTACATAAAGCATCCAGATACGAAGAAGTCTGCCAGTTTCCCAACTGCGTGGGGGCCGTAGATGGGAAACACTTCAGGATCCAGAAGCCAGCAGGATCAGGATCAGAGTATTATAACTACAAGAAATTCTTCTCAGTAATACTCATGGCCATCGCCGATGCAGACTGCTGCTTCACGGCTGTGGATGTGGGACAATATGGCCGAGCCAATGACTCCTCTGCGTTCAAAAACTCTGATATGGGCAGGAAGCTTTATACAAACACTTTTGCCATTCCTCCACCCAAACCACTACCACACACTGATGGACCTGACATGCCCTTTGTAATTGTGGGGGATGAAGCCTTCCAAATGTGTGTGAACTTGGTGAAGCCATACTCGAGCCGGCAGTTAACATACACAAGACGAATCTACAACTACCGGCTTTCCCATGCCAGGCGGACAGTAGAATGTGCTTTTGGCTTGCTGGTAGCTAGGTGGCACATTCTATCGACCTCTACCAACTTAAAAACTGACACTATCATCAATGTTGTACGAGCCTGTGTTGTCTTACATAATTATGTCCATCAAATGGAAAAACCACGACTGGACCTTGATGAACCTCAAAGTACCAACCTGGTAGATTTCCAACAAGACATCGTGCGCTCAAGTCTGGAGGTGTTGAGCATGCGGGACTCCTTTGCCTCCTACTTTGTCTCAAACGAGGGCCGAGTCGACTGGCAGGACGACATGGTGTGATTTGTTACAAAATAATTTCAAAGCACCTTTTTTTGTACTATGGCAGTACGCCATCATTATGTTTGCATTTAAAATCTATGTCCTGAAAACACCTAAAATGTAAAGTTAATATGTGTCACCATTCATGTACAGTTATGCTGTAATGATTGACATCTGTTAATGTCTGGCCCAACTTTGTTTTTTCTACACACTCCCGATTTCAAAGCACACATTCATTAAATTTTTGTTTTTGGATACACTTTGAGTTTGAGTGGTTATTTACCCAACTTTGTGTTTTTATGTGTGTTTCACAAGTTTGTCTCCTATCTAGCCTCCATCCTGCAATACCTGTGTCCATCTATGTAGCATACATCATTCCATCACACTCTGTAGCTTGGTATATTTCAAACATCCTTCTAAGGATCTATCTGATAAGGCCACTTCACACACACAGATATCTGAGTCTAATATCTGAACAGATCTCTGGTTGCAGTGAAATCATGTAAACATTGCTCCATGTGGTACACAGCCACAAAATGGAGCAATGTATCCATGATTTCACTGCAACCAGAGATCTGTTCAGATATTGGACTTAGATATCTGTGTGTGTGAAGTGGCCTATAGATAGATAATGGGATGAATGAGGTATGCTACATACATAGCGAAAAACAGGGACGGGAGGATGGATGCTAGATAGATTAATTGAGGACTGCCATGATGGTCGCTACATAGCTAAACATAGGTATGGCAGGATCATCCATCCTGAAATACCTGTGTGCATCTATGTAGAAGATATCATTCCTTCCCAGTATGTATGTATGATAATATCATACATCCTTCTATCCAATGATCTATCACAGAGCTAGATGATGGGATGGAATGAGGTATGCAGCATACATAAGCGAAAATCACAGAGGGCATCATGGATGCTTGAAAGATAAACTCAGGGATGGGAGGCTGGCTATACATAGCTAACCACATAGCTGCACAGAAACCCACCTTAATAATTACTTTACTTAACTCTATCCAATAAAGTCAATAAAAAAGAATAAAATGGTAAACCAAACATAATTTATTGAACAAATAACAGCCATAAAACTGGCCAAATCAAAGTGAGAACGTAAAATACAACAATATGTGCAAGTCCATTGTCACAGTGATGTGAAAGTTGATGCTTGAAATTTGCCTGTGGAATTAGTGGTGCTGCTGCTACTGTTGCTTCTGGATCCCGGTGGCACCGTGAGGGCAATGTCCGATGGAAAAGTTGGTAAAGTCTCTGTGGGAATATTCACAGTCGGTGTTGAGAGACTTGGGCGGCTAGTCAGTGGGGTTGTTGCAGAGGTGTACAACGGAGTACCAGCCGCCTCTAAAGTCAAATACGTACACACATGGGGAGAGGACGGAAGGGTAGAAGGTGTAAAAGTGTCTAGGAGAAGAGAAGGGACCGAGGATGGAAATGAAACGTTTGAAAAAAGGGAGAGATTAGACTGAGTGTGAGGAGTGGAAACCTGTAGGAGTGCAACATTTGCAGGTGAAGTAGCAGGGGTGAAGAGGTCTGGAAGGTGCTGCTGTTTTTTCGGTCGACCAACCTTGCGCTGTGGGCTGCGGTTTCCACATTTTCCTGTTTTGTTTTTTTTTCGCATTTTAGACTGCTGTTGCTGGCTTTCCAAATCCTTCGCTTTTGGGGTCTTGGTCCTTTTCCGGGGCTTCATGGGTGTCATCAACTCAGCTGGCATTTGTAAGAGAGGTTTACCTTGACTCTTGTGTTGTAAAAGCTTTTTGGTAGGTGGAACACCAGTTTTTTTTGGAACAGAGCTACAGGATGAAGGAGGCTTGGCTGTCATGACTGTGGAGATTGCAACATCGCTTTGAGGTTGCAACAACGCTGGCTCTGTGCAAGGAGTTTTGTTTGATGTCATGACTCTTGACATTGGTTGAGTTGGCCGGCCCTGCTGAAATGTGTCATCTGAGCGAGGAGTTGGAGTGGCTCTGTAGAAATTCTGGCTGGAACCGACTGTCCGGCCCCGCAGGACTGCGGTGCTGGAGCGAGGATTGGCCGAAGTAGCTGTAACTCTGTGGCTGTGAACATCAGGCTGACCATCTAGTACCGCGCTGGCTGAGCTGAAGACTGCCCGAGAGGTACTCATTAAAGTACTTGATGTTCGGCGGGAGTCAGGTCGAAGCGGAGATGATGTAAGCAGGGCGGTGTAAGAGGGAACATCTGGTGCCAAGTCCAGTGCTGCTGAGGACTGAGAGAAGTTCAGTGATGTGGAGGTTGTCAATGGTTGTCCATGTTCCAACTCAGTGGGTTGAGTCAAGCTCATTGTTCTTTCTAAATTGATTGGTGGATGATTGTGGAATGTTGGCTGATGCTGTTGAAACGCAATTTGATGCATGTGCTGTTGTTGCTGCTGTTGTTGTTGCTGTTGTTGTTGCTGCTGCTGCTGCTGCTGTTGCAATGCCAGCCGATATGCGCTCTGACAGGAAGTCATGACATTTATCTGAAACTCAGGTTCTAAGTTATCCGTCACGCACTTCTCCATACATGAGAAAAAATGTCGGGCCGGTCTACTAAGGTCGGCCTCCAGGCGATCCAGTCGTCCGTTAACTTCACCAAAAAGAGTCTGCATAAACACAAAACCCTTTTCAACAGCGTTACCAAGACGCCTCATAGACTCCTGGAAGCTCGAACTTAGATGGAGAAACTCAGGCATGAGTGTCCTATCACTGGCCCTCTCTCTCTGCCGTAATGTTCCCACCAAGGAGGGACAAGAGGCCTGGGATAGGGGATAACTGTCTGTGCCGGCAACCTGGGTTCCAGATAATGTAAAGTCCACACCTTCTCCCTCTGCTGTCTGACTTTGCGAAGAATGTGCGGTGTCGCTCTGTGAAGACAGATTCTGGGACCTTGCTGCATCAGACGGTTGGGCAGTGCTGCTCCAAGTCCTGTGGGTAAAAAACAAAAAGGAAAAAAGATTTAGAAAAAAAAGGAAATGGACTAGTTCTCTTGCCTACTACTACCGTCTATTGCCCTGCCTCCTTGCCTACAGGTAACTTTATCTTCTCGATGACAACAAACAACAGCCCTCCTCCTCTACCCTCTCAACTACAGCCTCCCAACTACAGCCTCCCAACTACAGCTTCCTGTTTTTTTTTTAAATTTCCAAGGAATACTTACACACGTTGTGTAACGACATCCCGCAGAAAATCGAGCTGCTGGTGGTAGATGTAAGGCTTTTTCTTTGAAGGTTTGGAACCACTGCGCACATTCTGCTCGACTCTCTTATCCTTATTGTATCTGTCCTTCATAGAGCGCCACCGAACGGTCAGAGACTTCACTAGAATGGAGAGAGTAAATCACTTGATTAATGTTCACATTTCATGAGTGTGGACAGAGAACGCTTTTGCCCGCCCAAACAAAACTTACTAAAGGCTTCTTGGTCCTTGACAGGTGCAGCGTCATAGCCCGGCCACATAATTCGGGCAATCTGTGCCCATTGTCTTCGCAACACAATATTGTCAAAGTGTTTGCGGTCACGTGGGTCCCAAATCGCCGATCGCTCTTGAACAAGTGGTATTAACTTGCCATTGTCCACATACGGGTGGCCCATGTCAACAGTCTCCTAGAATGTAATAAAGATGATGATTATTTCAACGATACAATTACAACACATCACATTTCCAAAACATAAGCACTTACAATTGGGTTATCCACATTTTCTGTGTCGTCACCAATACTATGGGCTGATTCCTCTCCACTTTCCTCACTGTCTTGGTTGTCCACCTCTGTTTCATAGTCCTGTATAATAACCCTTAGTGTTATTTTGGCCTATTTTTCAGATGACTAGTTTGAAACAAGCAAGTGTTGACTTACAGGGTCACTAGGTTCAGCTTGATGAGGGTCCATGTATTCACTGCAATCGGACATCTTGGCGCAGCAGTGTCACTCAGCCCGGAAGAACCAAAATCGACAGAAAGTGGGTAACGAGCCAGCAGCAATAGACACCTCTATAGATCAACAGCAGCAACAGCAGCACCTACAGCAGGGGCACACAATGACAAAGGTGTAAATGTAAAGACTACAGACAGGTGCAATGTCAGACCAACAAGTGACACAAAGTGACATGCATTAGCCCACAGAACATATGGGGCTAAGGCCATACTCCTGGCAGCAGGGACCCCCAAATGACACAGTAACATACATTAGGCAGCAGGGACCCCCAAAATGACACACATACATTAGGCAGCAGGGACCCCCAAATGACACACATACATTAGGCAGCAGGGACCCCCAAATGACACTGTCACATACATTAGGCAGCAGGGACCCCCAAATGACACTGTCACATACATTAGGCAGCAGGGACCCCTAAATGACACAGTAACATACATTAGGCAGCAGGGACCCCCAAATGACACAGTCACATACATTAGGCAGCAGGGACCCCCAAAATGACACACATACATTAGGCAGCAGGGACCCCCAAATGACACACATACATTAGGCAGCAGGGACCCCCAAATGACACTGTCACATACATTAGGCAGCAGGGACCCCCAAAAGACACTGTCACATACATTAGGCAGCAGGGACCCCTAAATGACACAGTAACATACATTAGGCAGCAGGGACCCCCAAATGATACAGTAACACACCCTCCCAGCAACATTGTACTACAGGGGATCAGATCTCATTATTACATGCTTATTAAAAATGAATATACTTTACCAACCAAAACCAGAACCAGGAACCAAGAATGAAGACAGGACCAGACCCAGATCCAGGTAGAACACAGCAGGCAGCCAGGCAGGCAGACAGGCAAGATGGGATGGACGGATCCAGGGATTCCTTGCAGGTCCACAGGCAGCCCTCCAGGGAAGATCACAACAGAAATTAATTCTGGAAGCAGTGTTCTGATGCAGGGTGCAGGGAAGATCCAGGCCCAGGTCCATCCAGTAGTCCTCAGCTAAGCAGGGTCCAAAGGTGTGGCCGTTGAGTCTTGCCTCCCAGGAGCTAGTAGTTATATAGAGGATGTGTTGTGGGCTGGTTCATGGGCGGAGAGTATGCTGGACGCCAAAAACTCTTTTTGAGCATGCGCACTAAGGTGTCCGCATGCGTTTCATCCGCTGGTGTCCGCAAAACCATCCGCATGCGTACAGTCTCATAGGGGGCTAATGTTAATTGTATCCGCAGCGTGCGCATGCGGACACTTGAATTTTTTTGGACGCGCCGAAAAATGCTACAAGACGCGTTCCCTGTCGGCATAAAATCTTCTTCTCCGTCCGCTAGCGTACAGTGACGCAGCTCAACGCGAACGAACGTAGCTATGTGCGGATGACTGCGCATCCCATGTTAAAGATAGGTGCGCAAACCGCATGCGGATTGCGGGACACAGAGCCGCACCGTCCGCGGCGCAAACGTCCTGAAATGTGAAGGCACCCTTACACTTGCAATTTTTGAGCAGTAATATTTTCTATTATATACCGATTATTCTATCACTGAGCACTACTACTGAATTGACTGTTGAGTGCTCCCATTTGGATTCTATTGAATACATGTGACCCACATACAACAAAACCTTTTTGCATTTTTCTTACCGTTTTGCACTAGTTATAACCTTTATACTTTTCAGTTAACATAGCTGTATGATAGCGTGACAGTAAGATAGTTTTGAATGACAATATTATCATTATTTATTATAACGCATTTATTCCATGGCACTTTATATTTGAAAAGGGGTTAATACATAGTACAATATTTCTGAACAATACAAGGCACAGACAAGTACAGGAGGAAAAAGAACCCTGCCCACGAGGGTTTGGTGAGGGTACAGTAGGAGAGCATAGAGCTGGTTGTGCGGTGGTTTAGTGGAATGTGGCTCACTGTAGGTTGAAGACTTGTCAGAAGAGGTGGGTCTTCAGGTTTCTTTTGAAGGTTTCTGTGGTAAGCGAGAGTGGGGGATGCATAGGTGAAAACTTGTTTGCGATTGTGGAAGAGCTGATAAGAGGGGAGCAAAGAAGGAGATTTTGTAAGGATCAAAGAATCAGTGAAGGTACGTCCTGGGAGTTTTGATTGCAGATGTACGGATGAGATGGGCTGCAGAAGGCTTTGTATGTCATGGTTAAGGTTTTGACCTGGAGTATTTGTGCAAGGGTACGCCAGTTAAGGGATTGGCAGAGAGAAGGGGCCACGAAATAGCGGGGAGACAAGTGGATTAGTTGGGCAGCAGACCTTAGGATAGATTGGAGAGTCGCAAGAATGTCAGGAGGGAGGCCAGAGAGCAGGAGGTTCAGTAGTCAAGACAGGAGATGATGAGGGGATGTACTAGTGTTTTTGTACACTCTTCATTAAGGATTGCAATGATTCGAGAAATATTTTAGAGCTGGAGTCAGCAGGAGGTGGAAAGGGCTTGGATATGTTGCTTGAAGGAGAGGGCAGAATCGAGGGTTACCCCAAGGAAGCGAGCATGCAGGTCTGGGGAGAATGAACAGCCATTGACTTTGATGGATAGGTCTGGTGGAGAGGTAGAGTGAGATGGGAGAAAAAATTAATTCTGTTTTGTCCATCATTTTTTTTTAGAAATCGAGCAGAAAAGAAGGATTACATTGCAGAGAGACATTATGGAATTTTGGTTAATAAGGAGGTGATATCAGGTCCACAGATGTAGATCTGCGTGTCACCAGCATAAAGATGATGCTGAAAGCCATGGGTCTCTATGAACTGTCCCAGGCCAAAGGTGTAGATTAAGAAGAGCAAGGGTCCTAGAATTGAACCTTGGGGAGAGAGGAGGAGGTAGTGGAAGAGAGGAAGACACTGAAAGTCCAGTCTGTTAGGTATGAAGAGATCCAGGATTGCACCAAGTCTGTGATACCAAGAAATGGCCCACAGTGTCAAAGGCAGAAGACAGGTTTAGGAGGAGGTGGATCGAGTATTGTCACTTGGCTTTTGCGATTAGTAGGTCATTGGTGAATTTAGGACAGTTTTGGTTGAATGATGTAGTGCAAAGACAGGGGGAAAGGTGGGAGGACAGTTCTAGATGGACATGATGTTCCAGTAGTTTTGAGGCATAAAAAAGAAGTTATATGGGGTGATAGCTAGACACAAAGGAGGAATCAAGGGTGGACTTTTTGAGAATGGCTTCCTTTAAAGGGATCCTGTCACCTCCAAAATGCCTCCTAAGCTACTAAAACATGTCCCTGCACCATCCTATCACTAATCTCACACTCCTTTTGTCTCCTAAAAGCATCCTGTGAAAGTGCATAAAAACGTTTTAATACTCACTCATTAGTGATTATAATTAGCAGAGTGACTATTCTTTAGTCACCAAGGCGGGCTGATGTGCAGCTCCAGGATCCACCCTGTCTGTGTGTTCTGCTGTGATGTGCAGGCATTTCCCTCCCTCCTCTCTATCACTCACAGAATGCAAATCATTAGTCCTGCCTTCAATTTCAGTTTCACTTAAGCACAGACAGAGAGAGGCTGGATCCTCGAGGCTGCAAAAGAACACCCCGTGGTGACTAAAGAATATGGCCCCTGCTAATTATAATCACTAATGAGTGAGTATTAAAACGTTTTTCTCCACTTTCACAGGATGCTTTTAGGAGACAAAAGAAGTGTGAGATTAGTGATAGGATGGTGCAGGGACATGTTTTGATAGCTTAGGAGGTGTTTTGGAGGTGACAGGATCCCTTTAAACATGGTCAAGGCATGTTTAAATGAAGAGGGGAAAAACTCTGTTGTTAGTGGCTGGCTGAAGAGATGGGTGATTAAGTTTGTGGTGTGGGGTTTGCGCACTTGGAAAATATAAAAAAGAGAATGTAAGTAAATTGTGGTCAGACAGGGGGAGAGATGAGTGGGAAGTTGGATTGGAAACAGAGGAGAGTGAAGATGAGATCCATCATGTGGTCATTTTTGTGATTGACTGTGGAGGACCACTGAGCAAGTCCAAATTAGGAAGTGAGTGTTAAACATTTATGCTGAGCTGAGAGGGAAGTGTCAATGGGGATGTTAAAGTTACCCATGTTGATATTGGGGATGTCAACAAGAAGGAAATGAAGTATTCACATAGTGAAGTGTTAAAGATAGGTGGTGGCTGGCCATGACAGCCAGTTGGAGGTTATAGGGGGACTATGTGTGGATGGAGTACACCTTACAAGAGTGGAGAGTAACAGCTGGCGGCAGTAGAACTGGGGTAAGGAGAATTTATCTGACAGCAGAAAACCAGTACCTCCACCATGCTTGTTGTTGGGGAAAGGGGTGTGAGAAAGATTGAATTCACCATACAAAAGTACAGCTGGAGAAGCTGTGTCAGAGGGGTTGAGCCAGGCTACAGTGATGCCAAGGAAGGAGAGTTTATTACCAATGAAAAGGTCATGGATGTAAGAAAGTTTGTTCCAGAAAAAGCATGCATTCCAAAGGGCTCCGGCTAGAGGGTCTGGGGGAGTGGAGGCTGGGTGAATGGGCATAAGGTTAGTAAGGGTGCAAACATTTTTCATAGATCATGGATCGGGATTAGAAATGACTATGGGGATGTGATGGAGAAAAGGCAGGATTTAGCGAGATATCACCAGCAAAGAGAAAAAGCAGAGAGAGTCTTAGTAGATGGGAGCAGGACATGGTTTGAGATGGTCCTGTGCGTCTGGAAACAAAGGATTTTATGGTGACGATCAGTTCTGTGGAGGAGGTAAAATGAGTGGGGAGGATTAAGAGAAAGATTACCAAATCATTATTAGAAGTAGGAATTAGGGGGTAGTAGAATATTATCTATTTTTCCACACAATGTACTGGAAATGAAAATTTCCAAGGGAAATCTGCATCTAGATCTTATGTTAATGAAAGGAAGCATTACCAATATAAGACATGTAACAATCTACATCAGACTAACAATCTGCTTTCCTGATATACATGTTTCACACTAGTAATGCTCCCTTTTATTTTATATAAATTATGGTGGCAGATTCTCTAGGAGATCACTGTCCAACTCATCTACCATATAATCACCAATAATATGTGTCACAGACTTCCGGCACTTATGTCGCTATCCCACAATGCATTACGGCATCATTGTGGGATAGCAACACAGGCGCCAGAAGTCTAAGTGACAAAGATGCCAACCGCTACCGTCGGGAGATCAATGGCGCTAGCTAGGTGATCTTCCGACGATAGCCGCTGCTCATCTCCTGCCGCACAGAGGTCAGCAGCAACGCAGCCAGGAGATGAGTGGCGCCCGCGCAATCGGAAGTACGCTGGCCGCCATATTGGAACACCCAAGTTATGGGTATTCCCATATGGTGGCCAGTAGCGGTGCTGCTGACTGCTCTCCCCACTACTCGCTCTCCCTCTTCCTCCCCTCAGCCGCTCCGTCCTCCCCCTCACCACTCTGTTCTCACCTTCCATCGGTACACAGGACGGGGGCACACAGGACAGGGGGACACAGGGGCACATTGGACAGGGGCACACAGGACAGGGGCACACAGGACGGGCACACAGGATTCGGGCACATAGGACAGGGACAGGGGGACACAGGGGTAAACAGGACAGGGGCACACAGGATGGGCACACAGGAGAGGGGCACACAGGACAGAAGGACACAGGGGCACACAGTGCTGGGGCACATAAGATGGGGGCACAGAGCACAGGGGCACATAGGACAGGAGGACACAGGGGCACACAAGACAAGGGCACACAGGAGCACACAGGACAGCGGGACACAGAGCAGGATCAGAGGATAGGGGACACAGGGTACAGGACAGGGGGACATAGGGCAGAGGAAAGGGGGACAAAGGGCCAGAGGACAGGGTGACACAGGGGCAGAGGACAGGGGGACAGAGGGGCAGAGGACAGGGGCAGAGAACAGATGGACACAGGGGCAGAGGACAGGGGCAGAGAACAGGGGGACACAGGGACAAAGGACAGGGGGGCACAGGGGCAGAGGACAGGGGTGCACAGGGGCAGAGGACAGAGGGACAAAGGGGCAGAGGACAGGGGCACAGGGGCAAAGGACAGCGGCAGAGGACAGTGGCAGAGGACAGCAGGACACAGTGGTAGAGGACAGGGGGACACAGGGGCAGAGAACAGGGGGACACAGGAGCAGAGAACAGGGGGACACAGGGACAGAGAACAGGGGAAGATGGGGCAGAGAACAGGGTAAGATGGGGCAGAGAATAGGGGGAGACAGGGGCAGAGAACAGGGGGAGACAGGGGCAGAGAACAGGGGGAGAGAGCTAACAGCTAACCAATGAGCCACCATATATAGTGCTAACCATTGAGCCACTGTATACAGTCCTAACCACTGACCCACCATATACAGTGCTATCCACTGAGCCACCATATACTGAGATAACCACTGAGCCACCATACAGTGCTAACCACTGAGCCACCATATACTGTCCTAATCACTGAGCCACCATATACTGTGCTAACCACTGACCCACTGTATACAGTGCTAACCACTGAACCACCGTACACAGTGCTAACCACTGAGCCTATGTATACAGTGCTAACTACTGAGCCACCATATACTGTGCTAACCACTGAGCCATCATATACTGTGCTAACCACTGAGCCACCATATACTGTGCTAATTACTGAGCCACCACATACAATGCTAATCACTGAGCCACCGTACAGTGCTAACTACTGAGCCACCATACTGTGCTAACCCCTGAGCCACCATATACAGTGCTAACCACTGAGCCACCATATACAGTGCTAACCACTGAGCCACCATACAGTGCTAACCACCGAGCCACCATATACAGTGCTAACCACTGAGTCACCATATACAGTGCTAACCACTGAGCCATCACACCGTGAAAACCACTCAGCCATCAAATACAGTGCTAACCACTGACCACCATATACAGTGCTAACCACTGAGCCACCGTATACAGTGCTAACCACTGAGCCACAATATACAGTGCTAACTACTGAGCCACCGTATACAGTGCTAACCACTGAGCCACCATACAGTGCTAACCACTGAGCCACCATATACTGTCCTAATCACTGAGCCACCATATACTGTGCTAACCACTGACCCACTGTATACAGTGCTAACCACTGAACCACCGTACACAGTGCTAACCACTGAGCCTATGTATACAGTGCTAACTACTGAGCCACCATATACTGTGCTAACCACTGAGCCATCATATACTGTGCTAACCACTGAGCCACCATATACTGTGCTAATTACTGAGCCACCACATACAATGCTAATCACTGAGCCACCGTACAGTGCTAACTACTGAGCCACCATACTGTGCTAACCCCTGAGCCACCATATACAGTGCTAACCACTGAGCCACCATATACAGTGCTAACCACTGAGCCACCATATACAGTGCCAACCACTGAGCCACCATATACAGTGCTAACCACTGAGCCACCATATACAGTGCTAACCACTGAGCCACCATATACTGTGCTAACCACTGAGCCATCATATACAACATATAAATCCCGCAACAACAGCGTACTTTCTGGAGAAAGGACTGTACTATTCAGCGGCATTTCTACGGCACCTGTTCATTTCACCGCACTCCTAATGCAATAGCATCTTGCCTATTTCTAGTTTACATATAAGAAAAATGTGGATTTCTCTAGAACCATTCATGAGGTTGCAGATATCAAGGTATCATTTTATTAAATTCTCTATGAATTGGATGCCCGGCCATATAAACTCTTTAGTAGGGTTAAACCTACTGACATTCGCTTTAAAACTTAAATTATTTTCAGACAATTTGAACTAAACATCTTCAGAATGAAAGTATTCCTCATTAACACAATAAATGTTACAAGAGGAGACATGAGCAATATGTCATTAATGCGAATATAACACACAATTTATTGATATACGCATCACATAAGATAACATAAAAATATGATGAAATTTGCATAATAGAGACATTTATGGGAACAATTATTTGTTTTAGAATAGTATTTATTTTTTGTTATAAGTTACAGTTACCAAAAAAAGTTGCCATGGAAACTGCAAGTCAATGATAAAAAAGGAACAGTTGAGTCACACTTTGAATAACACATCCTGCAAGCTCAAAGCACACCAGACGTGTGAAATATTGTTTTCTGGGTATATCAATCTATAAACTATACAATATACAAAATAGCAATAGGTATTAAATGAGAATAAAAATGGCAATACAACACGCGGTACTTTAAAGGTCTATCTAGTCATTTTTCATTAACACTTGCTTTTGACAGCCATAATAGTGCATAGTTATATTGGAGATGCTCACATTTCATAATTAAACCTACCGTACATTTTTAGTGATGTTCAGTGAAATCTGCACAGAACTGCTTTATATGCTAGGAGCAAGCTAAGACATAGAGAATTAAAGGGAAACTGACCCCTAGAAATCACCCCCTATCCTTTAAATACATGTCCCTGCACCTTAATTATCCTATTCTACCTATCCCTTTTTGTCAAAATTGTGTATTTATAAACTTTCAAAAAGTGCTTTTATTACCTCCTCATCTGCGGCTTCTGGGCTCTTGAGAAGTCACACAGGGTGTTCCCTGTGGCTTCTTTCTGCCGCCTTTAGTGCAATTTTTCATGCCCCGATGAGCGTGATATTCCTTTTGCATCTTCCGCGCCCTCCTCCATGGGCGGATAAGCTGGTATGATGCTAATCGCGTCATATCCAGCTATCATGACGTCGGTACATCCATTGGGTGTATCGAGGACCTCACGATGCGCATTGCGCATGCGCAAGGTTACTTTACGGCAGCTTGTCTGTGATGAGCTGCCGTAAAGTAGCCTTGCGCATGCGCAGTGCGCATCGCGAGGTCCTCGATACAACCAATGGGTGAACCGACGTCATGATAGCCGGATATGACACAATTAGCGTCATACCGGCTTATCCGCCACCATGGCCGAGGGGTTATTAAAGATGCAGTCCCTTTTATTTATATTGTTTTATGGATTTTTCAGAAAAAAAATTGACGTGGGCTTCGCCGTATTTTGGTAACCAGCCGGATCCAGCCGGATCCAGCAGGCAGCAACGGGCTGCCCCCAACCCCCAGGTGCCCATCTGTACCTGGCCAGACACAAGAAAATAGGGGAGCCCTTTCTTTTTTTATTATTTCATGAATTTCATGAAATAATAAAAAAAAAACTGCGTGGCGCGCCGCGCAATTTCTATGTCTAGCTAGGTACAGCTAAGCAGCTGGGGGCTGGAATCCGCAGCGCAAGGATGCCCAAGCGTTCTGGGCACCCCGCGCTGCGAATTGCAGCCCGCAGCCGCCCCAGAAGATGGCGCATTCATTGAAGCGCCATCTTCTGGCGCTGAACCCCGCTCTTCCAGTGGCCCTGGTGCGGTGGCTCACTGGGTAATAAAAGGGTTAGGGCCAGCTTTTTATTATCAGCTGGCCCTAAGCCCGAAATTTATGGCGGTCACGCCAATATTAGACATGACCGCCATGAATTTCCAGTAATTAGAAATAAAACAGAACACAATTAGGGACTCCAACTTTATTTAAAAAATGCTCTTCCGTCCGATGTAGTCCACAACGAAGGTCCCACGACGATCGCCTCCGACGTAGTCCATAAACGGAATCTTCACTGCCACATCCCTCTGCATAGACTCACGTCTATGCAGAGGGAGAGCAGACTGCAAAATGACTTTCACAGTCAGGGTTCACTTCAGGTGAACCCTACTGTGACAGCCCATTCACTGCTCTGCCAGCGGGAGCGCCTGCAGAGCAGTGAATAAATTATCATCAGGGAGGTCGTCAGGGTCCCGCAGGGTCCCAGTGTCCTCCCGGCGTCGCAGCTATCTGCTGACAGGACGTCACATGACCGCCGATCATGTGACTGTGACGTCACAGCAGGCCCTGTCAGCAGATAGCTGCGACACCGGGAGTCCCGGTGTCACACATCCACGCACGCACACATCCACACACGCTCACATCCACGCATGCTCACATCCACGCACGCACACATTCACGCACCACGCTCACATCCACGCACGCTCACATTCACGCACGCTCACACCCATCCATCCATGAATCCATCCATCCATACATACATACACACATACATACACACACATACATACATACATATGCACACACATACACACACATACACACACACATACATACACACATACATACATATACATACACACATACATACACACATACATACACACACATACATACACACACACATACACACATACATACATACATACACACATACATACATACATACACACATACACATACATACACACACATACACACATACATACACGCACATACATACACACATACATACACATACATACACACATACATACATACACACATACACACACATACATAAATACATACACACACATACATACACACATACACACACATACATAAATACATACACACACATACATACATACACACCCATCCATTCATGCACTCCTCCGGAGTGCAAGGGTTAAAAATAACAAAGCAGGTCATCCTCACCTATCCTCTGTTCTACAGGACCTGGCATGATGTCATAATCACATGACAGCCATTAACCAGTAACCGGCAGTGTAATTACTGCCGGTTACTAGGCAACCGGCTGTGATGTGAATATGACATCACGCCAGGTCCTAGCAGCACATCGCAGGAGACGCTTGGAGAGACCGGACACCGGGAGCGTATGGGACGTGCAGGAGCGAGGACAGGTGAGAAGAATGGAGGAGGAGGAGGAGGAGGAGAGGGGGAGCAGAGGAGAGACACAGGGGAGCACATAGGAGGACGGGGGAGCAGAGGGGAACACTGCGAGGGGCATACTGTGAGGGGGGGGCGCAAAACTGTGAGGGGGGGCCTGTATACCTACGATGGAGCCTGTATATATGCTGGGGGAGCCTGTATTACGGGATATGCACTGCATCCCCCCCGCTGATGGACGGGAGGATGCAGTGCATATCATGAATAGCAAATGAGCGGCACCACGTGACCGGCCGCTCTGATTTCAGCCTCCCCAGCCACCTCCAGCCCTCGATATCGGCCCCCACCTGCCAGCTGCCAGTAGTTTGGCAGCTTTTGGAGCCCTTTGAGGGTATTTTCTATGTGTTTTTTGTAGCCTGCCATTGATTTCAATGGGGTTCGAGTTGTTCGTCGAACATTCGACGGACATTCGACGAACAAATCACTAATTCGACGATTCGAATCGAATTAGAACTCTAGGGGGGTGGCTCATCTCTAATCGTGATCACACCGATTGGCACAGTATGAAGACCCTCCACAGCATCCTAGACGAGGCAGATATGTCTCCTGGAAGCCTCATGAAGCTGCCACATTGGTGAACACCTTACTGGACCCTGACAAGCAACCTATGCCCTTTCATCTGAAGTTGAGCCAGATTCAGAAGACTCACGCTGCCTCATGGGAAGATCTTATGGGATTGGCTTCTACCTCCGCCACGAGCGCCCGTCCTCCAGTGAGTCCGTAAATCTACAAAGAGCCCATGATCCCAATGTGAAACGAAATGAGGTGAAAGTACCTGCTCAGCGGAGGATTGAAAATGGGGTGAACGGCCACATAATGGCCATGACTCTGGCTGAACTGCAGGAGATGGCGGCGGGACCATAGCAGCAGATCGAGGCCCAGCAGCTAATGCTGGCTACAAAGGAGAAGCGCTTGAAGTACCTGAAGCAGCAGGACCAGCGTCAGCAGCAGCAGGCCAGTGAGCAGGGAAAGCTGAAACATCTGCGGGAGATTGCAGAAAATCAGGAGGCAAAGCTGAAGAAAGTGCGGGCCCTGAAGGGCCACAGGGAGCAGAAGAGGCTCAGCAATGGCAGGCTAGTTGAGGAAATCGAACAGATGAATAACATGTTCCAACAGAAGCAGAAAGAACTAATGGTGGCCGTGACCAAAGTGGAAGAAATGAGTCGTCAGCTGGAAATGCTGAAGAATGGACGTATTGAGGGCTATCACGACAACCAGTCTGCTGTCGCTGAACTCGATCGTCTCTACAAAGAGCTTCAGTTAAGGAACAAGCTGAATCAGGAGCAGAATGCCAAACTGCAGCAGCAGCGGGATAGCTTGAACAAGCTCAACTCCGAGGTGGCCGCCACGGCAAGCGTGTCAACGAGCTGCGGGACCGGCTCTGGAAGAAGAAGGTGGCTCTGCAGAAAAAGGAGAAAGTGTAGAGAAGTTTTACTACCGGCTGAATCAGATGTTCACAGATCTGGGATTTGATCACTATGAGAAGTCCCATAGCCAGATATGGATACAAGCCTTCGTCCAAGGTCTTCTTGAACCCGTACAGAAGCAGGTCCAGACGACGAGACCTGAATACAGACGATTGGACCCAGATATGATATTTCAGGTGGCAAGGGGCATAGAAATGAACAGGCCTTCAAAACCTCCCCGAAACCGTAATGTTATGGTGTCGCAGAACCCAGGAAACAGGGGAGGACCAAGAAGTGGAGTCACCTGTTACGATTGTGGGAAGATAGGTCACATAAGGAGGAACAGGATTTCCCTCCAGTGAATCTTCTGGGAACTGACTTACTGACGAAGTTGCACGCCAACATCTCCTTCCAGGAAAATGGTACTGTCACCCTTATTACGGCTCTGGACCAGGAAGAAGTTTCATGGGTTTTCGGCCCCTTTCACTTTGCTGAGACAATACAACCTACAGATGCAGCCTGGCTTTTACAGATACCAGACATCCTATGGGCCCAAGGCCCTGAAGACATTGGATGTGCCCCCAGACTAGGGTTGTATTTCCCCCAACAGTTGACCCTACAGTATGACAGTTTGACTAAGTTTGTTACCGAATTAACAAAGCATTTGACTAAAATACATTCTCAAGTTTTTTCCTCTCTCCCAGATCCTCAAAACTTGGAGGGAACCCATCAGATCCAGCCAGGAGATTGGGTTCTCATCAAAAGATTCAGCAGACGTGCTCTTGAGCCCAGATACGACCGCCCCTTCCAAGTCCTGCTGGTCACCTCCACGGCTGTGAAGGTTGAAGGAAGGCCTACATGGATCAACGCATCCCACTGCAAGAAGGCACCAGATCCAGAAGCCAAAAATGGTTGTTTTGCTCCTTAATCCTGATATACACACTCAGTATAAAGCAGGGGGAAGCAGATCACAAGAGGGTGGAAGGTCATGTAGGAGAGAATATGGGAGATCATACGGGAGGTCATGTTAGTACCACAGCTACAAGGGTCACATATCAGTTTGACTTCTACACCATAGTAAACAGATGCACACGACACAAGATCTACAACAGCTATGGGTAATATGGGGGATGTAGACCAGTCCAGGCAAAAGAACGCAAAGATAAATGGGGTAGAAGCCTGTCAGACCACATGATCCTGACCAAGGGTAGATGGGAGCATAGCCAAAGCCCTAAAAGGACTCACAGACCTGTCAGAAGAATTAGCTCATAATTCTGGTGTTAAGGATCCATGGGACACTTGGTTTGGGTGGTGGGCTGGATGGCAGACAGCACTTATCAAACTAGGTATAATAATCCTTTGTGTTCTATTCATAGTGGCTCTAATTTCATGCTGTGTAGAACCTTGCATCAAGAAGATGATGTCTCACGTCATGAAGGAGACAGTGACAACAATGTATGCAGATCTCAAAGGCCCGATGATGAAGGAGAAAAATACACCGACAATGATGCCATTGCCATTGCTGCAAGATCCCTTGGAGAACTATGATAGCATGAGACCCATCCCAGAAGGAAGAGTAGGGACAGTTTAGGGTGCGGCTAAGGCCAACTGCAAAGGGATTACGACATTACAGTTTGTTTCAATGTTTGTGAAGTCTCCTCTCCTTTCCTCTACCTTTTCCCCCTCCACCGCCTAGGGCAAAGAATTAGGGTAAGATAAAGGGGGGAATGTCATGGCAATAAATAGTTAATAATTTATCTAAGTTTATTGAAGCCATTCAGAAACCTTTGCTCCTCTTTCTCTCCATATCCTCCCCCCCCTTTTAGAATTCCTCTGTCTCAGATTCTATATAATGTTTTGAGTTAGATGTAGCAGTGTGGAGCCTCTTATCAAGATGTTCCTGTACCGACTGTACTAATCCAAGCAGTGGCGCACCCAGAAATTTCCCAAGGTAGGGGTCCAAGAAACACACACCGGCCCTGAAAGGGGGGTGTCACCCCCCAGCGGGGTTCTGAGGGGCAAAGCCCCCAGTGGGGGGGTTTGGGGGAGTGAAGCCCCCTAAAAGCAGCCTCTTTTGTGGGCCCTTGGGTGCTGTGTAATTGTTCCTGTCTCCTGACATAGGGGCCCAGCTCCTTGTGTACTGCACCACTTCTCAGGGCCGTCCAAAGGGGGGGGTCCAGACACGTAGGTCCCCACCCTTGGGTGCGCCTATGAATCCAGGGCTGAAATGCTAACTAACACACACTATATGAACTGAATGTTCTCTTCAGAATAAAATGTAGATTCAGCATAATATGATGCTATCACCCTAGTAACACCCCTAAGTAATTACCCTTTTAAGGAGCCGTATAAAACTGGCTACCCCTCCCTTAATAAAGGTCTTTGTCATTAAGCTCTACTTTGACTTGTTGTCAGCATGGTTCTTACCGGTGGCGTGCACACACTTAGACAAAGCATCAATTTGGCGGTAGACAATTAAGAGGACAGCCCACCCGAAAGGTGTGGAGGGCATCCATTACACTCCAAACTGACATTTTTAGATCTCTTCACAGGTGTTCTATGGGATTTAGGTCTGGACTCATTGCTGGCCACCTTAGAAGTCTCCAGTGCTTTCTCTCAAACCATTTTCTAGTGCTTTTTGAAGTGTGGTTTGGGTCATTGTCCTGCTGGAAGACCCATGACCTCTGAGGGAGACCCAGCTTTCTCACACTGGACCCTACATTATGCTGCAAAATTTGTTGGTAGTCATCAGACTTCATAATGCCATGCACACGGTCAAGCAGTCCAGTGCCAGAGGCAGCAAAGCAACCCCAAAACATCAAGAAACCTCCGCCATGTTTGACTGTAGGGACCGTGTTCTTTTCTTTGAATGCTTCTTTTTTTCTCCTGTAAACTCTATGTTGATGCCTTTGCCCAAAAAGCTCTACTTTTGTCTTATCTGACCAGAGAACATTCTTCGAAAGTGTTGTAGGCTTTCTCAGGTAAGTTTTGGCAAACTCCAGCCTGGCTTTTTTATGTCTCGGGGTAAGAAGTGGGGTCTTCCTGGGTATCCTACCCTACAGTCCCTTTTCATTGAGATGACAACAGATAGTACAGGTTGACACTGTCTTACCCTCGGACTGCAGGGCAGCTTGAACTTATTTGAATGTTAGTCTAGGTTCTTTATCCACCATCCACACAATCTTGCGTTGAAATCTCTCGTCAATTTTTCTTTTCCATCCACATCTAGGGAGGTTAGCCACAGTGCCATGGGCTTTAAACTTCTTGATGACACTGCGCACAGTAGACACAGGAACATTCAAGTCTTTGGAGATGGACTTGTAGCCTTGAGATTGCTCATGCTTCCTCACAATTTGGTTTCTCAAGTCGTCAGACAGTTCTTTGGTCTTCTTTATTTTCTCCATGCTCAATGTGGTACTCACAAGAACACAGGAAAGAGGTTGAGTCAACTTTAATCCATGTCAACTGGCTGCAAGTGTGATTTAGTTATTGCCAACACCTGTTAGGTGCCACAGGTAAGTTACAGGTGCTGTTAATTACATAAATTAGAGAAGCATCACATGATTTTTCTAACAGTTCCAATACTTTTGTCCACCTCCTTTTTTATGTTTGGTGAGGAATTAGATCCAATTTGGCTTTAGGACAATTCTTTTTGTGTTTTTTCATTGAAGACACATTAAATGAAGATAATAATACCAAAGAATTTGTGATTGCAGTCATTTTCAGGAAGAAACTGAGTAATGGCCATGTTCACACACATGCGTTTTTTTGACCATCTCTGCGTTTTTGGGCTGTTAAAAAAAACGCAGGTGCGTTAACGCAGGGTACATTTGAGTGTAGCTGCGTTTTTCAGCTCCATTTGCGTTTTTTACCCCTAGTCCAAAAAACGCTGCATGCACCCTTTTTGGGTGCTGTAAAAAAACGCATGTGCGTTTTTCCAAAAACTCATGCGTTTTTTTAACATGGGGCCCTATGGGAAACGCATGCAAAAACGCATGGTACATTAGTACCTTTTAGTGCCATTCAAAAACGCATGCGTTTCCCATAGGGGCCCATGTTAAAAAACGCATGCGTTTTTTTAACATGGGGGCCCTATGGGAAACACATGCGTTTTTAAAAGGCACATTTATGCACCCTGCGTTAACGCTTGCGTTTTTGCCTGCGTTTTTGGTGAAAAAATGACTAAGTCCAAAAACGTGGCAAATCCTTTCAGACACACAAGGGACATTTTTTAGCACTCTTAAAAAAACGCAAGTGCTTTTAAGGCTGTGGTCACAGTTGCCATGCGTTTTTTTTAGTGATTTAACAAAACTCATGCTTTTTTTCATGTCAGCATGAGTTTTTTAAGGTGTGTGATGGCTCCCTGCGTTTTTGGCTGCGTTTTTGAATCTGCACCTAAAAATAGTGCTTGTAGTATTTTTTTGTGTGTTTTGAAAAACGCATGCGTTTTTATAACATGGGCCCCTATGGAAAACGCATGCAAAAACGCATGGTACATTAGTAACTTTTAGTGCCATTCAAAAACGCATGCGTTTCCCATAGGAGCCCATGTTAAAAAACGCATGCGTTTTCTGAAACGCATGCGTTTTTTTAACATGGGCTCCTATGGGAAACGCATGCGTTTTTGAATGGCACTAATTGTACATGCGTTTTTGCATGCGTTTCCCATAAGGCCCCATATTAAAAAACGCATGAGTTTTTGGAAAAGCTCCAAAAACGCATGGGAATGTCACACATGCTTTTTGGCTATTAGGGCATGCGTTTTTTAACATGGGGGCCTATGGGTGCGTTTTTTACATGCGTTTTTGAAACCGCAGGTCTCCAAAAACGCTAGTGAAAAATGCTACTGTGACCCCAGCCTAAGAGTGCTATAAAAAAACGCAAATTGTGTGTGAACATAGCCATTATCTGACAGAATTACAGGGGTGTCAATACTTTTGGCCACAACTGTATACACAAATATATTTATATAGTTGTCGTTTTATTGAACACTGGCCAAAGGTGGTCGTAAAACGAACACCAAACATTTCCATGTAAGCTGATTGGCAATCATATGATATCCTTTTCAGACATGCCCATTTCTCGACTGTACTTCACATACGCACAGATCAATAGATTGTATGATCTTTTTATGAGCACAGACTGTTGTTTGTTGATATTGGCACGAAAAAGAAGGTGACAAAAATATGGGACATGTCACCAATTCTAGAAAATGTATTTCTAAAGGTGCTATTGACATGAATTTCTCACCAGATATTGATAACAACCTATAGTAAATGAAACAAAGACATGTTGATACTGTTAGTAATACGTAATAATGAGACATGACACAAGGTAAAAGTATTGAACACGCTTACTGAAATTTATTTAATACTACATACAAAAGCCTTTGTTGGTGATGACAGCTTCAAGATGCCTCCTGTATGGAGAAATTAGTGGCATGCATTGCTCGAGGTGTGATTTTGGTCCATTCTTCCTCACTCTTCAAATCTTAAAACATCTGAGAGCTGCTTCTGTGAACTCTGAGCACTTTTTCCTTCAACAAATTTTCTATTGGATTTAGGTCACATGATTTGCTTGGCCATTCTAGCAGCTTTATTTTGTTTCTCTGAAACAAATTGAAAGTTTCCTTCGCTGTGTGTTTGGGATCATCTTCATCACCCTGCTATATATTTACTTAGCAAATTGATGATGTGTTCAATACTTATTTCACCCACATGTTTACTCAGAACCATGTACTGCCAAGAATTATAAGTTTTGCTTTAAAATAATTTCACCCAACCACGTAGCATTTTGTTTTGTGAATGAGTAATTGGCAGAGAATTATTAAGAAATGAGTTTTCTTTGGAAAGCTTGTTCACAATAATTGGACAGTGTAAATGCAACTATAACCTACGTTTATATCAGCCATACTGAAGCTGGTGAACTGTTGAAAGGATGGTGGTCGGAGGTCATTTACAGAGTGTGTCACAAGGTTTTTGCCGCATAACTTGAGGGCAGAACAATGTAGAGACAGAGACCCTCATTGAATTGATGTGTCTCCTCTTGGCCTTGCTGTAGTTTTCATAATATCAATGTTTTATCAGCAGGAGCGACCTCTAGAGGGAACCAGAGAGAGCTCAGTCAGTGAGTGGAGTCGGAGAGAAGATGGAGTAGGAGTTGGAGACAGGCAGTCAGCCTGAGAGGAAGCAAGAAGGGTCTCCTCGGCTGAGGGGCCCTGAACAAAGAAAAGATCCCAGAACCAGAGGGAAGGAACAGAAGCTCAGGAGTAGAGCTAGTTCAGGAGGGAACACGGGTGCCCGTAACTGTGAGATCCTACAAGGCTCACAGAGAATCCGATGTATGGGGATATTACAAATACAGCCCCAGTCTTCTGAGCGAGTCAAAGCTAAAGGGGAGCCAGAGAAGCTAGGAATAGCAGGAAGCTGCTTAAAGCTTAACAGAAGGTTGTCCTGGAGACCGCAAAGGAGGGTGAAAAGAGAGAGAAGGAACTGGAGGTCTGATCGTCTTTAGGAGACAGACTTCATTGCCACTGGGAGGCAAAAGGGAGAAAGGAACAAGAAAAGGAACATAAGGAGGATTCCATTGACCACCAGAAATTCTAATTGCAGCACCCGGAGCATTTGACAATATACCATCTGACTAACTGCTGAACTGTAATGCTGATGAAAGTTTTCCAGTAAAGTTACCCGGTGAAGTGAAGTCCCGACTCTGCTGCATCCTTTCCATTACAAACTGTTTGCCTTGCAGAATCACTGCCCTTGTGATCCAGTCCCACCTGCGGGGACCAATCCATCTAAGCTGCAATACCACCGACCACCAGAGGACTGTGGCGGCGCTGGTGGGTATCACCAGACTCAGCAGGTGGCGTCACGAAGACAAACTAGTAAATAGTCTTTTGTATATAACCCACCCTGTCTTTATTCAGTTGACCTCCAGGGCCACGGCCTCGGGCAAGCCACCCTTGACATCCCAGACTGATGATAGCCCGAGAGCTGGGTACAGGAGCTTTGGGGCACGTCCCTTACATAGTCCAGACTTCATGTGCAGCATAGCTCCGTCTTTTCTTCCGTCTGGTGCAAAAGTGTGATGACATCTCTCCCTCACAACGTACAACGTCCTCTATGTGCACCGGAGTTCCCTGCAAAGTAGTAAGCTCATTACAACTCCTCTTGTCATGGCCCAAGCAGCACAGACAACAATTGTATTTGCGTCTAGCTGATGCAAATAGAATGTAGGGAAGGCACAATGGCCATGGGGTGAAGATAGAGGGGTAAGTGGTGTCAGAGACTGAAACTGCCCCCATGTGGCCGGAAGATTGTGAAAGAGGGAAGTAAAACTGGCTCACAAAAGTATTATAGAGAGATCAGTGAAAAAAACAGTGATACACAAGGGTAGTATACTGGCACACCAATAAATGTAATAAAGTCCAAAACAAAGTCTGTTGCAATTCTTATTTCTTTATTGATGAAGATTTTTTCTCTCAAGCATAAATGATGTTTCGACAATTTTATATCATAGTCTTTCTCAAATTTTTCAGCTTTAAAGATATAACAAATGAAAAACAATCAGATGACAATCATGTACATCGAAAAATTACAAATCATAGAGTCAGTATATAAAGATAAAAGATTCATGCATATTAAATGAGACATATGTAAAAAAAAGGGAAATGGGAAAACAAATATTGAAAAACAAAGCAAATATGTCAAAAGAGAGGGTGTTATAACCCTGTAGTTGCAAATGTACCTTGAGGAAATATATTGGTCGAGCGCATAAATGGTTAATGCCAACACGGGGACACATGTAGTATACTATAAAGCAGAAATTAAACTAGTGTTTAAGCCAGTAAAGATTAATCAAGACACTGAATCAGTGAGGAAAATGTAGAAAGCAAAAGCCACTGTGAAATAGTGTATCTCTAAAGCCCCCGTCACACCAGGCGACTGGGCTGGGGATGTCGGCGGCGACTGGCGGGTGCGCGCACGTTTTTTGGCGCTCCACCAGCGTTGCCATCCCCCGTTTACACGGGGCGACACCATCAGCCCCGCGCCGGTGATCTGTCAGGCGACATCGCCACCGGGGTGTCTGGAAACCCCAGCGGCGATGCAGGACAATGGGAGCCGATGGCTCCCATCGCCTGACAGGTCGCTGGTGCCCAGTTACATGGGGCGATGTGTACACATCGCCCCATGAGGGTCGCCTGGTTTCAGAGCACTGCTCTGAAACCAGGCGAATGCCCGGCACTGGCGACACCGCCCCTTTACGTGGGGTGACGTAGGGGCGATGACACCGCCGATAGGCCACGCCCCCATGTCACCTCTGTAATGGGCGGCGATGTCGCCCCATGTGACTGGGGCTTAAGGAATGAAGGTTCAGAGAAGAGGATGAAGAGTAAGAGGGTCAGAGTCCAGAGGATGGCTTAAAGGTACCGTTACATGCTTCAATGTTGTAAGGATATCACTAACGATCTCATGGACGCATAGTCGTTAGGACATGTTTTTGACATCGTTGGTGAGGTGTCACATGTGTAGATATCGTGAACAAAGCACCAACGATGTAGCGAGCAGCTATCATTTGCACAACTTAGCGAACGATGCTTGCTCACTGTTGCAAATGGGTGAAGTCATTAATGACATCGTTATTGCGGTGTCACACACAATGATGAAGCAGGTTGGCTGAACGAGGATCGTCTGATTTGAGAACATGAGATCGTTTTCGGCCCCCATGTATCCCTATGGTACCGGATTGGCGCAATTTGGCCATCCGGTTTTGTGAATCCGGTGCAGGATTCATTTTTGTCCTGTTTTTCATCGGTCCCAAAAACGAGGCTGGCAGCGTTTTTGGGTTCCGGTGACAAAACAGGACAGAAACGAATCCTGTCATGTCCAGCACACTTAAGGGGGCCTATGACGACAGAATCGTTTCCCAGATCCGGTGCCAGGGTACAGAACATGTGCAGAACAGGTGCGCTGCTCTGTACCCAATAAATCTGTCTAATATCACTTTAGCAATGTATCTATATACACTGCTAAAGTGATATTAAATATAAGGACGGTTTAAAAATAAAAAATCATAAATACACACCTTTTGGCGACAAGGAGTGTCCCACGCTGAATCTCCCGGCCATTCAAGGACCTGGCATGATGTCACTGGGAGGGTGGGGAAACCCGATCACATGACCACATCAGCACGGGTATTAATTGGTGCTGATGCGGTCATGTGACCGGTTTGCCCCGCCCCTCCCTGTGACATCATGCAAGGTCCTCAAATGCAGGAGATTCAGCGTGGGACACTCAGAAGTTGCCGGAAGGTGAGTATTTATGATTTTTTCTTTTTAATCATCCCTTTATTTAGTATCATTGTAGCAGTGTATATAGATATACACTGCTAAAATGATATTAGACAGTGCTGACAGCACTTGTTACACAGCACTGACAGCGGCTTGGCTCCCCGCTGCTCTTTCTGTGTCCGGATACCAGACCGGACACAGAAAGCATCTTAAGGTGCCAGTCCGGTGCTGTCCGTTCCTGTTCGTATGGATCCTGCAAAAAACAGGATCCAAACGAACAGGCAAAAAACGTAGTGTGAAGCCAGCCTAAGACTTCTTGGTAAAGATAGGTAACACATCCAATCTGTAAATAAACATCTGCCTTTCTGGGTAATTTGCAGAAAGTGAATGGACTACATAGCTGTGCATTTTTGTCACTAAACTTGTATCACTTGAGACCACTCTACTTTTCACAGGCAAGTGTACATAAAAGCCTTTCCACTATCTTCCTCATTGATAACATCTGATACCAAGAAAGACAAAAGCATAGAAGTAGCAAAATGCATTTTGTTTCATTGTATTGTGTATTGAAGCATTTCTCATGACCTATGTCAGAAGGAATAAAATCAAGCTTCTTCCTTGAAACTGTGTTTTAACAAAATATTTGTGAGTTTTTTGGAACAATATCTCTGTGGTTGGTCAGAAACTCGAGCTATTAAGTCTGAGAGAAAATGACTGATAACAACCTCAGCTTTCAAATGTAAAGACGTTTATTCCAAAAATCAAACTATAATGATGTAGAGGCTTGAAAAAAGATTGTCTTCTTAAAGGAGAGAGATGCTGGACATCTTTATTGCTTTCATATATAGAATCAAGTACAGTCCACTGTATTTTTCATGGTGTTAGATGTGTTCTACATTATATTAAACACAATTTATATATTTCTGCTGTCTTTACCATACTTCTATAATCTAATATCAATGCCATACCTTCTAACATGCTGCTGATCATTATCTGTTCTGATCTTCTTTTCTCCATGTTTTAATGTTCTTCTTCTTAGCTATCAATCACCCAAGACGTGCCGACATATATATATATATAATATATATGCACACTGGGGAAAATGCCATATTTTTTGCTTTATAAGACGCACTGGATTATAAAACGCACCCCAAAATCTGGTAAAGGAAAAGAAAAAAAAAAATTTAAATGTTAAATGTGGTCCGTCTTATAATGCCAGTGTCCGTCTTACAGTCAGTATGTATGTCCCTCATCCTGATACATGACTCCCTATCCTGATATATATGTCCCCCAATCCAGGTATATATGCCACCTGACCCACCACAAGGCCTCAGGAATTTGGATCCTGGGCATTGATGCTGGATGCTGTCCCTGGTGGCCAGTGCCCGGGGCTGTGGCCCTGGTGGTCGCTCAAAAAGGGGTTGCAAAAATAAAATTGAAATAAAATTAAATGTTCGTGAAGCCACCTACGGTGTCTGGTAAATACACCAGTGCTGCTGCAGACCGCTAGGGATGATGGATAGGCAGCAAGATGATGTCACTCTCCGAGTGTGGAGCAGAGTCCCCAGGGCACCTCTCTGTACTATTGGTTGTCATGGTTGTTCTTACAACAGCAGTTCAGCAGGATCAGAGAATGACACAGTCTCTTCGCTGAAACTGGAATGCAGTTTACCAGCTTAATGGAAATGAGACACAGGAGACCTTCTTGCTCTGCACAGGTATTTACTGGCAACTTGTCAAGGCAGTTCTCATCGGTACACAGTCACGGGTAGCTGGCCGGGTAGTCACCAAAGGATGCAAAGTCTCTCTGAGGACCCCAGTGATGTTCCTTCAGATTTCACTCTCTGTCCTTCTTTCTCACTGCACACGCCTTACTATCCGTGCACTGCCCTGCATGGAGCCCTCTTACTACAAGGCCCATTGGATAAGTAGAGGTTACCCTTCTCTCTAAGGGGCTCTACCCAGTTTGGAGCTCCTGGTGGGGACATGCGTGTCGGACCAGGTCAGGGCTATATAAAAGGCCTGCAACCCACTGGGTTTGGCGGTTCAGAGCTGAACTTTCCTGCACTGCACTCGGAGCCGGTTCTCCGTCTTGGACTGGGTTCCCTCCCGAATTGGCGATGTACAGTCCGGCATGGGCTTGCACAAGCCTAGGGATCCCTCTTCTGTCTGGGCTGCCTTCCTTTTCAGGCACACTCCTCTGCACTTCTCGCAGGGCCGTCCTTTCTTCTCTTCCCTCACGATGTGTAGTGTGCATGGACCAGACCTGTGTGTCTACATGTGCATGTAGCAGAGTCATTTATGTCAATGGGCATGTAGCAGAGCTGTGTGTGTACTATGTTGAGTTTGCATGTAGCAGAGCTATGTGTCTACATGTGCATATAGCAGAGCCATCTATGTCTTTGGGCATGTAGCAGAGCTGTGTGTGTCATACTGTATATAATTTGGAGGGGCGGTGGTGGAGTGTAAAAGGGGCCCATTAAGACTCTTTTTCCCTGGGCTGTAAAAATCTGGAGCCTGCCCTGCTTTCCACGCAATGAAAGCATGGGAGGCAGTGACTATCTACACAGAATCGCACAGGGCTGCAGCTGCAGCCGCTGATCCTATGGATCCGCTCATTTGGCTCATGTCATATACGCTGCTCCCCCTGCCCACCTCTCACTGCTGAGAGGTGATGGACAGGGTGATGCAGTGAATATTCCATGAGCCTAATGATTGGGGCCACGTGACAGCCTCATCCAGCCCCCAGACAAAGTTGTCCCCACCTCCCCTACAGCACAGCATATAGTAGATTCGGATTATAAAATGCACCCACCACTTTCCCCCGAAACTTGGGGGGAACAAAAGTGCGTCTTATATTCCAAAAAATACAGTAAGTATTTGATACACAGCCAATTTTGCAAGTTTTCCACCTATAAAAAATGGAGAGGTCTGAAATTTTTATCTTAGGTACACTTCAACTCTGAGAGTCAGAATAAAAAAAAAATCCAGATATTCACATTGTATGATTTTTACTTAATAATTTGCATTTTATTGTATACATTAAGTATTTGATAGAATATAAAAACAGAACTTAATATTTGTTCCAGAAACTGTTGATTGCAATGACAGAGGCCAGGCATTTCCTGTAGCTCTTGCCCATATTTGCACTCACTACAGCAGGGATTCTGGCCCACTCCTGTATACAGATATTCTCCAGATTATTCAAGCTTCGAGGCTGTCACTGGGTTTCAACTCCATCCAAACATTTTCTTTTGGGTTCAGGTCTGGAGACTGGCTAAGCCACTCCAGGATCTTGAAAGGCTTCTTACAGAGCCCCTCCTAGGTTTCCCTGGCTATGTGTTTTGGGTCATTGTCATGCTGCAAGACCCAGTCATGATCAATCTTCAATTTGCTAATAATGAGTGAAAAAGGTTGTTGGCCAAAATTTCATGATACATGGCCCCATCCATCCTCCCTTCAGTACCGTGCAGTCATTCTGTCCGCATTGCAGAACACGCCATCAAAGTATGATGTATCCACCCTCATGCTTCATGGTTGAGACAGTGTTCTTGATGTTATACTCATCCTTCTCCTTCCTTCAAACATGCTGAGTGGAGTTGATACCAAAAAGTTCTATTTTGCTCTTATCTGACACACTGACCTTCTCCTCTAGATTATCCAGGTGGTCATTGGGGAACTTCAAATGGGCCTGGACATGTGGTGGCATGAGCAGGTGGTTGTGGAGCCCACTGGGACGGGGTTCTCGGTGCCGGACCGGTCTACTGCTGGGGGATGTCACGGCGGTCCTGGTCCGGACCGTGTCCCGGGCCCGCACAATAAAATGAGGGTTATTTACAGGGGATTTGTCACTCGTGACGCCACCCACATTGTGTGGTCAATAATGGGGACCACCGCTGCCGCAGGACCTCCGGGGGTGATGTTTTGGCAGCTAGGATAGAATAGTTCCTGTGGGCAGAACTGGGTTCCCCGGGGCAGTGGTAGTAGTAGTTAAAGTCTGTGAGGATAGTTATTGATGCTGCAGGAGAGTAGGGGTAGCAGTAGAGATGATGAGAGTAGAAGCAATGGCAGTATATGAGGGCAAGTGGGGCTTCAGCATAAGGATCACACACACTCACGGTTTCTGTTGTTTTCCAAGTCTTTACTTGTAGATGGTATTACACAGTATTGTCCACGGAGTCTGTACCGGGTTGCTCTCACCCTGACCGGGTCCTTGGCTTCCTACTTAAGCGCTGTGTGTGGCCCTGCTGCTGCTTGTAGCTGTACTGCTGGCCCTGTCTCTGCTCACAGGTACCAATATGCTGGGCAACTTGAGTCCTCTGTGTCACTGACCCCTCCGTGTTGCTTTGGTATGGTGCTGTGAAGATGGTGGACCTTCACTATGCCGGTGTTTACTGTCCTGTCTGTCTCAGGCACAGCCTCGGATCCGGTATCCGTCTTAAGCGCCTCCCCGGGGTCAAGTTTTTGGGGTAACTCTTTATCCTGGGTATGTTCCTCTGTTCCTCTGTCTCCTTTCCTCAGACCTCTCAGGACCTCCACCTCTACTTGGCTCTGCTCCTGCTCCAGACTCAAACTCCAACTGCAGACTGACTAACTGTCACTCTTGCTCTGTGGTAAACAAATTAGCTCCTCCCACTAGTGCAGGTGCCACCTAAGCTCCTCCCACTTCCTAGTGTAGTGTTGTGTGGGGATTAAACCTGTGTTGATGATTCTGTGGCAATTTAACCCTTGGGGTGCCACATAGACCTTGCGTGCCCTGCAGGATTTTAATCCATTATGATGTATTGCGTTACTAAAGGTAATCTTTGAGACTGTGATCCCAGCTTTTTTCAGGTCCTCCTGTGTTCTTCTGGGCTGATTGCTGACCTTTGTCAGAATCATCCTTACCCCATGAGTCGAGATCTTGCATGGAGCCCCAGGCCAAGGAAAACTGACAGTTATTTTGTGTTTGTTTCATTTTTTTCTAATAATTGCACCAACAGTTGTTGCCTTCTCACCAAGCGGCTTGTGTATTGTCCTGTAGCCCATCACATCCTTGTGCAGATTTAGGCTATGTGCACACTCAAAATAAGAGATCCGTTAGTGCTCAGAAAAATTCTAGATGAAAACCTAATCAGATTTTTTTTAAAAAAAGCAGCACAAACGTATCACTTTTGTAGTTGTGTTAGTGTTGCATCTGTGCACATAGAAACGCAGCAACAATAGGGGACACAGAGACAGACACACAGACAGACACACATACAGGCAGACATGCAGGCACACAGACAGACAGACGCTCGCGCGCAGACACTTTCTCACCCTCCGCCCATCCCACAGTGACCAGTGATTCCAGGTACAACTGCACTGACCCAGGACTTTTGATTCCATGTTATAGCACACTGTGCCTCGAAAATGGTTAAGTTAGAGATGGAATTGTTAATCAGCTGTTTTATTTTTTATTTCAGAACTGATCATATTGTGTAATGTTTGCCATATTTTGCAAATTCATCATGTTTTCCAATATAGTTTTCTGGCTGTTTTCTTATTAGTTGTTTATTAATATTCCTATGAGTGCTTTTTAGATATACATATGCCATACTAAAGGGGACGCTAATGGGTTATATACCTGTGAACTGTAGTTTTTCCATGGTATCTTAGTGATAAAGGTCTTAAAGAGAACCTGTCAGCACAATTTTGTAGAGTAAAGACATGGTTGTAATGGCGCTGTAATACTGAGTAAATTGACAACTTTGGGGAAGGAATCTGCTTTGTTGTTCTTGTTTAATCACTATTTCAAGTTTTTTGCTAATTAGATTTTGGTGTTTAGGGCCTGGACTGTAAACTGGGTCTTCTCCCTGTCTGTAATATCCTGGACTCTCTGCCTACTTCTAGTATGTCAATGACCTGCCTCCTCTATTGAAATCTCAGGAGTGACTTGTCACTCAAAAATGGAGGCTGGCAAAATGGCCGGGGAATCACAGACATGGAAAAGACCAGGCATAAAGTCTAGCCCCTGTGCATGAAATCTTATTAACACAAACTTCAATTGTTCATTAAGGAAGAACTACAAAGTGGATTTTTTTCCCCCAAAGCTTTCAAATTAATCAGTATTACAGCACTGTGAGGAGCTGGCCATGTACTAATAACTATCAGACTTTTAGTCAAATTTATTGTTCACGAGTAGAAGTGGGAAAGGGATGTACCAAAGTGTAACTTCTAGCCATAATGCAATCAGGTCTACTTTACCATTCACTGTCCTTAATCTGGTGGTGGAAGGTGCATCTTTACTCCTATCTGCAGGGCGTTTCCCCAAGTCACATTCTACAGACAGGACAAGAGACTGGGTTTCTGGAACAGTAACAAGTTAGTCAGTTAGGCTGGCTTCACACTTGCAGATGGATCTGCAGCGTTTTGCAGATGCATCTGCAAGTGTGAGCATGCTGACCGCGGCCCCTATGTTTATAATAGGGCGCACGCGGTGTGAAAGCTCTCATTCACTCCTATATGTGTACTGTCAGCAGGCGTATGCCTGCTGACAGATCACACACTCCCGTCCGCACTGTGGACGCGAGATGTAGCGTCCATGCTGCGGGCGGGAGAGTGTGATCTGTAAGCAGGCATACGCCTGCTGACAGTACACATATAGGAGTGAATGAGAGCTTTCACACCGCGTGCGCCCTATTATAAACATAGGGGCCGCGGTCAGCATGCTCACACTTGCAGATGCATCTGCAAAACGCTGCAGATCCATCTGCAAGTGTGAAGGCAGCCTTAGTGCTGTGAACTGGAAGTGATAGAATATGTTGCTAGGCCATGTCCTGAACCCCGTGTATGGACTATAGAAACTGGAGCTGGATGCACGTGCTACGGTCGTGATATCTATCTTCTGGATTTTAGAAATTTTCCTAAGAACTATTCTTGCCAGCTGGATCTGGATACATTAGCTACAGTTATGATATCTGTCATCTACAGGAACATAAGGGCTATTGTTACCGACTGGTTTCTGATCTAGTGGACTGGGGGCATGTTGTCCATCTACCTAGAGTTGCTGTAGCACCTTGTACAATTAAAAATTGTTGCATTGTTTACCTGCCTAGGTTATTATTACAATCCATATTGTCAGATTTTCACAAACACCAGTACAGCCATGTCTTTAGTATACTTTACATAATCATGCTGACAAGTTCTCTTTAAGTCCCTAGTAAACAAACTATAGCTAAGATAGTACTAAAAGGTAGTCGGGGGCTTAACTTAAGTAGGTCCATAAAAAGTAACAAAAAGTGGCTTAAACAGGGGCGTAACTACAATAGGTGCAGGGGTTGCAATCGCACCCGAGCCCTGCAGCCTAGGGGGCCCAAAAAGTCCCTTTGGCCTATAGAAAACGACTAATACTATTAAAGATTTGCAATAATTGGGGGCCCCATTGGAGCTTTCACATTCGGGCCCCTGGGCCTGAAATTACGCCACTGGGCTAAAATATACCACAACTGCAGTACCCTAACAAGCAACCTTTCCTGTTAACTGACAATAATCAAATATACAGAAAAAATGGCACCAATATATTTTAGATGCATATCTCACCTTTATATTGTAACTATAATAGGTGCATCGGTTGCAGTTACACCCATACCCTGGATCCTAAGGAGTGCAAATAGTTCCCTTGGCCCATATTAGTAGAAAAATATTATTACAGATCAGTGATAGGGACTCTGTTGGAGATTTTGCATTTGGGCTCACATGCTTCAAGTATGCCACTGTTGTGTAGCCATTGACTGTGAGAACATGCCAAAATAAAGCAGGAATCCAATATGAATTAATCATTACGCACATGAGTCATTGCACACAATTTTTACACAGCCATTAATTTGAGCATAGCATGCCATAAGAAATGTTGCCTGTGCAGCATATTGGCGGAGTCCACAATGTTACAAGTTCAGCATTCCTTCATGAAATAATGTTTGTTGACTCAGTTGCAGTAACATACACTTTCCCACAATGGCTCTTTGACACTTGCAAGTCTAGTCTGCACCAACTTCCATTGTATTAGGCAAATAGCCATGCCGCACTGAAATTCCACCCATTGTTAAAATTAAAGCACAGGATTTACTCCTGTTCGCAGACAGCAAAACCTATTGTTGTATGGAAACTCTCTTCAGATGCGATCTGAAAAGAATCATGTGACCCTAAAAAAGGGGATTAGCTCCAGGAAGTCTTCGTCTTTGCTTTCTTTTTTTTTTTTTTTTTCCAGCATCCCTGGAGTAAGAGGAAAATAATAAAGTCACACATATTGCTGTACTGATCTACCTCCAGAAAAACCCAACTTCCTTTGTGTGAAAACTTTCAGCTTGTAATTTTGTCTTGTTATCCTCCTGATCCGGTGACATTGCAACGGGCCCTGCTGCTAGAGCAATCCTATAAAAGACTTGGCCGTGGGTAATTGAAATATCAGTGTCTACTTTAGCACACAGGCTGGAAATGACACTATTCCTATCCATCTGCTCGTCATCAGGCAGTGATTATTTTTTCATGTTTTCGTCCATCAGGTCGATTTCAGGCTCAGACAGAACAAGAACGGGGCCCTAGATGCAACGACGTCAGTTAATTATTGCATATTTATGGTGCATTAAACAGTGGAGCCAGCTCAGCTTTAAGGTTACATAGATGCCTGCAAATGCTCTTAATATCATTCTCCCTTCAAAATATTTATTAGACTTATTTTAATTATCTGATATAACGGCTTTAATTAGTTCCATACTACCATTACGCAAATCCCTTCTGGCACGAATGACTACTTAACATTTTGCAATGTGAGATGTAATTCAGTGTTTGGTGTAATTCTTATCTGGGGATGCCATTTGTTGTGTACAGTTATATAAGGTTGGGCGGTGTCGGTATGCACCGTCTAATGGTAATTGCTAATTTCTTCCTCCAAATGATATTCAACGCAGTGTGATGCAGTTTATGTGGCAACTTTTTCAAGAATCCATTTACATAACTTTTCATTTGAGAATATTACCTTTCATCAGTGAAAACATTCATCTGCGCTAATAGCAAAACATGCTAGAAGCAGAGGCCATTATTTTTCCATGTGCTGCACTTTTACAGCAGAAAATATTGGGTGTGAGAGTGCATATGGAAATAGTTCTGGCAATAAGCTTGTAAGGTGAGCACTTATTAGCTCTTAAAATTAGTTTCTCCCCTCAGACAGCGTACAGTACAGCCTGTACCTTCCTGTGTTTTACTTCCCCACTGCAAAATCCAGCAGGTGCCTGGATGTGAAAATATAACAGTTTATGTAAGTTCCTTAAATATCTTTTGCTGGTGAAGCAGGAGAGGGGGAGCTCATATATTGCGGAGCTGCAACACATAATTTACAGGGAAATTATTGTTTGTCTGCAAACGAATCCTGTGCTACAGGAATAAAAAATAGTGTGACTAATACATCTATAGAAATATATCCAAGAGGACACGTACAGCGCTTCTCTGTACCAGAAGGCTTGGGAATAATTACTTTCTTACCTAATTAGCATACAATTCTCAATGAGTACTAGGAAATTGCTTAAAGTGCAACTGGCATGTGAAAAAAAACTCTATTAACCTGCAGACATGGGGTTAATGTGCAGGTTAAGAGCGCTTGGAACCTGCCCAGCGCCTGCACATTGAAGCCCGCTACCGGGAGGAAATGAACTTTAATCCTCCTGGCAACATTCCGGTTTCAGTCACAGGGTCTAAGTCGACATGTGCGTGTGGGACAGAATCAATTACCTACCTATATGTCATTGGCCGTGAAGGGGTTAATAGCTCCATTTTCCATAGACTTCAATGTTAGCAAAAATGGTTCCACCCGGAATTGTTTTTTTTTTAGCCAGACAAAAGTTGTGTCTGCACATCTTTATTGTCAATGGGTTGATGTTGAATCCATTTCACTGGACATGTGTACTTAGCCTTACAGGCTGACTGATGCCACCCTAATCAGCAGGTGTTGACAACTTTTATCTACTGTCTATGGTGTCCTGATTCATCTCAAAATTCAAAACACTTTATAGAATAGAATTGCCATTGCAGTCAGTTGCTTTCAGCTAGTGCAGCTCTTAATATTGCAACAAACATCTGATTTTTCTTGAGTAAGTGATTACTTGTCAGACATTTGTTATTAAGTCATTTGTTATTAAGTAGCCCCTGCTTTAGATAAAAAGTATAATATGGTAATATAAAGCCCTCGTAATGGGGGGGGGGAGGGCTTTCCGTTTCACTGCTATCCACCCCAACACAGCATCCACAGCTGACTATGACCACAGACATAGGTCCCGGGAATAAGGGTGAATGCACATGGTCCGGAGGAGCTGCGTGTTGGATGCAGCTCCTCTGGACCTGAAGGAAGCCACGGGTGGCCGCAGGGAGACCGCAGCCGCCCTGTACTCACCCTGCAGTCACCCGATGGAAGCCGCTTCCGACTCCGCAGCATGAAATAAACGTGCTGCGGAGGAGCGGACTCCCAGCAACCCGCACCGCAGCTCCAAAGACGCTGCAGGCGGGTTACGCATAGTGAGGATGGGATTTCTTGAAATCCCATCCACTTTACTAGTACTGTAGTACGCAGCATTTTGGACGCAGCGCAAAGACGCTGCGTCCAAAACGCTGCGTACCCTGATCGTTTGGATGCACCCTAACAGTTGCTTTTCTTCTGTTGGGACGGGGAATATAACATGGAATAAATTCTTTACAGCTCACGTGGGTAGTCCATGGCAAATACAGTTCAGATCTAGATTCTGACATGGAATTGAGGTTCTTGAGCATTAAAAACCTGTATTATTTAGAAGTAGTATTTGTAGGTTGCTGTAGGAAAGTTCAACGTTATTTGCATAGTAGATATATAGCAAGAGGTTTACAGACCTGGAATCATGTATTACTTTCACATCTGGTTACGGCACGTACAGAAATATATGAAGCAAATAACGAACAATTGCAAGTGAGGCGGTAGACCCTCAAATTTCTCAATACATGGGCAATAGGTTCTTCTGTATATTCAGTATTATCTAATGCTGAAGAAGCAGGCATAAATCCAGATGGCAAGGATTCAGGGTTAAATGTCTTTAGCTATCTTGGCTGTAGAAGTCAGAGAAAAATGCAAGGCATTAGGCAGTAAATCTCGTGGTAAAGAAAAGTATAAACTTCCAGACATGAGGCCTGAAAGTGGTGAGGAGAGCCCTCACAGGAGGTCTGCTCTGTTTCACATCTTGTACCAAACTGGGTAATTTCCCACTCTTGTCTTGTCAAGACAAGACTGGAGTAGCTCCTCCTATTGAACCTTATGTCACTGGCCAGTAGGAACAACACTCAATTCACATGTCAACTCTTTACAGTACAAGATAGCTTTCACCAGTAGATGGTTCTGGATCACAACAGATGAGAAATACTTTAATATAACAAATGAAAAATATTTGGAAAAATACATGAGGTATGATTTAAATGAATCTAAAACTCACTAATAATAGTAGAGGGATAGCTAAGAAGTGAGCTGCAGTGCAAAGTGTAACTCATGGTCCAGGGGTACTTAGAGGGACAGACATAATCTGGGTCACTACAGTAACCATGCATATTGATGTCTATCCATGCAGACTATCACAGTGAAATTTACAAACAACTCTGATTTGTCTCGTAAGAGAGGATTTACTGTACATTATCCTCCTCTATGATGTCCATACACCTAATAAGCCACACAAATGTGGTTGTCTTCAAGGGACAACTAGTGATGGGCGAATCCTAAATTACTCGGAATCGCTTGACTCTAGCGAGTCCGAGCCCGGGACTCGCTACTCGTTGCGAGTCTAGCGAGTCCAATGTTAATGAATGGGGAAGCGAGTAATAGCGAGTAGTGTGAGATTTACAAATCGCAGATGTGTCTCGGAAGCTTCAGCCTGAAGCAATCCTAGTTTTGTCATTTATTTGCATTGGACTCGTTTACTTTGCAACTGTAATCGCAGGGAAACTCGCACAGATAAGAGTTCGGCTGTCTGCTCTGTGTGCAGGCTGCCGCAGCTCCAGGGTCCTAGAGCCAGCCTGCTGCCTGATGTAGCAGAGCTGAGATTGTTCTCAGTCTGCTCATTCCCTGTGCATAGACATCTATATCTATGCACAGGGGATGTAGCAGAGAGGACATCGTGTTTTGGACTGCGTCGGACGGAAGAGGATTTTTTTAATTAAAGATGGAGTCCCTAATGGCTTTTTTTTATTTCTAATAAAAATTTTTCTCTGTGTTGTGTTTTTTTTAAAACAATTTAATAGAAATTCATGGCGGTCATGTCTAATATTGGCGTGACCGCCATAAATTTCGGGCTTAGGGCCAGCTGATAATACAAAGCTGGCCCTAACCTCTTTATTACCCAGCGTGCCACCGCCACCAGGGCCGCTGGAAGAGCGGGGTTCAGCGCCAGAGGATGGCGCTTCAATGAACGCGCCTTCTTCTGGGGCGGCTGCGGGCTGCAATTTTCAGCGGGAGGTGCCCAGAAAGCTTGGGCATCCCTGCGCTGCGGATTCCAGCCCCCAGCTGTTTAGCTGTACCTGGCTAGACATAGAAATTGCGCGGAGCCCCACGCATTTTTTTTTAATTATTTCATGAAATTCATGAAATAATAAAAAAAAAGGGCTCCCCTATATTCTTGTGTCTGGCCAGGTACAAATAGGCACCTGGGGGTTGGGGGCAGCCCGTCGCTGCCTGCTGGATCCGGCTGGTTCCAGAAAGACCATGTAATTTTTTTCTGAAAAATCAATAAAACAATCTTAAAAAAGGGACTGCATCTGTATTAACTCCTCGCCCATGGTCCAGGGGTTAATAAAGATGCAGTCCCTTTTATTTACATTGTTTTATGGATTTGTCAGAAAAAAATTTCACGTGGGCTTCGCCGTATTTCTGGAACCAGCCGGATCCAGCAGGCAGCGACGGGCTGCCTCCATCCCCCAGGTGCCTATTTGTACCTGGCCGGACACAAGAAAATAAGGGAGCCCTTTTTTTTAATTATTTCATGAATTTCATGAAATAATAAAAAAAAAATGCGTGGGGCTCCGCGCAATTTCTATGTCTAGCCAGGTATAGCTAAGCAGCTGGGGGCTGGAATCCGTAGCGCAGGGATGCCCAAGCTTTCTGGGCACCCCCCGCTGCAAATTGCAGCCCGCAGCCGCCCCAGAAGATGGCGCGTTAATTGAAGCGCCATCCTCTGGCGCTGAACCCCGCTCTTCCAGCGGCCCTGGTGACGGTGGCACGCTGGGTAATAAAGGGGTTAATACCAGCTTTGTTATACAAGCTGGTATTAAGCCCGAGATTCTTAATGTCAGGCCACGTTTGACCCAGCCACTAAGAATCTCTAATAAAGGGTTAAAAAAACACAACACAGAGAAAATGTTTTATTAGAAATAAAAAAAAAAAGCCATTAGGGACTCCATCTTTAATTAAAAAAATCCTCTTCCGTCCGACGTAGTCCAAAACGCGATGTCCTCTCTGCTACATCCCCTGTGCATAGATATAGATGTCTATGCACAGGGAATGAGCAGACTGAGAACAATTGCAGCTCTGCTACATCATCTCTGTGAGCAGGCGGGCTCTAGGACCCTGGAGCTGCGGCAGCCTGCACAGAGAAGACAGCTGGACTCGGCTCGCAAAGTAACAGCAGTTACTCTGCGAGTTTCCCAGCGATCGCACAGTAATCAGACCAATGCAAGTCAAAGGCAATCCTAGTTTTGTCAGAGTCTGTGACAAAACTAGGATTGATATTGATTTGCATTGGACTCGTTTACTGTGCGAGTAATTGCTGGGAAACTCGCAGAGTACCGAGTCCTGCAAGTCCCTTACTACTTGCCGAGTAACGAGTCCTAGCGAGTAGATTCGCCCATCCCTAGGGACAACCTCCTCATGTTGTAATCACTAAATAGGATCCCTTCTGGTGTTAGGTTTCTTCTTATTGTAACATAAATTACCTACTTTTTCATTCATTTTCTACATTACCCTCAGACATTTACCTGCAAATATCTTTATACATTAGAAGTTGCTTTTATTACACTAATGAACAGGTCGCAATGTATTGCAGTGACGTATTGCCCCACTATGTGTTTTTATTAAATGTTTGCCATGAATGCACACTTCACAGTGGCATATTGTTTGCTTAAGACTCCACAATTGAGAATTACAAGTGACAGCCATAAGTGAATTAAAAGCAAGGGAATGTTTACCAAGTTCACCGTAAATGATTGTCATATTGAAACAAAAATGACAGATATTTTTAAAACTAATATTTTCATGCGCTAGTTTCATTACTCATATAAACATTTCCAACTAATTATTTCCTGCAGTGCCAAAATCAGTGTATAATAAACGTATAGATATCCAACAACTGGCAGAGCCTTGGATATTAACTGTATTAAGTGCATTTAACATTTTTCTTCAAGGTAACAGTAAGGGTTCTTTGATGAAAACACAATTGAGGGTAATCTATAGGAGCACAGGACTCATTTTATTAATACCTTTTCTGTAAACAATGGCTTTTGGTACATGGTAGAAGTAATGCTAACCATTGTTTAGGGGCAGAGTTATGTGTGCTATGTAAGGAGATAATAAGATAAATAGAAAGTTAAATATATTATAAGTGATAGATAGGTAGCTTGATAAATAGACAAAAAACTGAGCAGTACTGCAGTATTGGGTACAAATCAATCAAGTTATCTTCAAAACTCTTGATTCATACAAGACCAAATAAGTTGCAGCACTCCAGTAGTAGATGATAAACTTCAAGCCCTTTAATGTGGCATAGGTTATACAATGGCTACGTTTCGGGTTCACACGCTCTTTGTCTAGCAAGACAAAGTACGTGTGAGCGCGAAACGTAGCCATTGTGTACCCTATGCCACATTAAAGGGCTTGAAGTTTATCATCTACTACTGGAGTGCTGCAATTTTTTTGGTCTTGTAGATAGATAGATCGATAGATAGATAGATAGATAGATAGATAGATAGATAGATAGATAGATAGATAGATGTTAGGCTAATTTGCAATTCTCTTAGAACAGATGCAAAAGACTGACCAGGATGATCCAATTGTGTTACTATTGAGACTCCTATAAATACTAAATATATGGTTACTTGCTTTTGATGTCACATTTATTTTGGACTATTATCTTGAACTTTCCATTTTTAATCATGTAAGTTTTGTATATTTTTCTATCACTGTCCAATTATCCAGAGATTTTGACAATCCTTAAAGAGAACCTGTCAGCCCCAGGGCCTAAAAGAACCACCTTCAGCAGCACATATGCTGCATTTTTTTGAAGGTGGCTCTTGTTATCCAACCCCCCAAGGACACCAAAATAATCACTTTATAAGACATTAGTTTAGTTCGGGAGTTATACTCCCCTCCCAGGACCTAAATGCCTGACTGATTCCCCTTGCCAGGTTCCCAGCCCTGCAGTCTGCATAAAGCATAACACCACACAGGGCGACGTCTGGTGCTGCATAAAATCATATGACCTCAGCTCTCAGCCAGAGCACATGGAGATGCCCGAGAACTGAGAGAATGCACCTACACCTCTCCGAATGATGAGGGAAGGAGGGATCCGGACAACGCAGGAGGAGGGTTAAAAGCAGCCAGGCGTTTAGGTCTTGGGGGGAGAGTATACCTCCCAGACTTAAACTAGTATCTTATAAAGTCATTATTTTGGTGTTCCGGGTGAATATAATAAGAGCCACCTTCACAAAATGCAGGATAGGCACTGTTGAAGGTGTCTCTTTTAGCTTAATAGGCATCGGGGGAGGAGGGGGGGTGACAGGTTCCCTTTAATGAGAATTAGGTTCAATATGCAGAATGAAGGAGGTAATAAGAAGAAGGAGGGTATTTTGCAGCCTCTTTTTAAAATTAGTATCTAATTTCCAAACCTGTCATTTTTAATGGTGACTACCGGCCATCTGATTGGTTGGAAGTCACAAGTCCAAATTCATCCCACACAAAAACAAACCCTCACTGACCTTGCCAGCAGAAAAATAAGAGAACTGAAGCCTTCAAAATTTGGTGATGAAAAAAACTTTATTTTGTAAAAAAAAAGGCGTGGTTTTGTGTAATTTTAGCCAAACATTAAAAAAATGCATATAAGAAAGGTAGCACTCTAATTCTACTGACCTGCAATGTGAACTGCTGCTGTTTTCTGCCTCTCAAATACTGCAGTATGGCTAGGGCCACACTTACCAGGTGCCCCACATTAACCGGATCCACTTACTGCAGAGCCCAGCCTGCAGTAACGGCCAGCGTTAACGTCGTGGATTGCTTGCGAACACTGCTCCATGGTAACCCGATATTTACCATGGATGCAGCCACACAGGAAGCCCCAGGAACTGTGCTTTAGCAGAGCGCACAGGAAAACGTTGCTGACAACGTCGCGGGGGATGTCATGGGTGGTTCGTGCCCTTTCCCTGAGGAAGGAGTTGGGAGATAACTCCGAAACATGTTGGACAAATAAAGAAGAATCCTGTTTGATCCAGACATTCCCGTGTGGCTGGTTTTTTATCTCCATTAATTGAAGTGGCAGCGCGGACCCACGGTACTTTGTCCTACAAAGGGATAGGAGTTGTCAGTCGTGACGCCACCTGTAGATTCCGGTGAGGGCATCAGCGCTGCTTGGGCCTCCGGGGTGATGGGCGGCAGTAAGATGGAGTGGCTCCCTACAGGAGGAGTGGAGTCCCCGGCACTAAGGGATGTGATGGTGGAATAGGGCAGCACAGTCATTTCTGTACAGGGTTGGAGTAGGGAAGTGCAGTCATTTCTGTACAGGGTTGGAGTAGAGGAGCGCAGTCGGTGTGATGCAGGATGAGTGGAAAGAGGGACACGCACACATTAAAGTCTTTTGGTACCTTTACTGATGACTGGTTACAGGTACACACGTCCGGAGTGAAGGAAAACACCTTGGGATCTTCACAGCGAGTAGGGTTGTAGGCCTCCATATTCAGCTTTCCTGTTCTGAGTCGGGCAGGTATGGAACCTAACCGGACCGTTACTTCTCTCTCTCCACACCCGGGTTGCTGCACTGAGGGCTCTCTCTTGGGCCACCGCCATCTCTCTCTCTGCGGTCCCTGGCTCTCAATTGTTGGTGCTACGGGAGTTCAGGAAGCTAAGCCTCCTTGGAATGCTGGATACTCTGCTGGGTCTATCTCTTCTGTCCCCTGCAGACTCGGGCTCCAATGACCGGTACTTTGGTGGGGTGAGCCGGTATGGCTCCTCTGCCCCCAGTAAAGTGTTTCTAGCCTCTGCCTTCGATCCCTACTCTGCGGGTCCTCCACTGACTTTGGTGGGTACTGGTTCGGGCCTAGCATGGCTCCGGTACCAGTTCAGCTCAGTAGTTTCTGAGCACACTAATACAGCATGTAGTGTGGACCTGCCTATACTGTATAGTGTTGTGTAGAGACATACAGACAGATCCTGCCAAACACACAGACAGACAGAAAAACACTCAGACACACAGACACACATCATACCATATATGTGCTAGTCACAGGACCGGTGATGATGTCACATGGAGGGGAGGTATCAGGGGTCACATAATCAGCTCAGAGAGGGATCAGGGAAATGAAGAAGTTGGTGGAAGGGCCTGAGATGTGACCTGTCATCCTTATTGGTCTGAGTGGGGACCTGCTTTAGGGAAATGTCCCAGCCCCTTCACATCCATTGCCCCCTTGAATGCCTTGGCCACTTGGCAGAAAATTATTTAAAGCAGGCCAGTGGTCCAAGGAGTAGGCAGCCCCCTACACCCCACATTTGGACGGCCCATAAGGAAAAGTCCCGCTGCTCCCGCCTATCAGTCCAGGCCTGCCCCCAGATGAATTCCCATAGGGGTGTTATTTGCAAGATGTGGTCACTTGAGGAGGTTACTGCTGTTCTGGCACTTAAGGACTCTGCAAATGAAGTCAACAAATTATTCTAGAAAAACTAGGGATGGGCGAATCTACTCGCTAGGACTCGTTACTCGGCGAGCAGTAAGGGACTCGCAGGACTCGGTACTCTGCGAGTTTCCCAGTGATTACTCGCACGAGTCCAATGCAAATCAATATCAATCCTAGTTTTGTCAGAAACGCTGACAAAACTAGGATTGCCATTGTTTGCATTAGACTCGCCAGTAATCACTGGCTACTGTGCCAGTGATAGCAGGGAAACTCGCAGATAACTGCTGTTTCTTTGCGAGCCGAGTCCAGCTGTCTTCTCTGTGCAGCTCCAGGGTCCTAGAGCCCACCTGCTCACAGACATGATGTAGCAGTGCTGAGATTGTTCTCAGTCTGCTCATTCCCTGTGTACAGACATGAATGTCTGTGCACAGAGATGATGTAGCAGTGCTGAGATTGTTCTCAGTCTGCTCATTCCCTGTGTACAGACATGAATGTCTGTGCACAGAGATGATGTAGCAGAGCTGAGATTGTTCTCAGTCTGCTCATTCCCTGTGTACAGACATGAATGTCTGTGCACAGAGATGATGTAGCAGAGCTGAGATTGTTCTCAGTCTGCTTATTCCCTGTGCATAGACATCTATATTTATGCACAGGGGATGTAGCAGAGAGGACATCGCGTTTTGGACTGCGTCGGACGGAAGAGGATTTTTTTAATTAAAGATGGAGTCCCTAATGGCTTTTTTTTTTATTTCTAATAAAAAATTTTCCTTGTGTTGTGTTTTTTTTAAAACAATTTAATAGAAATTCATGGCGGTCATGTCTAATATTGGCGTGACCGCCATAAATTTCGGGCTTAGGGCCAGCTGATAATACAAAGCTGGCCCTAACCTCTTTATTACCCAGCGTGCCACCGCTACCAGGGCCGCTGGAAGAGCGGGGTTCAGCGCCAGAGGATGGCGCTTCAATGAACGCGCCATCTTCTGGGGCGGCTGCGGGCTGCAATTTGCAGCGGGGGGTGCCCAGAAAGCTTGGGCATCCCTGCGCTGCGGATTCCAGCCCCCAGCTGCTTAGCTGTACCTGGCTAGACATAGAAATTGCGTGGAGCCCCACGCATTTTTTTTTAATTATTTCATGAATTTCAGAGTCAGAGTCTCAGAGTCAGAGTCTCAGAATTTCATGAAATAATTAAAAAAAAATGCGTGGGGCTCCGCGCAATTTCTATGTCTAGCCAGGTACAGCTAAGCAGCTGGGGGCTGGAATCCGCAGCGCAGGGATGCCCAAGCTTTCTGGGCACCCACCGCTGCAAATTGCAGCCCGCAGCCGCCCCAGAAGATGGCGCGTTCATTGAAGCGCCATCCTCTGGCGCCCACTCAGCTGACACTTTGCATGGTATGATCTGATTCATTGTTTGCCTTCACCTTTGTGATTTGTCTTTTGCACCTTTTCCCTTGGTTCTCCTCCCAGTACATTTGGAGGTTTGAACAAGGGGTATTGATTGTGGATGTGTGTTATTATTATCTTCTAGCACATAGGTTCCCTCAAAGACTTGCTGGTATTATAGGTGCTAAGCTTATCCTGACATAACTATCTATCTCAGATTCGTTTCTTGATCTGATTATTAATCATTACCTAGCTGAAGTGGGTGGATTGTTTAGCTCTGTACAGGGCTTTTTACTTGTTTTTAATGGTACTCTCATTGTTTGTCTGTTGTTTTTTGTAATAAAGATTTATGATTAATTCCCTACACATGGTGATCGCCTATATTTCACTGGTCAGCTTTATTCTTCTCTTATTGACTTGCACTTTTTGACCAGTGTGGCAGATCCCAAATTTACTCAGTGGTGCCTTCGGTTTCTTTTATATATCCTCTGGCGCTGAACCCCGTTCTTCCAGCGGCCCTGGTAGCGATGGCACGCTGGGTAATAAAGAGGTTAGGGCCAGCTTTGTATTATCAGCTGGCCCTAAGCCCGAAATTTATGGCGGTCACGCCAATATTAGACATGACCGCCATGAATTTCAATTAAATTGTTTTAAAAAAAACACAACACAAGGAAAATTTTTTATTAGAAATAAAAAAAAAAGCCATTAGGGACTCCATCTTTAATTAAAAAAATCCTCTTCCGTCCGATGCAGTCCAAAACGCGATGTCCTCTCTGCTACATCCCTGTGCATAAATATAGATGTCTATGCACAGGGAATAAGCAGACTGAGAACAATCTCAGCTCTGCTACATCATCTCTGTGCACAGACATTCATGTCTGTACACAGGGAATGAGCAGACTGAGAACAATCTCAGCTCTGCTACATCATCTCTGTGCACAGACATTCATGTCTGTACACAGGGAATGAGCAGACTGAGAACAATCTCAGCACTGCTACATCATCTCTGTGCACAGACATTCATGTCTGTACACAGGGAATGAGCAGACTGAGAACAATCTCAGCTCTGCTACATCAGGCAGCAGGCGGGCTCTAGGACCCTGGAGCTGGGGCAGCCAGAACACAGAGAAGACAGGATCTTATCTGTGCGAGTCAGCGATTACTTACAAAGTAAACTAGCAATGCAAATAAATGACACAACTAGGATTGCTTCAGGCTGAAGCTTCCGAGACACATCTGTGATTTGTAAATCTCACACTACTCGCTATTACTCGCTTCACCATTCATTAACATTGGACTCGCTAGACTCGCAACGAGTAGCGAGTCCTGGGCTCGGACTCGCTATTGTCAAGCGATTCCGAGTAATTTAGGATTCGCCCATCACTAAGGAAAACCTATGCTCCAAAAAAAACGAGCCCTGCAGTGTGGCCAAAATACTGTGCAGTCCCAGGAGGGGTATTGCCACATTCAGGAAAAATTGTGTAATATATTTTAGGGGCCTTTTTATCCATTTCCTACTCTGGAGCTAAAACAATATTTTAGTGGTAGAAACTATTTTTATCTTCATCGCCCAATAGTATAAAATATTGTGACACACCTGTGCTGTCAATATGCTAACTTCACCGTTAAATACGCATGACATACGCATGATATAAGGGATGCTAGGTGTGGGAAATAACGTACACTAGAAAGTCATAAACATGCCCTACGCTTGTCATACGGATATCACACAGATGAAAAATGCATGACACTGATATGACACTGCTACTTTTCTTGCCAAACATCTAGGTAAGGTACGCAGATGTTAGCGTACCCTTGATTAGTCAGATATCACAATACTTTATTTATAGAGATGGGCGAACTGAACTTTAACGTTCGATTGTCAAACTGAACAGAATTTAGAAGAAATATCAGTGTTCGAGTTTGGCGTTCAGGTGCTTTACATATGCATTTAGCACACCAACTGAAGTATTTATCAATGGGTAACTTTACACAATTAGAAAATCAGCAAGTATCACTAGTGACCTAAAATAATTCAGACCTAGAACTTAACTTTTAATCATAAAAGCATAAAATGGTTCATTGAACCTATAGCATTAACATAAATGGACAAGTGTTGAAAGAACCTAGATGGAGATACTAAGACCAAATGATCTACCAACAGGTCATTCAATAGAAATTAAGTCATGGAACATCCACAATCTGAGTCACTGATAGTTATTCTATAACAGTGAAAATCAGATCTTACTTCTGTGGTTTTTACTCCAGACTCCCTTTAGAGACAGATAATTCTATCCCAACAATTCTAGCCAGATTAGAATGATCTCACCGTATTTAGTCGTTCAGTCTAGGAATGCTTTACATCGGAGTACTTCATTAGTTAGACTATGTCCTATTCTGCTTGACGCCAATCATTATTACTCCAAGTATCATCCTCTTTTAATATGCGCGTTCTCCCGACATGTTTCCATACATTTTTACTTATATAGCAGAGTAATTTTAGACATTTTTTATACTCTTTTTTTGAGGTGTGAACACAGTTCTACAGACCTGTTCACATTGAGTTCTGGCTCAGGTGTTAGTATTCATTTAGTCTCTTGTTTTGCAAGTTGGGAAGTGCCCCACCCCTTCCTTACTGAGTTAGACACGAAAGTGCTGTTTTTGCCTTGTGCGCATATTGGACTCTGAACCTGCTGCATCCTGCATCTTTGAGGTATGTTCACATGAGATCAGGTTTTAAATATGTTAGTTTTAAGGACCGTTCTGATAAAGGGTCACCATGATGTGGTAGAATAACTTCCGTACATTTTTTGCAAAAAAACTTATTAACTAAGTACCCTGTTATTGACACTGTTTTGCACTTGCTTTTTACTTATATGGCAGAGTAATTTTAGACATTTTTTATACTGTCTTTTTTGTGATATACTCTTCCCTGATTATTGCATTTTTGCTGCATTTTTTATGCCTTTTCTGACTTAATTGATGCGTTTTTTGTGCAGATGAGAAAATGCATTTTTTATAGTACAAATAAGCTTTGATTCTGCAGCTTTTTTAAAATGAAACTTATGTAATTGTTTTATAACAAAAACTGAGTGCAAAAATCGGCACAAAAAATCACTCAAAAACTCACTGTTGTAATAAAAAATCCAAATTAACAGCAAGTACTTTCCAAAATAGTATCATAAACAGTGTTTTGGTTTGTACGTTATTTGCTAAAAAGGTACAGTAAGCTGCTTCACCAATGACACGGTAACCCTGATTGAAGCAGTCCCTAGCTGATATATTTAAAACCTTGTTATGTGTGACCATACCTCTAAACAGGACTCAGGCAGAACTTGATATGATATGGGCTGTCTGTGAAACTAGCTTTTGTGTGCAAAGCTCATGAGGGAGGAACCGGAAACCTCCCTCTTCCTGCAAGAACTTTTTATAGTTCAGTTTTGGTGGTGAATGGACGCGGTTATGCAGACGCGTTCACCGTGTGCACAGCTCATATTTATCTGTGCCTTATGTAATTGTTTTGTAGTAATTTTATAGGAACAAAGCAATTTTTTTCTGCACCTTTAAAATGTAGGTACATGGAGATACATTGTTATTATGTACAGATGTATCTTTATGTAGCTAAATAATCTGGTTCTGGGTTCCCTGCCTGCACTACAGGTCAAGATTACCAAATCCTCCTATTTCTTTCAATCTGGATAGTGACCCTATGGTATTGCTGCTGTTACAGATGAGAAGGTCATGAGGTGGAGTCCAGGGAAGACCAGACCAGATGAGAATTGTTCTTTTAATTTATACTCTGCAAAGATTCTGCTCTGCCACTGAGGAAGAGGAGCTATGGAGCAGCTGGGAGAGGAAAGAGGAAGTCAGGGAAAAAGCTCTGACTACCGGGACAGTGGGACTGAGCCCTCAAATTAGGACAGACCTATTGAATCTAGTAACTTTGGGAGATATGCCTTATAAAATGTCACTGGTAAGAATTATATAATTTGTCATGGTCAGGAGGGTGAAAACAGGCTCAGGGGTGAAAGGATTGAAGACTCAGTGGTAGATAACTTTAAATTAATTTATTTTTATCATTCCCCTTCAATTTCACAAAACATAAAATCTAAATTGCAATGTCAAAATAGGAAGAGTGGCTTCTCAATATAATCATGTTCCTGTAAACTAGAGAATGAGAACGTTTAGTATAGTATTACACTTTTGACATTATAATAATTTGACACATGTTCTGTGAAAGCTGTGAATCATAGATTTTAAGCTTTCAAACATCTTTACTGCTGAGCTATTACTTAAGAAAAGATGAAAACATTGCCCACACCTTTTCTTTTCATAACATTTCTGAAAGCAACTTTTTCTTCAGGAGCAAAGTATACATATGTGCTTTCACCTCTCATTCACGCCTGCATTCTCAAATGTATTAAAATTTCATTCGCTTTGTGATCAATCATAGTGACATTTTGATCCTGTGAGTGCCAGACGCTGCAGATCCTCCAGTTAAGCTTCAGCCATCCCAGGAATCTCATGCTTACTTGCTGACCAAGTATTTTGGTTCCTTTGTCATTTGTTTCTCTGGCTAACACCAAGTTGGTGAGGTCTTAAGTAATTATCATCTGTTTGCTCATGAGTCCATTAAATTTTGTTAGGCATTAATGACTGCTGAATAGGATATGCCATATGTTATTTAACCACATACTATTCAAAGTAAAAAGAAAAAAGTTGATGCAATAAAATATGTAGAATATCTTCAATATTATATAAAATTCCTATTCAAATAAGAGAATAAAATCATTACAGCATTTATCAACCTCAGAAATGGTTAAATTTTTAAAATCTTTGTAAAAATAAAAAAAATAGCAAATTACTTATTATTAAAAAGAACAAGGTTTTTTAAATATGTTGTTTACTGATTATTGCCAAGGTTACTGGCTGCTGCTACAATCAGCAGTGGTCATCTACTAAATATGGAGTGCAGCATTTACAATTTCTGACCTATAATAAAGCTTGTAAGCGCTTCCTTGATCTGGCCTGACCACTGGAGCTGGACAGCCTCAGTGCTCCTGTGCCCCTCCAATGCTGCAGAGGGAAAACTGCATTTATTTAAGACATTGGAGAGTGCACACATCAAACCAGCAGCTAAGCTATGCCACGACCTTAAATGTCAGTCATTCAAGAGCGCATAGACCCAAAGCAAGCAGGAAGCAAGAAGGTAGGGGAGCAATATGCTCCTGAATATAGCAGATGACAATAACTACTTAAAGAGGTTATGCCACAAATATTGTTCATCCCCTTCTCTTAGAATTGGTAAATAATGTTTAGTGTGTTGGGGCCTCCACTGATTGTGAGAATGGAGGTTCCTAAATTCTCATGGGTATATACAGTAGCAATACGTCAACTGAGTGACCACCACTCTAGTCACTCCTATAAGTCTATGTCGAGTTTGACAAGACCACAATTTCTATAGACTGTATATAAAGCTCACAAGTAGAGATAAGTGGACCCATGGATGTTTGGGCTGGACCCAGACCTAAACCAAACTTGACCCTGAAACCTGAACCCCATATAAGTCCTTGGATACCCAAACACAAGGGCTGCAAAATAGTGGTAGTACAGTCTAGGGGTCTGCAAAAGGAAGCAAAAGGGGGATTAAAGCAGGACATTTATTCTTACCTTGTTTCCCCAAAAGATCACTGTCAGACTGTTTTCAGGCCTCCTCATTACAGCCTATGAATATTCACTGTTTCCACCGCCCACCCTCTGTGACAATGTCTGTGATTGGTTGCAGACAGACTGCTATACATACTCCCTGCCTTCTGTGCCGACATCTGTGATTGGTTGCAGTCTTCTGTTTCTGCTCATCGCAATAGCTATGTGTACTGTAAAAATAAATAAATAATAATAAATTCAAAAAAATTATGTGGGGTTCAGATAACTGGTTAACCAGCCAAGATAAAGCCATCAGCTGGGGGCTGACATCAGGCTGGTAAGGGAACAATGTCCATGGCTCTTCCTACCCTGATATCAGCTGTCTGCTGTCTGCTTTATCTGCGCTGGTTTTTAAAATAGATGCGACTCCATGTCTTAAATACATAAATAATTGGAAAAAACTATGTGGGGTTCCCCCCATTTTTGATAACCAGCACAGATAAAGCAGACCACAGCAAGCTGATATTATCAGAGTGGGTTGGTCTATGGTTACTATTGCATCCCAGGTAACGAATATCAGCCCGCAGCCGCCTTATTGCTATATCTTGGCTGATTACAAAAAAGAGGGAACGGCAAATCATTTCTTTTTATTATTTATTTATTTTCACATTACACACAGCCAGTGTGATGAGCAGGAAATAAAAGACCAATCACAGATGCTGGCCCAGATATTTGGGGGCATGTATAGTAGTTTAACTGCAACTAATCACAGACGCTGTTTCAGAGGGTCTTCAGGGAGAGCAGAGAATATTCATAAGGAAACAGTCTTATAGCAGTCTTATCTTCCGGGGAAACAAGGTAAGAATCAGTGTCCTACTTTAATCCCTGATTTCATTCTTTTTGCAGCTCCATAGTCTGGGTGTCTAAACTTATGGGAAAACACAGAAGACAGATAGTCTTTCAACAAGCTTTATTTGGGTTCCAAACCTAAAAAGGAACACGGACAAACAGTCTTTGGGGTGCAGCACTGGACACTAAGTGTCTGGTACGTACCCAGAACTTTACAATTTCGGTTTGCTCATCCCTATTCACAGGTGCACGGCAACTGACAAATTCTGCTTGCACACTGCAGCTCTCCTCTTCTATTGCTGTTCTGTCATTACATTATGAATGACATGACAGAGCCATCTGAGGAGAGTTCCAATATACAAACAGTGTATCACATACACCACTCTGGATCTATGTGGTCACCACTGTTGCTTTGTAGTGCTCTGGTCTTAGGTTCAAATCCCACCAAGGGCAACATCTGGAAGGAGTCTGTATGTTCTTCCCATATCTGAATAGGTTTCCTCCGGGTATATCAGCTTCCTACAACGCTCCAAATACATATTGGTAGGCTTTGAGCCCAGTGAAGGCATTGATGATAATGTTGCTGTGGTATATGAAGGCACTATATAAGCAACGCATAATAATGATGTCAGGTATCAGGGCAATATATATTTTTTGGGGGTTATACACTGGAGCTAGTCACCAAGGCTGTAAAACTAGAGTTACACTCTGAAGAAGGGGACCGCTAGTCCCAGAAATGCATAAGTGATGATAGCACTTTAGATCTACACCGCTGAAAGACTTTGTGACTGGCCCAACGGCAATCGCTGAAACTCCGCCTCAGTCTAATTATACCCCGCCCGACTGACACATCACCGTTACTAGGGTGACATACCAGGAAGCGGAAGCTCCAGCTGGCAGAGGAGCGTACCGCACGTGTGCAGGGAGGCAGAGAAGGAGGCGCCAATCTGAAGGAGGGGACTAGACATGAGCACAGAAACCATAGAGGGAGGTAAGCCAATCTGAACAGCACTATGGATATGCAATGAAACCGAAACAGGAATTTTCACAGATAGTGGACATAACAAAATACTGAAACACCATTTAGGTATAAATACAAGGAACAATACAAGGCAGCACAAAACACCATAGATAGAAAGAGCCTTGTTTTTATATAGCAAGTTTAGTGTTGAGCAACCACTAATACCACAGAGTGGAAACATTTATTTAAGTAGACAATATGTATATAGGAAATGTGTATATAGAAATAATATGGACATAGACAATAACTAATAGAGGAGCATATTCACAGTAGAATCCCATAGTTTTGGATGTACCACTAAAATCATTATAAGTTCAGCTTATATATAGATTATGATATAACTAATATATAAAGCACACAGAAACACCAGCAAGGCATATGGTTTTATTTCTCATAGGACCAAGGCTCTAATTTCTAGGACGAAGAAAAATCGCACTATAAGCCTTACATTGATGTGACAGGTACATGCAAAAACCCTGAGCATTGCACTACAGATAAGTACACTATTCATTTCTGTATATATTCTGTATATATTCTCTAGGAGGTGATACAGGAGCTAGTAACAACTCTGGTAACATGGAAAATCCTAGATCTCAAGGGGAAACAGACTATTCAACAAATGAATACAGGTATCTATATACCAATTTAAAGGGATCCTGTCACCTCCAGAACGCCTTCTAAGCTAGCAAAACATGTCCCTGCAGCATCCTATCACTAATCTCACACTCCTTTTGTCTCCTAAAAGCATCCTGTGAAAGTGCATAAAAATGTTTTAATACTTACTCATTAGTGATTATAATTAGCAGGGGCTATATTCTTTAGTCACCAGGGCGAGCTGTTTTGCAGGCTCCAGGTTCCACCCTCTCTCTGTCTGTATGCTCTGCTTGTACAGGCTTTACCCTCCCCCCTCTCTATCACTCACAGAATGCAAATCATTAGTCCTGCCTTCTGCTCCACATCACAGCAGCACAGACAGAGAGAGGTTGGATCCTCGAGGCTGCAAAACAACATCAACTGGTGACTAAAGAATATAGCCCCTGCTAATTATAATCCCTAATGAGTGAGTATTAAAACGTTTTTATGCACTTTCACAGGATGCTTTTAGGAGACCAAAAGAGTGTGAGATTAGTGATAGGATCCTGCAGGGACATGTTTTGATAGCTTAGGAGGCGTTTTGTAGGCGACAGGATCCCTTTAATGCAATATTTTGGATATAAATTTATCCTATAATTCACAATTCTAACGGATATAAAAACAAACCCCAGCAGCTAAAAGAAAGAAGTAGAAATTTACAGTACCTAGTGAGAAGAATACCTAGAGGTAAGAAGTCACAGAATTTTTGGTTTATGTTCAATCATACAAAATTGGCATAGAAATTTATATATTGTATATATTTTTTAGATACCAGATACGGATATGAAGAACAACAACTAACTAAAGACTGGGATCCAATACAGAAGATTGCATATGGAACACATCTAGGAAGAGAATCTGCTCTATATAGGAAAATAAATGCCCACACATAGTAATTAGGGATGAGCGAGTACCACAATATTTGGACTCGCTATACTCATCACGAGTAGGTCCTGGTACTCGGTACTTGTTGCAAGTATAGCGAGTCCGATTACTTTCGCAGTGTATCTATAGATACACTGTGAAAGTACGCTAAAAGTGAATAAAAGTTGTTAAAAATAATAAAATTACATACTCATCTGTCCGACGCCTGCACCGGGATCGGCCCAGAAGACCTGCAATCACCGGACGACAAGGACCTGTGACTTCCAGCCAATCAGATAACCGGTAGCGATCTGGCCAATCAGATGGCGAGACGTCACAACAACGTGATCGCTAACGGCCACCTGATTGGCTAGATTGCAAGGTCCTGGCAGTACACCTAGGACCTTGCAATCTGGCCAATCAGGTGGCCGCTAGCGATCACGTGGTTGTGACGTCTCGCCATCTGATTGGCCAGATCGCTACCGGCCATCTGATTGGTTGGAGGCACTCCCCGCTCCCTGATGCCCCCTCCCCGCTCCCTGGATCTGCTCCCTCCCTGCCCTGTCCTAACTTAGAATCAGGCAGGGAGGCGGCGGGGGGAGCGATGAGGGGGTATCAGGGAGCGCACAACAGAGCAGGAAAGCCGCCGGTGAAGTCTCACCACCGGCTTTCCCGTCAGTTATTTCAAATGATCAGCTGATGCAGATCAGCTGTTCATTTGAAGTGGCAGCGGTGATGTCAGGGAAAGGTTCATGTGAGTTCATGCAGCATGAACTCACATGAACTTTTCCACGGCTGCACAGCTCAGCTACGTTTCTGGTAGAGATTCTCTACCAGAGATGTAGCTGAGCTAAAGAAGAAGACTCCACTGGACTACGTCGGACGGAAGAGGAATTTTTTATTAAAGATGGAGTCTCTAAGTGTCCTCTTCTCACCGCCGGCTTCCCCGCCCTGGTCCTTCGCTCCCCGCTCACTGGTGGTGCGCTCCCTGCATGGTCCTAACTTAGGATCGGGATGGGAGGGGGCAGGGGGAGCAGAGGATCAGGATGGGAGGCTGCGAAATCAGGGACAACCTTGGGGCAGGTGAGGGAGAAGTGACCACCGAGAAGTTAAGAGTTACATGCCACATTTCTCCAGTGTTCACTGTCAAGGAGGTCACGTCATGTTATGTGTTGGGAGTAACCGAGGAAAACCAGTCCCAGTGTCTCCTATGTAATGTATGTATAGAGGTCTCAATGTCTCCTATGTGATATATGTATAGCAGTCTTAGCGTCTCCTATTTTATGTATATACAACGGTTTCAGTGTCTCTTATGTTATGTATATACAACAGTCTCAGTGAATCCTATGTGATGTATATGTTTTGCAAACCTTATTACAAAAAGCTGACTGCACTCACAACCAACGCATACTTTGAAAAGCAATTGTGAGAAGCAACAAGATCAATACCACCTAACATCACAGCTGCACCAAAGAGAAGCAATTTTAAGGTTCAATTCAAAACCCAGAGGATGGTAAAAAGTTCCAAATTACCCTTAGTAGAAAAAAAGTTCCTCATCCCTTATGAAATGTGTATGGGGTCCTTCCCTCACTCGAACAACAGATGATGCCAAGGTAGAGATGGTTACAGCCTTTTAAATTTCTTTGGCCACTTTTTTTTGTTGGCCATTTGGTAAGTGTTTGTATAATTACAGAAAGCACTTGAAGGCATGGGCAAATTTGAGCTTTACTGTGCAAGGGTAAGGCTGGCTTCACACCACGGCGCAGTCCAGTCCGGGGCCGTCCGGTGTAAACCAGACAGCCCCGGATCGGTTTTTGGCCCCATAGCAGCCTATGGGGCCGGATGGAGCCAGATGGCAGCTCTCTGCCATCCGGTTTCATCACTGCTGTGGAATCCGGGAGAATACGGATTATTCTCTCCGGACACAAAAGTGATGCTTGCAACATTTTTGTGTCCGGGGAGAAAAATCTCCCCAATTTGCCGGATCCCGGATTCGCCCGGATTCTCCCGGATCCTCCCGGATCTGGGGGCAATCCGGCGCTCCCTAACATGGGAGCCTATGGGGCCGGATTGCCCTGGATCGGGAGGATCCGGGAGAAGGACACTGGCGGCTGCACGCCGCTGTTGTTTCAAGACCGCGGCTAACTCCCTGCCAACCGCCGTCCTAAATCATTAGCAGCTGCGGCTGCGTCTGGCTGCACACAGAACCGGAGGGCACATTTGGCCCTCCGGTTCTGTGTGCTGATCCGGTCCGGGGCTGTCAGGGTTATCCCAGTCAGCCCCGCACTGGATCACACCGTGGTGTGAAGCCAGCCTAAATCAGAAGAAGTATATGTTGGCCAAGTGATTTGCCAACATCTATCTAATGTGTTTGACCATGTTTAAAAGCTATGATTACTATTAAAAGTGGAAAGCTATCTAATAAAGACATTAATTAGTAGGCATACTCAGGATTTTTTAAAATTTGCTATTAGATCATTGTTAATGGTCATTTTATGAAAAAGCATACATCACAAGGAAAAGTTACAAATAATCTACTTTTTTATCTTTTTTGATTAAAGGCAGTACAAAAGTAATGAGCTTGTAAATCTGATTAGATGATCATTTCTTATTCTTTTTATCTTCACCTTTGGTTCAATAGTAAAGCTTAGCAATATTCCCTAACATGAATGTGGTTATTAATATTGACACTATGCATAATGCTCCTGTGTAGGCAGTGCCTGGCTGCCTATGGGCATTCGGTAATAGAGTTGTAATCAGCTGAAGTCAGCATAGTGGCGATGATGAGAAAAATAGGACTGCTGTCAGTAATTGAAGTTATTGAGAAAAATGACCATGCCATTTCTGACAGGTCTCACTTATCACTCACTCCTAAATTTATCTCAACACAATTCATTTTGAAAGAATTCCGAGCCAAGTCTTCCAGGAAACAGCAGATGAAAAATCAACAATCAGACAAATAGCCTCCACACAGTGAACCATAAATGGCTATGGAAAATATCTCTTTTTGTTTTACTTGCTTGAGCAAAATAAAGCAGTGTAAAAAGGAGAAGACAGCCTGAGGTCATGTTGTCAAATGGGCTGCAATATCATTGACATCTTGTTACAAATAGGAAACAATACACTGGTCATTTTGGAAAGGGTCAAGAAGGTGGTTTCATTTCTTCCGTCCTAAAAATATGTTTTTCAAAATTCCATTTTCAACCCATTAACTGTTTGCACTTTGAGAAAAAAGCAACAGAAATTAGGAAATCACAGTTTAGAACAAGGAACGAGGCAGGGAATGGTATTTCTAATTTTTTTAATGGGATTATCTGGGACTATTTTTTCAATGTGCCTAACTTGTAACATTTAAAGGCCCAGTTACACACACAGATAATTGTGCAGAGATTATTCGCAGATCTCTGGTTGCAGTGAAATCATGGACACATTGCTCCATTTTGTGGGTAATAAAGGGGTTAGGGCCAGCTTTTATTATCAGCTGGCCCCAAGCCCGAAATTCATGGCGGTCACGCCAATAGTAGACATTACCGCCATGAATTTCTAGTGAATTTTTAAAAAAGACACAACACAGAAAAAATATTTTTATTTGAAAAAAAACAAAAAGACACTTAGGGACTCCAACTTTATTAAAAAAAAATCCTCTTCTATCTGCTGTAGTCCAATCCAGGGTTCTTCTTTAGCTGTGCTACATCTCTGGTAGAGAACCTCCACCAGAGATGTAACAGAGCTATGCACCCTGGGAAAGTTCATGTGAGTTCATGCAGGCAAGCATGAACTCACATGAACCCTGCCAGCACTGCTACTTCAAATGAACAGCTGACCTGAGTCAGCTGTTCATTTGAAAATCCAGGCGTGATGGTCAAAAATAGAAAACCTGATTGAAACCGGATTGCACCTGGTCAGGTTGCAATCAGGGACCATAGAGCCCCATGTTATGGGGCACCGGATTGCACCCTGATCGGTACAATCCGGGAGAATCCTGTTTTCAGTGACATTTCCCTTAATTTACATTGGACTCGTTACTGTGTGAGTAATCTCCTGGAGTCCTGCGAGTCCACTACTACTCACAGAGTAACGAGTTCTAATGAGTAGATTCGCCCATCCCTATTAGTAACATCTGCCTGTTGTACCCGCGGTGCTGATCTCTGCCGGCACAGAGCAGACCCAGACTGTTCCTGCAGGCAATTCAGGTGCTTATGCTGAAACTGTAATGCCAGAACTGTGGCTTTTTTTTTGCACTGCTCTGTTGACAGCATGTGACTGCCAACATTATGCTGATTGACAGCTGTCTGACCATTGCATGACTGCGGGAAGCCAGCGAGCAATCTTCATGACACCAGAAGTTACACTCCATTAACAGACAGCCAGGAAGAAGGAGTGCTGTGCTATTGAAATGGAGAAGCTGAATCACTGTCAGAAGTGGTCAGTGACTACTCTGATCCAGCATCGGGTACAAAAGGCTAATAGCTGCCTCTGTTACCGTGTTTCCCCGAAAATAAGTCATCCCCGAATATAAGTCCTGCATGAAGAAGCAGCTGGTCAACGCCCTGCACCGCGGAGGAATCCATAGCCTAAGGCCGCCATTAAAAAGTAAGGAAGTTTCCTTGATTTACCCATTAAAACCGCAATTCAGCCGACTTGCGGCACACTTGCGGCAGGTCCCCATACAATGTACGGTACTGTATGGGACACTTGCGGCAAGGTGCGGTTTTAACCGTACTGTGCATGGGGCTGCAGTGGCATAATGTATGGGGTTGGGACCCCATGGGACCCCATGGGAGGCTGCAGTGGGATAATGTATGGGGGCTGCAACCCTACGGTATGGGAGGCTGTGTGGGAACTGTATGGGAGCTGCAACCCTGCGTCATTTTTTTTTTTATATAAGTCATACCCCGAATATAAGACATGGTGGGACTTTTGGGGGTAAAATTTATATAAGTCTTATATTCGGGGAAACACGGTATCATGTACCTGTCTGATAGGTTTTAGACCATAGTGAAAAAATAATGGATAACCTCTTTAAAGGAATAAACAGAAGGTTCTCTAACACATAAAACAGCTAGTCCCACCAAAATCTGCTTAGATGTCAATTTGACAAATACCCAAACTTATAATAGGGGTCGGGATGTCACTGTTGTTTCTGCATTTAAGATACCACAGTAGAGCAAATTGAACATCACTGAATACTAAAGCTACCTTCTGTTACTTACACAAGTCAAGTTGTCTCAAAATCTGTCTCCAATGTGTATGGGAACCAAAAGGCCACATACACATATTGAGTATTTAGTGATTTTTCTTACCTCAGTATTTGTAAGACAAAACCAGGAGTGGAACAATGAAGAAAAGTATAATAGAAACACATCACCACTAGTGATGGGTGAATCCAAACTGTGAAGTTTGGGGCCGTACCGAACATTTAGTTTTTGGGCACAGATCCCAAACACGGACTTCCCTGGGAAGTACATGTTACCATCCGGGTTCTGGTTTGGGGCAGAGAAGCTGTAAAAAGAAAGAATAGTTATTAAATGGCAGGATCATACTTACGGTATCCTGCTGCTTGTACTTCCGGGCCACTCATTAACTTCCTTCAACAGCCAATCACAGATGCATTCACAGAGAGTAGGCATCCGTGATTGGCTGTTGGAGTAACTTGGAAACTACCCATACATTCTAGATAAGATAAGATAAGATAAGATAAGATAAACTTTATTGATCCCGGAGGAAATTACAGTATTACAGCAGCAGAACAAAGATCAAGAACATTACACACTTTACAAAATAAGTCTATATGGACAGCAGATGCGGGTAGACTGGTACATGTACCTCACCTATTCCCCCCATACACATAGAACTTCACATAGTCTTGGGATGCTTTACACTTATACATTTGTTAAACATCCCCACAGCTGTCGGAACAAACGATTTTCTGTATCTTTCCTTTTTACACATTAGTTGGATTAGACGCTTGCTGAATGTGCTCTTCTGCTTCGCAAACAGTTCAGAGAGCGGGTGTGTATTATTGCTCATTATAGCCTTGCATTTCTTATTAATTCTATCCTCTAATACCTCCTCGAAAGTCCTAAGTTGTAGACCCACCGCCGCACTAGCCTTCTTGATAAGTTTATTCAGCTTATTAGCGTCAGCTGTGCGCACACTACTACCCCAGCATATTATTGCAGCAAAAATTGCACTCGCCACAATAGATTGGTAGAACATTTCAAGCATTTTGCTACACACATTAAACGACCTTAATTTCCTTAGGAAGTAAAGTCTACTCATCCCTTTCTTGCAAACCTTCTCCATATGGCACCTCCAATCAAGCTTGCTGTCCAGGTGAACCCCCAAATATTTGAAATTCTCCACCATCTCCACATCCTGACCATCAATAGTGATAGGTAAGCAATCCTTCATGCACCTTCCATAACTCAACACCAACTCCCTGGTTTTCTTTACGTTGAGTTCTAAATGGTTAGCCTGGCACCAGTCAACAAAGTCCAAAACCACCCTTCTGTATTCCTCCTCCCCCCGGCCTCTCTCAATACCTCCGACTATCACTGAGTCATCAGAGTACTTCTCTGTAGATGATAGAATGTATGGGCTGGTTACTAGCATTTAATTATATCTAGAAAGTTAATGAGCAGCCCAGAAGTACAAGCGGCGGGACACCGGTAAGTATGATGCTGCTGTTTAATAACTATTTTCCTTCTTTTTTCAGCTCCCCAGCCATCATCCCATAACTTTAAAGTACGAGTTTGGGGTTCTGACTCAAGTTCGAGTCATGTTTGGCCCCAAACTCAGATTTAAAAAAAAGTCTGGACGAGTCCGCTGAACCCGAACATCGGTGGGTTCGCCCATCACTAGACACCACTTCTGTACTTATCACCGACTCCTGGTTTTGGCTTACAAATATTGAGGTATAAAACTCACCAAATATTCAACATGCACATGCTGTCTTGCCATATATGCTGGCAATAAATATTTAGGGTGCATTCACACAATGCGTATTTGCTGAGTATTTTTATGCGAGTGCTCTTGCAGTTTTTTTAGCCAAAACCAGGAGTGGCTGATTAAAACCAGGAGTGGGTGATTAAAACCAGCAGTGGGTGATTAAATACAGAAGTGGAGCACTTGTTTCTATTAGACTTTTCCTCTGATTGTTCCACTCCTGGTTTTGGCTACAAAAAACTGCAATAGCACTTGCGTAAAAATACGCAGCAAATACGCACGTGTGTGAACGCACCTTTACTGTGGAAATTTCTGCACCAAAATGCTGCAGTTTACTGTACCAGCAAAATAAGTAAGGCCTATTTCACATCTAATGCAGGTCTGCGTTTTGCTTCATTTGCGTTTCTATGCGTTTTTACTGCTAAAAACAAATCCAAAACACATGCGTTGTTGCCCCCATTCATTTCAATGGAAACACATACAAAATACATGCAAAAATGCTTGCAAAAATGCATGTGCATTTTCCAAATACAAAAACATGTGTTTTTGCAAACGCAGCCCTAGATGCATTGGCCTATGGTTTTGGCTGCGTTTGCAAAAACACATGTGTTTTTACATTTTGAAAATGCACATGCATATCTGCATGCGTTTTTACATGCGTTTTGCATGTGTTTCCATTGAAATTAATGGGGGCAAAAACACATGTGTTTGGATGCGTTTTTAGTGGTAAAAACACATAGAAACGCAAATGAAGCAAAACACAGACCAGGCTTAGATGTGAAAAGGGCCTAAGGCTGGCTTCACATTGCAGTTTTTCATTGATCAGTGTCCATCAGTGTTTGGGTGCCAAAACCAGGACAGGAACCCGGAAAGGAATTTGCAGAGAAAAACTATAATTGAAAGATTATAGAAAATATAAAAGGGGTGGGGGACAAGAGGCGCAATAGTGCCCTATCACTAGTGACACTGTGAATCAGGGTGGTGTTATGAAGCCACTCACCTGGTGCAGTTGTGATCCCCACAACTGGTTTGAAAGCGTGAAGCAATCAAGAGCTGCTACAAGACCTCCACCGACCACTAACCAGTGGTGAAATCCGGAAAGAAGATGGGAATGCAGGTGTGTCACAGTCCGCGCTGCTCCAGGCTCAAAAAACTCACCAAAGAGTCAAACTTTCCTTAAGCAGATTTCCAAGCTTTATTCTCCTTCCTCCAACGCGTTTCGGCGCCTATCCTGGCACCTTCATCAGGGATATATCTTTCCAAAATGCTGCATAGTACAGTATTAGCATAGTGGATGGGATTTCAAGAAATCCCACCCTCATTATGCTTAACCTGCCTGCAGCGTGATATATCCCTGATGAAGGTGCCAGGATAGCCGCCGAAACGCGTTGGAGGAAGGAGAATAAAGCTTGGAAATCTGCTTAAGGAAAGTTTGACTCTTTGGTGAGTTTTTTGAGTCTGGAGCAGCGCGGACCGTGACACACCTGCATTCCCATCTTCTTTCCATAATTGAAAGATTGACACCTGTTCTGGGTTTTGGAGGCACTGCTGGTTTTGGCACCCAAACACTGATGGACACTGATCAGTAAAAAATTGCAGTGTGAAGCCAGCCTTAGGGCCACGTCACACGCTTCAATTTTCAAAACGATATTGCTTGAGCGATCTCCTTTTTTGATCGCTTAAGCGACGTTGTCTGTGCGTCGCTGCGTGTAATCAAGCGATTTTACAATGTAAAATCTCTTGATTGTTTGATCGCAGATTTGTGAACATGTTCACAAATCTGTCGTTGGTCGGCCGGTGGACACGCAGCATCGCTGCGTGTGACACCGGCAGACGACCGATAAGCCAGCTCTCAGCGCCTCTCACAAGTGCTGGGAGCTGGTATCCAAGGTAAACTGCGGGTATCTAGGCAGCGCGCGTTGCCTAGATACCCGATGTGTACCTTAGTTACCAGCCTCCTCCGCTCACCGGCTGGTATCTAAGGTACACAGTGGGTAACTAGGGACCCTAATTACCCGCTGTGTACCTTAGCTACCAGCCGGTGAGCGGAGGAGGCTGGTAACTAAGGTACACATCGGGTATCTAGGCAGCGCGCGCTGCCTAGATACCCGCAGTTTACCTTGGAGACCGGCCTGCTCCCGCTTACCACAGGCTGGCAGCGGGAGCAAGACATCGTGGAAACGATATTTAAATTGTTTCCACGATGTCTCTGGTCCATTGAGCTGTCACACAGGAAGACTCACCAGCGATCTGAATGATGTTGTTAGCGATCGCGCGTGCATGTGATTGCTAACAATGGCCATGTTCACACACATGCGTTTTTTTGACCATCTGTGCGTTTTTTGGTGTGTTAAAAAAAACGCAGGTGCATTAACACAGGGTACATTTGAGTGTACATGCGTTTTTCAGCTCCATTTGCGTTTTTTTTCCCCCAGTCCAAAAAACGCTGCATGCAGCATTTTTGGGTGCTGGAAAAAAACGCAGGTGTGGTTTCCCAAAAACGCATGCGTTTTTTAACATGGGGCCCTATGGGAAACGCACGCGTTAACGCAGGGCACATACAGACACATGCGTTTTTGGAAACGGGTCAGGAAGTACCGGAAAAAAAAAAAAATTCCGACAGCAAAATCCCCATCCCCCTTGGTCGACCAGAAAACAAAAAAAAATCAAATCCACCTGGTCAACAAGAAATTTATTCACATGCGTTTTTGGTTATTTGGTGAAAAATTGACTAAGGCCAGGGTCACATCTCCGTTTTGACCCTAGCCTACAACAATCCGGTTTTAACTTAGAACTTTTTCCAGCGCCGCATAGCGTTACCGCTATGCAGTGCCGGAAAACGCAGTCCCTAGTTACCCTATGTTTACCTTAACGACCTGTCACACAGGCAGAGGCTCGGAGTGCACTTTACAGCGCCGCACAGGAAACCGTTGCAGACAACGTTTCCTGTGCGGCGCTGTAAAGCGCACTCCGAGCAGCTGCCTGTGTGACAGGTCGTTAAGGTAAACATAGGGTAACTAGGGACTGCGTTTTCCAGCACCGCATAGCGATAACGCTATGCGGCGCTGGAAAAAGTTCTAAGTTAAAACCGGAATCCGGCAGGCTAGGGTCAGAACGCAAATGTGACCCTGGCCTTAGTCCAAAAACGATTTTAGAGCTTTCAGACACACAAGGGAAATTTTTTGCCACTCTTAAAAAAACGCATGTGGTTTTAGGAGTGCTAAAAAAAACGCAAATTGTGTGAACAATGCCATGATCATTCACTAAATTGATGCGTGTGATGGCACCCTTATTAGATTTCTGAAATCTCATTGACATGTTGCTTTTATTTTTCTAAGGCGGCCGATGAACGATGTCTGCGCGTGTGACGGCAAGATACGACGAACGAGAAATGATAAAATCGCAAAATCGAGATCTGAGCTCCGGAGCTCAGATCTTGCGATGAACGATTAAACAATCTGCTTCATCGTGGTGTATAACACCACGATGAACGATCTCCCAGCGGCAGAGCCTATGCTGGGAGATGGTAACTATGGTACACGTCGGGTTACTAAGCGCCGCGCGGCGCCTAGCAACCCGATGTGTACCATAGTTACCAGCGATCTCGCTGGCCCACATCGCTGGTGAGTCTGTCTGTGTGACAGCTCACCAGCGATGTGAGCGATATTGTAAGCGATCGCGCGTGCACGTGATCGCTTACAGTATCGTTCACGATGTCGACATGTGTGACGGCCGCTTAATAGATTTGAAGCAGTTTCAGATCTGGAGAACGTCAATCCTTTAAGGTACCGTCACACGCGGCAATTTTGCTTGCCATTTCACTGGCAATTTGCTGGTTGCAGTGAAATCATGGACACATTGTTCTATTTTGTTGCTGTGTACAAATGTAACAATGTGTCCATGATTTCACTACAACCAGCAAATTGCCAGTGAAATTGCTAGCAAAATTGACGCGTGTGACGGTACCTTTAAGGCCATGTTACACACACAGATATCCATGATTTCACTGCAACCAGAGATCTGTGACCAATATCTGAACAGATATCTGTGTGTGTAATGTGGCCTTTAAACATTTTTGCAGCATTTTTTACCTATACAAATGAATATGGAGATACACATCAAAAACACATTAAAAAAGTGTCAAAAATGCATACAGTTAATTTTTACTATTTATTTTTTCTGCCAGGAGATTTGTTTTTGGTGCAGAAATTTCTGTTGCAAATACTTAATGTGCGTATACACCCTAAGACAAAATCTTAAAATATACTATTTTTATGTTTCGATCCTTTTAACTGAACACTATTTATGTTTTATTAGTGTTAAACAATATTGGAGCATTCCAAGACAGAGGCTCTATATACAAAAATGTTCATGACTATGAGAAATGAAATTAATTAACACTTTTTTTCTAGATTAATATGCAATTCAGATATCAACAAGGAAAATGTATCCAAAATGAAGATAAAAACATCTAAAAACATTTCATCAGTATTTTTTAGACTATGGACAGAAAAAATCCCAATACTTTTATGAAGCAAAATTATAATTAACAAATGTAAAATGCAACACAAACAGTGATCACAATTTATGCTCATTTATACTTATATCTATATTAGTAGACTAAAAACTCATTTTTTTAGTACATTATTCTATAGATAAAGATAAATAGACACGCTGTCTCATTGTTCAGGCTGGAAGTTCATTCTTAGTATGTTATCTAATCAGAAATAATATGCCTAGATTAGGGGTTTATTTTGACTCATTTAATCTAAGCCTAATCAATAACTTTCACATTCCCATGTTTATGTATAGTTTGGAAGGTCAGGGACCCTTTGTCCTATTATCAGTAACCTTCCAGTTGTCTGTTACTCTTTGCTTTGAGGTTTCCTTTTTTTGTGCTATTGTATCTATCAAACAAAGGCCAGATAAGTAGCAGTCATAGTTGAGGAAGAAAGGGAATCTAAAAATCAATAAAATAAATGAACATTCAATTGTTAATATTCATAATATGACTAAAACCTCCTGTTTGAGCTAAAAAATTAAACTACAGATAGTGGTAATTCAATTTTTTTTACAGCAAAATTGTTCCTTGGTGGGTATTTTAAAAAAACATATACTCACATAGAGGACTTAGGCCACATGCTCACGGTCTGGAGGAGCTGCGTGTTGGACACAGCTCCTCCGGACCTGAGTGAAGCTGCGGGTGGCTGCAGGGAGGCTGCAGCCGCCCTGTACACCATCTATGGCGGGTGCGGGGCTTCTCCCTGCAGTCACTGTGGCCAGGGCCGCCATTAGGGGGTTACAGCCCTTACTGCAGTAAGGGGCCCGGGGCCTGACTGCAGGGGGCGTGGCTATAGGACAGGGGCAGGGGGGCCCGGCCATGCCGGTGGTGGGCGTGGCCATTTGGAGCAAGGTGGCCCCCTGACATGCGTGACATGAGCGCTGACGCTCCCCTCACTGACTAGTACCAGGCTGTACCTGTGTGCCCACCGCGGACTGCCCACTCACTTCCCGACCAGGAAGTGCACTGGAAAGGACTGGAGGCGGAGCCGCATGGGGAGAAGCCCCGCTGGAGAAGAGAGAGGGACCATGACACCGCCCAGGGCGGACTGGCCCACGCCCCCAAGCCCCGCCCTTGTACCCCCCTGGGCCCCCCGGTCCGTTAATATTGCTAATCATATCGGCAGCACTGCCGATATGATTTGCAATGCTGTGCCTCTTGCAGCTGCAAAGCAGGGAGAGCGATCTCCCTGCTCTGCCTGCTGCCGCCGCTGTGCCCTTCTGGCTCCTGCCAACGCGTGCGCAGGAGATCAGTCTCAGGGTGATGACGTCATCGCCCTGAGACTGCTTCCTGTGTGCGCACCGGGAGCCGGCGCTCAGGGCGCTGCAGAGGAGAGACCGCCCCAGTGCTGCCTGCACCGTGGTGAGTCTGGAGGAGGAGGAGGGGGTGTCGGTACTGGCCCCCCCTGCCTGTGCTGGGCCCCCCTGTCTCTGCTGGGCCCCCCTGTCTCTGCTGGGCCCCCCCCTGTCTCTGCTGGGCCCCCCCCTGTCTCTGCTGGGCTCCCCCTGTCTCTGCTGTGTCCCCCCCCCTGTCTCTCCTGGCCCCCCCCCCTGTCTCTGCTGGGCCACCCCCCTGTCTCTGCTGGGCCACCCCCCTGTCTCTGCTGGGCCACCCCCCTGTCTCTGCTGGGCCCCCCCTGTCTCTGCTGTGCCCCCCTGCCGGTAATGGCCCCCCCAGCCTGTGCTGGGCCCCCCCCTGTCTCTGCTGGGCCCCCCTGCCTCTGCTGTGCCCCCCCTGTCTCTGCTGTGCCCCCCTGCCGGTAATGGCCCCCCCCCCAGCCTGTGCTGGGCCCCCCCAGCCTGTGCTGGGCCCCCCTTGCCTGTGCTGGGCCCCCCCTGCCTGTGCTGGGCCCCCCCTGCCTGTGCTGGGCCCCCCTTGCCGGTGCTGGTCCCCCCTTCTGGTAATGGGCCCCCTTGCCTGTGCTGGGCCCCCCTGCTGGTAATGAACCCCCCCTGCCTGTGCTGGGCCCTCCCTGCCTGTGCTGGGCCCCCCTTGTGGTGCTGGGCCCCCCTTGTGGTGCTGGGCCCCCCTTGTGGTGCTGGGCCCCCCTGGTGCTGCCGGGCCCCCAGGGTGCCTGGTGGTGCTGGGTCCCCCTGCTGGTGCTGGGCCCCCTGGTGGTGGTTCGGGCCCCCCTGGTTGTGCTGGACCCCCTGGTGCTGCTGGGCCCCCAGGGTGCCTGCTGGTGCTGGGTCTCCCTGCTGGTGCTGGGCCCCCTGGTGGTGCTGGTGGGCCCCCCTGGTGTTGCCGGGCCCCCAGGGTGCCTGCTGGTGCTGGGTCTCCCTGCTGGTGCTGGGCCCCCTGGTGGTGCTGGTGGGCCCCCCTGGTGGTGCTGGTGGGCCCCCCTGGTGGTGCTGGTGGGCCCCCCTGGTGGTGCCTGCTGGTGCTGGGTCTCCCTGCTGGTGCTGGGCCCCCTGGTGGTGCTGGTGGGCCCCCCTGGTGGTGCTGGTGGGCCCCCTGGTGGTGCCTGCTGGTGCTGGGTCTCCCTGCTGGTGCTGGGCCCCCTGGTGGTGCTGGTGGGCTCTCCTGGTGGTGCTGGTGGGCCCCCTGGTGGTGCTGGTGGGCCCCCCTGGTGGTGCTGGGTCCCCCTGGTTGTGACGGGCCCCCCTGGTGGTGCTGGGTCCCCCTGCTGGTGCTTCCGGACCCCCAGGGTGCCTGGTGCTTCTGGGCCCCAAGGGTGCCTGGTGCTGCCAGGACCCCCAGGGTGCCTGGTGCTTCTGGGCCCCAAGGGTGCCTGATGGTGCTGGGCTCCTGGTGCTGCCTGGCCCATGGTGGTGCCTGGTGCTGCCTGGCCCATGGTGGTGCCTGGTGCTGCCTGGCCCATGGTTGTGCCTGGTGCTGCTGGGCCCTCTGGATGATTGGTGGTGCCTGGTGCTGCTGGACCCTGGTGGTGCCTGGCCCCCCTGGTGGTGCCTGGCCCCCCTGGTGGTGCCGGGCCCCCCTGGTGGTGCCTGGTGCTGCTGGACCCCCTGGTGGTGCCTGGTGCTGCCGGGCCCCCAGGGTGCCGAGCCTCGTGGTGCCTGATGGTGCCGGGCCCCTGGTTGTGCCTGGTGCTGCCAGGCCCCTGGTGCTGCCGGGTGCCTGGTGGTGCTGCCGGGTGCCAGAGACTGGGAGCTTCAGAGGACTAAGCTGCCGGGTACCTGGTGCCAAAGACCGGCAGCCGCAGAGGAAGAAGCTGCCGGGTGCCTGGTGCCGAAGACTGGCAGCCTCAGAGGAAGAATCTGCCTGGTGCTGGTGAGTGGGAGACTGGGAGCCACAGAGGAAAAAGCTGCCATTTTCTGGAAGCTTGTGGCCCCTGCCTCCAGAGCTCAGCTCACCCCCTTAATGGGTGGGGGCCCGGGGAGAGACAATACATCCCTGTGGCTCCTGCAGAGCTCAGCTCACCCCCAGTCTATGTGCTCCTAGCCCTCTACAGTGCTGTATATGCCCTCAGTGTCTCCTGTATGATGTATATATAGCAGTCTCCTATGTGATGTATTTGATTTACAAAACTTATTGTCACAGAATCGACTGCGCTCCAGACCAACACAAGCCTGGAAGATCAGATATCACCGAACATCGCAGGTCACTGAGAAGCAGCTGCAGCCATCAAATTAGGTGAGCTAATTAATTAAATGTAGCCCGGTAATTGTCATGGTGATGTACAGCCCCTAAATGACGGTAGAAATTTCAAAATGTTCTTTTCCCCGGCAGGAAAAAGGTTCCCCACCCCCTGTACAAAGTAATAAATACAGCACCAGTGTTATTCTGCCTCATGTGGCATTTATTGTTCACATCCCTCTGCTCACATAAAGAACAATTATATAGAAAGAGATTAATGTGTGACTGGGGAGGACGTAGTGCAGAAGGGGAGTTTTTCCAATAGTGGGCGGTGAAATTATGAAAGGTTCGAGGGGTGGAGGCGGAGCTTGGGTGGAGGTGGAGCCTGGGTGAAGGCGGAGATTGGGTGGAGTCTCAGGGGCCCCAAAATTTTGCCAGTAAGGGGCCCCGAAATTCCTAGTGGCAGCCCTGTCTGTGGCAGCCGCTTCCAAATCCGCAGCATGAAATAAAAATGCTGTGGAGGAGTGACTGCCGGCAACCTGCACCGCAGCTCCAAACACTCTGCGGGCGGGTTAAGCATAATGAGGGTGGGCTTTCTTGAAATCCCATCCACTATGCTAATACTGTACTATGCAGCATTTTGGACGCAGCAGCAAGATGCTGCGTCCAAAACGCTGCGTATACTGATCGTGTGCACGCACCCTAACTCCCTGCTGCTACGGTACAGTGCTGGTATGTTCCTGTAATCTGGATTAGGCTGGCTTCACACCATGGTTTTTTCAAGTCCGGGGCTTTCCGTTGTGAACCTGACAGTCTCAGACCCGATTTTGAACTAATGCATGCAGTGATTTGCCATCCGGTCCTGGACACAAAATCGCAGCTTGCAGCGTTTTTGTGTCCGGGGCCAAAATCTGATAAAATCGGATCCTCCCGGATCCTCCCTGATCCAGTGCGATCCAGCGCCCCCTTACACTGGAGTCTATGGGCGCCTGATCACTCCAGATCTGACAGAAAATCGGATCCGGTTGCCGGACACTCGGTGCTGAAGTTCAACAGTGGCCGGTGCTGAACTTCAGCACCTTGAGTGCTCCTGTCAGAAATTTCAGAACCATGGCTAGCTCCCCGCTAGACGCAATTTTGAAATTTCAGCACTCGACAGCGGCAGCAAACGTGTAGTGCCAAATCCAGGAGAAAACAGGATCAGAGGGCATATTTGCCCTCCGGTTCTGTTTGTCCGGAGCTGTCAGGATGTGTCCGGTGTACCCAGAAAAACACCGGACACAGCCTGACAGCAAGAAACTGTGGTGTGAAGCCAACCTTACTCTGCCATCAGAGGGAATTCATATGACTCTTCCAATAGACACTGATTGATTGCAGTGGTTATACTCCTTCCAAGATAAAAGAGACAATATCTCTATTGTCTTAAAGGCCCTGTCACACACAACGACGCTCCAGTGATCCCGACAGCGATAACGACCTGCCGGGATCGCTGGAGCATTGTTATCTGGTCGCTGGGGAGCTGTCAAACAGGCAGATCTCCCCAGCGATCAAGGATCTGGGAGCCACCTCCCACATCGCTGAAGGCGATATTACCAGCGTTGTCCCTGCTTAGCGCTGCCTGTAAGCAGAGAGGACGCTGGTAACTATGATAAACAGTGGGTATCCAGGCAGCGCACACTGCCTAGATACCTGGTGTTTATCATAGTTACCAGCGTCCTCCCTGCTTACAGGCAGCGCTATGCAGGGAGGACGATGGTAACTATTATAAACAGTGGGTATCCGGGCAGCGCCTAGATACCTGGTGTTTACCATGGCTACCAGCCTGCGAGGTCACTGATCGCTGGTCTCTTGCTGTCACAAGCAGCGGTGCGTGCTGACCAGCGGCAGACCAACGATCAAAAAATGACCCAGAGCACTTTGCAGCGATCAGCGACCTCACAGCAGGGGCCTGATCGCTGCTAGATGTCACACATAACGAAATCACTGGAGAGATCATTGTAACGTCACAGTTATAACAATCTCGCTAACGCTATCGTTATGTGTGACTGGGCAGAGCTCTATTAAGCACTGAACAATCTGGAAAAGATCGTTTGGTACATATAGAGCTCCATTGTTTTTGGAGTCCTCTTTATACAGTATGATCCACTGCTAAAAAAGAGGATTCTCAAGGGTAGCTCAGTCGTAGGGTGATTGGCAGCCTCTTTAGAGTGCAAGTATATCAGGAAACAAACATTCACATTAATCTTGCCACGTGGACTTATTAAGCCCCTGTTACACCTGCGTCATCACCCCTACGTCGCCTCATGTAAAGGGGCGATGTCGGCAGTGCCGGGCAGTCGCCTGGATTCAGAGCAGTGCTCTGAAACCAGGCGACCATCATGGGGCGATGTGCACACATCGCCCATGTAACCAGGCGCCAGCGACCTGTCAGGCGATGGGAGCCATAGGCTCCCATTGTCCGGCATCACCGCTGGGGTTTCCAGACACCCCGGCGGCGATACCGCTTGACAGCTCGCTGGCTCAGGGCTGGAGGTGTTGCCCCATGTAAACGGGGGACGGCGACGCTGGCGGGGCTCCAAAAATGCGCGCGCACCCGCCAGTCGCCGCCGACATCCACAGCCCCGTCGCCTGGTGTGACGGGGGCTTTAAAGTAGTGAATTGAATATCACTGGTGAATTACAGCTTAATTATTATGACACTAGTTAAAAAATAACCAGTTTTATTTAACAGTATGATAGATACTGCAATTGAAACTGTCCTTGTAAATGAGACAATGTGATAGTATTCAAATTTTGTGCATTGCAATTGACCTAATATTAGGCAATCAGGCAGCTGGGATCTGCATTGTTTTCCTTAGATCTAAATAAACTGAGTAAAAAAATCACAGTATGCTACAATTGTCAGCAAGTCTCGGATCACTCAAACCCATATAAGTCTATGGATACATGTGAAACATTGGTCGGCACTTGGATGTCATCCGAGTGCAGTGCAATATATACACAGAGACAAGTAATGGAAAAGATGGAGAGATTAATCTCTCCATCTTCTCCTCACCTGTAATCCGATTGCAGGTTTGGATCACAGTAAATGACATTCGGTTCATGCTCACAACAGAGCAGGAGCTGAGTGTCAATAGCATATCACATCCAATTCCACACTCTTATAGTATCCCGGTTTAACTGAGTAAAGCTGAATTCACATCCTGCAACAGTTTTCATTGTTTATTATGCATTGCTTATATATCATAATTCACAGTGCTTTACAGGGATTATAAACACCGTGCCTATTGGGGTTTACAATTTTAATTCCCTGTCAGTATTTATTTGGCGTGTGAGAGGGAATCTACACAAACACAGAAAAAAAACTCCTTGCAGATGTTGTTTTTGGTGAGATTTGAACCCATGACCCAGTGCTGCAAAGCAACACCATACCTCCCATTTTTTAAGTGAAAGAAAGAAAAGAGAGACAAAGTTTGCAATGTGATCAGCACACCATGTAAAATTTTTAAACCGCACCCATGTCCACACCCCCAACCACACACATTCAGCACTGCCGATCACATTATTTTATAATCCATAGTCAAAAAACATTATGTTTAACAAATAATGATTTAAGTGTAAATGCAAACTTTGGTGCACAAGTTAATAGCCTCCCCAAGCTACAAGTCTGGTTCAGTGACAAGCTGGATACTCTACATTTTATTTGTTGTAAGTCCACTAGGTCCCACTTCACCTCTTGTACATTCATCTTTCACTTCTGTTTTTTCTTCTAAAAACATATACATTTTGCACCTCTCAATTCAATGATGTTCTGGACTATGATTACACCCCCAAAAAAACGTACAAGTCTTTTTATCATTATAATGTTGAGGTGCCCTCTACCTTCCGATATGTCATTGGGTGTAGAGAGAATACTGGGCAATGGGGTTAAAGAGTTTGTCCACTACTCAGACAGCCCATTCTCAATGACTATATTCCACTCTAGTTCTGGCATTGTTACAGCATTATTGGAACCAGGTCTCATATGACGTTATGTCAAATGTGCCCTGCAGCCAATCAGTGGCTGCTATTAAGCTGCTGTACTTTTGCTTTCTTCTACCACACCTTGAATAAATAGAAGTAGTGAGAGTACAGTCATATGACGGTTTGCTCACATGAGTGTATAAAAAAGTCCCATTCTCAGTCTCTGTGTATTGCACTGCATTTAGATGGTATCTGAGTGGATTCGGTTGTTTCACCTGAGCCCATAAACTTGTATGGGTGCGTGTGATGCGAGACTCACTGACATTCGAGGCATGCAGAGATTTTTTTCTCAGTCCAATTAGAGGTAAGAAAAATATCACAGATATGAGCTGCCTCATTAAATAACATTGGGCAAAGTGCAATCCGATATTTTCCCAGATTGAACTCATGCGAGTCTAGTGCCATCCATTGGCAGTCATGTGTCTACAAGATGTGATTTCCATGCATGTGATGCATGTGGTCAGGTGCTGACTAGATGGGTGTGGCTTTGCTCAATGCAAATGTATTGAGAAACATTGGACACGTCTAGTAGGAATGGGATCAGGAGTGTGCATACCACATACTTGCAGTCACATGACTGCCCGCTGGTGGCACTGTGAGAATTCAAAAGTCTGTAGTCACATAGAGTGATTGCAGACTTTTAAATTAAGCCTGGAGACTCTCTTTAATAAACTGAATTAAAATTAAGGAAAAAAATATTTGTACACACCTACATAGATTTTTTATAGGATTTGTCACACGAAATCTCATAAAAAAGTCTGTATTTGTTTTACATTTTTTTCACTGCACCTATACCTGAGTCTCTCGTGGAGCTGCAGTTAATGGGAGAAGTCATTAGAGCTGAACTGTCTGTGCAGCTAGGATCTAGCAGGTCTGCTCTGTCAGGCAGGTGATTACAAGATCATTGGGTTTAATAGAAGCATCACTGATGCTTTCATGTCACTGACCAGAAGCTGACAACAGTGTCTTCTCCTTAGGGTCCCGGTGTGCCTACAGACACAGCAGTAAGAAAAAGGCACATACGGAGACTCAGTGAAGCAGGGGTCTTCTTGCTTTGGCTACTGAAATTATCTAAATCCAGGAGAACACAAGGGTATGATATGGTGCCTGCTCACTGCATTAGGGAAGAGGGGGTGAAGCCTGAAACAGGAGGTGGTGCCTGATACAAGAAGGGACATGGTCTTTACAAGACAGGGTGTGCTAGCTACTTTTCACTGCAGTGCCGTAAATATAATCTCATGGTCCAGACTGCGAGGCAGAGTCTCAAAATTAGGACTATCCTGCTGTATCCAGGATGGTTGGGAGCTATGGAACAGTGCAATCCACTGAACTGCAGTGTTGCCTAACAGAATGTTTTTCCTTTTTCTCTCCTCTTCATCTTCTGCTCTCGTACAATGGTCTTGGGGCCATTTTCACCTTATTTCCAGATCAACGCCTAGATCTTTCCAGTAAAACAAGTGATTTGCTGGACAGGTGGAAATGATCATGCTGAATACCATGGGATCAATTTTTATGGTTTTCCAGCCAACGATTTTGTAAAACTGCAGATAGAAATCCAACGAAACGCCGGCTATATGTGCACAGGGCCTAACAAGAAAATTAACCACGCAAGAACTAAAGTAGTAATAGACAGTTATCTTCTCATTCAGATATTATAGTTTAGAGCAGAAAATGCTTGATCAGGAAATGACTGTGTACAATTACAACATTTACTTATCCAGCAAATCTTCAAGTTTTTACTTTTGCATGGAAAAAACTTTACCTAGTACAGTACCTCCAGCATTTTTAAATATCTAAATGTGTAATCTGGAATTATAAATGTCTAGCAGTGTCAAGAATAATCCATTTAAAACTGAAAAGTTCACATTTTTTGTTAAGATTTCAGCATGGCACTGGGGATAAATTGTTTAAAATCAACCTCACAAAAAGAATTTTTCTGTAAATCAAACAGGGGTCAGATGGTCAAACTTGTCCATCCGAATATGAATCTCTCCAGATTGTTTTATTAGCGCTGCTTGGGAGTGCATGATATTCAGTAATGTGTCCCTATGATTTATTTCTTTTACCAGTTTTCTAAATAGACATATGCAATGTACATCTGTTAGACCTATTTTTTTTACTTTCACATATCCTGCAAAGAATGTTCTGCATTGGAGGGATCATTTAAGGCTGTCACTTATGTATCAAACACTCTGCTGTTTCCACCGTAGCTATGAGGACAAACATGAATATGTAAGCCAGGTGTTCTTTTAATGGTATGCACAGGTTGGAAAAAACAAGGAATTGTCTGTCATTTTCTTTTTGATACTCCAACACATAATGAGAATTTCAGTCTGCCGCTATCAACTGAGTATTTTAAAGAAAAATAGGATTCTGGACATCTTTGTTTGACATATCATGTCCGGCTCATGATTTCAAAATTTAGGTGATATGTAGAACTGAATATTATACAAGTCCAAACCGTTTTGATTTAAGATGAGTGTATCTGATGAGATTCAAATTCACCAAATTGCAGGGATTTTACCAGGAAATTTGACTTCAGCAAATTTATTCTTTGCAAATTGAATTTACCTGTGGAGTCTGCAGAGACCCATGGTGAGTGATAAGCATAAGAAGAGAAAGAAAGCAGCCACTACTGATTTCACATTTTACCTCTCATCCACCTCACTGGTTATGTTCAGTGCCTCTTCTTACCACTGCTGCACTCTTAATCCCCTGTACTTACAGCCATAGCAAAATTATGATGTGCAATTCTGGCACCCCTGCGACCAGGGTGGACACATAGGGACCTGCTGCCAGGCAGAAGGTAGACAGTTTGTGTACCAAACACCCTCACAGCACACACACCCACAAGAGCACAGCACCCAACCCGGAGCCCGGGACTCTAGACGGGCAAGGGGTTGTGGGGTTTAGAGGAAAGTGGGTGGGAAGGAAGGAAGGTCAGGTGACACATAGTACAAATAGAGGAAAAGAGGAGGAAGGAGTTAGTAGGCTGGAGTAGGCTGAGAAGTAAAGATCAAGTAGGCCAGAGTAAGCCGAGAGGTAAAGAACAGCAGACAGAAAGTGACACGTCCCGGTGGGATTGGGCTCCCATGAAGATGCAGAATCCACAGAGACACCGTTCCATGGAGAGAAAGCTCGTCCATAGCCATCATCCCAGGGGAGTGTGAGGACAAAGACTGGACCAGTATTACCGGGTCCGAGGAACACGGCAGCACCAACCAACTACAGGTGGGATAGAATCCCTGATTGTAACTGGAATTGCACGGGTTAGAAGGAGCCTGTAAGCCCTTGGGAAACAGCGTTACTGCAGGCTAGGCAAACACCAGAGTGTCGGCTCTGAGGGGGACTGAAGTCATACACCCGCTCCCCAGACAAACCTGCGGGGAACACAGATTCCAGATCCGTGTTCCCACTACAGGGTTGAAGGCTCAGCAGCATTCGAGAGGATCTGGCTTACCGCCCACACACATATGGAGAAGCTACATACAAGGGGCTGAGCTGCCGCCATACAATCCGCTAGGAAGAACAGACAGAGAGAGAACCAGCCTGAAAGGTTAGTTAGAAGGAGTGAGGGGTCTCAGAGCGACAGCCTGGCTGCAGAGGGTTCAAGTGTCCGGAGTTAATGAAGTTGTGAATTGAACTGTACCGTGAACTGTGTTGTAAACTGCTTGCTCTGAAGAACTTGAGAGTAAATCCGGTGAAACCTGCTTCAGTTTCCGTGTCTGTTTCCAGGTATATTGAACTGTGCATTGCACCTTTTACTCTGCCAAGAGCAGCCCGACCCGCGGCGGGCTCATCCAACCAGCTGCAGCCCATCCATCTCTCCATCCTCCTGGCAGAGCTGCGCTGCAGTGGTGGTCCCATCACTGACCACAACCCGTGGGTGGTGTCACGACAAACTATCCCTGTAAATACCCATTTTACTTGTGAGAACCCGGGACACGGTGCAAACCAAGACCGCCGTGATATCCCCAGCAGTACCCCAGTCCGGTACCGAGTACCCCGTCCCAGTGGGCGCCACACAATGATGTGCATGCAAAATGATCCAATGATCTCCTTGTCTGAAGTTCTTGTCTAAAGTACACATCATATTGTTACATTGAATGAATTAATTTCATGTTATAAGGACCTTAAAGCTACTGTCACACGCGGCAATATTGCTAGGCATTTTCACTGGCAATGTGCTTGTTGCAGTGAAATCATGGACACATTGTTCTATTTTGTTGCTGTGTACAAATGGAACAATGTGTGCATGATTTCACTGCAACCAGCAAATTGCCAGTGAAATTGACTAGCAATATTGCCACGTGTGACGGTACCTTTAGCCATATATGTGCTGAGATATCCTGGGCTTGGCTTCGGCCTAGCAAGAAGAAACCCAGAATTTCAGCAAGAGGTTGTAGTAAAAAAAAGGCACCAAATTCCTCATAGCTCATGTCATGATGTCATGTTGTCACAGCATTACAACATGGTTGCAACCTGTGTGAAGTGGCCAGAGTTTAAAAAGAATATATGAAGGTCCATACAGGAGAAAAAAATAAAGACTAGTTCCGCACCACTTTACTGTTTGACACCAACAGCATTGGTTTTATGCATGGTGTGTGAATAGGCTTTAGCAACACTGGCAATATTATGGTGCTAGCTTATAAACAGGTGCATGGTCCATCAAAAGTAGAAGGAAAAACAAAAAGCTGCACTCACCATTTGCCGTAAAAGTACAGCACTTCGAGGTCTTTTTAAAACATGCAGAGACGAAAGACTGGAGAGCTGTACTGAGAGGACAACAGCTGTTTCCTGCAGATACCTGCACTTCTACTGATCTGTACTGGGCATACTGGATTCAACTGGAGCAATAGAAGGGCAGGTGTCTGCACAAAACAGCTGTTGGTCTGTCGAGCCCATTGGGACGAGGGTACTCGGTACCGGACCGTGTCTGCTGGGGGGGAAGTCACGGGTGGTCCTGGTCCGGTCCGTTTCCCGAGCGCTGGCAAATAAAAGGGGTGTATTTACAGGGGATTGTCAGTCGTGACGCCACCCACCATATGCGGCTAGTGATGGGGCTGCCGCTGCTACAGAACCTCCGGGGATGATGGAATGGCAGCTTTGGTGTAATAGTTCCAGTGGGTAGAACTGTATTCCCCAGGGCAGTGATGGTATAGTCTATAATGGATATGAATGGTGAAGACGGGGTTAAAGGACACACACTCACGTTTGGTAGTCAAAAGTGCAATTCACCTCTTCTCCTGATGCTGCAGCTTCTTCTAATCCATGTGCAGAGCTGACAGGCTGGTATCTCTGCAGGTGGGAGCTCTCTGTTATTGAATGTAGGGCAAAGGTTGTAATCAATGCACAGACTCACAGTTTTGCTGTTTTCCAAAGCTTCACTGCAGATGTTGTTGCAGGTTATAGTCCACGAAATCTGTAATGGGGCTAAGCTCTCTCCCCACCCTGTCCGGGTCATTAGCTTCCTCGTGCTGCGCTATGGGCATCTAGAGATCCCACTGTTCCTGGATTCACTGTGCTGTGGGTGCCAGACACAGTACCGCAACCGGTGTACGTTCCGTGCGCTCTTCTGGGGCAAGTGAAGATATCACTCCAGCTCCCAGACGTGTTCCTCTGTCTGTAGTTCTCCTGTTCCTCTGACCCTTGCTGGGCCTGCACTAAGTTCTGCACTAACTTGTGCTCTTCACAGCCCTGCTCCGAGCTGAACTGAGCTCTCCCTCATGAGCAAGAGTATTTAAGGGAGTAGGTGGTGCTCCCCCTCCTGGCCCAGAGGTGCTAGTGTTTGTCTGTGTGTAGTGGGGAGAGAACCCATTAACTCATGGGGTGCCACATTCCCCCTTAGTTAAAGACAGTACTCCGGGACTGTGGAACAATAAAGAACAAACAATGTTTACAAAGACTTAAAAGTAAAAATCACAAAAATCACTAAACTTCAAAAACAGTCCAAAAATTCAAAAAGCAGTCCTTCCGGGGGTTTAGTCTTTTGCCTCCGGGCTGATGAATATATACAAGAAAGTTTATACCCCAACCAGTCCGTGGTAGTATGGTCCATAAAAATAAAATAAAAGGAAAAAGTTTGGGGAATATGCAAGAAGTTCATACAGGATAGTCTCTGTAGGTACTGGGCTTTTTTAACGTTGCATTAACTATGTACATTTGTTTACCCGGATCAATTTATATTTACACAAACATATTTATATTTTACAGTTAACTTGACCTTTTAATCCCTGTACCTAGCTGGTAACTGACCTCTGGTACTACGCTGGTAGGTCTTGGCCAATCCCTTATCACTGTGACCTTATCAGGATCCGGTGCTACTCCCTCTGAACTCACGACATGTCCCAGGTACTGTACCTTTGGTTTGAGAAGGTGACACTTGGATGGCTTGATCTTCATGCCATATTTGGACAAAGCTTCGAACACTTCTGCCAGGTCTTGTAGATGTTGCTCATACGTCTTGGAATAGACTATGACGTCATCCAGGTACAGGAGGACAGTTTCGAAGTTCTTGTGTCCTAAGCAGCTCTCCATCAGACGTTGGAAGGTCCCGGGTGCGTTGCAGAGTCCGAACGGCATACAATTAAACTCACAGAGGCCCATCGGCGTAGTAAACGCTGTCTTCTCCTTGTCGGCCTCGGCCACAGGAACCTGCCAGTACCCACTTGTCAGATCAAGGGTGGAAAAGTAGTTAGCAGATTTTAATGCAGCTAATGACTCCTCAATCCTAGGTAATGGGTATGCGTCCTTATGTGTGATGCGATTAATCTGCCGATAATCTACGCACATTCTCATGGTCCCGTCCTTCTTTTTAACTAATACTAGAGGTGCTGCCCAGGGGCTACAACTGTCTCTTATTACCCCTGCAGATTTCATTTCTCTGAGCATGTCTTTGGTGGTTTGGTAGTGAGCTGGTGGTAATGGTCTATACCTCTCTTTTATAGGCTGATGGTTACCTGTGGGTATAGTGTGCTCTACCCCTTTGATCTGCCCAAAGTCTAACGGGTGTTTACTGAATATTTGCTCATATTCCTTCACTACCCGATATACTCCATGCTTGTGACGGGGAGGTGTAGAACTGGTACCTACATGCAACTTTTGGCACCAATCCTCCAGCTTCTCCTCTGAGCCATTGTCATCCGCCTGACTTGAGGGGTTCAAGGGCTCGGCGGCTGTGATGTTATTGTTATCAACCGTGTACAACTTAGCCATGGTAGCATACTTAGGTAATGTGACCTCATCTTCTCCGCAGTTCAATAGGCGTAATGGCACTCTTCCCCTGTGTACGTCAACTATTCCTCTAGCAGTGAGTATGGTCGGTCTACTGTCTGAGTACACGGGTTCTACCAGGGCCTGATAGTCTTGTCCTTTAATGCCTATTGCGGCTCTGCACCACACCAACATTTCAGTTTTGGGAGGAATTACAATGGGTATTGGATCACTTACTCGTACACTGCCGATCTCACCTCCGGAGATTTCTACCTGTTGCTTCAACAGCAAGGCTTTGATCTCTTTGTGCAGAAGCCTCTGTTGTCCAGTTCCGGCAGTCTCGGCGATTTGCTGCAAAACACTTAACACTTCGGAAAAACATTTCTCAATTACATTCATTCCTATCAGCATCACTGGTTCACGTTCTCGCCGGTTAACATCTATGATTATAATACCCTGGTTCTGCAATTCTACCTTCCCAACCTGAATATTCATCTCTCTAAACCCGACCTTTGGTACTAACTGTCCATTACTAGCCCATACATCAAAGTTAAAGTTATATGGCGCATTAGTAATGTCTGAATCAGCCCAGTACCTTTTATATAGAACATGTGGGATGGATGTTATTTTGGACCCGGTATCTAGCAAGGCACTAAAGGGAATGCCATCCAACACAATAGGGATCACCGGTTTTCCTCCCACGAATTTGTCATACCAGGCTGAGGGGCCTTGAGGGTTCATTCCTGGGGAGCGGCCCGCCTGCCCAGGGCATCGTCGTTTAAAGGAGACTCAGGAGCAAGATGGCCTGGCTTCTGGCAACGGCGGCAAATGGGCTGTCCATCTGGTTGGTAGCGATCGCTGGGTCGTCCTCTTGCTGCTGGGTATCTTCTGGGCCTCATCCACGGGACATCCTCTTTGCTGGTCGCCAACTGGATCTTGGGTGCAGGCTTTGACTCTCGCAGTTCCTTGATGACCTTGGCCATGGAGAGCACGGTGTCTGTCAGGGCATCTAGTTTTTGATTGATGGCAGCATTAGAAATCAGTTCTCCAGTCTCAGCAGCAGTTGCTGACATAGCAGATGTCGCTGGCGCTGCCGGCTGCTGAGGTGCTGCTGCAGTGTCCGGGACAGTTGATAGCTCCCGTGGCTCTTTCAGCTGCTGCAAACGGATAGCTCTATCTTTCAGCTCAGTAAATGTCATGTCAGGGTTCTGCAGCAGTATCATGCTTAACTGTCCTCGGTGGGAAGGGGAATGGAGGCCCTCTATAAATTGGTCAAATAGCATTTTATCAGCTCCCGGGGCTAAAGCAGGTTCTGCCAGTTTAAGGGCTCTGAGTGCTTCCTGCAGGTTCAAGGCAAATCTCTGGCACTCTGTTTAGGTTTCTGGTGGCATGCAAAGAACCTCATCTTAGCCTGGGTATCAGCAGCAGATTCAAACGTTGCTTTCAGTCTGGCTGCTAGATGCTCTACAGTGTCCTTATCTGTGTCCAGCCAGGACGCAACCTCACGCCGTGCATTGCCCGTTAACTGTCCCATTATCATTCCTACACGCTGGGCTTCAGTGAGGGGGTACATCACATAATATTCCTTTATCTTTAGCATAAAGTCAGTTAGTGTATTAGGCTTACCGGAGTATTGGGGCAGCCACATTGCCCCTGGAGTATACGGCATCAGGAACGGCATGATGGTGCTGTTCCTTGCGCCGCTGCACCACCGGGTACTATCGCTGGGTCCGGCGCTGCAGCTCCACCGGCTGCTCTGTCGCCGCCTTGTGCACCGGGCTGCGACATCTTGGGCCCCCTTAGTTAATATCCGCCCTCCGTCTTCCGTTTCTGTCCAGATGTCTATGGAAGGTTCCGGGGTGCAGCAGGGATCTTTTTCCCCGCCGGATGTCGTCAGCACCAAGGGAGGAGGCTGAATTCGCGACAATACAAGGTACCACCCCCTTTCTTTCCCACTCGCTCCAAAATGGCGGATTTTCAAAAATACAGTTCAGATGGCGCAGTTCAAAAACGGTTTTCACATCAATCACGGCACACGCTGCCCGTTTTAATGGGCACGGTAGATCCTGTTCGTGACGCCAGGTTTGTCGAGCCCACTGGGACGAGGGTACTCAGTATCGGACCGTGTCTGCTGCGGGGGAAGTCACGGGTGGTCCTGGTCCGGTCCGTTTCCCGGGCCCTGGCAAATAAAGGGGTGTATTTACAGGGGATTGTCAGTCGTGACGCCACCCACCATATGCGGCTAGTGATGGGGCCGCTGCTGCTGCAGAACCTCCGGGAATGATGGAATGGCAGCTTTGGTGTAATAGTTCAAGTGGGTAGAACTGTATTCCCCGGGGCAGTGATGGTATAGTCTATAATGGATATGAATGGTGAAGACGAGGTTAAAGGACACACACTCACGTTTGGTAGTCAAAAGTGCAATTCTCCTCTTCTCCTGATGCTGCAGCTTCTTCTAATCCGTGTGCAGAGCTGACAGGCTGGTATCTCTGCAGGTGGGAGCTCTCTGTTACTGAATGTAGGGCAAAGGTTGTAATCAATACACAGACTCACAGTTTTGCTGTTTTCCAAAGCTTTAATGCAGATGTTGTTGCAGGTTATAGTCCACAGCGTCTGTAATGGGGCTAAGCTCTCTCCCCACCCTGTCCGGGTCATTAGCTTCCTCGTGCTGCGCTGTGTGTGTGTCCTGAGCTGCTGCTTCTAGCTAAGCTGCTGGGACTTCTCACTCTTTCTCTGTGTTCTGCTGGTACCACTTGGCTAGGCAACTTGAGTCCTCTGTGCTGTGCTGACCCCTCCGTGTTGCTTTGCACTGGTACTAGGGGCATCTAGAAATCCCACTGTCCCTGGATTCACTGTGCTGTGGGTGCCAGACACAGTACCGGATCCAGTGTCCGTTCCGTGCGCTCTTCTGGGGCAAGTGAAGGTATCACTCCAGCTCCCAGACGTGTTCCTCTGTCTGTAGTTCTCCTGTTCCTCTGACCCTTGCTGGGCCTGCACTAAGTTCTGCACTAACTTGTGCTCTTCACAGCCCTGCTCCGAGCTGAACTGGGCTCTCCCTCATGAGCAAGAGTATTTAAGGGAGCAGGTGGTGCTCCCCCTCCTGGCCCAGAGGTGCTAGTGTTTGTCAGTGTGTAGTGGGGAGAGAACCCATGTGGTGTTATTGTGGCATATTAACCCATGGGGTGCCACAGGTCCATACAGGAGATAGTGAGAAGCAGAGGTAGCTGGAGAGATGAGCAGTGAGGTGAGTATTAGTTTTTCCTTTTTAACCTTTTACAACCCTATACAGTTAAGCAGAATGATTACAACTGGCCACCATTTTATCTGAATTCATATTTAGAATTTGTAAATAATTTGTCTAGTCTTATATTCACCTACCGCTGTCTTCACCTATTATTCTTATTGCTCCCAACGGTCTTCTGCAGTTTGTGACCTGACGGTTGCTCAAGTGTTTCAATGCAAGATTATGAGAGCCTTGTCCTGACTATCATAAACTGTCAGAAGTTGAGGTCATAAGATGGTACCACAGGACCTTAATGGTGCCGATAAATGTGAAAATGCTGAAAGGTGAGTATAAATGTGAAAATGCTGGAAGATGAGTATATTGCTTGGAGCAATATCCTTAGGGTAAAAGCACCACTCCAGCACCGAAAAAAACAAAAACGCTGGAGTGCTATTTTAAGGAGCTCCTACATTTCTATGCAAGTCCTTTGCCCAAATAATAGCTCACCATCAACATTACAAGTAAATTTTAACTTTCAGTAGTTAATCATGAGAACAGGTGATGATCCCAAACAAAAAATGGCCCCTGTTCAAGAACATTATATGGGTCATTTGCAGTCAAATATTTCTACCAATGACAGAGGGTGCTTAGTGCTTTGGAAGTGGTTGTAAGCCCGCATACCTCCTGTACCCCTGTGTAACTGTAGGATCAATGACATCTTTGACCCCTGATGCGCAGCAGGTTGACAATTACATTAACATATTTTTCCATGCTTTTGATATAGTACAGTTTGTTTTTAAGTAGCACCCATCAAAATATTTAGTAAGCTTTGGATATAAGTGGATAAAGTCGAGATAAAAAATATATGTGGTTATCACTGTTAACACCTCCCCTCACCAGGATGTCAAGAGAGGGTACAAAGAACATAAAAACTGGATGAAACCAAGCACAGATAGGGTCTTACCGAAAAAAACTAAATTTTAGGTTACTATTATTTCAGCTCAACTTTGGTGGATGTGTGAGACACAACCACTAAATTAGTGTAACTGCTGCAGACCCACATGTAATAGAGATTCTTAGAGAGGAAAGAAAGGATACATTTTGCACTGCCATAGTCCTAAAATAATCCAAATTATTATTAAGTATTGATTTATTTTCAACACATTTCTAAGCTATCCAACTTCTTCTTCAGAATAAATCGCATTGAATGGCCCCTGAATGATAGTACAAATATCTAAATGGCCCTCCACAGGAAAAGGGTCCCCCACCCCTGAATTAAAGGGTCGGTACGGCTCCTAAAATTTTCTTTCTAAATACTTATCTTTACATCCTAGCAACATTTGTAATTATGTAATTAGCTGTTATGCTCTGGATTCCAACATTTGAGTCTGTGCTCTGTGGTCAGACTTTCTTCCGCCAAAGCGAACTTAACTTTTCCTCATCTATTTATTCAAATTAGCAGGGGCCAAGTAGTTTTTAAACTCGATCTGAGAGGAGCATATGACCTCAAACTATCTTCAATACACCCGAGGGTCACTTTGAAATTTGGTGATGTCATTCGGCTTGATCAATACTGCCGCAGTGTTTCAAACATTCATAAATTATATATTTTCTTCTTTAGTGGGTAGATTTGTAGTGATATACTTGAATGATATCTTTATTTACTCAGGTTCTCGTGAGGAGCATCGGAAGTATGTTCGATAGTTGCTTCAAGTTCTTTATGACAACCATTTATTTGCAAAGCTTCAGAAGTGTCAATTTGTCAGATTTAGTTTTTGGGTAATTTCATTTTTTGTTAAAGGTTTTCAGATGTATACTGTTAAGATAGTGGCCATGCTTGATTGGGTACAACCTACTAATCTTAAAGCTTTACAGAGGTACTAAAGTTTTGCTAATTATTACCATTAATTCATTAAGAACTTCTCTGTCATAGTCAAACCTCTTACTGATATTACCAAGAAGTGGTCTGACTTTACCACTTGCTAAATCAAGAGGACAACAGTTGAAATAGCAAAAAGGGATTTACATTTATTAGAAAATATCCACAAAAGTCAAAATAAATACAGACAAAGTACGGTAAGTTTCAAGGTTTCTTAAGTAAAGTGCTCAGTGATAGCATGAACGTTTACATGGACAGAGTATACTCTCCAGAGCACAGCTATGGTGACACTGTTTCTGTTAATGTTATGTCACATAGTATGCACTGTTTATGAAGGTTTTGTGATGGGATTGCTGATGGTGGCTCGTAAATGTAACAGTGAGTTATAAAAATATATATATTTTTATTTTGTATCCATGTTGGTATTGTTCCTATGCATTTTGCATATAATTTTGCAGAAATGGTTGCCCTCACACCAATCATTACAACTAGAAACATTGCACGCTTTATTATTCTTCGCAGAATACAATCATTAATGGTCATCATTTTGAAGAATTGTCATGGATCTCCCTTTTCTATTGTATACTAAAAATATTTTATATGTATTTTAGATTTGATTTAGTCACAGTTCCTATTCTCATTTACAGACCCATCCCTTTTCCTCTACGTTTTTTGTAATTTTCCGTTCTAGCCTACAATTGTGATGTGGACCCTCTGACGTCATTTTCCTACCTCTGGGAACCCTTCTCCTTGATACAAAATGATTCAATATTTTGCAAATAATAATCTATCTTCAGGGAGGGTATTCATGTTGCATGCAGCTGAGGTAGCAGGAAAACAATGTGTCTGAAATGAATAGCGATATGCTCAGCCTAAGATTGTGCTATGACTTTATTCCCATTTCCTGTTAGTCTGTTTTACCACAATTTAAACCAGAAAATGTAAAAGTATTGTTCAAAACTGATGTGAAATGTTTTTGTGGATAATAAATATTTTACACTACTTTAAACAACTTTTTAGAATATTGTGGTAGGTAGTTCATACACTTGAGGAGTCATCAAAGTTATTTTTACAATTGTAGATTAATCTATATTTTTACTTTTACCCTTGTGATCCTCTCCACCCTTCCTTGACATTTACATCTACAGTTCATGACCCATTGCCTCCCTTCCTAATTTAGGACTTGCCTTTTTCACTATGTCTATCAATTTCAGCTAACACAACTGTACTAGCTGAGTTATAAAAAAATCCTATAAGGTGAGAGTACTTTACAGTGAAGTTGACCCTACCACCTACCCACTACTGCTTCAATGCCAGCTACCCTAAAGCTAAAGCTACAATTAGGCTTTTACTACACAACACCTAATTAATCTCTGTCAAAGTTCTCAATGGCTATTATAGTTCCTTACTTAATTTTAGCCTAGAAATATGCACATTAAAATGGAAAGTTTAAAGCAAACTGTTGAGATGGCAAGTTTACATGTAACACAAGCAATACATTTCAAATAAAAGTAAAACTACCAGATGTACTATATAGTGTATATGAAAAAAGGAAAACTTTGAATAGAATTGAATTGAATTGTTGTACATCTACATGCCATTGTTGAGGAGAGCCATAGGATCAAATACTTAATTAACCTTAATACCTTAATACACAAAGGGGTGGAGATAAACAATCCATAGAGTGTATTATTTTACATTGCATACTAATAATAATAATAATAATTTACGCCTTGGTTTACATGGCAGCCATTTCCTGTTTCATCACACCATGCCATTCTGTGCAAGATGGTGACTGGATCTATGACTACATCCTGTTCTTGGAAGAAGCTGGAGTCCAGAGGAAGACCAACCAATCACAGAAATCACAAAATGCCACACACCTGAAGACCCTCGATCAAGACCACACCCCCTGATGAACTAATGGATCCGCCCATGGACTAACCCACTGACCAATTAATACATCTAATTAGGGTTGGCTGAGCACATTACTGAGGAAAAACCTGCCTCTTAAAATAAACCACACTTGGAGCCACACTGGGGGTCAACCAAGGAAGAGTACATCTCACTCTGTGCATCAGGTGTCTTAATTTTCCACCGGTACTTGGTCTATATCATTTTGGTCAGGAGTAGGCAACTTGTTAATATTTTAAAATCATTATTATTATTATTATTTATTTATATAGCACCATTATATTCCATTGCGCTTTACATGCTAAAAAGGGCAGACTAGGACAAGTAACATAGTAACAATACAAGTAACAATAAATGTTGACAATTCGGTTGTACAGAAACAAGAGGGGAGAAATCCTGTCCACGAAGGCTCACACTCTACGAGATATATTAACCATAACACCATGAGCAAACATAGGTTTCTGTAGAACTTTACACTACCTCATAGCGAAAATGTTAGTACAGCTGTCAAGCCAAGGTAGCCCTGTCCCCTCCCACTAGACTTTACCAGCTTTTTTCTTTGCAGAAATTTGGCAAGGGTAGTGGAAAAGCAAAAATGTGTGCATTTTTGTGCAAGTATGGCTACAATTACGGAGAAAAGCCCATCATAAGTTTTTCCTCATTGAATGGACCCAAAACACTATTAATATCAATGTAAAACATATCCACGTAGCATTGCCCCAGTTGAAGTAAATGGTTGAACTTTCATATAATGCAAACTGGATATTTGTTTTAATCTGGCCCAGGATAATCAATATCTTCTCCCGGTTCTTCTTTAAAGCCCCATGAACATGACTCCATTACATTCCTTTATTGAATAAATATTTATGAGCCCATTCTATACTGTTAACGGAAATAATGGCGTGTTCCTTAAGGATTTTTCTTTTGTTCAGTTCTATTAGAAGCAATACATACAAAGTTTAATGAAACAAACTGTTGACATAGATAATCATATATGTGTAATCTAATATATAAAAGCCGAAGGCCACTTCCGGAAAACCCGAAGGGTACTTCCGTGACGGCCTCCGGCTGTGGTGGTGACGTCATCCAGTGCACTACAGGCACCGGCACAGGAACGTTCCGATCTCGGAAGTTCCGTGTGCCCTCCAGCCTCTCCCCTCCACCCTCTGCCCTCCAGCCAGTAGCTAGATACCGGGGGGGCAGGGGGGGCCCATTGCCCGCCACCTGGGGGGGCCCCGCACCCCCTGGAGGTACCCGTGCTGCCAGCCGGCCCCGCGTGCCTGGAGAGGAGAGAGGACGGGACTTCCTGTCCTGCAGCTCTGCCTGCCCCTCCTCTCCTTCAACAGCAGACGCGCGGCAGCCGCGGTGAGTCTGCACCCCCATACGCTCCTCTGCCCTCCAGCCTCCGCCTCCGCTCCAGCCTGTGCCCGCCGCCTCCGCTCCAGCCTGTGCCCGCCGCCTCCTCTCCAGCCTGTGCACAGTGCCCCCTCCAGCCTGTGCCCCGTGCCCCCTCCAGCCTGTGCCCTGTGCCCCCTCCAGCCTGTGCCCTGTGCCCCCTCCAGCCTGTGCCCTGTGCCCCCTCCAGCCTGTGCCCTGTGCCCCCTCCAACCTGTGCCCTGTGCCCCCTCCAGCCTCTGCCCTGTGCCCCCTCCAGCCTGTGCCCCCTCCAGCCTGTGCCCTGTGCCCTCTCCAGCCTGTGCCCTGTGCCCCCTCCAGCCTGTGCCCCCTCCAGCCTGTGCCCTCTCCAGCATGTGCCCTGTGCCCCCTGCAGCCTGTGCCCCCTCCAGCCTGTGCCCCCTCCAGCCTGTGCCCTCTCCAGCCTGTGTCCCCTCCAGCCTGTGTCCTGTGCCCCCTCCAGCCTGTGCCCCCTCCAGCCTGTACCCTGTGCCCCCTCTAGCCTGTGCCCTGTGCCCCCTCCAGCCTATGCCCTGTGCCCCTTCCAGCCTGTGCCCCCTCCAGCCTGTGCCCCCTCCAGCCTGTGCCCTGTGCTCCCTCCAGCCTGTGCCCCATCCAGTCTGTGCCAGCCTGTGCCCCCTCCAGCCTGTGCCCCCTCCAGCCTGCGCCCTCTCCAGCATGTGCCCTGTGCCCCCTCCAGCCTGTGCCCCCTCCAGCCTGTGCCCCCTCCAGCCTGTGCCCTCTCCAGCCTGTGTCCCCTCCAGCCTGTGTCCTGTGCCCTCTCCAGCCTGTGTCCCCTCCAGCCTGTGCCCTGTGCCCCCTCCAGCCTGTGCCCTGTGCCAGCCTGTGCCCCCTCCAGCCTGTGCTCCCTCCAGCCTGTGCCCTGTGCCCCCTCCAGCCTGTGCCCTGTCCTCTGCCCCCTCCAGCCTGTGCCCTGTCCTCTGCCCCCTCCAGCCTGTGCCCTGTCCTCTGCCCCCTCCAGCCTGTGCCCTGTCCTCTGCCCCCTCCTCACCCCTCCAAATGCAAGGGACAGTATGTGTATATATGTGTGTACGTAGGCAATTCCGTCACTTTGTCCGCACTTCCCTCAACTTTGTACACACACACACACTCCGCTATACTTACCACCGGCCCTGCGTCCGCTGCCTGGATCCTCAGTCGACATGTCGCCGCCCCCAAACTACTAGATCCAATATAGCGTCCAAGATGTCTCGCCAAACTACCCGGACGACATATTGGATCCAGTCGTCCGGGGGCAGCGACATGTCGACTCAGGATCCAGGCGGCGGGGAAGACGCAGGGTCGGTGGTAAGTATAGCGGAGTGTCTGTGTATGTGTGTGTTTACCACTCTGCCCACGGCGCTGCGCTGACCACTCTGCCCACGGTGCTGCGCTGACCACTCTGCCCACGGCGCTGCGTTGACCACTCTGCCCACAGGGCTGCGCTGACCACTCTGCCCATGGAGCTGCGCTGACCACTCAGCCCACGGCACTGCGCTGACCACTCTGCCCACGGCGCTGCGCTGACCATTCTGCCCACGGCGCTGCGCTGACCAATCTCACCCCACTCACTGCTAACCACTGAGCCACCGCACTCACTGCTAACCACTGAGCCACCGCACTCACTGCTAACCACTGAGCCACCGCACTCACTGCTAACCACTGAGCCACCGCACTCACTGCTAACCACTGAGCCACCGCACTCACTGCTAACCACTGAGCCACCGCACTCACTGCTAACCACTGAGCCACCGCACGCAGTACTAACCACTGAGCCACCGCACGCAGTACTAACCACTGAGCCACCGCGCAGTGCTAACCACTGAGCCACCTGTATACTCTGCTTCCCACTGAGCCGCCTGTATACACACAATTAATTTCACCGCACTCCCCTAACTATTAGTAAATAAACTATATAAGGATTCTAGACTACCCGATTCTTTAGAATCGGGCCGCCATCTAGTTTATCTATAATGTTCTAGAAAATTAACTATGAGATCAGATTCACTTTGCCCTATTACAAAATCTGTTTATCTGAGCTTTTCACTCTTCAAACTGAACTTGCCAATTTTGGTCTTGGTTTAGTTTGTCAACTTTTCATTCCACTTGGCATGGAAATCAAGTAAAATTTTTATATAATTATCGGAAAATACAGATTCATGTTTAACTAGTAATTATTTTCATCATGTCTGTTTTGATCAAGCAGCAAGATCTAGAATTCTAAGACAAGATGATGAAGTCAGTGGTAAATGAAGCCCTGACAGATTGTTGACTCATTTCAGTGATGTCATATAGCTCTGAATGGCGGAGCCTGCAGACGCTTTGCTATTTACGCTTTTGCTCATATGTCTAGAACGTTATTTATCCAGACAGCTTGTTTGTTTTAAGTTCAGAACCAAGTCTCAGTGGAGGCTGAAAAGGTCCCCTTCCCCTGGTGCAGATGCTAATCGAGGATTAAACTTTGTACCATTTTGTCCACTGAAAAGATAATGGGAGACATGAGGATAAGTGTAATGAAGAGGAACAATGGAGAGTTTCTCAGGGGTTAATCCAGCTTCATCCCTGCGCACAAGAGAGTTAATCTGCCTTAAAGGAGGCTTTAAACTATATTATAAGTGAAAACTTACTACTTGGTGATTGCTTCATAAAAGACACTATTTGTGCAGAAGATTGTAGAAATAGGAGTCAACGGGGCAGAAGCTGGAGGTCTAGCGGAATCCTTGTTTGCCTCTCATGAGGTCTTGTTTTATCCAGATAAATGTTTTCCACTTTGGCGCCTAAACAAGATACCCAAGAACAAAAAGAAAACTACTTATCCCTCATCTTTAGGCAGCAAACAAAAGAACTGTATTAGTTGGTAGTTAACCTCCCTTCTTCTCTAGTCAACAGAGTTACTAAATTATAAGAGTACACAGAGAGGGTTAGCCAAGATAAAGGCATAAGAAGTAGCTTGTATACTAATTAATTAGCTAAAACATTTGGTCAACACTAAAAAATAAAGGTCTAATAGTTTTTTTTAATTATTATGTATAGGCATTACTACACTTAATATATTAATATTATCCATCTAATTATGTGTATGCATTCATAGGCTAATAGTATCAGAGAAATGTTTTCAGAAATATTGCATCGTACAATTTTAAAATCTAATATTTTAACTTTTAAAGTAAGAGATGGAATGGAGGAAACTGAAGACCACACAAAATAATGGATGAACATGAGGAAAGGCTTTCTAGGCTGATGCAATTGTGAAGGATTCTGTATACAATGTATTATCTAAGATCTCTAGTAATATATACAATGTTCCAACCCTGACAATATTTTGGAAGAATATGCTCCTGCTCTTTGTGACCCAACTGTTTATATATTGCCTTATATACACTTCCTAATGTATCACAATATAAATTGTCGCCCAAGTCATAATGTACGGAAAATGCAAAAGCAAATAATCTCTCTGGCCCATAGGTACCGTATATAAAGTGCTGCATGCCTACAAAGTTTTAATACTTATTACATTGTGCCTGTTGTTGTTGGTTTGAATAGCCTTTATACACTAATGATAAAAATTTGATTACTTTTCAGTCATGTCATTACATCTAATTAAATTTTATTATTAGTCACTTGATATAGAGGTTTGCACCAAAGACTAGATAGGTTGTTTAATAGCTACAGCACTGAGAAGTTACATATATACACAGTGTAAATCTTACAAATGAAACTGTGATCATAACTTTAGACCTACCATCTTTATTTCTACCATCTCAAAAAATCTGTATGATTTTTTTACATTACTTGTGACAATGATTAAAAGCAATTGAAATTAGTTAAATCACATTAAGCAATCAGCAACTAGACGTTGAATTTTTGTGCTGATATTGTTCCGACCAGTATGGAAGTAAACTTGACTATTTAAGTTTCAATATGACACATTGATGGAAAAATTGGGCTGTGTGTAGAAATATATGGAACATTCCAATTAAAAATGTTACATTTCCCAGAAAGGGATTTTCTATTGTGTAAAGGATAGCAGTTGGCTTCTCCTGACTCTACATATGCAGGAAAACTTAGGCTTCTTTCACAGCAGCGCTTATTTTTAATTCACAGTAGATCTTGCCGCATCTGCAGCATAATGGCAAGTCCCATTCGTTCTCTATGGGACTTGCGGTCATGTCCGGCAAGTGCGGTTTTGTTGGATCCAGCAAATCCGGCACTTGCAGCAGTGGACAAAAAAATACTGCTGGCAGCGTTTTTTTTTACTTGCCGCAAGTGTCGGAACTGGCAAAACCGCACTTGTCGCACCTGACCACAAGTCCCATAGAGAATAAATGGGGCTTGCCACAAGCCTGCCATTAAGCGGCAGATGCGGCAAAATCTGCCGGATCTGCCGTGAATTACAAAAAACACTGATGCATTTGCTGCCAGACTCCTCTGACAGCAGCTTATCTCTGCTTAGAACAAAAGTATTTGTAGGTTGAAGTCAACAGCCTGTATCCATTTTCCCCAACATCATCTGTCAGAGAGAGAGAAAGTCTGGATAGCATAATTAGTTTTAATAGTCGTAGTGATGCGTACTTCTGCTGATCAGTCCAACCCAGCTGGCATAGGGGAGCATTTATGGTCCCTCTAGTGCCCCTCTGTTTCCTCCCAACATCTTATGTAAAACAAATCCCTAGTGATCACTGTGACCTCAGGTGTGCACAGTGATGGCTCATACAGTGAACTTCCACCTATGTGCCACTATGTTTTGGCTCAGTGCAATACACAGCAACTCTGCATCTGCCATGAGAAGAGCTGGTTCCGGTCTGCATTGTGATCTCCTCCCTCTGTGCCACTTGCACAAGCGTATAGTACTGAGCTGGAATGGAGTGAAAAACAGGGAGATCAAAACACAAACCGAAAAGGTCTTCTCACAGCTAATGTGCTGCTCCACTGTGCATTATGCTGAGTTAACAAGTAGTGGGTAGTCAGACTTCGGGCGTGCAATGTGATGCCAGGGTATTGCAAATAGGCAGATTACTGTGCACACTCAAGGTAACAGCAGCCGCCAGGGATTTGTGTGACATAGGATTGTGGGAAGAAACAGAGGGGCACAACAGGTACGATAACCAGGCATCACTACAACCAATGAAACTAATTAGCCTATGTTGGAACAAAGGCATAAAATGCGGATCTTAAATTTAAAGAATAAATAGTTTAGGGGTTATAACAGGAAGTATGGGGATCTAGAACCAGTAACACACTAAAAGTATGATGAGAAAAAAGACTAGAAAATGTAGCGTGCATAACAATTGGGATCAGAAAAAAACACACTAGTGGACTAAAAGATTCAGAAAAAAAATTTCCAATACGGGTGCACAATCTCCTGCAACCAGCCAAGCTACGGGGGGGTGATACCACCTGCAACCAGCCATGCTATAGGGCCGTGACATCATCTGCAACCATCTAAGCTATGGGGCAGTGAAATCATCTGCAACCAGCCAAGATATGGGGGAGGTGATTGGTGGTTTTTATAGGCACAAGGTCACCATAGGGCACCAGTCACACAGATACGTGCGAAGCAAGGTGTCTGTGTACAGCCTATTAATCACGCCCATACTAATAGATTAGGCAGGCTGCCCAGCACCATGTATATAGATCAGACTTGAGACAGACACCCCCAGAGGGCTCTGCCGCATCCTGCGTAAAATAAAAAAGTGCAGAAAAGCACAATAAATGATGGTGTGAGGTGTTAGTGGATATGTTGGCCAAAATACATAAGCTCATAACCCAATGCAATGGACCATCACTCTAACGAGTCCCTGTCTATATTTTCGTTTCAGAAAAAAACAAACTTGGTGGACTAAAAAATTCTGAAAAAACTCACCAAAAAAGCCAAGGTCTATATCCATTGCATTTAGCAGGACACTGCAAGCCCCACTGAGAGGAAACACAAGTGTCCAATAAAGGTACACAATCTCCTGCAACCAGCCAAGCTATGGGGCGGTGATACCACCAGCAAACAGCCATGCTATGGGGCAGTGACATCACCTGCAACCAGCCAAGCTATGGGGGTGGTGAAATCACTTGCAACCAGCCAAGCTATGGGGGATGTGCTTGATGCTATTTAAGGCACAAGGTCACCATAGGGCACCAGTCACACAGATACGTGTGCAAGGTGTCTGTATACATCTTATTGATCACACCCATAATAATAGATCAGGCGGGCTGCCCAACACTATGTATATGCATAACAAATGAGATAGACAGCCCCAGAGGGCTCTGCCACATCCTGCAAAAGATAAAGAAGTGCAGAAAAAGAAGAGGTGTTAGTGGATATTTTGGCCAAAATACGTAAACTCGTAACCCAATGCCAGGGGCCCTCATGCTTACGAGTCCCTGCCTATATTTTCGTTTCACAAAAAAACGCAATCAGGCCCTTTTCACATCAGTGTTTCTGTCCGGATCTGGTATACCTGGACAGAAAACCGCATATGCCACCTAACGGCCGCACTTGCTGTACACTTGCGGCAAGCCCCATGCATTCTTTATGGGGATTGCGGCAAGTGTGGTATTGCCACGATCTGGTACTTGCGGCAGTTGCGTCCGTGAAAATAAATGCAGCTAACTGCAGTTTTTTCTGCTGCCGAAACTGCAGCTAGTGCTGGATCGCGGCAATAGCGCACTTGCCACAAGCCCCATAGAGAATTTATGGGGTTTGCCGCAAGTGTTCCACAAGTGTGGCCGTTAGGTGGCAGATGCGGTTTCCTGTTCGGATATTCCGGATCTGGACAGAAACGCTGATGTGAAAGGACCTTGGACTAAAAAATTCTGAAAAAAAAACTCACCAAAAAAGCCAAGGTCCATATCCATTGCCCTTAGCAGAACGCTGCAAGCCCCTCTTTACACAATCACTGTATAACAATTGGGATCACCAAATCAAAGTGAAATATAATAATTTTTTTTTATACACAGCAAAAACACAAAAAATGGCACAAACTTTAAAAACAGTTAAAAAAGCACACAGCTATACAAACAATATCAGGTGTGTTCCAATAAGACAGTAAGTAAATGGTAAAAGCAGATTGCGTTTATCACATAAGGATGTTGAGGATATATAAGGTCATATATAAATATATTTCTAATATTAACAACAGCTCCTAAGGGACCCCTACCCCTAAGGAAGCCACTCTTGGGTGTGGCGATATTCGTGTGGTTCTTTCTCCTCCAATCCCTACAGGTTTACTTTTAGCCAGGCTCTGTTAGGGTCCTCATTCCTATGCTTGCTTGGTTCTGTTTTTATTATTAGAACCATATATTCATGACTTACTCTCTGTAGCATCATTCTTTATCTCATCAGGTTTTCATCTTGCCTTTTGTAATTCAACTTAGAATTTCTTCCTGACTTTTTTTGCAGCTTTGCACTAATATTTATATTTGACCTTATACACCCTCAACATCTTTATGTGATATTTGCAAATTGCTTGCGCCGTTTATCTATTGTCTTTCCCTGGTTTGATGATTTGCTGTGAGAGGAGAGTGTGTGTCCTTATTGGAGCATACATAATGTTGTTTGCATAGCTATGTGCTTTTTAAAGTGTTTTTAAACGGTGTGCCATTCTTTATCTTTTTGCTGTGTATAAGTAAAAATGATTATAACTTACTGTACTTTGATTTGGGCACGCTACTTTTTCTTACCTTTTTTGGCTCTTACATTTACCGTATACAAGCAGCATTCCCCTAACATTGGGGTTGCTTGAAACGAGCATTTAATGGCAAATACAGCGCTGTAATTAGTTAATAATGGTAAATTCTGCTGTCAGGTTCCCTTTAAACAAACACAAATATTTCACTGTGACTATGCTTTATTGCACACCTTTATTAGTATTCATATTTGACATTCATACAGGCCACACCAAAAATGTAGCTTGTTGTCATTGCTTTCTTTTTGGTTGTGTGGCTATCTAGCATTTCTTTTTCAGTCTTTTCTTGTTAAGAATGAATAATAGGGGTAGAAACAAGTTACCGTATATACTCGTGTATAAGCCGACCCGTGTATAAGCTGAACCCCCCCTACTTTTGCCCCCAAAACCTGGGAAAATCTATTGACTCGTGTATAAGCCGAGGGTGGACCCTAGCACAAGTATACAGCCCCCAGCAGTGTGGTATACAGCAGTCCCAGAGGTATATACAGCAGCCCAGTGGTAGTATACACGCAGCCCCAGTGGTATATACAGCCCCAGTGGTAGTATACACACAGCCCCAGTAGTATATACAGCCCCAGTGGTATATACAACCCCAGTGGTAGTATACACACAGCCCCAGTAGTATACACAGCCCCAGTGGTATATACAGCCCCAGTGGTAGTATAGGCGCAGCCCTAGTAGTATATACAGCCCCAGTGGTATATACAGCCCCAGTGGTAGTATACAGGCAGCCCCAGTAGTATATACAGCCCCAGTAGTATATACAGCCCCAGTGGTATATACAGCCCCAGTGGTAGTATACAGGGCCCCAGCAGTATATACAGCCCCAGTGGTAGTATACAGACAGCCCCAGTAGTATATACAGCCCCAGTGGTAGCATACAGGCAGCCCCAGTAGTATATACAGCCCCAGTGGTATATACAGCCCCAGTGGCAGTATACAGGGCCCCAGCAGTATATACAGCCCCAGTGGTAGTATATAGCAGCCCCAGTGGTAGTATATACAGCCCCAGTGGTATATACAGCCCCAGTGGTAGTATACAGGGCCCAGAGGTATATACAGCCCCAGTGGTAGTATATAGCAGCCCCAGTGGTAGTGTATAGCAGCCCCAGCGGTAGTATACAGCATCCCCAGTAATGCAGGGCCCCCCAGCCTTGCTCCGGTCACCTGTAAAGCAAAATATACTTATCACTGTCCCGCTGTCCGCGCCCGCCGCTGCCGACATCGCGATCCTCCATCTTCATGCGTCTTCTTCCTGTTTCCTGTGTTCGACGCCGGGTAATGACGTCATTGGCAGCGACAAACACAGGAAACAGGAAGAAGACGCATGAAGATGGAGGATCGCGATGTCGGCAGCGGCGGGCGCGGACAGCGGGACAGTGATAAGTATAATTTGCTTTACAGGTGACTGGAGCAAGGCTGGGGGGCCCTGCATTACTGGGGATGCGGGGGCTGCTGTATACCGCTGTATACAGCAGCCCCCGCACTGACTCGCGTATAAGCCGAGGGGGGTACTTTTCAGCCCAATTTTTGGGCTGAAAAACTCGGCTTATACGCGAGTATATATGGTAATTATAGTGTATTAAAAATGTTTGGTAAAATAAAAAGTGGAAAAGGCAATAAACTTGGTAATATAAAAAACAGAACAAGACAAAAACAGCATCTTCACCACCGCCTCTAGCCCTCCAGGCAACATTTGACACCCTTTACCCTTGGTATGTGTATTAGTGAGGGGAAGTAGAGAACGTTATGGAATTTACACTGGCAATCAAAATTAGAAAACAACACACAGTTTCCTTAATGTTAAGGACATTATGATGTTCTATGTGGAAATATCCTGACATGAGTAAAATAACAGTATTTGAAGCTTATTTCATAAACTGAATCTAATATATAAAGCTGAATGTGTGTATGTATGTGTGTGTATGTATGTATATCCGGGATTGGCATCTACACCGTCGCAACTACAGAAACAAAATTTTGCACAGTCACACATCTGGACCCGAGAGAGCGTCATAGGCTATGTTGTGAGGCGATATTTTAACCCCGCGCATTCCAATTCACCAAACAATTTTGCCCCTATCTACATAATAGGGAAAAAGTGACAGTTACCAGTTAACAGTTGTGAATGAGAGGGGCTTAATGATAGCGCCAAAGACTAACAGCACATACCAGCATATAGTCACTAAGGTGGAGCCCAACATGAAATATTCACTACGCACGGGGACATGTATACACACCACACGCACACAAAGAGTAACAGCAAGTGTATAGTCGCTAAGGTGCAGCCCCAACATTGGATACTCACCACACACCCGAACAAACACACACACCACAAAGAGACACACACAACACAGAGACCCCCCCCAAGGACACACACACACACACACACACCCTATAGCGACACATGCACTCCCCCCACAAGGACACACACACACAACACAGACACACACCACACAGACCCCCCCCCACAAGGACACACACACATAGCCACCCTATAGGGACACATGCACTCACCCCACAGGGACACACACACCACAAAGAGACACACACGCACCACACAGACCCCCCCCCACAGGGACACACACATACACACACCACAAAGAGACTCACACAACACAGAGACACACACACCCCACACAGACACACACACACACAGACACACACACACATAGCCACTATATAGGGACACATGCACTCACCCCACAGGGACACACACACCACAAAGAGACACACACGCACCACACAGACCCCCCCCCCACAGGGACACACACACACCACAAAGAGACTCACACAACACAGGGACACACACACCCCACACAGACACCCCCCCACAGGGACACACACACATACACACCCTATAGGGACACATGCACTCACCCCACAGGGACACACACACCACACAGACAGACACAGATGTGCACAAATCACCTCACACAACTCGCGTCATACGTGTGCTATCTTTAATTTCCAAACATAAACATCTGATTAAAAACAGTCAATGTGCAACACATGTGCCATGTAGGGAATTAAGGCAGATGTCAGTCACATGAACTGTCTATTATGTGTATGTGTTAGGTAACATATACTGCCCGGCCAGGGGGAGGGTTTACTATTGGCTGGAGATTTATTAGGCTGCCTATAGCAATCAATCACAGTTCAGCTTCTATTTTCTTACAGGTCATTAATATGACATATTCAAATTCTATTTTGTTATAGCTAACATCAGTTATTTATTAACCCGGGCGTCGCCGGGTAATACTGCTAGTATATTCTAAAGCACAGAATAAAAATGAAAATTAGATAAATGAAAAAAAAACACAGATCAAAATTAGAGAACACTTTCAAAAGATTGGTGTTAATCTGGAACCTGGTGCTAATTTCCTTCATTATCTGACAAACCCTATTTAACTGGCAGCCTAGAGCTGGGGTTACACGCAGTGACATTGCTACCGATGTCGCTGCAGCGTCACAGGTTTTGTGACGTTGCAGCAACCTCACCAGCGACGTCACTGTGTGTGACATGCCGCAGCGACCAGAGATGATCGCTGATCGCTGCGGAATGGCCAGGACCATTTTTCGGTCACTGTTCTCCCGCTGGCACACATGCCTCGGCAAGTGTGACAGGGGCAACGACCAGCGATCCCCATGCTGCACCCGAGACACCTGACAGATCCCTGTGACCGTAGGGTGTCGGCACATCGCTGGGGAATCGCTGGTCAGTCTGACTGTGTGGCATGTAACCCGCAATCACATACTGATGTTCCAGTGATCCCGGTCCGGTCGGATCGTTGATCGGGTCGCTGGAACATCGGTATGTGTAACCCAGCCTTAAGGCTGGCTTCACACCATGGTTTTTGTCTGTCAGGGTGGATCCTGTTTTTCACAGGATCCACCGGACAGAACTTGACAGAACAGGATGTGTAGAAAGTTTTTTGCAGGATTCGTTTTCTGCTGCTGTCCATGGTCCTGAAGTCTGCCTGTGTCTGTTCTGCCACTGTCCAAGGTGCTGAATTCACAACCTGTGCATGAAATTATTATTATTATTATTTATTTATATATCGCCATTGGTTCCATGGCGCTTTACATGTGTAAGGGCAGAACAAGGAAGAGTACATAAATAACGACGAATAAATCATACAGGTACATTAGGGCAGAGATCCTGTCCACAAGGGCTCATAGTCTATAGGGGATGGGTGGGAGACAGTAGGAGGGGGAGAGGTAAGATGGTGCAGCGGATTAGGTCTCAGTGTGGGTTATAGGCTTGAAGAAAGAGGTGGGTCTTCAGGTTTTTCTTGAAGGTTCCCAGGGTAGGGGAGTGTCTGACGTGGTGGGGGAGAGAGTTCCAGAGTATGGTGGATGCACGAGAGAAGTCTTGTATGCAGTTGTGGGAGGTGGAGATTAGGGGCAAAAGAGAAGGAGTTCTTGAGAGGAGCGCAGATTGCGTGAGGGCTGGTATCGGGAGACCAAGTCGGAGATGTATGGAGGGGACAGCTTGTGTATGGCCTTGTATGTCAGGGTTAGGGTTTTGAACTTAGATCTATGGGAAGTAGGGAGCCAGTGGAGGGCTTGGCAGAGGGGGGAGACGGGGGAGTAACGGGGTGACAGGTGGATGAGTCGGGCAAGGGAATTGCAGATGGTTCGGAAGGGTGCAAGGGATGAAGCGGGGAGGCCGGTGAACAGGAGGTTGCAGTAGACGAGGTGGGAGATAATGAGGGCGTGGACAAGTGTTTTGGCAGTGTGATGGTCAAGGAAGGAGCGAGTCCTTGAGATATTTTTAAGCTGGAGGTGGCAGGAGGTGGCGAGGGCCTGGATGTGTGGCTTGAAGGAGAGGGCAGAGTCGGGGATTACACCGAGGCACTTGGCGTGGGGACAGGTGAGAGTGTGCAGTCGTTGACCGTGATGGTTGGGACTGTCCATGGTGCTGAAGTTGGAACATCAGGATTTTTTAGCATGCTCTTTGCAAAAAATGGATCTGGGAAACGATCCGATTTTTTCACGGATCAGGCACAGGAAAACTTGACAAAACCAGATCAGGCACAGAATGCACAAAACCTAATGGCCAAATAGGACCAATCCGTCACCTTAGGGATACATAGGAGGCAAAATCGGTTCACTTTCAAACCGGACAGAACCTGATGCACAAAGCCTTGGTGTGAAGTCAGCCTAACTTTCTAGTTTTCACTCACTTTGTAAAAATGATGTAACGTTCCAAAGTGACTGAAACCCTCCAGCAGCAGGTTGTCCATATAAAAGCCAAAAGGGGTCACCCTATCAGCCATAGCAACAGAAGTTGGTTGTTCCAAATCTGTGATTTCTAGAATATTGCATCTTAACATAATCAAAAACTCTTTCAAGTCCCCTAAAAAGGCTGGTCACTCTAGAGAGACAAATGCAAGCGAGGACAGGATAATGCAGAGAATCTCCATGGATAATTGTTTCAACATTACAGCTATAATAGCTCACCTGTTCAGCATTGAACAGGGTGAGGATCTGTCTCGTCATACAGTGTCATGGCGTTTAAGAGCATTTAAACTGAATCCCACTCTGCAGTGATCAAACCTCTCATTAGCAGAAAGAATCAAAAGGCTAGACTCAACCTTGGTTCACAGTTCATTTTAGGGATGAAAGCAAGTTTAATTTATTTGGGTCTGATGGGAAACATTATGTTCATCGAAAAACTGGGGAAAGACTAAACCCAAAGTGTGTAAAGAAGTCAGTGAAAGGTGGTGGAGGAAGTGTCATGGTTTGATGAACATTTTCTGCTACAGGGTTTGTACCTCTAATACAGATACATGGCAGATAGAATGCAAGTGTGTATCAGTACACTCTTGAATAACACTGTGGTTCCTTACTTGCATTTAGCACTTAATCAGCCGACAATTTTCATGAATAACAATGCCCCCTGCAACACAGCAAAATGGGTAAAGCAGTTTCTTGAAATGGAAAACATTGAAATAATGAGATGGCCAGCCCAGAGTCCTGATCTAAACTGTCTGTATCAGTCATCTAACCTGTTCCTGTCTTCCCATCAGATATCCTGAGTCCACACCTGCATTTCTGACCCCTGGGTCACTGGTCGCAGCACCAGTTACTGGCCTGGGCTTGTATCAGGTAGCTATCTGCTGCACAAGCCATACCACATAATCAGTGGCTCTAGTGAAAACCATATATTTACTTAACTAAACCTTCCAAAGTAAGCCCGATCCCATGGCACAGTGGGTACACACCAACCAGCATGACAACAAGGATCTTGTGAAGTTTTGACTGCTTTGCAGTCCATGTGTAATGCTGCTGTAGTTTAAACTGAGTAAATTTCCATTGGCTTCCAAAGTTAATGCCAGAAAGTTGCTGTAGTGTATGTATTGTTGTGTGGCTCTACTGGAAGGGTGTGTCAGAGCATTCTGTTCTCCACACCCTCAGCCTTTAAGTAGTTTCACTTCCTTCTGCTGGGTGTCACAGGTAGAATTCACTCTGCTTTTGACTTTCCTTCTTTGGAGATTGCTGTGTATCCCTGTCCATGGTGTAAGGTGAGACGACGTAGCACAGGGCTGGTTGAGGAGAAGAAGGTAAGCGTGGTGGCCCAGACCTCCTCATTATCAGAGGTACCTCTGATAACAGGCCTGTCCAGGAACCCCAGTCCAGGGCCAGACTAGCTACCCAGGTTTCCTTGCCCATTTATTCCATCCTGCTTCCATTCCCTCATCCACTATACAACATCCATGACAGAACTAATGCTCTTCCTCAGCACATAAAGTAACATTATCTACTCATGAGCAAAAAAGCAAGCTTTTTAGAAATCTAATTATGACATAAGTTGTCCTTTTGCACCTTCACTTCATACTTGTCTTGTAGGCCACATCTTCAAGTAGCACATGGTCAATGTTATCATCATCGTAATTCCCCATTTTTGCTTGTCATACTTCAATTTCTCCTCCTCCGTCTCAAACACAGATCAGATATTCATACCTGATTGTGTGGTCAGGAAACAAGAATAGGCTCCAAGTCATCTGCTTGTGTGTCATTTCAACTCCCACTAAGTCAAGTTGCAGGTGGTGAAGATGCTGCCATACCACTTATGGGAGGAGGCTGCTGAGCCAGCAGGAGGTCACGTACTCCCGCTCATTTAACATGCAGTGCATCTGCCGCTGTCCATCAGCTCAGTGCTGAAGCAGCGCTGAAGGATGGCAAATGGATGCAGGGCATATTAAATTAAACAAAGTGTGCCCCTCCCCATCACTAATTATGCCCCCCATCATCCAGGATATACCCCCCATCGTCCTGGATATGCCCTTCTTCCCCCATGGTGCTGAGCTTCCCGATGGTGCCGAGCTTCCCCAATGGTAACTGAAGTTCCCCGATGCCACCCATGCTGCCACACACAACAAAATAATAAACTATGTAGAACTCACCCCATCCGACGATTGCCTCCGTCTCTCCCAGCTGCCATCACTCGCGGTCTGAGTCCTTCTGCGTCGCCGAGGTAACCGATCATGTAAGCAGCACAGCAGAGTGACATCATCACTGCGTGCTCTGATCACATGATTGGTTACCTCAGCGACGCAGAAGGACTCGGACCACGAGTGCTGGCAGCCGGGAGAGATGGAGGCAATTATCAGATGCGGTGAGTTTTACATAGTTTGTCATTGTGTTATGTGCAGCAGCATGGGGGGCATATCCAGGACAATGGGGGACATCGGGGATGCTCAGTCACTATCGGGGAAGCTTGGCACCATTGGGGGGCTATTTACTAGGATGGGGGGGCTGTATCCCAGGATGGGGGGACTATATACCAGAATGGGGGGCTGTATGCCAGGATGGGGGTGTTATACCAGGATGGGGGGCTACATACCAGGATGGGGGGCTGTATACCAGAATGGGGGGCTCTATACCAGGATGGGGGGCTATATTCCAAGATAGGGGGCTGTATCCCAGGATGGGGGGCTGTATCCCAGGGTGGGGGGCTGTGTCCCAAGATGGGGGTTATATCCAGGATGAGTGGCTGTATCCCAGGATGGGGATCCATATCCAGGATGGGGGATGCTATATACCAGAACAGTGGGCCATATTCTGGATGGGTGGCTATATCCCAGGATGAAGGGCTACATATCAGGACTGGGGGGGCTATATACCAGGATATGGGGCTATATACCAGGATGGGGGGGCTGTATCCCAGGATGGGTGGCTGTATACCAGGATGGGGAGCCATATTCAGGATGGCGGATGCTATATACCAGAATGGGGGGTCATATTCCAGATGGGGGCTATATACCAGGATTTGGGGGCTATATCAAGGATGGTGGGGTCATATATTACTTGGAAGGGGCCCAGGATGGAGCATTACTTCCATAATTGTCAACAGCACAACCCCTTCCTTAACAGTGCATTGTAACCACATTTTGTGCTTCATTTTTTCTTTCTCTATTTTCCTCCTCTAAAACCTGGGTGTGTCTTATAGTCCGGTGTGTTTTATAGTCTGAAAAATATTGTAGTTTACTTTCCTCTATAGTGAAGTGCAGTCCCGGGCCGTTGCCTCTGGCACTACACCTCATGTCGCAGTTAAAGGAAGGAATATTAATTTAGAAACATTTCCAAATCGATTATATGTTCACATTTCTGTAAGAAGGGGAATATATCAAAAAATACCAAATACATTTTTTTATATTGTGAGGTAGCGCCCCTCAGGAACCCACTTGGCAGCATAATTAACACCAACTACAATGTGTAGCGTAACATAAACAGCGGGTTTATTAATTTTTCTGTCAAAAACCGCTAATTAGTCATATAACATAACAGTCACCTCTGTACATAACAGGATATCCATCACATTATTTACCGTATATACTCGCGTATAAGCCGACTTTTTCAGCACAAAAAATGTGCTGAAAAGTCCCCCCTCGGCTTATACGCGAGTCATATACTGGCTGAGTGGGGAGAGACAGTAACCGGGGGCTGGAGGTGGCTGGGGGAGGCTGGAATAGGAGCGGGAGGCTATGTGACGCCGCTAATTAAATATGCACGGCTCCCCCTGTCAATCAGTGAAAGGGGGAGCCGTGCATAATACAGTGTGCCCCCCCCACCCCGCTGTTGCTGCAGTAGCAGCAGAAATCTCACCCTCCGCCGTCCTCTGGAGCCACCGGGGGTCCTGGGTCCTCGGTCCTAGTCTGTCCTCCTTCCTCCATCCTCATCCTCGGTCCTCTGTGCTCTGTTCTCCCTGTATGCACGCTTCTAATGCTGTGGGCAGGTTGGACGCAGCGGCGATGACGTCATGCTGCCGTGACGCCCACAGCACGGGAAGCGTGCATACAGGGAGAACAGAGCACGGAGGACCGAGGATGAGGATGGAGGAAGGAGGACAGACTAGAACCGAGGACCCAGGACCCCGGTGGCTCCAGAGGATGGCGGAGGGTGAGATTTCTGATGCTCCTGCAGCGACAGCGAGGGGTCTCTAAAGCGATGGGGGGCCTGCATAACCCCTACTGGGGGGCCTGTATAGCCTCTGCTAGGGGCCTGTATACTTGTGCTGGGGGTTGTATACCAGTGCTGGGGCTGTATACCACTGCAGGGGAGTTGTATACCAGTGATTGGGCCTGTATACCACTGCAGGGGAGCTGTATAGCACTGCTGGAGCTGTATAGCACTGCTGGGGCTGTATACCACTGCAGGGGAGCTGTATAGCACTGCTGGGGCTGTATACCACTGCAGGGGAGCTGTATACCAGTGACTGGGCCTGTATACCACTGCAGGGGAGCTGTATAGCACTGCTGGAGCTGTATAGCACTGCTGGGGCTGTATACCACTGCAGGGGAGCTGTACACCAGTGATGGGGCCTGTATACCACTGCTGGGGCTGTATACCACTGCAGGAGAGCTGTATACCACTGCTGGAGCTGTATACCACTGCAGGGGAGCTGTATATCACTGCTGGAGCTGTATAGCACTGCTGGGGGTGTATACCACTGCAGGGGAGCTGTATACCAATGCTGGAGCTGTATATCAGTGCTGGGGGCTGTATACCAGTGATGGCAGCGACTGTATACTAGTTATGGGCACTACTATATATACCAGTGATGGCCGCTATATACAGGGATGGAAACAAAAAGCTATTGCGACAAAAAACAACAGTACACTGCAGTAAAAATATTAAAATGCAAGTGCAGTATAAAAATGGTATAACAAATACAGGGTACTTAGTTAATCCGTTTTTTTGCGCAGAAAAAGTTATTTTAAGCCACGTCACTATCTTCAAAGTGTACCCATCTCAGACGCGGTCCTAACTGTTGTATTAAAAACCTGACTGGTGTGAATACTTACCAGTAAGCAGGAACCAGCATGACCAGTGTCTGAAGTGGAATGAAGGCGACGGGGCTCTATGTGTGCAGGGCCCAGAGAGGGGCGGGAACTCCATCTCTTGCATGGCAAGAGGCAATTAATTATAACACAGATGAGTCCTGCACACAGAGAACAGGTCTGTAAGAACTTGTCGCAATAGCTTTTTGTTTCCAATTATGCTGGTGGTGTGAACAGGTTCTTACAGACCTGTTCTCTGTGTGCAGGACTCATCTGTGTTATAATTAATTGCCTCTTGCCATGCAAGAGATGGAGTTCCCGCCCCTCTCTGGGCCTGCACACATAGAGCCCCGTCGCCTTCATTCCACTTCAGACACTGGTCATGCTGGTTCCTGCTTACTGGTAAGTATTCACACCAGTCAGGTTTTTAATACAACAGTTAGGACCGCGTCTGAGATGGGTACACTTTGAAGATAGTGACGTGGCTTAAAATAACTTTTTCTGCGCAAAAAAACGGATTAACTAAGTACCCTGTATTTGTTATACCATTTTTATACTGCACTTGCATTTTAATATTTTTACTGCAGTGTACTGTTGTTTTTTGTCGCAATAGCTTTTTGTTTCCAATTATGCTGGTGGTGTGAACAGGTTCTTACAGACCTGTTCTCTGTGTGCAGGACTCATCTGTGTTATTATACAGGGATGGTGGGCTGTATACCAGTGATAGGGGGCTTTATAACAGGATGATGGTCTGCTGCATTGGTAGTTTACTGTTTTTATTTGAACTAAAAGTTCAAAATTTTATTCGTATCCATTTTCATTTTTGACATTCTTCAATACCGGTAGCTGCTGCATTGTCCACCCTAGGCTTATACGCGAGTCAATAAGTTTTCCCAGTTTTTGGGGGCAAAAGTAGGGGGGTCGGCTTATACACGGGTCGGCTTATACACGAGTATATGCGGTACATTATAATACATTTAGACATATAAAACATTTGCAACAGAACCTCAAGGCGTCTCTCACCGACCCTTGCAGACTACTCAGTCCGTTTCTAATGGTGGTTACGGCCGCCTGACCTTCCTTCACACTTGGATACATCATATGGTACTTTTTCATACACCACTATTAGTCACCCAGTAACATATCACACAGGGTAATTATACATTCACCCTTGTGATTTCACATACACCTTCACATATAGTCAACAGGACCATATCACGACTACTTAGTCAGTCTCAATGGCGGCTATGACCGCTTGGCCCTTGAGCAGTCCTCGCTCTCCATATGACACATATGACCGCCTGGCCCTTGAGCCGTCCTTTGGTCTCCATATGACACGCAGCATATAGTCCATCATAACACATCCACAGACCGCTACCTTACCGAGCACCGAACTGGGCTTAGCAACTTGAGCCACCGGGTACACCAGGCATCCCCCAAGGTCTCCTCCAGCACATGTTTCGCCCCATGCCTGAACAAGCACCCTCCAGGGTCAGCCATGGTTTCCCCAACTCCAGGAGCCATCACAACCCGTTCATGACCTCTGGCACGCACCCAAGCAGCAGAGGGATGGCAGCCTCCCGCAGGGAGAAGGGCCGACTCCCCTCACGTCCCAAAGGGACGGATCGCCTCCCACACGTCCTCACATCTCAGTGGTCTGTTTTAGCAGCAGATTAGCAGAACCTTAAAATTGCTGTTACCAGCTGGCTCCTGCCATGTTGGCTGACATACCCTCACCTCTGATTTGCACCTCACTGTCACTGTTCAATGTCTCTCAGGAGCCTGATGTCTAATGTGTAAGCTCTCTTAATTCTGCTGTGTTTCTAAATCTAAAAATGTCTGCACCTAGTATTCTAAGTGATAAATCATTGGATTCATAACCTGTTTGTCAACAACATGCTGCTCTCAGATGAGGTTTCAAAAACCTACTGAATTATTCCCCTTAAAGAAATATACTCACTTCAACAAGGTGGTGGCAATGGTCAGGAGAGTGTGTGGCCATTTTAAAAATACTTACATGGCAAAGCACACCTTTCAAGATTAGTGAAAACAAAAGCCTGCCTGAATATTGCCTGATGTGATGTTGCAAGGAAGCAAAATTCAGTGCTGCATATGTTGGAGTGATTGTACAAACAACTTAATGTAGTGATTAATTTTATCATGCATTATGCAAGCTGGAGCTTGAATTACTTTCAAATCAGTCACTGGAAGTTGAAGTATCATCTACTGAGGCCCTTCGAAGAGATAACTAAATTTGTCAGCATAGACAACTTTAGCATCAACTATGTGATTCACCTCATATTCATATTGGAAAGAGCACTCAAAATAATGTTACAGGGGATGGTGGAAGAAATTGCACATGTATATCACTGCAAGGTGCTACTGGAAAACCTAAGGACTATATTAAATGCAGCAGAATATAAAGGAGGAGTAAGTGGGGCAGAAGATGGCTGTGTTCTGCCTTCTTCCATGTGGAGCTGTGGATATCTAGCATACAGCTTAACCCTTGTTCACTTCCCCAAAGAAAAGACTGTTGGATTTCTGGAGTCTATATTTATTGAGGTGATGAACTTGATTGCGTGAACGATAATGTATGTGGTAAAAACTATAATACAAGTACAGAATAATCACAGTCAGTACGGGTGCATTAAAGAAACTAGCACTAACATGAGCAACTAGGATAAAGGTCACTGCAGCAAGCTCTATTCTATACAGAATGCATCTATATATCTGCATAGAGTGCAAAAGGCATTAACTCAAATAGTGTATCTCAGAGCACAATATATTTCACTTTACAGTATTCTACACAGAAATACCTTTATCAACATACAATGCAAACATGCTAGCATGAAGAATTACAGAGTATAACTAGTGATGGGCGAGTCCTAAATTACTCGGAATCGCTTGACTCTAGCGAGTCCGAGCCCGGGACTCGCTGCTCGTTGCGAGTCTAGCGAGTCCAATGTTAATGAATGGGGAAGCGAGTAATAGCGAGTAATGTGCGATTTACAAATTGCAGATGTGTCTCGGAAGCTTCAGGCTCTATCTGCTAGGACTCGTTACTCTGCGAGTTTCCCAGCGTTTACTCGCACAGTAACCAGCCCAATGCAAATCAATGGCAATCCTAGTTTTGTCAGAGACTCTGACAAAACTAGGATTGCCATTGTCTTGCATTGGACTCGCTACTGTGCCATTGATAGCAGGGAAACTCGCAGAGTAAGAGTTGTCTGCTCTGTGCAGCTCCAGGGTCCTAGAGCCCGCCTGCTGCCTGATGTAGCAGAGCTGAGATTGTTCTCAGTCTGCTCATTCCCTGTGCATAGACATCTATATCTATGCACAGGGGATGTAGCAGAGAGGACATCGCGTTTTGGACTACGTCGGACCGAAGAGGACTTTTTTAAGTAAAGATGCAGTCCCTAATGGCTTTTTTTTTTATTTCTAATAAAAAACTTTCTCTGTGTTGTGTTTTTTTAACCCTTTATTGGAGATTCTTAGTGGCCGGGTCAAACGTGGCCTGACATTAAGAATCTCGGGCTTAATACCAGCTTGTATAACAAAGCTGGTATTAACCCCTTTATTACCCAGCGTGCCACCACCACCAGGGCCGCTGGAAGAGCGGGGTTCAGCGCCAGAGGATGGCGCTTCAATGAACGCGCCATCTTCTGGGGCGGCTGCGGGCTGCAATTTGCAGCAGGGGTTGCCCAGAAAGCTTGGGCCTCCCAGCACTGCGGATTCCAGCCCCCAGCTGCTTAGCTGTACCTGGCTAGACATAGAAATTGCGGTAATGGATGCGGTTACCGGATTGTGCCTTCCAAATGTGACCCCAGTCTAAGGCCAACACTCCCTTAACAATACCAGCCTTAGGCTGAGGCCACATTTGGAAGGCACAATCTGGTAACCGCATCCATTACCGGATCCGGTATTACCGTGTGCCATCACATTTGGCATCACATTGCAGATATGGATCCAGTAATGGATCCAGATCTGCAATGAGAAAAAATTGTGACACCAAAAAACCGGATCCGGTACCGCAAGGTACATTCATGCTACCTTGCTGTACCGGATCCAGTTGCCATAGGCGCCCATTATAGAAAAACCGGATCCGGTTTTTCAACCGCTCTGAAAAATGCAGGCTGCATGATTTTTACCGCAGGCTGCAAAACCGGATGTGGTAACCGGATGGCATTAAGGGCAATCCGGTCTTTCTATTGCAGCCTATGGCTGCGGAACCGGATCCAGTTTTGGAAACAAATCTGCAAATGTGACCCTAGCCTTAGGACAGCAAATGGGCAAGTCAGCAGAAGCACATACAGTATGACTGAAATGGTGTTACCAGATGTTTTATTCATGACTGTTCATTTAAGTGAGATATATTTCCCAAACAACCATGTTTAGACATACCTAGACTGTGTTCTTTCTCTCGAAGATACCATGAGTCCTAACCTCATGGACTTTTGACTGTGAGAATGTGCCAGCAGCAAGAACCGTCATATTTTGTCAGGCAAACTGTCTTGTCCTGTCTCCCATCTACTCTACATTTGTTAAAAATGAATTACTTTCAATCAAATTCATACAGCTGATGTTAATAATTAAATCAGCTGTAACATCTGCTTGACTGTATGAATTATGTATGATTTACAATGTTTTGTTGCTGCCAGTGTCAAAACACCTACACAGTCGGGCATCCCATGCATGCTACCATGTTACAAATATATTGTGCTGCTGCCGAGGCTGCCAATGCTGGCCAAGGCATAATCAGACAGCTCTTCGGCCTATCCAATAACTTTCTACACTGTACCACTGTTGCTGCAGATAGGCAAACATCTTCTGTCTGTCTATTGTGTTCTATCGCTAAAAATGTACTGATACTACTGTCATTACTGACCTTACACAGCTGGATAAATCCTTAACTCATCATTCATATTCTATACTGTGCAGTTGCCACTGCTACTATCAGCAGACAGCTCACATCTCCTGCTTATCATTTTCATATATGATATATTCTATAGCTGTACTGCACTGCTGCTGGGAATCCTGCACTATACAGGGTAAATGTACATGAAGCTGTGCTGCACTGATGGGGAAGAATCCGAAATAGGAAACTACAAAAACAAACCATCACTTACCCATCTTCCATATTTACGGAAAAATTATGAAAATACAACTAATTAATGGTTAGCAAACAAGAAAAAATGTTGCTATGCCCCAAACAAGGATCATATTTAGACCACTTTAGTCAAAAACCCTTGCTCATTCATGTGCACTGCGTGAGTATCAACATAGGAATGGCATATTCTTAAAAAAATTATAATTTTTGACCCATCTGTATGTTTTAAAAAACAAAAAGTATATCAGTATAGTGCGTTATTAAACAAGGTGTTTGCCCATTTTTCTTTGCAAAATAGCTCTAGCTCAGTGAGATTGGATGGAGAACGTCTATAAACAGCAATTTTCAAGTCTTGCCACAGATTCTTAATGGGATTTAGGTTTGGACTTTGACTGGGCCATTCACACACATGAATATACTTTGAACGGCTTCTCTCTCTCTGGATGGGGAATGACAGCTGCTTGTGTTTCTGTTCATCGCATTCCCTGTCCAGACAGGGAGAGGCCGTTCAGGGTCACTGCTCCATCCTGTTTCGAGTCTCGTCCGTCAAACTCGGATGAGTGTGTCCGAGCCCTTACACCCATTTCCCGTTTTGGTCTGGCCTGCCAGGGTACGGGTTAAACCCCCAATGGGCACGCCTTCTTATCCTGTCCCTGCTGTCACTTAGCAAACATGCACTGCAGGCAACACCACTACTGCCACTAGCACTGCACACAGAATGCTATTAGATCAGGCGAGATGCTCCGCATCATATACCTGCATCACAAATGACAGATGGCCACCAGAGGGCTCAGCCACAAACTTCTAGAGATAAAAAGGTGCAATAAACACTAAAGATGAAGATGTGAGGTGTTAGTAGATATTTTGGCCAGAATACGTAAGCTCGTAACCCAACGCCAAGGACCCTCATGCTTATGAGTCCTAACCATATGTTTTCTAGTCATATTTTTGTTTAGTGAAAAAACACCAAACATTTTGAAAAAAATCCCTGAATAGGACTTAAAATTCACTGAAAATTAGCCATATTAAATATCTAGGACACATATGGTTAGGACTCGTAAGCATGAGGGCCCCTGGTGTTGGTTACGAGCTTACGTATTTTGGCCAAAATATCCACTTACACCTCACATCTTCCTCTTTAGTGTTTATTGCACCTTTTTATCTCTTGCAGTTTGTGGCTGAGCCCTCTGGGGAATGTCTGTCATTTGTGATGCAGGTATATGGTGTGGAATATCTTCCCCTTGGGTCCCGTGACTGCCGGCAGAGAGGTAAGTATTTTATTTTTTTTATTTTTTTTATTTTTAATACCTTTTGTTCACTTTTATTTTGCTTTCGCAGTTTCTGTAGATACACTGCGAAAGCGAAACTACAATCCCGACATGTCACATTGGGGGAGGAACACAGGATTCTTCCTCCTCCAGTGTGGCATCACATCCTGCTATTCCCACTGCGCCCACGATTATAGGCGCTGGAAAAGGCATTGTCTGAATGGCGATGCATATTCCAGCTCCTTATAATAGTGCCTATGGGAGAAAGCACGTGCTATAAGCTAAAAGAATTGACATAGTCATTCTTCTTATACGCGCGCTTTCTCCCATACAAGCACGAGCGAAAAAAGGGCAGCGTCTGAACGGTAAAAGTGAAAGTCCATTCACTTTGCTGGCAAACACAGACGCAGATGCATTTTTGGGGAAAAGCGCAGCGTAAAAAAAAGCAGGAAATATGCTACGTGTGAACGTAACCTAAGAAGACACAGGGAGATAAGTATAATTGTTGTGTATATTTATCTATACATACAACTTATGTTGATATATTTGCGTATATGCCTGTGTGTGTATAGTATATGGACTTGTGTGTGTGTATATAGTATATGGACCTCTGTGTGTATAGTATATATGCCTGTGTGTATATGTGCTGTGTGTATATTGTATATGGGTCTGTGTGTGTATAGTATATGGACCTGTGTGTATATAGTATATGGGCCTCTGTGTGTATAGTATATGGGCCTCTGAGTGTATAGTACATGGGCCTGTATGTGTATAGTATATGGACGTGTGTATATTGGCCTGTGTGTATATAGTATATGGACATTTGTGTATATAGTATATGGACCTGTGTTTGTATAGTATATATGCCTACTATATGTGTATGTGTCTATCTATAATATAAAAACCGAAGGTCACTTCCGGAGAACCCGAAGGTTACTTCTGTGATGGCCTTCGACCATGCTGCTGACGTCACAGTGCGGGGTAGCTGCGTGGAACTTTCCGTGCAGCTACAGGCACCAGCGTTTGAACGTTCCGCTCGCCCAAGTTCCGCCCTTCGCCGTAACCCATCGGCCCCTCACTACTGTCTCATCAAACACACACACACAGCCTCTCACTACAGTCCTCCCAAACACACACATACCATCCCAACCACATCACACATACACACTCACACACCCACACAAACACACACACACTGTCAGCGTCCACCCGTAGTTCATACATACCACCCCGTCTTCCTCAATCGTCCCGTCCTCCGGGTCATCCAGACGTCTTCCCTCTGATCCCGACCTCTTCTTACTCCGGCCAGGAGCTCCACGTCCTGCTTCCTCTTCGCCGGCATCTTCCCCGCAAAATGCCTCAACCAAGATGGCGGCCGCAATCATTCTTTAGTTCCCGCCCACAGTCCCCGCCCAGTTCCCGCCCACAATTACGCCCCCTCAGGTCGCGCCCACCATCTTGGTTGGGGCAAAAACAGTTTCAGGCGCGAAATTTGAATTTTTATCTTCACAGCACATTTCTCCTGCTTCCCCTCTGCCCCTCCAGCCTCTTCCCCTCTGCCACTCCAGCCTCTGCCCCTCCTGCCTCCGCTCTCCCCTCCAGCCTCTGCCCTCCAGCCTCTGACCCTCCAGCCTCTCCCCTCCAGCCTCCGCTCTCCCCTTCAGCCTCCACTCTCCCCTCCCGCCTCCGCTCTCCCCTCCAGCCTCCGCTCTTCCCTCCCGCCTACCCTCTCTCCTCCAGCCTCCGCTCTTCCCTTCAGCCTCCCCTGTCCTCTGCCTTCCAGCCTCCGCTCTCCCCTCCAGCCTCCGCTCTCCCCTCCAGCCTCCGCTCTGCCCTCCAGCCTCCGCTCTGCCCTCCAGCCTCTGCCCTCCAGCCTCCCCTCTCCTCTGCCCTCCAGCCTCCCCTGGGAAATCAGGAGATAAAACTGGAATGGTATCCACGGTCCGCGCTGCTGCTCTTTATCCAAGGAATCCACAAGAGGTTATTACCATCAAAAGTTCTTTATTTCATCACACCAACGCGTTTCAGTGCTGTCCCAGCACCTTCTTCAGGGCATTTTTTTTTTCTAGTCTCCAGCCTCCCCTGTCCTCTGCCCTCCAGCCTCCTCTCTGCCCTCCAGCCTCCGCTCTGCCCTGCAGCCTCCGCTCTGCCCTTCAGCCTCCGCTCTGCCCTCCAGCCTCTGCCCTCCATCCTCCCCTGTCCTCTGCCCTCCAGCCTCCCCTGTCCTCTGCCCTCCAGCCTCCCCTCTCCTCTACCCTACAGCCTCCCCTGTCCTCTACCCTCCAGCCTCCCCTGTCCTCTGCTCTCCAGCCTCCTCTGTCCTCTGCCCTCCAGCCTCCCCTGTCCTCTGTCCTCCAGCCTCCCCTGTCCTCTGCCCTCCAGCTTCCCCTCTCCTCTGCCCTCCAGCATTCTCTCTCCTCTGCCCTCCAGCCTCCCCTGTCCTCTGCCCTCCAGCCTCCCCTGTCCTCTGCTCTCCAGCCTCCTCTGTCCTCTGCCCTCCAGCCTCCCCTGTCCTCTGTCCTCCAGCCTCCCCTGTCCTCTGCCCTCCAGCTTCCCCTCTCCTCTGCCCTCCAGCATTCTCTCTCCTCTGTCCTCCAGCCTCCCCTCTCCTCTGCCCTCCAGCCTCCCCTCTCCTCTACCCTCCAGCCTCCCCTCTCCCCTCCCGCCTACCCTCTCCCTTCCTGCCTACCCTCTCCCCTCCAGCCTCCGCTCTCCCCTCCAGCCTCCCCTGTCCTCTGCCCTCCAGCCTCCCCTGTCCTCTGCCCTCCAGCCTCCCCTCCAGCCTCTGCTCTCCCCTCCAGCCTCCGCTCTGCCCTCCAGCCTCCGCTCTGCCCTCCAGCCTCCTCTCTCCCCTCCAGCCTCCGCTCTCCCCTCCAGCCTCCACTCTCCCCTGCAGCCTACGTTCTCCCCTCCAGCCTTCCCTCTCCCCTCCAGCCTCCGCTCTGCCCTCCAGCTTCCGCTCTGCCTTCCAGCCTCCGCTCTGCCCTCCGCCTCCGCTCTGCCCTTCAGCCTCTGCCCTCCAGCCTCCCCTGTCCTCTGCCCTCCTGCCTCCCCTGTCCTCTGCCCTCCAGCCTCCGCTCTGCCCTCCTGCCTCCGCTCTGCCCTGCAGCCTCCGCTCTGCCCTCCAGCCTCCGTTCTGCCCTCCAGCCTCTGCACTCCAGCCTCCCCTGTCCTCTGCCCTCCAGCCTCCCCTGTCCTCTGCCCTCCAGCCTACCCTGTCCTCTGCCCTCCAGCCTCCCCTCTCCTCTGCCCAGCCTCCCCTGTCCTCTGCCCTCCAGCGTCCGCTCTGCCCTCCAGAGTCCGCTCTGTCCTCCAGTCTCCCCTCTTCTCTGCCCTCCAGCCTCACCTCTCCTCTGCCCTCCAGCCTCCCCTCTCCTCTGCCCTCCAGCCTCCCCTGTCCTCTGCCCTCCAGCCTCCCCTGTCCTCTGCCCTCCAGCCTCCCCTGTCCTCTGCCCTCCAGCCTCCCCTGTCCTCTGCCCTCCAGCCTCCCTGTCCTCTGCCCTCCAGCCTCCCCTCTCCTCTGCCCTCCAGCCTCCCCTGTCCTCTGCCCTCCAGCCTCCCCTGTCCTCTGCCCTCAAGCCTCCCCTCTCCTCTGCCCTCCAACCTCCCCTCTGCCCTCCCGCATACCCTCTCCCCTCCCACCTACCCTCTCCCTCCAGCCTCCGCTCTCCCCTCCAGCCTCCCCTGTCCTCTGCCCTCCAGCCTTCCCTGTCCTCTACCCTTCAGCCTCCCCTCCAGCCTCCGCTCTCCCCTCCAGCCTCTGCTCTGCCCTCCAGCCTCCGCTCTGCCTTCCAGCCTCCGCTCTGCCCTCCAGCCTCTGCTCTGCCCTCCAGCCTCTGCTCTCCCCTCCAGCCTCCGCTCTGCCCTCCAGCCTCCGCTCTGCCCAGCAACCTCCGCTCTGCCCTCCAGCCTCCGCTCTGCCCTCCAGCCTCCCCTGTCCTCTGCCCTCCAGCCTCCCCTGTCCTCTGCCCTCCAGTCTCCCCTGTCCTCCAGCCTCCCTTGTCCTCCAGCCTCCCCTGTCCTCTGCCCTCCAGCCTCCCCTGTCCTCTGCCCTCCAGCCTACCCTGTCCTCTGCCTTCCAGCCTCCGCTCTGCCCTCCAGCCTCCGCTCTGCCCTCCAGCCTCCTCTCTCCCCTCCAGCCTCCGCTCTCCCCTCCAGCCTCCACTCTCCCCTGCAGCCTACGTTCTCCCCTCCAGCCTTCCCTCTCCCCTCCAGCCTCCGCTCTGCCCTCCAGCTTCCGTTCTGCCTTCCAGCCTCCGCTCTGCCCTCCCGCCTCCGCTCTGCCCTTCAGCCTCTGCCCTCCAGCCTCCCCTGTCCTCTGCCCTCCTGCCTCCCCTGTCCTCTGCCCTCCAGCCTCCGCTCTGCCCTCCTGCCTCCGTTCTGCCCTGCAGCCTCCGCTCTGCCCTCCAGCTTCCGTTCTGCCCTCCAGCCTCTGCACTCCAGCCTCCCCTGTCCTCTGCCTCCAGCCTCCCCTGTCCTCTGCCCAGCCTCCCCTGTCCTCTGCCCTCCAGCCTCCGCTCTGCCCTCCAGAGTCCGCTCTGTCCTCCAGTCTCCCCTCTTCTCTGCCCTCCAGCCTCACCTCTCCTCTGCCCTCCAGCCTCCCCTCTCCTCTGCCCTCCAGCCTCCCCTCTCCTCTGCCCTCCAGCCTCCCCTGTCCTCTGCCCTCCAGCCTCCCCTGTCCTCTGCCCTGCAGCCTCCCCTGTCCTCTGCCATCCAGCCTCCCCTGTCCTCTGCCCTCCAGCCTCCCCTTTCCTCTGCCCTCCAGCCTCCCCTGTCCTCTGCCCTCCAGCCTCCCCTCTCCTCTGCCCTCCAGCTCCCCTGTCCTCTGCCCTCCAGCCTCTTCTGTCCTCTGCCCTCCAGCCTCCCCTCTCCTCTTCCCTCCAACCTCCCCTCTGCCCTCCCGCATACCCTCTCCCCTCCCGCCTACCCTCTCCCCTCCAGCCTCCGCTCTCCCCTCCAGCCTCCCCTGTCCTCCGCCCTCCAGCCTCCCCTGTCCTCTGCCCTCCAGCCTCCCCTCCAGCCTCCGCTCTCCCCTCCAGCCTCTGCTCTGCCCTCCAGCCTCCGCTCTGCCTTCCAGCCTCCGCTCTGCCCTCCAGCCTCTGCTCTGCCCTCCAGCCTCTGCTCTCCCCTCCAGCCTCCGCTCTCCCCTCCAGCCTCCGCTCTGCCCTTCAGTCTCCGCTCTGCCCTCCAGCCTCCGCTTCGCCCTCCAGCCTCCCCTCTCCTCTGCCCTCCTTCCTCCCCTGTCCTCTGCCCTCCAGCCTCCGCTCTGCCCTCCAGCCTCCGCTCTGCCCAGCAGCCTCTGCTCTGCCCTCCAGCCTCCGCTCTGCCCTCCAGCCTCCCCTGTCCTCTGCCCTCCAGCCTCCCCTGTCCTCTGCCCTCCAGTCTCCCCTGTCCTCCAGCCTCCCTTGTCCTCCAGCCTCCCCTGTCCTCTGCCCTCCAGCCTCCCCTGTCCTCTGCCCTCCAGCCTACCCTGTTTTCTGCCTTCCAGCCTCCCCTGTCCTCTGCCCTCCAGCCTCCCCTCTCCTCTGCCCTCCAACCTCTCCTCCCCTCTCTTCTGCCCTCCAGCCTCCCCTGTCCTCTGCCCTCCAGCCTCCCCTGTCCTCTGCCCTCCAGCCTCCCCTGTCCTCTGCCCTCCAGACTTCCCTGTCCTCTGCCCTCCAGCCTCCCTGTCCTCTGCCCTCCAGCCTCCCCTGTCCTCTGCCCTCCAGCCTCCCCTGTCCTCTGCCCTCCAGCCTCCCTCTCCTCTGCCCTCCAGCCTCCCCTCTCCTCTGCCCTCCAGCCTCCCCTGTCCTCTGCCCTCCAGCCTCCCCTCTCCTCTGCTCTCCAGCCTCCCCTCTCCTCTGCCCTCCAACCTCCCCTCTGCCCTCCCGCATACCCTCTCCCCTCCCGCCTACCCTCTCCCCTCCAGCCTCCACTCTCCCCTCCTGCCTCCCCTGTCCTCTGCCCTCCAGCCTCCCATGTCCTCTGCCCTCCAGCCTCCGCTCTCCCTCCAGCCTCTGCTCTGCCCTCCAGCCTCCGCTCTGCCTTCCAGCCTCCGCTCTGCCCTCCAGCCTCTGCTCTGCCCTCCAGCCTCTCCTCTCCCCTCCAGCCTCCGCTCTCCCGTCCAGCCTCCGCTCTGCCCTTCAGTCTCCGCTCTGCCCTCCAGCCTCCGCTCTGCCCTCCAGCCTCCCCTCTCCTCTGCCCTCCTTCCTCCCCTGTCCTCTGCCCTCCAGCCTCCGCTCTGCCCTCCAGCCTCCGCTCTGCCCAGCAGCCTCCGCTCTGCCCTCCAGCCTCCGCTCTGCCCTCCAGCCTCCCCTGTCCTCTGCCCTCCAGCCTCCCCTGTCCTCTGCCCTCCAGTCTCCCCTGTCCTCCAGCCTCCCTTGTCCTCCAGCCTCCCCTGTCCTCTGCCCTCCAGCCTCCCCTGTCCTCTGCCCTCCAGCCTACCCTGTCCTCTGCCTTCCAGCCTCCCTGTCCTCTGCCCTCCAGCCTCCCCTCTCCTCTGCCCTCCAACCTCCCCTCCCCTCTCTTCTGCCCTCCAGCCTCCCCTGTCCTCTGCCCTCCAGCCTCCCCTGTCCTCTGCCCTCCAGCCTCCCCTGTCCTCTGCCCTCCAGCCTCCCCTGTCCTCTGCCCTCCAGCCTCCCCTGTCCTCTGCCCTCCAGCCTCCCCTCTCCTCTGCCCTCTTCACCCCTCCAGCTTCCGCTCTCCTCACCTCTCCTCACCCCTCCAGCCTCCGCTCTCCTCACCCCTCCATATGCAATGTACAGTATGTGTATATATGTGTGTATGTACTCACTTCCGTCACTTTGTCCGCACTTCCCTCACTTTGTCCACACTTCCCTCACTTTGTCCGCACACATACACACACACTCCGCTATAGTTAGCAACAGCCCTGCATCAGCCGCCTGGATCCTCAGTCGACATGTCGCCACCCCCCAACTACTGGATCCAATATAGCGTCCAAGAAGTGTCGCCAAACTTCCCGGACACCATATTGGATCCAGTCGTCCGCGGGTGGCGACATGTCGACTCAGGATCCAAGCGGCGAGGAAGACGCAGTGTCGGTGCTAACTATAGTGGAGTGTGTGTGTGTGTTATGTATGTATGTGTGTGTGTGCTGACCACTCTGCCCACGCCGCTGCGCTGACCACTCTGCCCACGGCGCTGCGCTGACCACTCTGCCCACGCCGCTGCGCTGACCACTCTGCCCACGCCGCTGCGCTGACCACTCTGCCCACGCCGCTGCGCTGACCACTCTGCCCACGCCACTGTGCTGACCAATCTCACCGCACTCACTGCTAACCACTGAGCCACCGCACTCACTGCTAACCACTGAGCCACTGCACTCACTGCTAACCACTGAGCCACCGCACTCACTGCTAACCACTGAGCCACCGCACTCACTGCTAACCACTGAGCCACCGCACTCACTGCTAACCACTGAGCCACCGCACTCACTGCTAACCACTGAGCCACCGCACTCACTGCTAACCACTGAGCCACCTGTATACACACAATTCATTTCACCGCACTCCCCTAACTATTAGTAAATAGACTATATAGGGATTCTAGACTACCCGATTCTTTAGAATCGGGCCGCCATCTAGTATAGTATATGGGCCTGTGTGTGTATAGTATATGGACCTGTGTGTGTATATAGTATGTGCGCCTCTGTGTGTATAGTATTTGGACCTGTGTGTATAGTATATCTGCCTGTGTATACAGTTAGGGCCAGAAATATTTGGACAGTGACACAATTTTCGCGAGTTGGGCTCTGCATGCCACCACATTGGATTTGAAATGAAACCTCTACAACAGAATTCAAGTGCAGATTGTAACGTTTAATTTGAAGGGTTGAGCAAAAATATCTGATAGAAAATGTAGGAATTGTACACATTTCTTTACAAACACTCCACATTTTTGGAGGTCAAAAGTAATTGGACAAATAAACATAACCCAAACAAAATATTTTTATTTTCAATATTTTGTTGTGAATCCTTTGGAGGCAATCACTGCCTTAAGTCTGGAACCCATGGACATCACCAAACGCTGGGTTTCCTCCTTCTTAATGCTTTGCCAGGCCTTTACAGCCGCAGCCTTCAGGTCTTGCTTGTTTGTGGGTCTTTCCGTCTTAAGTCTGGATTTCAGCAAGTGAAATGCATGCTCAATTGGGTTAAGATCTGGTGATTGACTTGGCCATTGCAGAATGTTCCACTTTTTTGCACTCATGAACTCCTGGGTAGCTTTGGCTGTATGCTTGGGGTCATTGTCCATCTGTACTATGAAGCGCCGTCCAATCAACTTTGCAGCATTTGGCTGAATCTGGGCTGAAAGTATATCCCGGTATACTTCAGAATTCATCCGGCTACTCTTGTCTGCTGTTATGTCATCAATAAACACAAGTGACCCAGTGCCATTGAAAGCCATGCATGCCCATGCCATCACGTTGCCTCCACCATGTTTTACAGAGGATGTGGTGTGCCTTGGATCATGTGCCGTTCCCTTTCTTCTCCAAACTTTTTTCTTCCCATCATTCTGGTACAGGTTGATCTTTGTCTTATCTGTCCATAGAATACTTTTCCAGAACTGAGCTGGCTTCTTGAGGTGTTTTTCAGCAAATTTAACTCTGGCCTGTCTATTTTTGGAATTGATGAATGGTTTGCATCTAGATGTGAACCCTTTGTATTTACTGTCATGGAGTCTTCTCTTTACTGTTGACTTAGAGACAGATACACTTACTTCACTGAGAGTGTTCTGGACTTCAGTTGATGTTGTGAACGGGTTCTTCTTCACCAAATAAAGTATGCGGCGATCATCCACCACTGTTGTCATCCGTGGACGCCCAGGCCTTTTAGAGTTCCCAAGCTCACCAGTCAATTCCTTTTTTCTCAGAATGTACCCAACTGTTGATTTTGCTACTCCAAGCATGTCTGCTATCTCTCTGATGGATTTTTTCTTTTTTTCAGCCTCAGGATGTTCTGCTTCACCTCAATTGAGAGTTCCTTTGACCGCATGTTGTCTGGTCACAGCAACAGCTTCCAAATGCAAAACCACACACCTGGAATCCACCCCTGACCTTTTAACTACTTCATTGATTACAGGTTAACGAGGGAGACTCCTTCAGAGTTAATTGCAGCCCTTAGAGTCCATTGTCCAATTACTTTTGGTCCCTTGAAAAAGAGGAGGCTATGCATTACAGAGCTATGATTCCTAAACCCTTTCTCCGATTTGGATGTGGAAACTCTCATATTGCAGCTGGGAGTGTGCACTTTCAGCCCATATCTAATATATAATTGCCGTAGCGCACTTCCGTCATATTCGGCGCTACTTCCGTCGTCGTGGACGTGGCTGCCAAACGGAAGTGCGCTATGGCAACTATGTATTAGAATATAGTGAAGCTACTCCTGGCCGTGCTCCCTGCCTGCTCACCCCCCGCCTGTCACAACACTTCCCCCCGCTGCCCCATCACCCCCTGTCTGTCACCATAGCCCCCCTCCACTGCCCATTCACCCCCAGCCTATCACCACTCTCCGATCGCCCCACCCCACTCTCCGGTCACCCCCTTCCCCCACCCCCGACTCTTACCACAGCTCCCTCCAGCCAGCCGCGATCTCTTTTCATGGGGCTTCAGGACCTCTGATGACGTCACGATGATGGGTGGAGTCACAGATCACATGACCGTTACGTCATCAAAGGTCCTGTCCCGATCTAACCTACTCTGCCTACTCATTCCCCTGCGCTGCACACTCACCCACGATCTGCTCCCTCACCCCCCGCTCTGCCCACTGACCCCCACTCTGCCCCTGACCCTGCTCTGCCTACTCACCCCCACTCTGACCACTGACCCCCCAACTCTGCCCACTGACCCCCCAACTCTTCCCCCTGACCCCCTCTTTGCCCCCTCACCCCCACTCTGCCCACTGACCCCCACTCTGCCCACTGACCCCCACTCTGCCCCTGACCCTGCTCTGACCACTCACCCCTACTCTGACCACTCACCCCCCTACTCTGCCCACTGACCCCCCAACTCTTCCCCCTGACCCCCTCTCTGCCCCCTCACCCCCACTCTGCCCACTGACCCCCACTCTGCCCCTGACCCCCACTCTGCCCCTGAACCCCACTCTGCCCCTGACCCCCACTCTGACCACTCACCCCCACTCTGACCACTCACCCCCACTCTGACCACTCACCCCCCTACTCTGCCCACTGACCCCCCAACTCATCCCCCTGATCCCCTCTCTGCCTCCTCACCCCCACTCTGCCCACTGACCCCCACTCTGCCCCTGACCCCCACTCTGACCACTGACCCCCACTCTGACCACTGACCCCCACTCTGCCCCTGACCCTGCTCTGACCACTGACCCCCTACTCTGCCCACTGACCCCCCAACTCTTCCCCCTGACCCCCTCTCTGCCCCCTCACCCCCACTCTGCCCACTGACCCCCACTCTGCCCACTGACCCCCACTCTGCCCACTGACCCCCACTCTGCCCACTGACCCCCCAACTCTTCCCCCTGACCCCCTCTCTGCCCCCTCACCCACACTCTGCCCACTGACCCTGCTCTGCCCACTCATCCTGCTCTGCCCACTCACCCCCACTCTCTGCCCACTCACCCCCTCTCTCCTCCCTGACCCCCTCTCTGCCCACAGACCCCAGCTCTGCCTAGTCACCCTGCTGTGACTACTGATTATGCCCACTGACCCCTGCTCTGCCCAATGACTCTGCCCACTAACCCCTGCTCTGCCCACTCATCCCCCACTCTGCCCACTCACCCCCGCTTTGCCCACTGACCCCCAGCTCATCGATTTCCCAGCCAACGACAGGTCCTGTCCTGGAAGCTACAAGACAGGTGGAGCGAGCCACCGGAGGGTAAGTATCCTCACTGAGGTTTTTTTTTTTTTATTATCACCATGAAGTTGCGGGGGAGAGGGGGGGGCTGGCCCAGAGGGAGGGGGGCCGCACAGAGTGGAGGCCCACAAGGACGGGGGACGCGGGGAGCGGAGGGGGTCAGGAGGAGCGCCTCCATCCTGCCCCCGTATCCATCCTGCCCCCCCGACACCATCCTGCCCCCCCCAACATCCTGCCCTGCCGCCTCCATCCTCCCCCCCGCCACCATCCTGCCCTGCCGTCTCCATCCTGCCCCGCCTTCTCCATCCTGCCTCGCTCGGTCCATCCTGCGCCACTCACCTCCATCCTGCCCCTCCGGCTCCATCCTGCCCCTCCGGCTCCATCCTGCTCCGCCCCCACCATCCTGCTCCGCCACCCTCCATCCTGCCCCGCTCGCTCCATCCTGCCCCGCTCGCTCCATCCTGCCCCGCTCGCTCCATCCTGCCCTGCTCGCTCCATCCTGACCCCCGCTGTTCTTGCTCCCCCGGCTCCATCCTGCCCTCCCGCTTGCTCCATCCTAACCCCACTTCCTCCATTCTGCTCATCTGGCTCCATCCTGCTACTCCCACTCCATCCTGCTCAATCCTGCCCCTTCGGCTTCATCCTGCTCCTCCGGCTCCATCCTGCCCCGCTCGATCCATCCTGTGCCCACTCACCCCTGCTCTGCTCACTCATTTTTCCCACTAACCCCTGCTGTGCCTACTAACTGTGCCCACTGACCCCTGCTCTGCCCAATCACTCTACCCACTAACCCCTGCTCTGACCACTGAACCCCCAATCCTGCTCACTGACCCTGCTCTGCCCATTGACCCCCCACTCTGCCCACTCACCCCCGCTCTGCCCACTGACCCTGGTCTGACCCCCCCCTCTGGCTACTGACCATGCCCACTCACCCCAGCTCTGCCCACAGACCCCAGCTCTGCCTACTCACCCTCCTCTGACTACTGATTATGCCCACTGACCCCTGCTCTGCCCAATGACTGTGCCCACTAACCCCTGCTCTGCCCACTGATCCCCCACTCTGCCCACTCACCCCTGCTTTGCCCACTGACCCCAAGCTGATCGGATTCCCAGCCAACGACAGGTCCTGTCCTGGAAGCTACAAGACAGGTGGAGCGAGCCGCCGGAGGGTAAGTATCCTCACTGAGGTTTGTTTTTTTTACTAGCTGTGAGCCCGATTCTAAAGAATTGGGAGTCTAGAATCTGTATGCAGGACTGAATCGCAGATTGTGAAGGAACATCTGCAGGATACCCAGGCAGCTCAAAGAGCCAAGCATAATAGAACGGCCACAGTCCGGTCCTTTAATCCGGGGGATCGAGTGTTAGTATTGGTACCCACTGCGGAAAGTAAATTCCTAGCTAAGTGGCAAGGTCCCTACGAAAAGGTTGGGGAAGTGTATTACAAGGTGGTTTTGCCCTGAGGAAGCAGCAGGTCCTGCTGTGAAACGCGTTGGCTCAATAAAATGGACATCAAACATACCCTTCCTGCTTTGTGGTCTGCGTGGAATCTAAACCTGGGCTTTTTTTCTACACTACTGGATTTCTCCCTCATCAGGTGTCTGCAGCGACCAGGATAACAAGGCTCTTGCAGTTTGTTGAGACTCACACAACCCAAAAAGGTGAGTCACACTAATCGGGGGGCTTTGAATTATCATCATAGATAAAACCCTATGTGCGCTCCCTTCTCTCTGCGTTTCTGTAATGACTTTCGGAGGTTAAACGAAGTGTCAAAGTTCGACCTTCATCCAATGCTCTGGGTGAACGAGCTGATTGAGAGACTGGGACAGGCAAAATACTTCACAACGCTCGACCTGACCAAAGGGTTCTGGCAGGTACTGCTGATGGAGTCAGCAAAAGAAAAGATCAATTTTGTCATCCCTGAGGGTCTCTATCACTATGTCGTCTTGCCTTTTAGGTTACATGGAGCTCCAGCCACATTCCAAAGGCTGATGGACATAGTGCTGGCACCACATCAAAAGTATGCATCAGCATATTTGGATGACATAATTTTCTATAGTGCTGAATGGCATACCCACTTGGTTCAGGTACAAACAGTGGTGAATTCGCTCAGAACTGCCAGTCTGACAGCCAGTCCAAAAAAATGTGCAGAGGGACTCCAGGAAGCCTGCTACTTGGGGTACGTGATAGGCCAAGGGGTGATTAAGCCACAAATCAATAAAATTAAATATTCACAATTGGTCCCGACCCCTTACCATGAAGTAGGTATGGGCTATCCTTGGTATCGTTGGGTATTATAGAAGCTTTGTTCCCAATTTCGCTGGGTTGTCGGCACCATTGACAGATCTTCAGAAAGGAAAAAAGTCTGTCATGGTTCACTGGAATCCTCAGGCTGAGGAGTCCTTCCAGGCATTGAAGGGGGTCCTGTGCGGACAGCCTGTTCTCACCAACCCTGACTTCTGAAAGGGAGTTTATAGTGCAGACAGATGCCTCTGAGGTAGGTTTGATAGCAGTGCTATCTCAAGAGGTGAATGGAGAGGAGCACCCCGTCACCTACTTGAGTAGGAAACTCACCCCGCCAGAGAGGAACTATAGCATAGTGGAGAAGGAATATCTAGCCATAAAGTGGGCTTTGGAATCCCTGCGCTATTACCTGTTGGGGCGACTGTTTCGCTTGGTGACTGACCACTCCCCGTTGGTTTGGATGTGTAACACGAAGAAGAGGAATGCTAGGGTCACCCGGTGGTTCCTCTGACTGCAGAACTTAAGTTTTTCTGTGGAACACCGTGCGGGGAGGTTGCAAGGTAATGCAGATGCCCTGTCTAAGGGACCCTGTATGGTGGCTGGTGTTCAATCTCACAAGTTTGAACAGAAGGGGGGGTATGTGAGGAAGTGACCGGTGTCATCTATGAAGGTCAATATGTATCTCCCAGAATGTTCTCTGAAACCTTATAAGGCCCGCTCGAGTCTTCCTCCATTCCGGGTTTTCCATCACTCTCATATCCAGGAATGTGTTTAAAATCGGACTTGCAGCACAGGGCAGGGCTCTCAGTTGGAGTCAGGTGGACAGAGCAGAAGCAGCTCTGTGTGCTGGCTGTGTGCCATTTAACCCATCCTTGCAGCATGAACATGGCCCTTTCAAAGGCACTCGGCCAAGACAGACCCTAGCAGCAGTGTAGAGACTTTGCTGGACTGTGGTAACAGGATGGAACCGGCTGCATCCTGGGTCTCAAAAGGTCTGTAATAACCTGGACTGGTAAATAAATTGTGTACTGTGTGAACAAGTGCCTGGGTCACTGCCTCATGTCTTGCCTAACCAACACTGCTATCACACAATATACAGTTGTGGCCAAAAGTATTGACACCCCTGCAATTCTGTCAGATAATACTCAGTTTCTTCCTGAAAATGATTGCAATCACAAATTCTTTGGTATCTTCATTTAATTTGTCTTCAATGAAAAAACACAAAAAGAATTGTCCTAAAGCCAAATTGGATCTAATTCCACACCAAACATAAAAAAGGGGGTGGACAAAAGTATTGGCACTGTTAGAAAAATCATCTGATGCTTCTCCAATTTGTGTAATTAACAGCACCTGTAACTTACCTGTGGCACCTAACAGGTGTTGGCAATAACTAAATCACACTTGCAGCCAGTTGACATGGATTAAAGTTGGGTCAACCTCTGTCCTGTGTCCTTGTGTTTACCACATTGAGCATGGAGAAAAGAAAGAAGACCAAAGAACTATCAGAGGACTTGAGAAACCAAATTGTGAGGAAGCATGAGCAATCTCAAGGTTACAAGTCCATCTCCAAAGACCTGAATGTTCCTCTGTCTACCATGCGCAGTGTCATCAAGACGTTTACAGCCCATGGCACTGTGGCTAACCTCCCTAGATGTGGACGGAAAAGAAAAATTGATGAGAGATTTCAACGCAAGATTGTGCGGATAGTGGATAAAGAACCTCGACTAACAGCCAAACAAGTTCAAGCTTCCCTGAAGTCCGAGGGTACAACAGTGTCAACCCATACTATCCGTTGGCGTCTGAATGAAAAGGGACTGTATGGTAGGAGACCCAGGAAGACCCCACTTCTTACCCCGAGACATAAAAAAGCCAGGCTGAAGTTTGCCAAATCTTACCTGAGAAAGCAGAAAATGTTTTTGAAGAATGTTCTGTGGTCAGATGAGACAAAAGTAGAGCTTTTTGGGCAAAGGCATCAACATAGAGTTTACAGGAGAAAAAAAGAGGCAAACATGGCGGAGGTTCCCTGATGTTTTGTGGTTGCTTTGCTGCCTCTGGCACTGAACTGCTTGACCATGTGCATGGCATTATGAAGTCTGAAGACTACCAACAAATTTTGCAGTATAATGTAGGGCCCAGTGTGAGAAAGCTGGGTCTCCCTCAGAGGTCATGGGTCTTCCAGCAGGACAATGACCCAGAACACACTTCAAAAAGCACTAGAAAATGGTTTAAGAGAAAGCACTGGAAACTTCTAAGGTGGTCAGCAATGAGTCCAGACCTGAATCCCATAGAACACCTGTGGAGAGATCTAAAAATGGCAGTTTGGAGAAGGCACCCTTCAAATATCAGGGACCTGGAGCAGTTTGCCAAAGAAGAATGGTCTAAAATTCCAGCAGAGCATTGTAAGAAACTCATTGATGATTACCGGAAGCCGTTGATCGCGGTTATTTTGGCTAAAGGTTGTGCAACCAAGTATTAGGCTGAGGGTGCCAATACTTTTGTCTGGCCCATTTTTGGAGTTTTGTGTGAAATGATCAATGTTTTGCTTTATGCTTCATTCTCTTTTGTGTTTTTTCATTGAAGACAAATTAAATGAAGATAATAATACCAAAGAATTTGTGATTGCAATCATTTTCAGGAAGAAACTGAGTATTATCTGACAGAATTGCAGGGGTGTCAATACTTTTGGCCACAACTGTATATATATATTTTTTTTTTCACATATATACACATACGTGTGTTGTACATAAATATATACTTTCAGTCAAGTTACTAAACAATCCACCTTTTAAAGTAATCCATATTTACAATATTTTTTTTACAAGTCTATCTGTACATAAAAAGTCAAAATCCCATTAAATACCAGTGCTTTGAAGAAAAGAAGTGGAAGTAATGATTGTTAACATAAAAAAGTATGCCCATATGTGCACGTAATGGAACATAAAAGATGACAAAATGAAATTTAACAAAATAAATAGATACAAGGTTGTTATTTTCCTCTCCTTGAATAAAATGTCTTTTATCTGTGTCAGTTTAAGACATCAAGATTTAGAAAAGAACACAAAAGTTCTTTGTGGTATGAAATGATAAAAGCAAAGCATGAAATAAAATGATATGGACAGAGCCTTTTCACACAACACTAAACAGATTTAGCCTTTGTATACAGATTAAATATGTTTTTCCACATTAGTCATGTGAGAGATGTTTCCTTGCCCTATACTAGTACACATGTTACTTCCAGTGATACTGTGCCTAATTATAGGGTTCATTGAAAAACTCTTACTGACATCATACTATTGAAGATATACTCGAAAAGTTGATGTTCAAAGAACTGTGCATCAATCTGACAAAATAATAATGGGTTTCTTAGAGGATGTTGACGGCATTGTAGTTATTGTTTTTGCTATAATACTAGCACAATCTTGAAACTGTACTATATCTGTTCACTATAGATTAGAATTGCAATTGATAGATTAATTGGACTCTTATAAAATTCGATCTAATTTTATCTTGGTTACCTGCACCATTGTTTTTAGTGAGTGAACTCAAAAACACTGATTGTACAGTATACGATAATTGTTAGGACAATATTAATGTAAAGGCAATGACCACATAATAATTTGAGGATTGTGAACCAGTAATAAATGAACCATAAATTAGGCCTTATTCAGACGTCAGCATTTTTCACAAACATATAAAATGGTATGTATGCCATCAGTGTTATGGATTTGAGTGTCATCTGTATTTTGTCAGTGTGCCATCAGAATTTCGACAATGTGTCATCAGTATTGTGGATCTGAGTGTCATCAGTGTTTGGTCATTGTGTCATCTCTATTTGATCAGTGTGTTAACTCTATTTGATCAATGTGTCATCAGTGTTTGGTCAGTGTGTCATCTCTATTTGATCAGTGTGTCATCAGTGTTTGGTTAGTGTGTCATCTGTGTTTGGTCTGTGTGTCATTAGCGTTTGGTCAGTTTGTCATTAGTATGTACCAATAGTATTTGGTCAGTGTGCCACTGTTACTTGGTCAGTGTGTCACTAGTGTATGATCAGTGTGTCATCAGTGTTTTTTCAGTGTGTCATTAGTGTTTGATCAGTGTGTCATCTCTATTTGATCAGTGTTTCATCAGTGTTTGGTTATTGTGTCATCAGTCTTTGGTCCGTGTGCCATTAGCATTTGGTCAGTTTGTCATTAGTATGTACCAATAGTATTTAGTCAGTGTGCAATTCGTGTTTGGTCAGTGTGTCACTAGTGTATGATCAGTGTGTCATCAGTGTTTGGTCAGTGTGTCATCAGTATTGTGGATCTGAGTGTCATCAGTGTTTGGTCAGTGTGTCATCTCTATTTGATCACTGTGTCATCAGTCTTTGGTCCGTGTGTCATTAGCATTTGGTCAGTTTGTCATCAGTATTTTCCAATAGTATTTGGTCAGTGTGCAATAAAACTGCTAGGGACTGCCTCGGTCAGGGTAACCGTGACGAAGTGAGGCAGCTTGCAGTATATTTTTTTGCAAAAAACGTACAGACCAATAGCCCTGTTTTTCATACTTTTTTGATAGCACTTGCTAAAAACTGGAAAAAAATACTTTTTATTATAACAGAGATCTTTTTGTGTGATTCCTGTGCGGTCCTGTGTGGTCAGTGTTATTATAGTGCCATTAGGTTCCATGGCGCTTTACATGTGTAAGGGCAGACAAGGACAAGAACATAAAATGACAATTGAATCATACAGGTACAGTAGGGCAGAGGATCATGCCCACAAGGGCTCACAGTCTATAGAGTGTCATCAGTGTTTGTTCATTGCGTCATTAGTGTTTATTCAGTGTTTCATCAATGTTTGGTCAATGTACCATTAGTGTTTGGTCATTGTGTCATTAGTGTTTGGTCAGTGTGTCATTACTATATATCATTAGTATTTAGTCAGTGTGCCATCAGTGTTTGGTCATTATGTCATCAGTGTTTGGTCATTGTGTCATTAGTGTATGGTCAGTGTGTCATTAGTATGTATTACAGTCACTGCATTAAGAATTGCGATCGGCACTGCAGAGGGCTACGAGACTTTTCACCTTTATTAGAAGTCAAGCTGTTTGGCAGTGTATGGGTGCACTAGGGTGTGCTCACTTAAAGGAAGGCAAACATACTAATCCCATAATCATAGAAAGAAAGGGCATTCACAAATTTTCGTGCTGAAGTTCACTTTTTATTCCAATACAGTTCCTAAGACCAGCTGAAGTGCCAGACAGGCACGAAATGAGCCGTTGTCCGCCATATCACACCCCCCTCCCTGCCATCCATGTAACGGTACCAGAATAAAAAGTGAACTGCAGCACGAAAATGGGTGAGTGCCCTTTCTTGAACAGTGTGTCATCAGTGTTTGGTCATTGTGCCATTAGTGTATGGTCAGTGGGTTATTAGTATGTATTATTAGTATTTGGTCAGGATGTCATCAGTGTTTGTTCAGTGTGTTATAGCTGTTTTGTCAGAATGTGAACAGTGTTTGGTCAGTGTGTCATCAGTTTTTTTTACAGATGGACATACAGTATAAATAAATTACAAAACTTTCTATTCATTACAATGTTAATCACGGACAGCACACACATGTGCTGTCTGTAATATTCTTGGACCAATACACTTGTATTTCCACTTTCCATCTGTGCTAGAAGAAAAAAAATGAACATGTCTCTGTGATTTTTGTATGACACACGGTTCATGAAAAAAACATTGATGTGTGAATAGCAGCAAAGATTTAATAAAAACATATTCTATCTATGAAAAACATGGATATGTGAATAAGGCCTCAATCAAAAGAATATATCCTGATTTGCTGATATCTAAGATTACTAAAAGTAAATTATTATAATAATTAAAATACATATAAAGCATAGTTTACATTACATCTGAATCTTCTGTGAGACATTAATGTCCTTAGTATAGAAGAGCAAAACTGAACTGTAAAGTTCATTGTTCGTACTGAACAATGGGTGTCTGGGGCTTGGAGTCGAACAAGGACAAAAAATAGAGTCTGTGTCTGAGTATTATTTATATGTTAATAAAGTTTGTTGAAAGGCTGCAGTACAGCCAATCAGCAGACTTTATTACATGCGTAAGATGACTGTACACTGCAGTGAACAATGAGGATTAAAAAAAAATGGCGTGGGCTCATGCCTATTTTTAATAACAAGAGCAGGTAAAACAGACAGCTGTAGGCTGCAACTCACAGCTGTCTGCTTCACCTTGGCTCATTATCAAAAAAGAAAAGGTATCCCATGCTGTTTATTCTAATTATTTATTTAAATGTAAAAATACACAGGATTGGGCTCTGCCCTATTTTTGATAACCAGCCAAGGTAAAGCAGATATCTGAAGCTGGTATTATCAGAGTGGAAAGAGCTATGGTTATTTGGCCCTTACCAGACTAAATATACCAACCTGCAACTGCCCAGGATTGGTGCATCTATTAGATGTGCCAATTCTAATACTTAACCCAACCCTTCCCAATTGCCCTGGTGCAGTGGCAATTGGGGTAATCGGTTAATGTCATTGATGTCAGCTGTCAATAGACAGGTGACATCAAGCCCTGGTGGTAGTAATGGATAGGCATCTATTAAACAACCTCCTTACTAACATGGTAAGTGTAAAGGTAAAAAAGATACAGACACAGGGGAAACAAAGTTTATTTGAATAAAGACTTCCTACATGCCCTCATTCACTAATTTATTACTTCAAATAAATCCTGTAAGTCCCAATGTAATCCAAAGAGTAATGTTCCATGATGCCTATCAATTCCTATGGAGATCCGTCCAGAAAAATATCTCAGAACAATGCTCCAGAGGTCACTGCCAGTTAATTGCAGGCACAAGCGTGAGAAATTCTGTACATACCGCTAATCGGCAGTGACCTCTGTAGCCTCACTCTGAGGACTTTCTCAGAACAAATCTCTATAGGAATCAATGAATGTTGTGGGACATGTTGTGGAAGTAATAAATTGGTGAATGAAGGTATGTAGGGGAGTCTTTATTCAAAAACTTTTTTTCCCCTGTGTATATCCCTCTTCTTTTAACTCGTTACTTGTTGAGTTAGTAATGATGGTGTCTGATAGACTCTTATCCATTACTAACGCTAGGGCTTGATGTCAGCAACTGTCAATTCACAGCTGACATCAACCCCATTATCCTATTACCACAATTGCCACTGGCCTAAGGCAATCAGGAAGACCTGGGTAAAGCTCCAGAATTGACGCCTTTAATTCAGTGCCCCACTTCTGGGGTAGCAGTGGGCTGATATATTTAGGCTTGAAAGAGCCAAATAACCACAGTCCTTCCAGCCCTGATAATACCAGCTCCCAGCTGTCTGCTTTACTTTGTCTGGTTATCAAAAATAGGTGGGAGCCTATGTAATTTATTATTTATTCCCTATCCACATTTGTTTGCAGAGCAATAGCTCCTGTTTTGCTTCTTTTTGCAGCCCCCTAGCCCTTACTACGAACAGAAATGTTGGTCCTCATTTACTTGTATGGGATTTGGTGTCAAGTCTGGAAATTGAACCAAACCAATCCCGAACCAAAATTTTTCTTAAAGTCTGACCAAACAAAGCAAACCTGAACATCCATGGGTCCGATTATCGTTTGTCTTAACATTACCTCATATATGTTCCTACACCCCACCAAAGGAAGGATTTGATCTGATTGGTACAATGAAAAGATAAACGTATGGTGCTTAGTGGAGTGGTATAATGCAGTCGCACATTAGGCGAAGGCAGCTTCTTCTTCTGTCCTCTTGTGCTATAATGTCAGTACATTAAGTATTTTGTAACCAAACCATTCTCAATTAAAGAGCACCACATGACATACAGCAAATACAAAATAAATAAAAATACTTAGACATTAAAGTTGATGCTCCAGTGAGATACAAATGTTTTTGCTTTCGATATAACTTCATAGATGAATTACACCCCATTATACTGAAGGATACAGCGGAGGAAAGTGTTGAACCACCCTCTATAATTTTTGAAAATTTTTGGAGAACAGGAGAATTTCCAGAGTACTGGAGAAGAGACAATGTTGTCCCTACCGTCAAAAAGACAAAGAAAGTGGACCAATAGAACTATAGGCCTGTGATTAAACAACATGTAAGCAAGTATCTGGATGAGAGTGAAGTGATTAACCAAAGCCAGCATGAGTTTATAACTAATAAGTCACGTCAGACTAACTTAATTGCCTTCTATGACAGAATCACTGACTGTATGGATCAGAGAAATGCATTAGATATAGTATATCTTGACTTCAGCAAAGCATTTGACAAAGTTTCTTATACCACTCTTAATGAAAAAATGATGAAGTATGGAATGGACAAGGCATCTTTTAGGTGGATTCGTAACTGGCTTAGTGATCGGACTCCAAGAGTGGTCAAAAATGGCTGCACATCCAGTTGGAAGAATGTCTTAAGTGGGGTACCACAGGGCTCTGTCCTGGGCCCTGTGTTGTTCAATATCTTTATCAATGATTTAGATGAACGAATTGAGGTTAAACTGATTTAATATGCTGATGACACAAAGCTAACAGGGATAGCTAATACAAGAGAAGGAAGATGTGTATGGGAGAGATAAAAAGACAATTAGAGGAGGAAGAGGTTTATCAAAAATTGGATAGAGACACGACATATGACATTCAGAAACAAATTACGGAGGTTCTAATTTCTGCAAAAGTTGGGGGAATTATAGATGAAGATATTTATGATTTTTTGATAGTGAAATTCCCAATAACACCTGTACTGTATATAGTACCTAAAATTCATAATATATTGAATAAGCCGCCAAGGAGGCCCATAGTGACGGGGATAGGATCCATTTTTAGTAATTTAGGGATTTTTTTGGATAAAGTAATGACCCCTCTTGCATCAGCCGCTAAATCTTATATAATGGACACAGGAGCGTTTCTGCATAAACTGAAAGAATTAAAAACAGATGAAAAGAGTATTTTGGTGTAATTCAATGTAACCTCCCTCTATACATCTATTGATCATACAAGGGGAGTAACAGCGGTTACAATGGTTATAACATTATTGGAGATACTGTATGTCTAAAATCAATTTATTTTCTATTTGGGTATACCTTTCATAAACAGTTAAGAGGTACCACAATGGGGGCCCATATGGCATGTGCATATGCCAATAAGGTAATGAGAGCCCTAGAGGAGGAACACATCTATGTATCCCACCACTACAATAATGTAGTACAGTGGTGGAGATACATAGATGATGTGTTCCTTCTCTGGAAAGGAAGCACAACAGAGTTACAAGAATTTTTTCATCAGGTAAATACAATTGATGAGACACGATGGTACAGTCTAACACAATCACAGTTTCTTGATGTGAATATGCACTTAAATAAAGGCAAATTAAGTACATCTTTGCATGTGAAGCCCACAGACAGAAACAAACTTTTGCATTTCCAGAGCCAGCATCCTGCTAGTATGAGAAAAGCCATACATAGGGGGCAGATTAAAAGAGTCCAGAGAATAGTCAGTGATGAATATGAAAGACAGATAACGATAGATGCATTATTGAAAAAGTTTGAACAGAGAGGATACCCTAGAAAATTACTAGCACAGTAAAGAAATATGGTAGAAACAGAAAAGTTAAGGGACATCAAAAAGAGAATCCCTGTGGTGACAACATTTACAGATGAGTCCAGTAAAATTGAAAAAATAATTAAAAGAAATATGGAGATTTAGCCAATAGGTTGCTGGAGATTGAGGAGTTTAGAAATCACCCATTATTCTCTCACAGGAGGGGAAAGAACCTGAAAGACAGGTTAGTAAAATCAGATATAGGTAGTTTGAGAAAGGATGTACAGCAGACTATAACAGGAATGCAAAAGGAGGGCTGTTATCCCTGTGTGGGATGTATACATTGTAATCATATGCTGAAAGGTAGTCGTTTTGAACACAAAGGAAGGACATATGACATTAAGCACTTTCTTACATGTGGTTCAGATTATGTAATATGCATTCTGGAGTGTCCTTGCAAACTTCTGTATGTAGGAGAAACGACCCTTGAATTTAGAACGAGAATGAATGAGCACAGATATAGCATTAGAAAGAAGATAAATAATTTACCAGTACTGAAACATTTCACGGAGGCCGGACATGGGGAGAAAGACTTGAAGAATTATTGATACAGTCCCACAACCCAGAAGGGGAGGAGATAGGATTAAATTATTGAAGGAGAGGGAATTACGATGGATAAAAGAACTAGGTTGCCCTCAAACCGGAGGGATTAAATGAGGATTATAAATTAAATGTAGCCCTGTAATATGCGTAACCTTGGAATCAACTGTATCATATGTTTTTATACACACTATATAGCACAAGTAAGGCGTTGAATTGATCACATGAGAGTGGAATGTAACAGTCTTTTTCTTTTTCTTTTTTTATAGAGAGTCGGCCTCATAAAGACATTGGAAGTACCAGTGATTTTGTTTTTGCTTTAAATGGTTTTTCCTTAATAATTTTTTCTTTAATTTTTCTTTAACCTCCCTGGCGGTAATCTCGAGCGTATCTCGGGGTTAATTTTCGCTGCCAGAAGCGGTAACCCGAGTCAAGCTCGGGGCAAGTAGCAGAGCTGGCACAGTGGAGTTTCTTACCAGCTCCCGGTGATCCAGCGATGTCCCCGCGTGTGATCGCCGGTGAAAGCCGGTGCAAGCCCCTTCTGACTTCCTGGTTCCATCTCTGTGAGCCACAGCGGCTCATGGGAGGCGGAACTGGGCGGGAGGTTCAAATGTAAAATGTAAAAAAAGTCTAAAAGTGACACACACACTTAAAGTCAGGTGATACAGTGAAATACTGTCAGATTACATTGTATGACCTCAGATTTGACATTTGATCATCCTACACTGTCCTGCCTGCCCTTTTTGCTGTAATTTCTGCCCATCAAAGCGTCACTTTAGCATCTCCAAAGCGGATTTGGATCAGTTGAGTGACAGCGACAGCGACACAGAGCCCCTCGCAGCATTGAGCGACAGCGATAGCGATTCGTGGCAAGATTCGTAATCCGACTCTGACACTGATCAGAGAAGCGGCGACAGCGATTCTGCACCCGATCTCAGTGATGTGCGCACTTGGTGCCCTATTGATTGCGGTATGGATGACGTAGCGCCGCCAAGATTTCCGTTTACTGGATCCCCTGGGATAAAGGTAGACGTTGAGCACAATGATCCTTTGGCATACCTAAAATTATTTCTCACAGATGACGTCATTGAAAAGATCGTCACGGAGACAAATCGCTACAACGAGCAGCAATCCACTACTCTGCATAGCAAGTTTTCCAGGAACAGAAAATGGGAACCAGTGACTGAAGAGGACATCTGGAAGTTTCTGGGGCTAATACTTCTTCAGGGGGTTGTGGGGAAACCCCTGCAGAAATAGTACTGGACTGCTAATAAATTACTGGCAACCCCAACCCCATTGTTTGGTACCATAATGTCAGAGTACCAATTTTCCCTCATAATGAAGAATTTGCACTTCACCAACAACGAGGAATTTGACGAAGCCACACATCCAGCGCCAAAACTCAAGAAGATCTGGGAAGTATACCAAATGATCATAAAAAATTTCCAGCAGGCCTATGTGCCAGATAGAGACATCAGCATTGATGAAAGTCTGATGGCTTACAAGGAAGGCCTCAGCTGGATTCAATACATCGCATCCAAGAAAGCACGGTTTGGAATAAAATCCTATATGCTCTGCGAGTCTGCCACTGGCTATATATGGAATTCCGTCATATACACCGGTTAAGGAACACAATTAAACCCCAGGTACAGCGGCTATGGGATGGCAACGTCATCAGTCCTTACACTGCTTGAGGCATTGCTGAATCAGGGGTATTGTGTGACAATGGACAACTTTTACACATCACCTGAGCTGTACGAGTTTATGCTAAAACACAAGACTGATGGATATGGAACCGTTAGGGCCAACCGACGTGACCTGCCATCTATGTTTGCCAAGAAAAAACTGAAAACAGGAGAAATGGTTGCCTGGCAGAAAGGAAAGATGATGGCAATGCGTTGGCGTGACAAAATAGACATGTGCCTAATGAGTACAGTGCATAACGCCTCCGCTGCCATGGTCCACGCAAGAGGTGGGAAAGATGTCATGAAGCCACAACTTGTGATTGACTACAACACCATGGGAGGAGTCGATAGAGCCATTCAGGCGATGACATTTTATCCGGCTATGCGGAAACAAAAAAAAAATATTACAAAAAAATCTTCAGGCATCTCCTGGAACAATGCCTCTGGAATGCCTATACACTGCACAGAGGAAGGAGTGACAAGCCCCTTGTTCATTCTGACTTTATCTGGAAGGTGGCGCAGCGGTTTTTTGTGAACTACCAAACGCCATCAGTGGCCGTGAACAGATCTGGACGTCGTGCTGTTGACGTTGTAAACCCAGAACGCCTAACTGATCGTCACTTTATGGATTACATCCCATCAACTGCAAAAATGGCAGCACCTACAAGGATGTGCGTAGTTTGCTGCTCAAAGCAAGATGGCAATGGAAAAAAAATCCGAAAGGAAACCAGGTTCCATTGCCCTGATTGTGACGTCGGTCTATGTGCAGTCCCATGTTTCAAAATTTACCACACCCAGGATGTTTACTGAATTTTTTTTGTTTGACAAATTTCATTATTTCTTACATTATTGAATATAATTATTGAATAAAATTATAATATTTATTCAATTATAATTCATGATTTTATGTTTCAAACTTTATCACATCTGTAAGGTCTACTAGAGTCTTCTTTGATCAGGTTTAAGTAAGTAATTACAAAGCATTGCAGGTCTACAATACATAACACCAAATTTCCATGCAAAAAAATGGTACCACATTTAGTACAAAATTCCTGACATAATCATACCGCCAGGGAGGTTAATTGTATTATTTTGGGAATCTTGATTATACATTGTGATTATTACTACCACTCACACTATGGCATAGGCTAGGGATGAGCGAGTACCGTAGTATTCGGAATCGCTATACCCGCAACGAGTAGGTCCCAATACTCGGTACTTGTTGCGAGTATAGCGATTCCGAGTACTACTGCAAAAGTCCTGTAAAAGAGAAGAAAGGTGGTTACAAAATAAAAAAATTGGATACTCAACTTAACCGACGGCTGCACCGGGACCGGCCGATTGACATCTATGCATGGAAAAGGACCTTTTACTCTCCCAGCCAATCAGATGGCTGGGAGACATCTGGTCACTCAGATGCTGCCACATCACAATCACATGATCGCTAGCGGCCACCTGATTGGCCAGATGGCAAGGTCCTTGGTGTACCTGAGAGGACCTTGCAATCTGGCCAATCAGGTGGCCGCTAGCGATCACGTGATCGTGACGTGGTGGCATCTGTTTGGCCAGATCTCTTCCAGCCATCTGATTGGCTGGGAGAGTGAAAGGTCTTTTTCCATGCATAGACGTCCATCAGCTGGTCCCGGTGCAGCCGTCGGTTAAGGTGAGTATCCGATTTTTTTATTTTGTAACCACTTTTCTTCTCTCTTACTGGACTTTTGCAGTGTATCTATTGATACACTGCAAAAGTACTCAGTACTTGCTACTCCCGAGTAATCCTAATTTACTCGGCGAGTAGCGAGTACCCGAATACTGCTACTAATCGGCGACTAGCCAAATAGTAGCGAGTAGACTCGCTCATCCCTAGCATAGGCACATCATTAATGTCCATATATCCTCATAATGGTATCCTCAAATAGTCAATGCAATTTTATTATTATTTTAATACACAGATATAATGCGAAGTAGAAACCATCGGTGCTTGTCTTCTTAAAATTTTCTTTATTATTTGGAAATTATAAAATCATTCAGCCCAACTAGCACGCTGAATGATTTTATAATTTTCAAATAATAAAGAGAATTTTAGGAAGACAAGCACCGGTGGTTTCTACTTCACATTGCTTCCAGGGCAGTTGTCAAAGCTGCCACACCAGGTGCCGGAATCAGGAGGTTAAGTGGCGGTGGAGAGGCCTTACCTTTCCCCCTTTCCATTTGAATGGACAGATATAATGCACTAGAACTAATCTATTTTTACAAAAGGGTTGCTAATAGTGATGGGCGAATCCTAAATTACTCGGAATCGCTTGACTCTAGCGAGTCCGAGCCCAGGACTCGCTACTCGTTGCGAGTCTAGCGAGTCCAATGTTAATGAATGGGGAAGCGAGTAATAGCGAGTAGTGTGAGATTTACAAATCGCAGATGTGTCTCGGAAGCTTCAGCCTGAAGCAATCCTAGTTTTGTCATTTATTTGCATTGCTAGTTTACTTTGTAAGTAATCGCTGACTCGCACAGATAAGATCCTGTCTTCTCTGTGTTCTGGCTGCCCCAGCTCCAGGGTCCTAGAGCCCGCCTGCTGCCTGATGTAGCAGAGCTGAGATTGTTCTCAGTCTGCTCATTCCCTGTGTACAGACATGAATGTCTGTGCACAGAGATGATGTAGCAGAGCTGAGATTGTTCTCAGTCTGCTTATTCCCTGTGCATATAGACATCTATATTTATGCACAAGGGATGTAGCAGAGAGGACATCGCGTTTTGGACTGCGTCGGACGGAAGAGGATTATTTTAATTAAAGATGGAGTCCCTAATGGCTTTTTTTTTTATTTCTAATAAAAAATTTTCCTTGTGTTGTGTTTTTTTTAAAACAATTTAATAGAAATTCATGGCGGTCATGTCTAATATTGGCGTGACCGCCATAAATTTCGGGCTTAGGGCCAGCTGATAATACAAAGCTGGCCCTAACCTCTTTATTACCCAGCGTGCCACCGCCACCAGGGCCGCTGGAAGAGCGGGGTTCAGCGCCAGAGGATGGCGCTTCAATGAACGCGCCATCTTCTGGGGCGGCTGCGGGCTGCAATTTGCAGCGGGGGGTGCCCAGAAAGCTTGGGCATCCCTGCGCTGCGAATTCCAGCCCCCAGCTGCTTAGCTGTACCTGGCTAGACATAGAAATTGCGCGGAGCCCCACGCATTTTCTTTTAATTATTTCATGAAATTCTGAGATTCTGACTCTGAGACTCTGAGACTCTGACTCTGAAATTCATGAAATAATAAAAAAAAAATGCGTGGGGCTCCGCGCAATTTCTATGTCTAGCCAGGTACAGCTAAGCAGCTGGGGGCTGGAATCCGCAGCACAGGGATGCCCAAGCTTTCTGGGCACCCCCCGCTGCAAATTGCAGCCCGCAGCCGCCCCAGAAGATGGCGCGTTCATTGAAGCGCCATCCTCTGGCACTGAACCCGCTCTTCCAGCGGCCCTGGTAGCGGTGGCACGCTGGGTAATAAAGAGGTTAGGGCCAGCTTTGTATTATCAGCTGGCCCTAAGCCCGAAATTTATGGCGGTCACGCCAATATTAGACATGACCACCATGAATTTCTATTAAATTGTTTTAAAAAAAACACAACACAAGGAAAATTTTTTATTAGAAATAAAAAAAAAAGCCATTAGGGACTCCATCTTTAATTAAAAAAATCCTCTTCCGTCCGATGCAGTCCAAAACGCGATGTCCTCTCTGCTACATCCCCTGTGCATAAATATAGATGTCTATGCACAGGGAATAAGCAGACTGAGAACAATCTCAGCTCTGCTACATCATCTCTGTGCACAGACATTCATGTCTGTACACAGGGAATGAGCAGACTGAGAACAATCTCAGCACTGCTACATCATCTCTATGCACAGACATTCATGTCTGTACACAGGGAATGAGCAGACTGAGAACAATCTCAGCTCTGCTGCATCATCTCTGTGCACAGACATTCATGTCTGTACACAGGGAATGAGCAGACTGAGAACAATCTCAGCACTGCTACATCATCTCTGTGCACAGACATTCATGTCTGTACACAGGGAATGAGCAGACTGAGAACAATCTCAGCTCTGCTACATCATCTCTGTGCACAGACATTCATGTCTGTACACAGGGAATGAGCAGACTGAGAACAATCTCAGCACTGCTACATCATCTCTGTGCACGGACATTCATGTCTGTACACAGGGAATGAGCAGACTGAGAACAATCTCAGCACTGCTACATCATCTCTGTGCACAGACATTCATGTCTGTACACAGGGAATGAGCAGACTGAGAACAATCTCAGCACTGCTACATCATGTCTGTGAGCAGGCGGGCTCTAGGACCCTGGAGCTGCACAGAGAAGACAGCTGGACTCGGCTCGCAAAGAAACGGCAGTTATCTGCGAGTTTCCCTGCTATCACTGGCACAGTAGCCAGTGATTACTCGCGAGTCTAATGCAAACAATGGCAATCGTAGTTTTGTCAGCGTTTCTGACAAAACTAGGATTGATATTGATTTGCATTAGACTCGCGAGTAATCACTGGGAAACTCGCAGAGTACAGAGTCCTGCGAGTCCCTTACTACTCGCCGAGTAACGAGTCCTAGCGAGTAGATTCGCCCATCCCTAGTTGCTAACCTTATAAAATGATCTGTTTAAGGGACTTAGCCAAAGCAGACCCTTTGACCCCTGACCTGACTTGGAGGGTGATCATAAGTAGGGCAGTTAAGCCTAAGACCCCACACGTGGTTAAGGAAACGTGATGTACCCCTGTGTTATTGGGGAGTTCACGTGTACCCCGGGATAGGGTCACTCCTATGGCAGTGCTAATATAAAGATGAGAAACGAAGCACCCTATAGGTTTAGAGCCTATATTAACGCCCCACTTACCGTATATAATCGAGTATAAGCCAAGTTTTTCAGCACAATTTTTGTGCTGAAAAGTGCCCCCCTCGGCTTATACTCGAGTCACTCGGTATATGCTTGGGGGTGGCTGTAACCGGCGGCTGGAGGAGGCAGGGGGGGCCGCAGTGACCGCAGGAGGTCACGTGGGGCCGCCTCATTAGTGTAATGAATATGCACGGCATCCCCCCATCCATCAGCATCCCCTCCTTAGTATATGTCCCCCAGGCTGCGGCACTCATTAAAATAACAAACTTTTCATACATTACCTTTCCGGCGACCCCTGGCTGGCAGCGTTGCTCCTCCGGTCCCGGCTTCTTCCTGTTTGTGCCGGTGTCATGTGACCGGGCGCAGCTGATGACGTCATCTGCTGCGTCGGCCACAGGAATAGAAGCCGGCACAAGCAGGAAGAAGCCGGGACCGGAGGAGCGGCGCTGCCAGCCAGGGGTCGCCGGAAAGGTGATGTATGAAAAGTTTGTTATTTTAATGTGTGCCGCAGCCTGGGGGACATATACCACTGCTGGGGCCCTGTATATACTACCACTGCTGGGGCCCTGTATATACTACTACTGCTGGGGCCCTGTATATACTACCACTGCTGGGGCCCTGTATATACTACCACTGCTGGGGCCCTGTATATACTACCACTGCTGGGGCCCTGTATATACCCCAACTGCTGGGGCCCTGTATATACCACTGCTGGGGCCCTGTATATACCACTGCTGGGGCCCTGTATATACCACTGCTGGGGCCCTGTATACTACCACTGGGGAGGCTGCTATATACTACCACTGGGGAGGCCTGTATACCACACTGCTGGGGGCTGTATACATGTGCTGGGGTCCACCTCGGCTTATACACGAGTCAATAGGTTTTCCCAGGTTTTGGGGGCAAAAGTAGAGGGGTCGGCTTATACACGGGTCGGCTTATACACGAGTATATACGGTATATAAAATAAGCACTTTAAATATAATGTAATATAAGATTAAGCACTTTAAGTTATTTAGTTATAAAGAACTATGTCATTTTAAAAATATAGATTGAAACAACAGCTAATACAGAATGAATAGCTTTGCATAGAAACTGAGGAACTATGGAGAGCATGGCCGTGCATAGACTGTAATTATCTGTTAGTCAGAGCGCAGGCGCAAGTACATCACCGTGACACTGTAGACTTCAGTTAGGTCCCCATGGCAACAAGTAAACAAAATGGGTACGCAGGCGCACTATGCACTTCCACACGCCAATACCACGAGGGCGACACGGAGCAGAGCGATGGATGCAGGCATATGTGTAAATGGTTAGTAAACAGTAACATAGCAACGATTGAGTATTAATTAAGACCAACAGTTGATCGGTAAACTTCCAATTAAAGGAAAAGAGTCTAAAGAAAGACTGTAATGAACTGTAATTATCACTATAAAATATTTGTTACCCTTGATGGGAATAGAGCCCTGGTGATCAATAGATCAATAGATCAATAGCAGGAGTGGATTATGGGTAGCCAGGGCCCGGGGCAGTTCAGACTCTGTGGGCATCCCCGTCATGTGACGGCGGTCATGTGAAGGGGGTCGTCATATACCTGATACCTCTGGGTGCAGATAATGTAGTAGATGTCATCTGCAGTCCTATGTAACACCACAGATAACACGGTGATATCTCTGAGTACAGATAATATAGTAGATATCACCTGCAGTCCTATGTAACATCATAGATAACACAGTGATATCTCTGAGCACAGATAATATAGTAGATGTCACCTGCAGTCCTGTGTAACACCACAGATAACAGTATATCTCTGAGTCCAGATAATGTAGTAGATGTCACCTGCAGTCCTATGTAACACCACAGATAACACAGTGATATCTCCGAGTACAGATAATGTAGTAGATGTCACCTGCAGTCCTATGCAACACCACAGATAACACAGTGACATCTCATACAGATAATGTATGAGAATGTAGGAGATGTCACCTGCAGTTCTATGTAACATCGCAGATAATATAGTAGAACATATGGTGGAGGATACATGATGGGGGGCATCTGGGCGCAGTTACTGGGTGGCATATATGGTGAGGGACATAATGTTGGGGGTCCTAGGTGCAGTTGCTGGGTTGACATGTTGGGGGTGCCCCTGAATGCAGTTGTTTGGGTGACACATGTTGGGGGCCATGGGTGCAGTCTTTGGGGTCACATATGGTGGGGGCCCCTGGGTACAATTGTTGGGGTCACACATGTTGGATGGCTCCTGGGTGCAGTTTTTGGGGTCACACACAAGTTGGGGAGGGCCCTGGGTGGAATTTCTGGGGTCACATACATGTTGTGGGGCCTCTGGGTGCAGTTGTTGGGGGTCACACATATGTTGGGGCCCCTGGGTGCAGTTTCTGGGGTCACACACATGTTTGGGGCCCCTGGGTGCAGTTGTTGGGGTAAAAAATGTTGGGGAGCCCCTGGGTGCAGTTGTTGGGGTCACACATATGTTGGGAACCCCTGGATGCAGTCTCTGGGGTGAAATATATGTTGGGGGGCCCCTGTGTGCAGTCTCTGGGGTGGCATATGTTCGGGGACCCCTGGGTGAGTCTCTGGGGTGACATGTTGGGGGGCCCCTGGGTGCAGTTGTTGGGGTCACACATGTTGGGGGGCCCCTGGTTGCAGTTGTTGGGGTCACACATGTTGGGGACCCCTGGGTGCAGTCTCTGGGGTCACACATGTTGGGGAGCCCCTTGGGTGCAGTGTGTGGGTGGGGTCACATATGTTTGGGGCCCCTGGGTGCAGTGTCTGAGGCCACACTTACCCACTGATGTCCAGGCTCAGCCCTCCACCCAGCACACACACACCGCCTGCAGTCTCTGGCCGCGGCCTCAGCCGCAGGGTCCACTCTGCTTCTTCACTGCGCAGTCTTTTTACAACGTTCTCCACACATCTGACGTCACGTCATGACGTACGGGAGGGCGGTGCGGGAGTAGAAGGGGGCAGAGTGTCACCCAGGTCGGTGCAAGTTGCAACAAACGTGCAGTGTGTTGCGGGCTGGCGGCCCGGCGCTCTAGCAGATTATAATGGGGGCTTTTATCCCCTGGGCTGTGGGCCCCCCCACACCATTGGGCCCGGGACAAAAGCCAATATTGACCTCATTATAATCCACCACTGACCAATAGCACAATAGATATATGGTGGATTACTACAAGCATGATGTACTATATGAAAAAATCATGTAACCATGTTTAATAATAACTTGATTGTAAAGTGTATAAAACCCTGGTTACTATGACCAGTGGTTGCTTTAAGAAGGGTGTGTGTACCCGAAACGTCACTGTGCCAATGCTGTAATAAAGGAGCCCTTTTCACCTTGAAGGACTTGAGTGCTACAACCTTTTTTTCTTGTAATACTAGAAAAGAGAAAAAGATAGAATTACAAAAATTAAACATAATGGAACTGTGGGCAGCAACTTATTGAATGGTTTTAAACAGGGAAAATTGCAAAGTCTTGCATCTCGACAAGAAAAATGAAAAAAAAAAGTATATATGGTAGGAATAGGGCTAAGCAATAGCACACGTGAAAAAGACTTGGGTATACTAATAGAACACAGAATGAACATAAGTTAATAGTGTGATGCAGCAGCAAAAATGGTAAACACAATTCTGAGATGTATTAACATATGCATACAGTCTAGTAATTAGCACCCTCTACTCCTATGTGGTTAGACCTAATCTGCATACTGCATCCAGCTCTGGGCACCAGATTTTAAAAATGACACCAACAAACTGGAGTTCAGAGAATAACAACCAGAATGGTAACTGGTCTGAAAATAATGTCCTATGTGAATTGGTTACAGGATTTGGGAATGCTTAGCTTGCAAAAGAGAAGACTAAGAGGAGACTTAATAGTTGTCCACAAATATTTCAGGGTTGTCACACTGTAGAGGGCTTAGCTTTATTTTCATTTTCACAAGGAAAGACTGAAAGCAATGGAATGAAACTCAATGGGAGTCATATGTGTCATATAAGTGTACATATTTCAAAAACTTTGTGTGTTGTAGTTGACCTATCCCAGGGCCGTGGGGTAGCCGGTCCCGGGCTGTAGTTCATGGGGATATCACGGGGTTCTGTTGCCCGGTCCTGTGGTCCTGGTGATCGTTGAAAAAGGGAAAAAATAAAAAGTGTTCGTGACACTACCTACGATTCCCGTAATGCTACTGGCGCTGCAGAACAGTCCTCTGGGGTGATGTTGGAACAGCAAGATGGTTACACCCCCCCGTAGGTGGACAGTTGTGGTGTAAGGTGATCAGCTCTCCTCACAGCCTTGTCTCTTGTGATGCAGAGGAAGACTGCTCATCAGGTGGAGATATTACACGACAGTCTATGATGGGAGCAGGATCAGGGGCCGCAATAACAGGCGCACACACACAGGGTTGTTGATTCCGTACCTTTATTGATGTTGTAGTTCAAGGTTATGTCCAGGATACAGTCCAGGAGGTCGGGTAGCAGTTCAGGATTTCCACACCCGATGGGTTATGAGGCCTCCTTATTACTGTGTGTGTGCTGTAGTCCTGGGCTGTCTGAAAATTGGCCCTGACCTCTCCTGTGCCCCTTACTTGTATAGCAGGCAATGAGAGCCCTGCTGTGGGCACCGCTTTCTCCACTGCGGTCCTTGGCTCTGCTGGTCGCTGTGCTACAAGTACTGCACCAGGAGACTGAAGTCTCCTTGGCCCTCTGGTTTTCTCTGGTGGGCTGACTGGACCCGTGCAGACTAGGACTCCGGCGTCCGGGTTGCCTCTTTCTCTCCTTTGGGGTGAACCAGACTGGTCCCTCTTCCCCTCTCTGGTGTGTCTTACCTCCAACCCTCACTCTTGGGTCCCTCACACTGGCAAGGCTTCCCTCTGGTACAGGCCTAGTGTGGCTCCATTCACCAAGTGTCTTCACAGTCCTCTCTCTGGAACTGCACTGCCTAACTCCCCCTCCAAACCTGAATTTATAGGGGACATTGCCTCAAGTTAGCAAGTAGAGCTCCCCCTTTAGGTCTCGGGTGGAAGGTGTTGTGTGTAAGTTTACCTGATGTGGAAATCCTTCCCTGCTCCAGGTGTGGCAGGGCGCCACAAATATTCATTCCCTGGGGGAGTGGGTAGCAGAGAAGAAAGTGATCACTTACTGTGATTGACAGATGGAATAAATCTCATTTGCACTTCACACAAGATAGGGGGTGAGTATGAATAAAAGAAACACATGAATAGAAAAAGCTTCACCAAAGGAATTAAGAAATGATGTCAGTTACATATGGATTTTTGACCTGACACATTCCCTTTAAATCTTTATGCTCTATAGAACTAAAAGGTATAAAAACAGTTTGCTTCAATTTTAACTGGCTGATCTCCTCATGCCTGTAACCTAAGAACATGTTTGATCTTTGCAAACCTAGACTGCTTTGGGTCTTTTTTGTCTACTTCACATACATACTAATGAATCCATGATGCACAAACCTTAAAACAGCACCACTCTGGGTTCTTTTTTTTTTAGCAGTGGAGTGGGCTTTTAATCTAAGGTCCTTGCCTTAAGTTTTATACTCATCCACTGGCGCCTTCACTGATCATCGACATGACTCCGGTCCTGTGGCCCCATCCTGTGACCAACGTCTGACTGATCAAAAGTCAGGATTTACATCACAAGCTTGCAATGCAACTCTATGAAAGACTGTTCAAGGCCAGAACAAGGCTCTCATTTGCCAGTTCACATCTGCGTTTGCCCTGCGTTTGGTTGCATTTGCGTTTTCATTGCATTCTGCGGTAAAAATGCAATGGAAACACAAACGCAACCAATCACAGGGCAAACGCAGATTTGAAAAGGCCTATAAGCTACCATTGCAGCATCGGCATGCTCTGTGAAACAATGGAGCAAACTGGCAGGTATCAAACTGCCTAAACCCAATTAAAGGTGAAAATGCCAGATGGTGAGTATAAGACAGGGGACAGGGAGCTTAAATTAGAAGTATTACTCTTGAAAAAAAACGCTGGAGTGGTGCTTTAATACAACACCCATATTTATGGACCTTGGTGTACCTCCTAGTAGTCCTAAATTTATACAGAGGAAAACTGATGTTTTCACAAATCCCACACAAAATGTGTAGAGATAAACATCGTGGCAATCTGAAACTTTTGGCATTATATGGAGGTGTTTTACAATCAATGCTTCTGCTTCTGGGAAAAATCATAGATCTTAAGGAAGTACCAACCAAAATACTCTACACAGAGACTGTATAATAAAGGGTGAGAACAGTGCTTCCGTGTGAATCATGTACAATGACTTTGATTTGGGGGCAAATTCTCTTTAAATTTAGATATTTAGTATATCAAAGTGTTTAATCTTGCCTGCTTCAGAATTAGGCACAGACTGCCTGAGCCATGTGGAAAAACTATATCACAATAACAGCACATTTACATTTCATTTGTATGAGAAAATATTATGGCTAATTTATGTCAAATTTTAGTTTTGAGCAGAATCACCATTCAATGGAGCAACAAATGTAACAAACTTTCCGGCTCATCCAAGCTTACGTCGACCATCATCAGTCTCTTCCTTTTAGACGCATATGTGAAAGCATCTGGACGCTCTAAAAGAAACCAGATAATATAGATGACGAAGTAATTGACTTTTTCTCCACGCATATTTTTTAACATTTTTTACGACAGATCAGTCGTTTATGAAATATTACCATATGTTATAAATTCTACACGAGACATTGAATAGCTTACAAAGAAGTAGATTTTAATAATTGTGTTTAAAACTGATTTATACATTCACAGCTGAAATGAAATGAACTATCCTGGGAATTATCCTGTATGGTTCATTGCTTTAACAATATATGCTAAACTGCCTGTGCAAATGTAGGTCACGGAGCTCCTCACTACACACAATTTAACACAATAATTCCGGTATTTAATTCATGAAAGCATTACTAAATTATTTACATGAAATATTTATTTAGTGGCTGGTTTTATTACATTACATGATTGTTTTCATGTACTAGGACAAACGGCGTGAAATCTTAATGTAAATGTTGAAAATCTTAAATATCCGCTGCTCCCTGAAGCCAAGCTTTATATCATACGATACCAACATGAAATTGATGTTTACAGAGTATTGTTCTGGGACCATATCACTATGAAAAACCATCTCTGAAAATAGCAGAAACTCAGAAATTAGCTGCTGAAGGAATAATTAAGAAGAAAGTGGCACAAGTTAACAAGTGGATGCAAAGTAAAAGCTTAAAACAAAAATAGCGACTCTTAAAGTTGAAAGAACCTTAAAGAAACAAACCTCTCAGTAAGGTTCCTCTGTGAACTTTTGTGTTCTATTCATGTGTTTGAAAGGAGGCGATAGAAGGGGCCAAGCGAGGTGATATGCCGCTTCATTAGTTAAAGCTAAGCCAGCCTATTGGTGGTTTAATGGCCTAGAAGTTAACACATATGACAGCTCTGATCCAAAGTTTAGTCAAGGGCATCCTGCAGGGAGCATGGCCTAGAAGAGACTCCCTGCTGTCCCCACTTCTTTTAGGTTTCCTTTGGCTTCACCCTCCTTCTTATCTTTATTACTATTACAAACTAAGAGCTCTTATTAAAACACAATACGCCGCTGCTAATAAAAATGAGCAAACCTCATTAGGACGGGGTTACAATAAGACTATATCTAATTACAAGGCCTTTTCCAGGGAAAATATTAATGTAGCTAGATAAGGCAAGAAGAGAGGAATCACATTTCCTTTTGGTGTTTTTCATACGTTAATAGGACATAAATTCACGCTTTGTCCTTCTGTATCTTTTTTTTTTCTCTATCACGTCCAAAAATTGCAATGCAATCTCATTATCTCTATTTCTTATATCGTATCTGCAGGCAATATCTTTGTAAAGGTGCTAAAAAAAATACGCAGAAACAAAATGCAGGAATTTTAAGGGACATTAATAGTCAATTTCCTAAAAAAAGAAGTAATAGCCTCCAGCAAAGCACGAGGGACTATATTACCAAACCGGCTTATAAACAAACAGTGTCCATCAGAAATAATCTGATTCACCTTGGTCGCTTATTTTCTCAGAATATTTGTAACCAGAAAGTGGTTTTAAAATAAGAAATGGTTAAATCATACCAGCCTGAGAATGTGATGTTAATGTAACTCGTTAAAGGTGAAGATTCGAAAAGCAACATTTTCTATTACCCCATCAAAAAATAAACTATATTTTTGTATATATAATAGAATTTTCAATAAGAAGTGTCACACATTTTTGAAATTTTATTGAACATAGTACAAATACAATAAATTGACTTCACCAATTTAAAAAATATATACATTTCCAGTGAAAGACTGAATAATTCTATAAAGGTGAGTAGTAATGTACAAAGTTATCTATATATTCAAATTGCCTATTCAAAGAGGACTTTAATTCTAGTGCCATCTATTGGAAGAAGCAATCCTAAAAGGCAATATCGACCCTTTTAGGAGCCTTACCATAATTCTAAGGATATAAATTAAACCAAAATCTTAATTTGTAGACACGATGTTTTGGGGTATTGGCCCTCATCAGTGCAAAGTACAAAATCTTACTTGGCTAGGTGAGAGGCTCTAAAGCTAAATAGAGAAATTAATTGGCATTGCTAGTAGGTAGACACTGCGGCAACAGTACAATACATCTAGTTTTTTGTAATTTAATTTAGCACTGAGCTCATAAGTACACAAGTGTTTTAAAATGACATCATGCAAATTATCATATTGGGGACCCGTCTCAAATAAATCCAAAATCGTTCTTAGAAATCTATGGGTATTTATGCTGCATTTCTATGTTTAGAAAACTTCTTCCTTGATGTAATTTAGGATTGACCTAAAGTTATCTGATTGATGTAGAAATGAAAAGCATTTATTATAGGGTGAAGCTACATGAGCGTGCGCGTAAATCGGAGCGGTTTTGATACATGACAGTCATGCGAGTGCTTGCCGTATGGTTGTGCGAGTGTGGTGCAAGTGTGGTGAGAGTGTGGTTGGAGTGTGGTGCAAGTGCAATGAGTGTGGTGTGACTGTGGTGTGAGTGTGGTCAGTGTGCAATGCGTTTTTAACATGGTCTTTTTCATGGTGTATAAAGTGTGAAAAGAGTAGCTAGATAGAATAGCTAGATCGGGCTTACCAGTCTCCCGCTGCTACTTCCGGGGCCACCTATTAAGCTATTTGCATATTCACTGCACTGTCAGACAAACACCCAATCGCAGGCGCCCACACTCTGTGAGAGCCTCTGTGATTGGCTGTTGTAGTCAGACTGAATTCTGCTTGGTTGCCATTATAGGGTGTTAAATAAACAAATAATTAAAAAAATGTGTGGGGCTTTGCAGCATTTTTAAATCCTGCATGATGAAAGCAGACATTTGCGAGCTACCAACCTCTCGCGAGACTTCACAAATCTCGTGAGACTTGCACCGAAGTCTCATGAGATTTGTGAAGTCTCACAAGACTTTGGTACTAGCTTCAATGGAGCACGGTGAGCAGCTCCACTGCACAGGCACAAGTGCAGCTGTCACTCACTGCGCAAGCAACAGGAGGGGCAGAAATCTCAAAAATGCAGGGTGGGTTTTGCAGCCCGGAGGGGCGATGAGGACCTTATACATCAACACCATAGAGCAGCCTCCCAGACCTAATAGCATGCAGGATGGCAGAGAATTAAATTTCTTTTCTCAGGTATGAGGGGCACATCAGGGCACATAGCGGGGTTACTAGAACCCCATTTACATTATGTTTAAGCTGGTGACCACAGTTTAAGATGTCCAAAGGGGTGACAGGTTCCCTTTAATAAAAGCTAGTAAAACAAAGGTCATATTATCCTTATTATCCAGTGTGCCACCTGCCACCAAGGCCTCTGGAAGAGCCTGGTAGGGCGCCTGGAAATGGTGCTTCTTATAAATGTGCCATTTTCAGGGGCGGCCGCGGGCTGATACTCTTTAGCGTGGGGAGCCCTAAAACAATGGGCCTTCACCCCGCTGAGAATAGCAGCCCTCAGCTGCCTAGTTTTATCTTGGCTGGCAACTAAAAATAGGACGGAGCCCACGCATTTGTTTTTTGACAGCCAAGGTAAAATTAGGCAGCTGGGTGTGGCAGTTCGCAACTGTCTGCTTTCATCGGGCTGGACTTAAAAATGTTGCGTAGCCTCACGCATATTTTTTAAATGATTTATTTAACACTCTATAACGGCAGGTTGGTTGCCATACACTAATGTGTAGGGCAACCAAGCAGAATCACTGTCCCGATTGAGGAAATAAAGTCTGACTACAGCAGCCAATCACAGAGGCTCTGACAGATTGTGAGCTTCTGTGATTCGCTGTTTGTCTGACAGTGCAATGAATACGCAAGTAGCTTAATAGGTGACCCCAGAAGTAGCAGTGGGAGACTGGTAAACTCGATCTACAGTATCTATCTATCTATCTATCTATCTATCTATCTATCTATCTATCTATCTATCATCTGTCTATTCTAACTTTTACCAGCATGGGAAAGCCCATGCTACAAACTCGCACAGTGGGCTGTTTGTGTGCTTTTTTTCTCACATCCATAGACTTTCATGGTCTCTCGCACGTTAAATTCACAACAATCGCAGCATGCTGTGATTTGCCTCACATTTGACTTGTAATATGAGTTCAGCGGAGGAAAAAAGTAACAATCTGACCTGACAGATTGTTTAATATTGGTCCAAGTGCAATGTGAGTTTTTCACGTATTACATTCGCGTGAGTTTGACGCCAGTGTGCCTTCACCGTTAAGTTTGATCTTCTATGTTATAGCTCTCATGATAAAATATTTAATTTGTGGGTGCAGCATATTGAGACCCATTCCGGAGAAGGCAGGTTCTACTCCTGGATGTGATAATGCATGCAGGTTGATTAACGGGTTAAAAACCATGCTGCTGTGGAATATCAATAAAATCCAAACTGGTACAGATTTACAGATTGTGATGTTTATTTGTCAATGCATTTGGGAGGAAGTCTGCTTCAGGACAAAAATTACATTGGTAATGTGATTTTTGTCCTGAAGAAGGAAGACTGCCTCTGAAACACATTAACACATAAAAATCACAATCTATACCAGTTTGGATTTCATTGGCATTCCACTGTAGCATGCTTTTTAACCCGTTCATCTGCTTGCACTGATTTTCTACCATTGAGTTCCTGAGGCAATTGTGTTACATGCTGTTATAGTAGTTGTGACTCTCACAACTACGAAAGGTGAACCTTACTACTCCAACAATTATGGCTAACAATTTTCTCAGATAAGTACCTATCTGCGTTTTTTTTGTCTGTCCAGTTTTAACTCCTAGATGTGAGAAAGACTTGGAGTCCCATATTATGCTTAGCAGCACCTCTATCCAATTGAACAGTAGTCAAATTTTCTCTATTACAATCATGTAAGATTCTCTGAAACCTGGATATACTCATGGGAACATAGACCCACACTCACACCCACATTTAACTAAAGTAATGACATGAAACAAATATGGCGATCAGATGGTCGTGAGCCTTTACTTCAAGATTTGAAAAACATAAATTTAAAATTCACTTTCAAATAAAATAACATAAATCAGTGGTCTGGAGCACCTCAGACCAGAATAAACTCATAAATTAAATCAGCATACGCCCAAATGCCTTTGGCCCATTTTTCCCTGCAAGCAAAGCCTCTGCAACGAAAGATCCATAGTCCTAAATTCCATAAGAGATGGGAGGGCAGGTGTCTTCAAACTTCTCTTCACAGCTAAGCTGACTAGAGCTGCACAGCTCCTCAGGTGACTTCCTGAGGTTTTCAATCAGTGGTTTGTGCGCTCAAAGCGCTTCACCAATCAGAGACATGATCACCACAGCAATTCAGGTGGCCAATAAAAACCACTCTTGGGACTCTGTAACCAGCTTCCTGAGTAAATTCACCCAGCAACTTACTACCAGACTAAGGATACCTTAGTCACAAAACAAAGGCTGCATAGCAGACTATTATAATATTTAATAAAACATATAGCTTCCTCTTAAATTCCCTAACTTGCTAAAGATGTGATAATAGTGCAGTAGGGCCATGTTCCCATGAAGCCCCACGTTATGTACTTTGTGGGCTAACCATTCTGATCAACCATATCCTATCCTGTTGAGCCACAAATTCCCAGCTTTATAAACATGCAAAGGAATTAAAAAGTAAATGTACATTTCTATGCATCATTATATTCTGTAACAGTGATAATTTCACTTAGTCTTCAATTCATCAAGATGGTTGATTTTCCTGCCAATCTTGATGAGGTGGTGTAGTCATGTCACACACTTCTATTTCATGAGGAGGAGGTGACTCTTAATGAATGAGGAGTGTTTAACTAGTGCTGTGTGCCAACGCTAAAAATCTTACTTCAGTTGTAAGACTTTTAACACACAGAACTCCAAAGTCCTTGACATGCCCCATCTCACCCCAGTTCTGCCCCTTTTGCCATAATTAGGCAAAACTTAAAAATGGCAAAAGTTACCAATTTATTGCACTACTCTGAGTTGCAAATTTTGCAACTTTTCAAAGCAATACTTTTGGCAAAATTTCTTTCATGAATTGAGGTCTTAGGTTAAGTGACAATACCTGTAGGCACTATACCAGCAGGTACGACTTGTTGTCCATCAAGAACTACTGCGCCTCTTTATGTAAAAGACTTATGATCAACAGGAGGCATAGTAAAAATGAGGCATGTAATATGTAGACAGACAGTATTTCCCTACAAAGCAACCTGCGATGATCTCAAGAATGTCAACCATGTTGAAAGTCCTTTAAGTTTTTCCAATAAGGAGAATATTGAGTTGGGGTGTTATTGCCCTTTTTGGGCTGAGTGATTTCCATGAGAAAAAATCTGACTTCACAAATACAGCACTTGGACCAATGTTGTGTAATTGGGTTGTGCAGATGGCGGTTTATGCTGCTTTCACATCAGTGTTTCTTGCCATTCATAGCACATCCGCCAGTTTTGCAACATCTGCCCCATAACGGATCCCTTGCGGCAAGACTGCGTTCGGCCTAATTCATTCCCTATGGGACTTACTGACATGTGCGGCACTTGCGGTTTCGCCGTGCTCCAGCCAATCCAGCACTTGCAACAACTTAAAAAGAAAGCTGCTAGCAGCGTTTTTTTGACTCGCTGCAAGGGCAAAACCGCAAGTGCTACACATGTCAGCAAGTCCCAAAGGGAATGAATTAGGCCGAACGCAGTGTTGCTGCAAGTGACCCATTGGGCGGCAGATGCGGGAAAACTGCCGTGAATGCCGAGAAGTTGCCTAATTAACAAGGAATGAGTTTGCATGTGTAAAAAAAATCACAACATATATTACTAGAGTTGGATTTGCTTATTCAAGTCTATGAGTGTGCAAAATAAAATCAGATTCCATATAGTCTCATCCAAAATACTAAAGAGACCATTTAATATGAATATGCATGGAGTATATACATATTAAATACAAGTGGAATTATTTCTGTCTTTCTCATATTTTTTTAAAAAAAAGAAAAAAATTCCAGTTTACAAATTTGGTAAGTGTAATATCCGCAACTATTAATCCATGTGAAGTGTTTCTGCTTTTTGAAGATTTGACGTTACACCTTTATAACAGCAATATTAAAAGTTATGTATGAATGTAAATTATCCACTCACTTCCTCACTCGTAAATAATCCCACCATATTTCACATTACATTATTTATTTTGAATTTTAGTACTCGTGTCCACCCCACACAGGAATTTCAGGAAATTATATATTTTAATTGAGTATAAACTAAATATACTAGGAAATACTTGAGGCTTTATACAGGAATGTTTATATTTTAACTATAGATAATTCTTATTAAATCTGAGAGCAGAGACATGCCACTGCTAATTTGTATGTGACGCAATTGTTACTTAAATGAAATTTCAAAGCAAATCATTTGGTTAGTTTGGATGGTAGCCATATAGACATGTCTAATCTGCTGTAATATCACTTCATGATCTGTGTTCAATGATTCAAAGTATTTTATGAATTATGGAAAATGAACATCTGACTTTTACCACAATGACTGCAATTAAGTCAAAAAGTTTCAAAGACTAAAATATGAGTTGATCTCATACAGAAGGATTTTATATAAATAAGTGAAATGTAAATATCTCTACAAAACATAAAGGGAACTTGTCAGGTGGTGTATGTCCCCCCAGCTATCATTGTCTGTAGCTGCAGCTTCATAATACTATTCTAATCATCCCTGTCTGAGCTCATAGTGTAATGTTGAAGGTGAAAAAAAGCATTTATACATTTTAATTTTCTTATGTAAATGAGGCAGTAGTCACTCTGGCAGGTTAATAGTTAACATTGCAGCCGAATTTCAGACAATGCTGACAGGACCTGTGTGATGTCACGACCATGTGACTATAATAGGCAGAGCTAAGTTTGCTTGCTTTGGTCAGCCTACTATAGTCACATGAACGGGACATCCCACAAGTTCTTTATGCAGAGAGGTTTTCAAAGAGTTAACTATTGACCTGCCAGAGTAACTACGTCCGCCAGGGTGTAACCACTGCCTCATTTATGTAAGAAAATGTAAGTGAAAGTGTAAATGCTTTTTTTCACATTATTAGCTCAGACAGGGATGCTTAGAATAGTACTATGAAGATGAAGGTACAGATAGTGATAGCTGGGGATCATAAACTAGCTGATAGGTTCCCTTTAAAGAGTAGATGACCTGCCCAGGGGTCTTTGGGAACTCGGTACCAGGGCGTGAGTGTCTCAGTGGCCGGTGCCCGGGCCCATAACCCTGGGGGTCACTGGGAAAAAGGGGAAAAATAAAAACAAAAGAATAAAGAAGTCTCGTAACACCAACTGCAGTTTCTGTTTATCTTACCAGCGCTGCTATCCGTCCGCCGGAGATGGTGGTATTGCAGCCAGTTGATAACGCTCCCTGCAGGCGGGGCAGTGCTGCTGCTGAGCTGGTCGATGTGGCAGCAGCTACTTCTTAACTTAAGCAGAATAAAAATACCAGAGGCTTTCTGACTCTGTACGGGTACTTTACTGGTCACAGTTCACGGTAACACTTTAGTTCACGGTCAAGCAGTCTTTGCGGGTAGCTGGCCGGGTAGTCACCGGAGGGTACAAAGTCTTTCTGAGGCTCTCTGAGTATTCCTTCTACTACGTTTACTGTCCTCTGTGTCTTCCTTGTGCCTCCTTTCTATCCGTGTGCTACCCTGTACAAATCCACTTCCTACTAGGCCCATCGGTGTGATGAGGTTACCCTTCACTTCTCTAAGGGGCTCAACCCGGTTTGAGGGTACCTGGTGGAGGTGTACATTGTTGATGAGGTCGGGGGCTGCTTGGCAGACCTTCAACCCACCGGTATCAGGGTTGGACTTGCCTGCACCACGACTCAGAGCTGGTACCCCGTTGTGGACCGGGATTCCCCAGACTGTTTACACTGACAATCTGGCACTGGGTATCCCCTTTCTGTCTGGGTCGCCACTCCTTTTTGGGCGCCCTCCGTGTGGTGTCCCTCTAGGACTTGCTCCTTGCTTCCTCAGACTAGACTTGATCTGTCTGTGTTTTTCCCGCTCCTTCTACCCTAACACTCCTCCCACCAGGACTGGGTCTCCCAAGCTAGGTGTAGGGATGCTAGGATCAGAGCCTCAGTTCGACATTATCCCCTCCAATGACTGGGATACCGCACACTCTGTTTTGGGTGCAGTACCCCTACTGTGGTGCACTGACAAGTGGGGCACCACATAGATGCCACCAAAAAGCAACGATTCTATAGATACCTAGTCACAGCATTAAGGCCAGTGGCCCAGGGAATGCTTCAGCTGAAAAGGAGATGCCAGTCCCTTGATATCAGTGGTGATGTTTTTTTTAGAAGGTGAAGTCACCATTTATAAGAAAAGAAGCATGGAAAAAAGTTTAGACTTGTATCGTGTGTGTGCACATCTGTAGTTGAAGAACATATGGTACCCTTCTTGTGGAAGGATTGAATGATTGAATAGTAATCCTATCTGAGGCTAGGCAGGGTCATTACTTGATTCTGAGTGTGAGGCTTCCTGGGTGTGAAACATGGTCTTTTAAGAGGAAATAACTTGCCACCTGATTCTGAAAGAGAAAATGACCTGCAGAGAAAATGGTCTGCATGTTGAAGATAGTCTCCAGAGTAAAGACATCTCACAGAAAAGAAGATGCCTACTGGAGAGAGTAAGCTTGTGCTTGGATGAAGGGGAGAACACACTCTTCTTCTGCAACTTACCATATGGGAATGAGTTAAGTGATTGCCAAAGAGTTTGGGTTGAGATGATTTGCCATAACTGGAGAAAGAACAAGAGCGAGATGTGTTTTGGTTGGTTTTCCAACATAGCCTTGTAATCGTAAAAATACTTCTGAGAGCTTTAAAAATATAGCGGCAATTGATTGTAAGAGTAGGCCTGAAAAAAGCACTGCTGAACATCGTCAATAGTGGAGACGTATTCTAGTTATCCCATAAAGCACCACTTAAGCATTTCTTTTTTTGAAGCTCTGGATTGGTTCTTTGAATCTACAGTATAAACCCTGACCCTAATCTTATACTTAACAGCTGCCATGTTGTTCACTGCCATTCCAGTCATTTTTCAGTAGTTGGTGACTTGCCAAATTGTTCCAGTGTTGGCTGGATCAGTCCAGGAGTCACAACTCAATGTAAGTCTATGAGAGCCTTGTTCTTGCTCTCATAAATTTATATTGAGCATTTGTGACCATTATTTCTGACTTCTGAAAGTCAGAAGTTGCAGTTACAAGATCATGCCACAAGACCAAAATGGCTCAGATAAAAGATGAAGAGGGCTATGGGTAAGTACTGCATGTTACTAGAGGCAGGGCTGATAGATTAATAGCAGTACTTCATCTCTGAAAAAAATTGCTTGAGTGGTGCTTTAAAGGAGAAAGTCTATTTGTGTAAAGCAAATAAAACCTTGTATAGTGCATCATGTATATAAGTTTGTATGAGACAGCCATGCTTGCTAATTTCTTAAGTTATCTACAGTAAAGTCCTGTGGTGCTGTAAGTTTTCTGTGTTGTTTCAGGAAACGACCAACACATGCACATAGCCACAATGAGCAGTCTCCCACTCTACCTTTTGTATTGAAGCATCTAATGAGCATGTGCATATATATTTGTGAAGGGAAGGGGTGCGTTTTCAGTGATAACATCATCTATTGATAGGCAAATCTTGTGTTGTTTTCCCTCTTGATGAAAAGGCAAATAATGATCTGTAATATGAATACACAGAGTCTTCTTTAACTTCAATGGGGAATTTTTAGCCGGTTTTTATGGTATCTGATGGGGCGTGTTGAATGATTTGCATGGAAATACAATTTTGGAAAGGTATATTTGTTCCAAGGCATATTTAATAATGCTATTGTCAAGTATTTGGTAGTTTGCTAAATTTTTGAACAAATGTATCCAAATGGACTGATTTTTTGTACAGAAATTTGATGGGAAATGTTAAAATTGTGTGCTACATTTTTCTAGAATGTGTGATATTTTGCTTTATAAAAGGTGCAAAAAGTTGAAGTAAAAAATAAAGAGCATTTTTTTATTGCACACAAAATCCATGAAGAAGTTGGAGTTAAAAATGTTAACATATATCCTCAAAAAAACAAAAATTAAATAAGTGACAAAAAAATGCTAATTCTTACGCCCCATGGGGCCAAATCATCAAATTTCTTATGCAAGTAATATATGGTGTAAAAACCTTACGTTACAATATTTTGGGCACCTCAGCTTTAGAAATATCGTGAGTTTTGTTGATTAAACACCTATCACAGCCAGCTGCATCAATACAGGCATGATGTGGGCAGGACAGGGCATGATCACACCCTCCTGTCAAAGTCATCATAAGTTATGTGACTAAGGGTGCTCTCACACTGGCATGGGAAAAATCCATCTGATGTTGCTCCGACATGCCAGTGACATGTGAGTTTCATTCCATACGTCATGTGTGTGCTATGCTAGTACAGTTACTTTCTCACCTAGGATTTGTGTGCAATCCGTGTGCTATGTTTTTTTAAGATTATCTTTTACATACTATTTTACTCTATGTACATTTTTATTCCAAGAAGAAAGCAAACATAAAAATATAGATAGATGCTGGAATAAATAGATGGATGGATAGAAAAAAAAGAATAGCTACAAAGAATAGATAGATAGATAGATAGATAGATAGATAGATAGATAGATAGGTAGATGTGAAATGCCTATATAACTTCCCACCCCTCTATCTAATATAAGCTTTAGTGCCTTTCATGTGGCACTAAAGGATGTTTAGTCTTGCATTTAGGGAAAAATTAAATAAATATTCAAATAAGACGATGTTGATTCCCCTCTATTTTTGATCACCAGGTAGGATAAAGTACAAAGCTGCAGACCACAGCTGGCAGAAAACAGAGGTCATCCCACACTTTTTTGCTAATTATTTATTTATAAATAAATGAATAATTTGAAAAAAAAAAACTGGGGTCCCTGCCATATTGGAAAACCAGCCAAAGCCGGCAGCTGGGGTCTGATATTCTCAGGATGGGAGGGACCATGGTTAATGGGCCCTCTCCAGCACAAAAATAGCAGGTTGAAGCTGCTCCAGAACTGGCTCCTCCATAAGATGAGCTATTCCTGGTTCTTTGCTTTGGCCCTTCCTGCTGCCCTGGTGTGGTTGCAAGCAGGGTAATAGAAGGGGTTTATGACAGCTGAGAATTGACACCTGTCATCAAGCTCTAGATTGGTAATGTTCATGTCTCTATGAGACTCCCACATTACCAATACAGTCAGTAAATAGTTAAAACTCACAGAGCAAAATCCTTTATTTGAAGTAAAACACAAAGACAAGCCTCTTTCACCTATTTATTAACCCATAACATACCCATCTCTGACAGTAATCTACAACACAATGTCCCTCCAAGAAGCTCTCCTTCTCTGCTACATCGCGATGAGAGGTTAAATTTCTGTGACCGCTTATCGCAAGCATCACTCTCACAATGAATAGATCTGACAGCCGCAGCTGAGCGCAGAAATGTTAGAGGGTTCATCTGAAGTCACAGCTGAGGTACCATGGCTCATAGAAAAAAATTACGAACTATAATTACAGCATAATTAATGTGTTTTGTTTTATCTTTCATGTAGCTTTCGAGCTTCATGAGTCTGTGTAGGCTGCTTTGTCATTGTCACTGATGAGTAGACTTCATAGAAAACATTGCTTGCATCCAAATTGCAAAAAGAAAAAGTTCATTTGTAGCAGAGCACTTGAGCTATGAAGGGTTGAGCTAAACCGATACTTTGTCTGCATTGATCTTATGCTAAGTTTATCTATACTTTGAATGGCACTTGGATGATATGGTAAAAGATATTCAGTAAACACAGACCAGAACAGAGAACATAGTGATTCAGATCACAAATCAATCAAGCAGGAAGCTTTTTCAAGTGAGCAAAAAGGCAATCAGTGATCAGCTCCTACCGACCAGGGCTCGGCCTGCTTTCATCTGCTCCACAGTGTTTCTACAAACAAAAATAATAAGAGCTCTCAGCTCCTTCAAACACTGCGAAACCTAATCCTTTCTGCAGAAAGTGCATCAATAAATGAATTGAGGGTTTTTTTCAGTGTGTGTACAGCTCGTATCAGCTGTACTTATGGATCCAAATATTGCTGCTATTAGGGGCTAAACCAGATGAAAGATGTGTTTTTCCTGCAACACCTGTAGCAACAAAAGTTCAAGCCAGCAAAGGAGAAATTTGTCAGTGGAATGGCTTTGAAATCTGCTTTCTCTTCATTGAAGGGTTTGTCACTCAAAGTGGAGGGGATGGGAAAGGCTGATCCTAAAAATGTGTTCCTATGACAGGTCAGTGATGAGAAAATCAGCTTGTTCTTTCTTTGGTGACAATTAGGGTGCTGTGATCACAGGCGTTCTCTACATTCTGGATGACTTCATGTTATTTGCATTTACTCTTTCAACAGGAGCTTATTTTAACATGAGGATAATGCTCAGGTACAGATGTTAACTAATAACTTATATAATTTATATAATGACAGAATCCATAAAAATATAACCTTTCCTTTTGTTAAGTATTTACATTTTACTTTAATTGATGGCATAACTTTATTGCATCAATCACTTCCAGTAAACAGGGTCGGAGAACGATCTCCCTGCTGTACCCGCTGCCTCCTATGTGCACAGCAGAAGCCAGCAGCACAGTCACACTGAAACTGCTGGCGCGTGCGCAGGAGGGCAGAGTCTCAGGGTAATGACATCATCGCCCTGGGACTTTGCTTCCTGTGCATCCATCAGCAACTTTGCGTGGAATGGATCCTCCAGCGCTGGACACTGAAGGATCCATCAGTGAGGTGAGTATATTGTTTGTTTTTTTAATGCACAGGGGTCGGGATGGGACAATATAGAAGCCCAGATGGGTCCATATAGGTTCCCAGGATGGGTCCACATAGGGGGCTCAGGATGGGGACACAGAGGGGGCCTAGGATGGGGACACAGAGGGGACCCAGGATGGGGACACGTGATGGCACATGGGGATATGTGATGGCACATAGTACCAATAGGATGGCACAGGTCCCCCTGTGGTGGCACATAGCCCCCCCTGTGCAGGATTGGCCTTCCCATCCGTCTGTATAGCCCCCATGCTGCTGCCCACACCAAAATAACAAACGCTTTGCACCTACCTCTCTGGCGTTGTCCTCCATTGCTCCCTGCTTGCTGCACTTCCTGAGTCCTCTCACGTCCCGGGAAGCTGGACATGTGATTGGCAGAGCAGAGTGACATCATCACTGTGGGATCTGATCACATGACCGAATGCTCAAGGGATGCAGGAGGAATCAGGAAGTGCGGCAAGCAGGGAGCAAAGGTGAACAGCGCCGGAGAGGTAAGTTCAAAGAGTTTGTTATTTTAAAATGGGCAGCAGCATGGGTGAGTGATGTGGAGGCCATATCCAGCATGGGGGGTTGACTGCAGGCACATGTTATATGAGCCGCTCCCCTGTCCACATCTCGGCACAGTTTCAGCACCGAGGTGATGGACAGCGGGTGCGGTGCATATTACATGAGCATAATGAGCAGGGGCACGTGACCTCCGGCTGCCTCCTGCAGCTCCCGGACACCGCTCCAATGCTGTCCCTCCCCTACATTATAGAACAGTAGATTTGGATTAGAAAACATCACCACTTTGCCCCAAACTTTGGGGGAATAAAAGTGTGATTTATAATCCGAGAAATACAGCATACACAAGGATGTGGGACATACAATACATACCAGGATGGGGTACAGTATTTACCAGGATGGAGACACATATATCAGGGTGAGGACATATATACCAGGATGGGAGACATATAGACCAGGATGGGGACATATATACCTGTAAGGGGCCCAGGATAGAGAATGCTTGCACAGTGATGGCATGTTTGTGTGGGGGGTACAGTGGTGAAATTATTATTTGGGGGGTACAGTGGTGGTATTATTACGTGGGGGGCACAGTGGTGGTAATATTATGTGGGGAAGTAAGAAGAGCGCTGTATTTGTGTCACAGAGCAGGTGCAGGTGCAGTAGTATGAACACATACGGCAGTAGCGGCTCAGTATTGGGGTATCAGTAGGATGAGGAGTTTGTCAAGCTTGGGAAAAGAGAAGAGGACGGGGCTGGAAATGAGATATCACATGTGTCTTTGTCTGGGGACCCAGAATGTGGCAATTTAGGGGACCAGAATGGAGGAACATAGGGGCTAGAGGAGAGTGGGCATTATTAAATAAAAGGGGTGAGGATGAGAGATATTATTACTATATGGGGGTCAGAAAAGAGGAACATAGGGAACCAGGATGGAGGAACATAGGGACCTAGGACATGATTAATAAAGGGGGCCAGAATGATGAACTTATGATATTTGGTTTATAGTGGCAAGTGGAGATATATTTACTGTGGGGACCAATTAGGGGCATTATCACTGTTGTAATATAATTTACTTTTGCGGATACCATTTCCCTTGAGGGAAATAAAAGGGAGGTCCAGTTACTGTGCAGGGTGGTACTATGTCATTTTTTTTGTCGTTTGATGTAGTGTAGAAATTTCGGGAAAAGTGTGGAATGTGCTCAGGAAGTGATCAGTTATGGCCACTTTACACGCGGCTACACTTCTAGCTTATCCACAGGTAACTTACTGGCTGCAGTGAAATCATGGAGACATTATTCCATTTGTACACAGCAACAAGATAGAACCATGTCTCCATGATTTCACTGCAGCCAGTAAGTTACCTGTGAATAAGCTAGAAATGTAGCCGCGTGTAAAGTGGCCATTATAGATAACTTTTTTTCTGCAGGGATGAGTGCTGGCTAGAAGACATTATATCGGTCTGCAATAGATGAAGAAGAAAACTGAAGATGAAGGACTTCACCTAGAGACATCACTGGGGAGTATGTGTATTTCCTATACATGCACACTGACACTACATACAGAGCTCCTGTGTATAATGTCACCGCTGATCACTGTATTAACTGTACATGGACACTGTATAGAGATCCTGTGTATAAAGTCACTGGTGATCTCTGCATTACCTGTATACTAACACTATATATAGAGCTCCTGTGTATTATGTCAATGGTGATCATGTATAACCTGCATACTGACACTATATACCAAGGTCCTTTGTATAATGTCACTGGTGATCTCTGTATTACCTGTACAGATGCTATATACAGAGCTCCTGGGTATAATGTCACTGGTGATCACTGTATTGCCTGTACACTGATGCTATATATAAAGCTTTTGTGTATAATGTCACTGTTGATCTTTGCATTAACTGTACACTGACACTATATACAGAGCTCCGGCATATAATGTCACCGGTGATCACTGTATTATCTCTACAATGACACTGTATACAGAGCTTATGTGTATAATTTCACTTATAATTGCTGTATTACCTGTACAATGACCTAATATACAGAGCTTTTTTACATTTTCAGTTTTTAGTATTATTTGTCACTATGTGGTGGCATTATGCACTCTAGTCATGACATGGCAGTATTTATCCCTTTGTATGTGATATTATTTGGTCACCATTTGGTGGTAATATGTGGTCTTTTCATAGTGTGGCAGTATTTATACCTTCTACATGGTAGTATTTGATCACTATATGGTGGTATTATGTGCTTTGGTCATGGTGTGGCAGTATTTGTGCCTTGTATGTGGCATTATTTGGGCACTTTGTGGTGGTAACATGTGATCTGGTAACAGTGTGGTGGTGATTCTCCCTTCTATGTGGTATTATTAGTCTAGGTATAGTGGATTGTGCTCAGATATTTGTTTTATCTGCCATCAATTAGAGCACATTGTTTTTATTTCTAAAGGTACCTTTACACGCCACTACAGGATGGTGGAAACAACCGGGTGCTTCACGTGCACGAGCACGCACAAACGGTTGAAAACAGTACCCGCACCACCTTTACACGCCGCTATAAGGTGCGCTACAGAAGGTTACATATATCTCTGGATGCACCGCCGGGTGCCTCAAGTTACCTTTTGCAAAGCACCTTACCTTATTTACACGCCACTACAGAGGGTAATATGGGAGGACCTGGTGCAGCAGGGACAACACATAGGCGTGCCAGAGTTGTGGATTACGAGACGCTCGTACGGTGATTGGACAGAGCAATAGCATCATGATTGGGCAGCCAGCGCAGGAAGGATGGCTCATACATGACGCTATTGCAATTGTGTAGTGTGACTGGTCAGCTCCTTAAATTTGCCGCCCTATGCAGCGACAACCAATCGTAACGCAGGAGCGTCCACCAATGATCGCAGAAGGGGGGTGGTTTCACGGAGGCTGTGTCACACCCCAGGGAGTTAACTGGGTGACGAAAAAACCTTACCCTACCTTATTTAGACGCCGCTACACGCTGTTACCACCGGGTTGAAATCAACCTGTTTTAGAGCACTATTCTGAAACAGGTGCCGCAAGTGACGGGTGGAAACAACCGTCTTTACACGCCGCTACCTCGGGTTGATGTGGTGGTGCAAGATACATTTCTCTCATCTACCCGGTTGTTTCCACCATCCTGTAGCGGCGTGTAAAGGTACCCTGATAGATATTAAATATTTGGATGTTTAACCCCTGCCTGTCCTGTGACACAGTAGCAGAGATGCACTTACAGAGGTTCTCCAGAGAAAGCAAGTAATCATCTCTTCTAAGATCACGTGCACATGTTGCGTATTTGGTGAGCTTTTTACCTCTGTATTTGTAAGGCAAAACTAGGGCTGAATGGTAAATGTTGAAAAAATTACCTCTGATTGTTCCACTCTTGGTTTTGTCTTACAAATATTGAAGTAAAAATCTCACCAAATACTCAATGTGTGCATGTGGCCTAAGGATAACTGATAAGTTATATATTGGTGGGGGTCCAATTGCTGAATGTGCAACTTTTATCCCCATTACTTGTCCAAAAAAGTGTCCTGAGATATAGATCCTTAAAAATGTATTTTTATTAGAAAAAAACATTAAAACATATTAAAATCATTATCCTTAAAGAAGGTGGTTAGTCACAGGTTTATTTTCTCCCCATTAGACTGGAGCTCATGTACAGTTCACCCCTGATCCATTCATTCCCTCAGTGGCTGTGAGCACTGGGTTTGACTTTTTCTGGAAGCCCCAATGATGATGAATGTAGCTGCGGTCACATCATTACCTATCAGTGCATTTTATAATGCGGATAAAAGTGTCACATTCTCCCGACGGTGCGGATTCCACTGGTCGGATTCCACCAATAAATAAGTGATCACCTTCCAAACCTGTGGATCACTGATAACGTGTTTTCACTAAAGGATCCCTTTAATGCAAACTACAGTAATGGTACATCCCAGTTATGGTGAGCACACAGTGATGTGCAGAAGCCTCCACTATAATGGGTATAACGGCTAACAGGTATTTACATATAGCTGAAGGGTGGGTGAGCCCCTTGAGTCAATTTCCCTGGTGGGCCCCAGACACCCCAGCCCAGCACTGCCAGTGCAGGACTATTGCAATATCTCCATTTTACTATTTATTGACTTTTCTGCAATAAATATATTTGTATGATTTTTTTTAATATACCGTAATCTTATTTTTAAAAGCATTTTACAGGTATTCTTTGGTCTTTATTTTTTAAACATTTCCATGCCTTTTATTCTATAGTGCAGGGTTCACCAACCTGTAGCTCATGAGCCTCATGTGGCTCGTTGGCATGTGATTTGTGGCTCATGGGTGTCTTCTGGCTTAGTGTACAAGCATCAGGTCTAGCAAATGGCTATGAAGAGAAAGTCTGCAGATGGTGTCCTACACAGAAGAGCAAAGCTGAATGGGGATAAAGATGGGAACCCCTGTATACTACCCCAGTGTGATTTCTATGCAAAAGCTTTGGCTGTCATTATGTTGCACCCCAGGGTCGTGGGGTACTCGGAACCAGGCTTTAATGCTTCTTCTGGGGAGTCACAGGGGTCGAGACCCGGCTCCATTACCCTAGGATCAGTGTTCAAGCCTTCTTGGGGAATATTTAGGCATAGGGTGCTTTAAAGGATAAATGTTTGTGACACCACCCGTGGTTTGCGGCTATGGGTAGCCACCGCTGCTGCAGAACCTCTGGGGACAATGGATGGGCAGCTTGGATGGAGTAGCTTCCCACAGGCGGAGCAGGTCCCCAGGGCAGCGGGAATAAGAATTAATAGTCTCTAGCAGGCAGGGATTATCTCAGGCACCGTTACTTTGTTCAGTGGCCTTCACAGCCGGTTGCTGCGGAAATAACAGTCTCACTGTTCTGCAACTCTGTACCTGGGTTTACTCCCATCAAAACTCAAGTTAAGCATGTCAAAAATGTTACACACTCTTGGATAAGCTCCGGCCTGTGTAGTCTTACGAGATCAGGGTAGTAAGTATGAGATCCTCGATGGTGTGCCTGCCTTCTGCCTCTCATTGGTCCTGTTACTCTGCGCCGCTTGAAGCACCTCTGCGCACAGAGCCCTGATCCTGCAGCCTTTGGTATGAGTGGGCGAATAGTACCTTGTCCCCGGACCCTTGTCTGGCTGCTTTCTCTGGGAATACACCAGCTCTTTGAGCCACAGCTCATATGAAGCTCGTAGCTTCCAGTTCAGTGGTTCGGGTATGAATCCCAGTGCCATGTTCACGTCTGGTCCTTGTTTCTGACCACAACTCCTCCGGCCGGTATCACCAACACCGAATTCAGCTCTGCCAGTGCCCCTAGGGTTCTTTCCTCTCTGTGTTTTTCGGGACAAGCGTTACACAGCTCAAGCCCCTTCTCGTCAGTTAGCTGTTTTCTCTCCTCCTTGCTCAACTCGACTTCTCCATTCTCTCAGCTCTGCATACTAGCCATTTACTGTTCTGTTACTCAAACTGTTCTCTCCGACTGTTCTGTTCTTTTTTACTTCCACCCACACTTCTCTACACCTGTTTTTCCACTTGGTCCTACCGCCGGGATTTGTGCAGAGTCTCCTGGGTCCTAAGTGTATGTGTGTGTTGAGGATCATCACGCCTACCATCCCCCATCTCCTGACTACTGGAGAACTACACCCTGGCTTGGGTGCAGTACCCCTAGTGGCGTCCTGACTGGTAGGGCGCCACAATTATACTGGTAATGGGGACTGTTGGGTGCCACTACTGTGAGGGGGAGGTAGCTGGATGTGGTTTGTGACCCTCTTTAATTGCTAAATGTGGCTCGCGACCCTCTTTCTGAGATTAATATGGCTCTCAAGGTCAGAAAGGTTTGGGACCTCTGCTATAGAGAAAACTGCAAGCTGCATTGGGTAAAAAAATGCTAAGAACTCAAAAACTGTACAAAAAGTGCAATAAAAGCCATTGTCTGTACCTAGGGATTTTGTCATAAAAAGCAAAATACAATACCTGAGAAACACATTTTATTTAAAAAAAAAAATAAAATTATGCCTGACCTGTTACCTAAGTTATAAAATAGGTGCAGAAATACTACATAAACTATGCAACTTCGAAAACTCACCAAAAGCTCATTGTGGGAATGTAGACTATTGTTTCTGCACATAGCAACGTTTCTAAAGTATATTTAAAATAGTGGCAGCTGGAGAATGGTAAGCTCAATTCTTTACCACTTTCAAAGTTTGAGGTGGTTAAAAGTAGAAAAATTAAGAGCATATGTACTGCAAGTTATTTTGACATTGCTGTGCACATGTTTATTATTTTTATCATTTATTGAGCAATTTTTAAGGCAGGTTCAGGCTGAAGGCACTCTGTCTTGCATCAAACACGGAGTGTGTTTGATGCACGACAGTGATGAGAGTGTGATGTGTGTTTTGGGTGTGTGTGGTGCGAGTGTGGTGTGTGTGGTGAGTGTGCCTGTCTGTATGCATGTAAGTGTGCTGTGAGTGTGAGGTGTAAGTGCGTGTGTGGTCCGTGGTCCTTCAGGACCACGGACAGCATTTACAGTGATTTTAAACTCGCCGGCTGTCAAAGCCGGCAAGTTTGAATTTACCGCTTTCCCTGTACAGTACTGAATCATCTTGCACCGCTGTGTCAGCGGTGCAAGATGATTATTATAAACCCAGCTCCTGGGCACCTCTTTTTAATGTATGGGGTTAAACTGCATATATTTAACAATTAACCCCTGAACTGTCAATGAATTAAGGCACCATGTCTCTAGGGAATGTGGACACTCCCTAGAGACATGATGCCAACATATTAAACACACATTAACCCTTCATTGACCAGGTTAATAGCTGCATATGCAGCATCTGTGCCGTACAGATGCTACATATGCAGTTTAACCCTGTACATTAATAAGAGGTGCCCAGAAGCTGGGTTTACAATAATCATCTTGCACTGCTGACACAGTGGTGCAAGATGATTTATTACTGTACCGGGAAAGTGGTTAGGAGAATTTAACAGCACACGGGTGCGACTATCGCACCGTGTGCTGTATGGGTGCGAGTTTGACTCGCACCAATATACTTTTAATGGCCACTCACCCGTGGAAATCACATGCAATCACAGCATGCTGCGATTGCACTCGCATTTCCATCGCATTGCGAGTGTAATGCGAGAAAATCGCATTGATGTGACCTGTATCATTTAATGCGAGAAAATCGCATTGATGTGACCTGTATCATTTAAAGATACAGGTCCGAGTGCAATGCGATTTTTTCTCGCATTACATTCGCGGGAGTGTGCCTTCAGTCTCAGAGTTGAATCTGCCTGAAAAAGATGTTGTGTGAACATAACAGTAGACCTATTTCACATGATGCTATTAGACCAGTTTCACACGTCCATGAAGCACAGTCAGTGCTTGGATTGGAATACCAGGCTTATTCGCTCCTGTCCTGAGCTGACCGTCTATTAAAGGGCTCTGTGTCACTATAAAGCCACAGCTGTCAATCAAAGAAATAGACAATGATGGGAGTGCTGGTGTGTCACGGTCCGCGCTGCTGTGGTATGAATAAACTCACCAAAGAACCAAGATAGTTATCATCCTTTATTTCCTCCTCTCTCCTACGCGTTTCAGCGCCACACCCGGCGCCTTCCTCAGGGAATGTCCCTGAGGAAGGCGCCGGGTGTGGCGCTGAAACGCGTAGGAGAGAGGAGGAAATAAAGGATGATAACTATCTTGGTTCTTTGGTGAGTTTATTCATACCACAGCAGCGCGGACCGTGACACACCAGCACTCCCATCATTGTCTTGGATTCAAAACCACTATCCTGTGGTCGGTGGAGGTCCTGCAGCAGCTGGAACATAGATTCCAAAACGCCTTCAAACCAGTTGTGGGGATCACAACTGGACCAGGTGAGCAGCCTCATAGCACTACCTGCATACACAAGTGTCACTAGTGATAGGGCACTATTGCGCCTCTTGTCCCCCTCCCTATTTTTCTTTTTACAATCAAAGAAATAGGGAGGCTGAAGATAGATGGAGAACAAGTGGGTGGGATGTAATTAAATGGTTGGCCCCTCCATGATGCTTAAGTGGCTGTATTTGGTTTCAACAGTAATTCCTTGCTAACAGAGTCCTTTTAAGCAGTTAGCATAGGTCAGTAGACCCAGAAGTTGAATATTCTGATCCAAGTTGGATGAACACGGTCATATGAAAGCCAAAACCAGTAGTGGGGAAAAAATGCAAGAAGTGGTGGACGTGTTTCTATTAATCTCACTGCTCATACGAGAATCCCACTGCAAACCTCAGACTGGCCAGCCATTATCTTGACCCAAGCATGACAGCTTCAACTGATGGCCAGTCCAAGGATTGCGGTGCGATCTTCACACGAGTTATCCAACACTGTGACACTAGCATTATACTTTCTTCTGATTGTTCCACTACTCGTTTTATCTCACAAATACTGAGATAAAAAACTCCCTAAGTCCTCAACATGTGCACATGGCCTTAATGATCCAAACTAACAGAACATTGAACCTGATGTTCCTTGTGTACATTAGTTTGCATACATGAGACCAAGTTTACATTCACATATTTTATTTAGTTTTGCATTGTGATTTGTAAGAAAAAAACAAGATTGTGTCCAGTAAAACAAGAGTCCTGTGTCTGTTTTAGGCCTCATTTATATGTCAGTCATTTTCACATTTGCAGAAAAATAACACTACTGTCATGAGTGTTTTGGATTTGTTTGTTGTCAGTGTTTATTCAGTGTGTCATTATTTTCCAAAGAAGGATAAATAAATTACAAAGCTTCACATAACCTTTGCAATGTTAAATGGAACCTGTCAGGCTATTTATGCCCCCAAACCTATAATTCCTAATCATCCCTGTCTGAGCTAAATGTGTACTGTAATCGCTGAGAAAACTGATTTAATAACTTACATTTTCCCCTTGTGGGCGATGTGTGGGTGGTCTCTCCGGGTCCATTCTCCTCCCTCACTTCATGATATCAAGCCTCGGTGGTTGTGATCTCTAATTAAGAAATGTGGTTTTAAATTTAGTAGGCACTTCCTTTTAGGTATGACACCACTGCCCGTCATTTCCTGTCCTGCGCAATGTGGGGGAGTATTGGTTATACCAGCTCCAGGGCATGCATTGTGCGCATTCCGAAGCCGGACTGTACACCCGATAATCCCCCACAATGCACCAGACTTGAAATGATGTACAGCAGCATCATACACGGAAGGAACCGCCTATGGAATTTGAAACTCACACTTCTGATGCCACAGAGTGAGGGGTGAGAATGGACCAAGAGAAACCACCCACTCATCGCGCCTCAGGTCACTCACATATCTAGGAATACCCTTAGGATAGAGGAAAATGTAAATTATTCAATCAGTATTTTCAATGTTCACAGGACATGTTTTAGCTCAGGTAGGGATGGTTAGGGATGTAGTAGGAATCTGCAGAGACAGGTAGTGATAGGTTTGGGGACATGAATGACCTGACAGGTTCCCTTTAAACACTGGTGGCCCTCAGATGTCATTCGTGTTTCGTGTGTTTTTGTTTTTCAAGAAATCCAAAGATTAGTGTTGATAATTATCATATCAGCTGCAAGAAAAAATTGACATCTCCATGAGTTTTGCATTGATATAGAGTCCATGAACAACAAAGACAGACATGTGGATGACCCCATAGGCTATAATGGGTGCGTTTTGTAATAGTGAAAAATGCAGATAGAACCTATATGTGCAACACGTGTGGCACCCTGCCCTAACAGGTAGCCACAGGACAACCTAGTGCATGAAAGGATTTCCACAACAGATAACCTACACACTCAACACCTTCCACCCCAGGCCTGTAGGGGGAGCTCCACTTGCTGCCTTTAAGAAAAATCCCCTATAAATACTGATGCTGGGGGCAGAGTTAGTTAGTCCGTGTAGTACGAAGCAGTACTGTGAAGACAACCTGGTGACGGAGCCACTCTAAGCCCGAACCAGAGGACAGCCTAGCTAGGGTGAGGTACCCGAAATTGAGGGTCAGAGGCAAGGCTGGCGAGAAAGGAGCAGATTGGGGGCAGAGGAGCCATACCGGTTCACCCCATAAAGCAACCCAGACACCGGAGTCAGAGTCTGCTAAGGAGCACTTAGCCCAGCAGCAGAACACCGGTATGACCAAGGAAACTTCAGTTTCCCGGTCACCTGTAACAATAACCACTCAAAGAGCCAGGACCTGCAGGAATCCATCAGGAGTTAACGGCAATCCAGAGAAGAAAGAGGAAAGAGAGAGAGACGCACAGGAGGCCAGGCCAGGTTTTATACATGTCAGGGCTTCAACACAAGAAAGAGAAGGGACAAGAAGGCCGTACAAATCACTTGCTGTGGAAATCCTGGAGTGCTTCCTGACCACCTGGAGTGTACCCTGAACAGTGCCGGTTTAACAACAGTAAAGGTACGGAAAATGACTCCCAGTATGTGTGTCAGTTTTTATAGCTCTGATCCTGCCAAGTCTGTAAATATCTCCCGCCTGCAGAGCACATCCCTGTTCCCGAATATTATTACATTACTGCCCCGGGGACCCCACTCCACCTACGGAACTACATCATAAGGCTGCCCCATCCATCATCCCCGGAGGTCTGCAGCCACGCTGGTGTCATCACCAAACACGATAGGTGGCGTCACGACTTCTTCAATCAAACCCATGTACATATAACCCCTTTTTCAAAGTGACCCCCAGGGCACGGTCCTGGGCAATGACTGCCTGTGACATCCACGGCAACCAACGAGCGGGATCTGAGCACCCCAGCCTTGGGGCGGGTCACACGCATGTGTGAATTAGGCCTTATAAATACTTTTTGAAAAAATGTCTGCAATTGTCCAATTCATTTAAAGTGGTTGTCCATCAATGAACAACCCTAGCTTAATTGTTCAGGACCGATATAAAATAAAAATATCTTTTTCTCAGCAGCGCCATTCCAGCTATATCAGCACCTTAGTTCCCAGAGACCAATATGAATTGTTGTATCATGTCCACTCTGCCGAAATAGTTAAGGCTGCAGATGGAGAACAGTTGTTCATCAGTTGCAGACGAGTCCCATCACTCTATGGGAATAGTAGTGCCAACATTGCTGGAAAGGCACTGCTGCAAGAGATGAGTATATGTTTTTATTAGAGTAGGGATTGTCTAGTAGCGGACAACTCCTTTAAATTACGGTAAATGAAAAATGTCTACAATGAAATTTGTACCCATGTTATTCCACCTTAATTAACTGTGACTGGAAAAAATTGCATAGATCTGAACGAAGTAATTTGGTAACAAACAAATGAATATCTTCAAGTCTCATTTAAGGCCGCTTTACACGGCACGATATGGTAGCCCAACTACGATAAAAAGTCACGTGGTTCGGGCGTTGCCGCCGATATCGTTCGTGCGTTGTGTGGTATAAATGAGCAATGCGACGCCAGAACTATGCAAAAACGATATCGTTTGGGAAATGAGCAGGCTCTCCAACTGTGCAATATTGGCTTGACGATCTGGCAGGATCGTGCTGTGTGACAGCGCAACTACGATTTGCTGCCCAACTTTACCTATTCTTTGGTTTTTCTTTACCTGGAATCTTGCTTAAATTTTCACCACAATGCATGCAATTCCTCTAATGGCCAACTGTTATGATTCCAGTAGGGTGATGAGACATCCATCATGATATCATATCTTATGACCTTAATAGCCCCTCTCTGCATGCTGCAGTGATATTGAGCTCACTATTTCATTATGAGCGCAGTGTGAGACCAGGCGGCTGCAGCCGGGTAGTAGCATAAAATGTTTCAAGAAAAGTAAGTAAAATGTCTATTAAAATGTGTCAAGCAGACCTACATAATAATCAATAGCTTATGGCATTGTAAGTGTCTGCATTATTATAACTTATAAACAAATTTTATTACCTTTATTATTGGAAAACTTTGGGGCTGACTACTCAAGACTTGTGAAGCACACACCAGTGCATCATTACATGACAGTTTATACAGCAGCTGGACTATTACTGTTTGCTTATCCTAATCCAGGAGCTCCCTGCAGGGTCTGACAATGCTGATAACATGGAAACTACAAAGGGTAGAATAATGATTTTTCATGTTTTTAAAAGGTCTGCCCAGGCACCATTAAAGGGTAATATCAGTATCATACTGAAAAATAACCTGACAGTGTCCCTTTAACGAATATGGCACCTCTTATGACAGGCGTGTTCCTCTGTGGCCTGTGCCAGAAATGCAACCCCAGTCAGTGATTGGAGTAACATTTCTGGTCTACAAAATTTGTGACATTTTGATCAATTTACGGGCTAGGCATGACCACATGATCACTCTTGGTCTCACTCAGGCTTTTCCCTAGGTCCTCCCATGTTGGCTGTGCTGATTCAAAATGGAATTAAGATGGCAAAATTCACAACTCTGTTACTCAACAATTTTGTGAATTTTCAAAGATTTATGAGTTTTCTGGCAGAAAAGATTTGATGAATCTGTCCCACTATTTTAGAAAATATTGGAAAACCTTTAACCTCCTTCATGACCAATGACATACATGTACGTCATAGGTTGTGTCCCTACCTCTGATGCGAGCTCATGCTGTGAGCCTCTATCATCCCCTGCACATCTCAGCTGATATCATCAGCTGAGATATGTAGCTAACCTCACTGATCGGCGGTGTTAACGTTTTGAATAATGCTGTCATTTCTCAGCGGGGATCAAGCTGTTCCCCGCTGTGATTGGAGATCCCATGAAGCAATCAATATGTCACCTGCAGACCTCAGAGTCCTGGGATGACCCCAGAAGCTCGCTGGGATCACTTCCTGTGGATGCCTGGAAAGTGCCAGCATCCACAGACAGTGATCATTTGTGCTATGTACTGAAGGGCTGCAGCTCTTCAATACATAGGACAAGCGATCAGATTGTACAGTGCTGAGACCCTCTAGCGGCCAGTGTAAAAAGAAGAGAAAATAAAAATGTTTTTTTAAACTATAAAAAAACACAAAAGTTCAAATGCAAAAAATATATTTTTTTGGTTGCCAAAACATTGCAAAAAATGCAGTAACGGGCTATCAAAATAACATATCTACCAAAAATTGTATCATTACAAATGTAAGCTTAGGACACAAAAAATAAGCCATTACACAGTCTTAGATCCCAAAAAATGAGAATGTTACAGGTCGCAGAAAATGGCAACAAAAGTGCAATTCTGTTTCTTGAAATTCTTCTGAATTTTTTCTCACCTCTTATACACAAGTAAAAGTATACATGTTTAGTATCTACAAACTCGTACTGACCCGAGGTATCATACCAACATTAGGGATGGGCGAGTACCATAATATTCGGAATCGCTATACCCGCAACGAGTAGGTAGCGGTACTCGCTACTCGTTGCGAGTATAGCGATTCCGAATACTTTTGCAGTGTATCAATAGATACACTGCAAAAGTCCTGTAAAATAAAGGAAAAGTGGTTAAAAAATAAAAAAATCAGATGCTCACCTTAACCGACGGCTGTACCGGGACCGGCCGATGCACATCTATCCATGGAAAAGGACCTTTCACTCTCTCAGCCAATCAGATGGCTGGGAGAGATCTGGCCAATCAGATGCCGTTACGTTACAATGACGTAATCGCTAGCGGCCACCTGATTGGCCAAATGGAAAGGTCCTCGGTGTACCTGAGAGGACCTTTCCATCTGGCCAATCAGGTGGCTGCTAGCGATCACGTGTTGTGACGTGGCGGCATCTGATTGGCCAGATCTCTCCCAGCCATCTGATTGGCTGAGAGAGTGAAAGGTCCTTTTCCATGGATAGATGTGCATCGGCTGGTCCCGGTACAGCCGTCGGTTAAGGTGAGTATCCGATTTTTTTATTTTTTAACCACTTTTCCTTTATTTTACAGGACTTTTGCAGTGTATCTATTGACGGAAGCACCTTGTCGCTGGTCGCCGGGCACTCCGCAGTGGCCACTGCTGAAACTAAGTCTTCCATTTTGCATTGTATCTAGAGCAGTGATTGCTATACCCCTATTCACATTATCTCTGTATTAGCTGTGCAGTGTTGCCACTGCTCGCACTCATTAAAGTGCACATAGTGTTTAGTGTTGGAGCAGATACTCTCTTATAATAAATGTATTTTTTCTGCTTGCACCTAGACTTAGAGGTTGATGCCAGTCATTCATTTTATTTGCTTTCTAATTATTGATATATTTTAGCTGCTGTTATGACTTTCCATTTTTTTGCAATTCTCTTAATGTGTTCATTACTTTTTCCATATGTCATTTCTCATGATAACACATCACTAAATTTACAAATGGACTTTTATGGTTTGATTTCTTTGCTGGTGTGGATTGGATGTGTTTTTTACCGACTTCTGGTGAGAAATTCATGTCAAAAGCGCCTGTAGAAATATATTTACTTAAAAAAATAGTAATGTGTTCAGTTTCTAATTCACATATTGTATCTTTGAGCTTGTTAATTCGAGTGCATTATATGACTGTCTGCTGTTCAAGTGAAAATCTTATTAACCACAGATCAATGTAAAGGGCCCATTACACGCTACGATGTGGCAGCAATCCAACCAACATTGTGGATCGCTGCCACATTGTGAACTGATCGCTGGTGAGCTGTCACACAGGTATGCTCACCAGCAATCAGGACCAGCGAGAACGCTGGTAACCAGGGTAAACATCGGGTAACTAAGCTGAGCGCGGCACTTAATTACCCGCTGTTTACCATGGTTACCAGCTCTGAGCGCTTGCTGTGCGGCGCTGGGAGCTTGTCCATCGCTTCTCCCGCTGTCACATGTGCCGCGGGCACGTTGATCGTCGATACGTGTCACACACAACGATGTCATTTCGACATCGCTGCAACGTCACCGAAACGGTGATGTTGCAACGATATCGTTCACAATATCGTTGAGTGTAACGGGCCCTTTATTCAATAGGGCATATTAGGAAAGAATAATCTGAGCTTTCTGAATGAAAATTGTATGATTTTTTTTTTCTACACTAGTCTAAACCCTACCTTATACTAAATATGTTATAATGCAAAACTTACATATAATCTATTAAAGCAAACCCAGAGCCTGTAACTCATCTTCATTACTATTCATCCCATGCACAAGTACGTTTCGCTATTTATGTAGTCACAGGTATGTAATTGCTGTCAGCAGTTGTGATGTGGCCGTCATTACATCTGCATGTGTTTTACACCATTGTAGTCGCTTCGATGCTGATGAGGAATTTCAATCTTTTAATTAGTTGCAGAATCAGCCAGGATCTAAATGTGAGAACCATTTTATAAGGCTGATCCAGCCAAGTTATTATATCTGTTGAAGGAAAACCAGAACAAATTGTGTTTTTCCAGACGGCACAAGACAAGAGCTCAGTAGGAGCGAACATGAATTTGTCTTTGCACTATATAATCAAAGGTAAATTATAAAGCAATGCACAGAGAGCATCTTGAAATATTTTTTGCCAATAATTGTTTCAGTTTGACATCTAGCAAAGCGAGGAAGTGAGGTGCATTCATTCTCACATGTGCTCCACGGACCCAGCGTTCAGCTGTTACTCCTTTCAACAAAATCTAAAAACCAAGTTGTGGCATTTAAGTCCTGTGGTGACCTGCTGTTGTAGTCATAGACATGAAAGTTCCTGACCACCTGCTACTACTCTCCATAGGAGAGAAACAAGGATACATTTTCCCACAGAAAAAATAACCCAGGGACACAAGAAAAGGCATTTTCTAGGTAGCGGAAAATGATCTCATGAGTTGACCTTTGAGCTAATTGGCATATCGCTGCAAGAAAGGCAAAACTATCAGCTGAAAGAATTTTAATATAGGTATCCATTCATGGCAGCACTACGTGCCAGTGGGGATCAGTTACAGAAATCAGAGAGTGGAATAATTTTCCTATTAATCATTTTCAAATCTGTTCCAAGGTTTTAATATGAATCAGTCAATCTCTGTTTACTAAAATTATGTAACATAAATTTTAACCATCATTCACATTGTGAATTTTATGTACATATAATGCTAGTCAGGGTAGCTATTGACTAGCCAAATATGTGGCATGTACAACTGTTGTCCATAATAATATATTTAAAAAAAAATTAAAAATATTCAGTTCCTTCATATTTTATTCTTACCTACAAGGAGAAAAAAATGAATGCTACAAAGTCTTGGCTAGGGTTAGGCTAGTTTCACACCACATTTTTTTGGCTCCGGGGTTGTCCGATGTAAACTGGACAGCCCCGAATCCGATTTGCTCCCCATGTATCTCTATGGTGCCGGATTGTGCATATTTTGCATCCAGTTTGGTGGTTTTCCAGGAGGATCCGGTTTTGTCTTATTTTTACATTGGACACAAAACCGGAGTTTGCATAATTTTTTGTGTCCGATGCAAAAATCAGACAAAATCGGATCCTCCCGGATTTGGCACAATCCTGCGCCCCATAATGTGGGAGTCTATTGGCACCAGATCACCCCGAATCCGTCAAAAAATCGGACCTGTTCCCAGACGCTGGGTGCTGAATGAGTGGTGGCTTTGAAATTCAAGCCGCGCTCGTTCAGCACCTGGACAGCGCAGCTAAAAGAGCCGCCGCCTGAAATTTCAGCACGTGGAGAGCTCCATTGCTGAAATTTCAGCACTTGGACTGCAACAGCCGCGAGCAGAGAGAATTCCGGCAGAAAACAGCATATTTGCCCTCTGGTTCTGTTTTGTCCGGGGCTGTCAGGTTGTGTCCGGTGTATCCTGCTAAATCAACAAAGAATGTATGTGGATAGAGTTTGTTCTCAGTTCTGTTTTCTGTATTTAAGACAGCTACTGCGCCCATTATTATCTTATAATAGCCTGTTATAACCCCATAAATACTACTTTTTTTTTTCCCTCGCGATATTCAATCTAGATAACTTGGTTTATATGCCATAGGTGGTTGTAGCCTTTGACACAGGTTCTTGAATGCTTAATTTCCTGCAAACTGGTCACACATGATTGCATTATATTGTTTTATGCCCTTGGGGCATATCAACTGGTTATAGCTTCATAACAACCGCAATCCCTGTACACCTTCTACCTTCTATAAAACCTACAACCTGGTAAAGCCTTGATTTTTATTTGTGTATAAGATATATCAGGTGTCTTGACTCTGAGAGAGATGTTTACTGACAAATTTTACCATTATACATCAGGGTTAGCTGCCTAGATATCCACTTGGCACACATTGTATTGTCACATGCATGTGGTGGATATACTAATAATTTTGAACCCTCTGATTTTATAATAACCCTCCCTCTTCCTATGTGGATGACTGAATCATTGTGCAATCTTGTTAGGGCCCTTTCACATCAGTGGTTTTCTCTGATGTGCGACAGATCTGGCAGGTGGCGCCGCCTCTGCTGGATCTGCTGCCTAACGGCCGACTTGCAGTCCGGATCCAGCAAGCCACATGCATTGTCTATGGGGCTTGCGGTCTGGTGCGGCAAGTGCGGTTACGCCGGATCGGCCGGATCCAGCACTTGTGGCCGCGAAAAAAAAAAGCTGCTAGCAGCAGGTTTTTTTCGTGGCCACAAGTGCTGGATCTGCTGCATTCAGTGTAACCGCACTTGCCACACCAGACCACAAGCCCCATAGACAATGCCTGGGGCTTGCCGGATCCGGGCGGCAGATCCGGCAGATGTGGCGCCACCTGCCAGATCTGCCGCACATCAGTGAATACCGCTGATGTGAAAGGAGCCTTAAATTGTCATATTTGCATTAAGGTCCCCTCTATATGTATTTTAAGTGATTTTAAATTGTCCACATAATTGTAAATAAAGCTTGTTGATTTATATCTAACAATTTGGTGTGCTTCCTATACTCTTATGCCAAGTCTTCTTCGTGTGGTACATTTATGGTTTTTGGCATGGTGAGCACCTACCCTACTATATGGAACATAATTAGTGGTGCTTTTCTTTCTTCTTTTTAGAATTATTCTACAAAACACTGGACACAACCTGACAGCCGAAAACCGTGGTGTGAACCTAGCCTTAGACTGAGATTTTGGAAGCTTCAAGATGTATATAAGTCATGGAACAAAATTTGAGTGTGACTTGTCTGAGGCTGGCTTCACACCACGGTTTTGGTCTGTCAGGGTGGATCCTATTTTTTGCAGGATCACTCTGACAGGACTGAACAGTACCTGATGGGTTGAACTGGATGACAAATAAGCACCCTGATCCTGTATTCTGCAGGATTCGTTTCTTTCATTACTCCATTGAAAAGCATTGTGAATTACTTCTCTATAGGCTATAATGATTAGAGCCGCTGTCCATGGTGCTGAAGTAGCATTCTGACAATGCTCAGTGCTAAAAACTGGATCAGGGAAACAAATCATGTTTTTTACTGGATCCGGCAACATAGACTACCATTATATGGAAACCGGATTGTGCCGGATCTGGTTCTGTCCGGTTTTGTCCAATTTTTGCACTGCAGACAAAAAAATGCTGCAGGCTCCGATTTTGGGGATGGTGAAAGACCTCACAAAACCGGATCAGACACAGAATACACAAAACCTGATGGCCAAATAGGACCAATCCGGCACCATAGGGATACATACAAGGCAAAACCGGATCAGGTTCTGTCCGGTTCAAACCGAACAGAACCTGATGCACAAAACCGTGGTGTGTAGCCGACTTGAGACCCGCAATTGTATTTTTATTCATAGGTGCAGTTTAGTTGTAAGGCCAGCTTCACACCAAGATATTCGGGATCTGGGACTGTCCTGTGTGAACCAGGATCTGATTTTGCCCCTATGGTCTCCATCCAGTTTTGTGCTGTCCAGGAGGATCCGGCAGATTTTGTTTTTTTATCCCGGACACAAAATCGGAGCTTGAAGCATTTTTTGTGTCTGGGGCAAAAATTGAACAAAATTGGATGCTTCTGGATCCAGTGCCCATAGCATGTGAGTCTATGGGCACCGGATCGCGCTGGATCTGACAAAAAAATCGGATCAGTTCCCGGATGCCAGGTGCTGAAAGAGCAGCGGCTGCAAAAAGCAACCGCCGCTGAATTTCAGCACCTGGAGAGCTCCTCGGCTGAAATTTCAGCACCTGAAGAGCTCCCTCCAGCCGCTATGCTGAAATATCAGCATGTAGACAGCGTCAGCCACAGATTCCAGCAGAAAACTGGTTTGAGGGGCATATTTGCCCTCCGGTTCTGTTTTGTCCGGGCCTGCCAGGTACTGTCCGGTGCTTCTTGCAAAACGCCAGACAGAACCTGACAGCACAAAATCGTATTGTGAAGCTAGACTAAGTCAATGAACAATTTAGGATTTGCTGATAAGTAATACTAGCTTCACACCACGGTTTTCTGCTTTCAGGTTATGTCCGGTGTTTTGCAGGAAGCATTGGACATAACCTGACTGCCTCAGACAAACGGAGGGCAAATATGCCTTCCGATCCAGTTTTGTGTTGGAATCATCTGTGCTGCTGAAATATCAACACAGCGGCTTGCAGGGGAGCTGGCTGCAGTGCTGATATGTCAGTGGTGGAGCTCTCCAGGTGCTGAAATTCAGCGGTGGCTGCTTTTAACAGACGCTGCTCTTTCAGCACCTGGCATCTAGGAACCTACACGATTTTCTGACAGATGCGGCGCAATCCGGCGCCCTTAGACTCCCACTGTATGTGTGCCGGATCAGAGAGGATCTGGGAGGATCTGGGAAGATCTGGTTTTGTCCGATCTTTGCATCAGACACAAAGAATGATGCAGACTCTGGTTTTGTGTCCGATGCAAAAGTTGGAGAAAACTGGATTTTCCCGGAAAACCAGCAAACCGGATGCCAAATAGGCACAATCTGGCACCATAGGGATACATAGGGGGCAAAATCAGATCCGGAGCTGTCCGGTTCACACCGGACAGCCCCGGACTCGAAAAACAGTGGTGTGAAGCTGGCCTAAGTGGAAAATATAAGCTGAATATTGACCAGAAAAAGTGGCAGCTGTGGCTCAGTGGTTATTACTGCAGGGCTGGGGTACAGGGTACAAATACCACCAAGGACAAGATTGGTAACAAGCTTGTATAGTCTTGTGTTTGTGTGATTTTTACTCCCAGACTCCAAAGACATAGTGATAGGGAATCTACAGTGGTGTTCAAAAGTCCTGCATAGGCGTGAAGAAAACTATATATTTCATACTTCTGCATCTCTACAGAGAAATTGGTGGAACATATATGTTTTTGTAATCCCTCATTGTATGCCATACTCATTTTTTAATGTCCCAAGTGTATAATTTGCTATGGTATGCACATTTTTTATATTTTTTTTTTACAGCATAACCATACCTACACCAGTACAGTGTGTAGAATGGTGAACAGGTTTTTAAGTTCATTAACTTCCAATGCAAGTTCACACAGACTTAAATTTTACTTTTTAAGATTTATTATTTTTAATTTAATTCAGAGTCCTGAAAAGGGCCTTTTGCGTGCATCTTTAGCTTCTAATACTTTATTGGCCAGCCTTTGCTCTTGAGCACCAACTTGCATCTCTGTGGCATTGAGTGAACAAGCTTCTGCAGATGTTCACGAGTGATGATGTGGTTCCAGGCCTGTATCAGAGCCTCAATCCACCTCTCTTGGTCCTTGGCTGTTTTTTAGATATCTCTATCGATACCTTGTGCCACAAATTTTCAATTGGATTGAGGTCCGGGGACTGGGCTGGCCAGTCAATAGTAGCCACCTTGTTCTTTTTTTTCCATTCCGTTACGGTCTTAGCTCTGTGACAAGGAGCATTATCATCCTGGAAGATATAATCCCCTGAAAACAGGTGTTGAGCAGAAGGCAGCATTTTCTTATTAAGGATGTCTATGTATTTTTTTGCATTAACCATACCCTCCACAATATGAAGCCTTCCAACACCATTGGCTGCCATACAGCCCCAGACCATTACTTTCATCGGATGTTTCACAGAGAACCTCAAACACTCCGGCTTGTACTCTTCATGTGGAAACCTTCTCACATAAGACTTGCCATCATTTCCTAAAATGCAAAAAGTGCTTTCATCACTAAATCGCACTTTTTCCCACTCCTCCTTCCTCCATTTTGAATATTTCAATGCCCACAGTTTTCACCTTTGTCTTTGTATGGCTGTCATCAATGGCTTCTTTCGGGCCTTGCACCCTCTCAATCCTGCTTCCAATCATCTCTTCCTAACAGTTGATGTTGCTACCTCAATATTGCACTTTTCTTGCCATTCTCGCAGAAGCTGAGGAGAGATGAGTTTTCCATTGGCATGGGATGTTCTTATCAGTCCTCTATCCTCCCTTTTAGTTGACTTTCTGAGCCGACCAGATCTGGGCCTGTCCTGGATAATTCCAAGCTGCTTATGTTTCTGCAAAATACTTATGACTGTACTCTGATTACAGCCGACCTTCCTTGCGATCTGGGGGCCAGTATAACTCTCTTCATGTAGCACCACAACTCGCACACCATCCTCCGCTGACAACAATCTGAAGGCGCCGATCATAAAGCTCTGCAGTATGATTCACTAGATAGACCAACAGATAAAACAAACAAACAAAGCAGCAGATGTGATGCAATGTAATAGAAAGTGATTGGCTGCCATATCCAGGTTATGATTGGTCACAAGAACCTCATCTGTGATTGCCTAATTTTGGATCTGAAGCTGTACAATATTTAGTTGCGCTCTCAGTTCCCATATTGTTGCAATAATTTCAGGCAAAACTGCTTCAAAAGCTAAAAATATTACAGGGAGAGAATGCAAAATTGTATTCTGAACAAAACCATATATAATAAGTCATATTAGCATCGAAGATATTCAACAGAAAACGTTTAAAACTTGAAAAATCAATTTATGCTATGCCTATGTAGGACTTTAGAACACCACTGTAGAATGTGAGCCCCACAGGGGACAGCCATATTGTCTGTGGAATATAATGGTGCTATGTAAGCAAGTAACATAAATAATATATATTCATATAACAGTTAAAAAAGCTTATAACCACTGGTTTCAGTCTGAAGGGCGCTGGCGGTACTGGTTTAGTCATGACTCTGTGTATTGAAAATTGCAGCTGTAACCAACTCCTCTGCACTGGCTAACTGCTGTACAGCATTAGATCCTGCTGCCAGTCAGTGCGTGGTGCGGTTAAACCAACATTATCCATATACAGAGCAGTGAATGAACCCGCTCCCCTGTGACTAAAACTGGAACACTGCCAGAGGATCAAATTTAATTTCCTACAGGTAGAGGGGTTTAATGTGGCACTGGGCAGGTTCAGAATGCTATTCACCTGCAAATTATCCCAAAGTAATCTCTACATAGTACAATTCTGCACTGATCCTCATGCCTTGCTCCTCTTTGATGTTTATGTAACTACTCCTATTCTGCCCTTTACAAACTTTTCTTCCAAATATGGTCCCCTGTATACCCTCAATATACTTAATAGCACTTTATCTGTAATTGTACAGATCCTGGCTGGTTACCAGTTCATGCAGCATTGAAATTGCTACCTGATTCAGATATCCAGTGGCATTGAGGTTTTCATTGATGAAGAATGGTCCCACTATCTTTGTACTCCATATACCACATCATACCATCAATTTTTGTATTCCAACAGTCGTAGTGGGATCTATCCACTGTGGGTTAGTGTCAGACCAATAGTTGTGGTTTTGTTTGTTAACGTCACCATTCACAAAAAAGTTTGCCTCATCACTCATCTGAAGGCAATTGTTTATGCTGTGAAGATACGAGATGTGCAGCATCTGAAACTACGGATACTGGAAGCCTGTGCTAGCATTTCTTCTGCGGTGTTGCTATCAGTGTGTCAAGAGTGGGAGAAGAGGGTTGCATTGACAATCCAACACAATGGGCAGCACTTTGAACACATTTTATAAGTGGTCATAAACTTGTAAATAACTCATGAAAGAATAAAGTTACGTTAAAACCAAGCACACCATTGTTTTTCTTATGCAATCCTCAATACGTTTGATCTGTCACATGACCCTATTCCCATTTAAAAAAATTAAAGCTGGATCCAAAATGTCTGACTTCAAAATGGCGGCCATGGTCACCGCCCATCTGGAAAAGTTTTCCACGTCCCATATACTAATGTGTCACAAACAGGAAGTTGATATCACCAACCATTCCCATTTTATTTAGTTTCATCCATATAAATGGCCCACCCTGTACATCTAAATATCCAATATGTTCAAATACAGCAACTGAAATCAAGACATCCATCCATCCTAACCACAATCACCCTTTAGGGACATCATTTCAATTGGTGAGAAATGGTGAGAACTTTTGGGTCAGTGCAGTAGACGGTGACCTTCAAACGTTTCTTCACTTACAAAATCCTCCACCAGCCTTCAATCTACCAAGGAAAACCTGGGTTACTGAATTGTATCAGAACAAACTTTTGTGTTTCTGCATATGTTATGTATAAGTGGTGAAAATCTGACTCTCCTGCCTGTGACTGTGGAGATGACCATCAAACAATGCAGCACATTGTTGAGGAGCATCCCCTCAGATCTTACACTGGTGACACGAATGACTTCTACACTGGAAATGATCATGTTTTTGCATACATAGAAAACCTTGATATCCGACTCTGATTTCTGTTCCTTTTCTCCTTTCAATCACTGTTGTTCATTATTTATTCTTACATGATGTTAAAATATGTGTTCATACAATTAAATAAATGGAGCCTCGTTCTAACACTCCATAGTCTTTCATGGTAAAAGCCACTTCCAGGACACGTGGAGTGCAGGGTGCCCAAGAGAGTCCAAACAGTGGTGACATCACTGAGAAAAGGAGCAGATTGGTGTTAACATGAGATGTTAGATTATGCAAGAACATTGAAGTGCTAGATTACAGTTTTCCAAAAAAATCCTCATTTTGGTGAAGGGAGATTTTTGTAAAATTTGAGTAGAATACATCTCCGCACAAATTTATTTGCTTATCTCTGATACCGGATAAAAATTACAATTTTTTGACAAGTGACAGGTTTAAGGAGTGGATCAGGTGGTAAAACACCCTCACTTTTCTCCATTGGCTGTGTCCAGTATTTTTGCTTGGTTCCATTTACTTCAGGGAAGAAACTCTGTTACACGAGACACAACCTGTGGGCAAGGACGGAGCTATTTCATGAGTGCGATGTTTTCTAACCTCACCTAAATCATTTAATCTTGCAATATATGCAAGTATACAAGGATGCGATTTATAAATGCACTGTTAAACCCCAGAATAGTCAGGTTATAATTTAATGGTTGATTGCATATTAACCTTAGGGCATATCCTAGAAACTCTTTTAAGACCACAGTCACAAAACATTATAGTTTTGATTTAAGTAAGTAGTTTGACAATCCGGCCACTTGCATGCCCTTGTAAACATGTCATGGGTGACCAGTGTTTTAAGGCCATGTATTTTCTAACCTATAAAGTCAAATACTGTAAGATATTTTATAAAGAGAAAAAAATAAGAACAGTCAAATATGAAATAGGTAAAACATCCATAAATGTAATAATAAATCTACCCAACAAACATGAAACGATCTCCATATATACATATTAGGATTGTTTGAAATTCAATAAATATCAGTTCCATTTACAGTACTGTTCAAAATAATAGCAGTCCAATAAGACTAACCAAATTATTCACTGTTTTTGGTATAAATCATATAACCACATGTCAAACAATTTACCAGTTGGTGCAGAAGATTCTTAGAAAACCAACAGACTCGGCATTCATGATCTACATGTTTTGAGTCTATGTATCTGAATAAATAATTGAAAGGGAACGTGTTCAAAATAATAGCAGTGTGGAGTTCAATAAGTGAGGTCAATCATTTTGTGAAGAAACAGATGTGAATCAGGTGGCCCTTATTTAAGGGTGAAGTCAGCACATGTTGTACATGTATTTTTCCTTTAAAGCCTGAGAAAAATGGGTCATTCAAGACATTGTTCAGAACAGTGAAATTTGATTAAAACATTGATTGTACAGGGTAAAACTTATAAAGAAATGCAGACTGATATGCTGCCCAGCTAAAATGATCTCCAATGTTTTACATTGGAAAGCAAAACCAGAGAGACGTTGAAGAAAACAGAAGACTACCATTCCAATGGATCGAAGAATAGCCAGAATGACAAAGGCTCAGCCAATGATCAGCTCTAGGACGATCAAAGACAGTCTCAAGTTACCTGTGAGTACTGTGACAGTTAGAAAATGCCTTTCTGAAGCTAGTTTACACTGTGTGCAGAATTATTAGGCAAGTTGTATTTTAGAGGATTAATTTTATTATTGATCTTTATTATTGATCAACAACTATGTTCTCAATCAACACAAAAGACTCATAAATAACACAGCTAAATATTTTTGGAAGTTGGAGTGCTTTTTTTTTTATATTTGGTTATCTTAGGAGGATATCTGTTTGTGTAGGTAACTATTACTGTGCAGAATTATTAGGCAACTTAATAAAAAACAAATATATTCCCATCTCACTTGTTTATTTTCACCAGGTAAACTAATATAACTGCACAAAAAGTAGAAAAAAACATTTCTGACATGAAAAAACAACACAAAAAAATAAAGTGACTAATATATCCACCTTTCTTTATGATGACACTCAACTGCCTTCCATCCATAGATTCTGTCAGTTGCTTGATCTGTTTACGATCAACAATGCATGCAGCAGCCACCACAGCCTCCCAGACACTGTTCCGAGCGGTGTACTCTTTTCCCTCCCTGTCGATCTCACATTTTATGAGGGACCACAGGTTCTCTATGGGGATCAGATCAGGTGAACAAGAGGGCCATGTCATTATTTTTTCTTCTTTTAGACCTTTACTGGCCAGCCACGCTGTGGAGTAGTTGGATGCATGTGATGGAGCATTGTCCTGCATGAAAATCATGTTTTTCTTAAACGATACCGACTTCTTCCTGTACTGCTGCTTGAAGAAGTTGTCTTCCAGAAACTGGCAGTAGGTCCAGGAGTTGAGCTTCACTCCATCCTCAACCCGAAAAAGTCCCACAAGTTCAACTTTGATGATATCAGCCCATACCAGTACACCACCTCCACTTTGCTGGCGTCTGAGTCGGAGTGGAGCTCTCTGCCCTTTACTGATCCAGCCTCTGGCCCATCCATCTTGCCCATCAAGAGTCACTCTCATTTCATCAGTCCATAAAACCTTTGATAAATCAGTCTTAATATATTTCTTGTATCAGTCTTGACGTTTTATCTTATATTTCTTGTTCAAGGATGGTTGTTTTTCAACCTTCCTTACCTTGGCCATGTCCCTGAGTATAGCACACCTAATGGCAAATGGCATCTTGGCAATTCACACTTGATTTTCCTCAATTCATGGGCAGATTTTTTGCGCCTTTTTTACCCAACACGCTTCTTGCGACCCTGTTGGCTATTTGCCATGAAGCGCTTGAGCTTGATTGTTTGGTGATCATGCTTCAAATGTTTGGCAATTTCAAGACTGCTGCATCCCTCTGCATGACATCTCACAAGTTTGGAGTTTTCAGAGCCCATAAAATCTGTCTTCTGACCCATTTTGCCTAAGGAAAGGCACTTGCCTAATAATTAAGCTCACCTTATATAGGGTGTTGATGTCATTAGACCACACCCCTCCTCATTACAGAGATGCACATCACCTGATTTACTTAATTGGAAGTTTACTCCCAAGCCTATACAGCTTGGAGTAGGACAACATGTATAAAAAGTATCATGTGATCAAAATACTCATTTGCCTAATAATTCTGCACACAGTGTATTAGTAAGAAGTCCCCACAAAGTCCCACTGTTAAAAAAAAACATATCTTAAAGTGGATACAATTTGCCAAAGAACACATCAACTGGCTTAAAGAGAAATGGAGAAACATTTTGTAAACTGATGGAAGTAACATTGTTCTTTTTGGGTCTAAGCGCCACAGACAGTTCATCAGTCAACCCCAAAACTCTGAATTCAAACCACCATATACTCTGAGGACAGTGAAGCATGGTGGTGCAAGCATCATGATTTGGGCATGTTTCTCTTGCTATGGTGCCGAGCCTATTTACCACATACCAATGATCAAGGACCAGTTTGCATATATCAAAGTACTTGAAGAAGTCATGTTGCCTTATGCTGAAAAGGAAATGCCCTTGAAATGAGTGTTTCAACAAGACAACAACCAGAAACACAGCAGAAAATGAGCAAAATTTTGGTTCCAGTGTAACAAAATTGAGATTATGGAGTGGCCATCCCAATCCCCGAACCCTTAAACCAATAGAACACTTGTGGGGTGACATCAAAATTGCCATTTCTGAGGCAAAGCCAACAAATATAAATAAATTGTGAGATGTCAAAGCATCCTGGGCTGGAATAACAGTTGATAGGTGTCAGAAGATGGTTGACTCTATGCAAAATAGATTTGAAGCACTTCTAAAATCTGTTGATGTACAAAAATTAGGTTAGTGATACACAGGAATGCTAAATCCTAAAAATAAAAAGGAGTACATATTTTGAGTTTGTAAAGACAACTGCAGACACTGTTTTTTTAAACAGCCAAATGTTGATTTTTTTTTGTTATTTTCTGTAAAGCAGTTACAATTACCATATATACTCGAGTATAAGCCGACCCGAGTATAAGCTGAGGTCTCTAATTTTACCCTCCAAAACTAGGGAAACTTATTGACTCCAGTATATGCCTAGGGTAAGAAATGCAGCAGACCGCCATACTGTTATAAAGCCCCCTATGACTATAATATACCCCACCATCCCGGTATATAGTGGCCATCACTGGTATATAGTGCCCATCACTGGTATACAGTCGCCGCAATCACTTTTATACAGTCGCTGCCATCACTGGTATACAGTCGCCGCCATCACTGGTATTACAGCCCCCAACAGTGGTATTACAGCTCCCAGCAGTGGTATTACAGCCCCCACCAGTGGTATTACAGCCCCCAGCAGTGGTAATACAACCCCCAGCAGTGGTATACAGGCCCCAGCAGTGGTATTACAGCCCCCAGCAGTGGTATATAGCCCCCAGCAGTGGTATACAGGCCCCATTAGTAGTATACAGGCCCCCCTGCTGGCACACTGCCCCCCATAAGGATACAGAGGCCCCCTGCCGCCGCACTGATCTCACCCTCTGATGTCCTGCAGGCACTGGGTGTCCTCCGTCTGCTCTTCTTGTCTGTATGCCAGCTTCTATTGCTGTGAGCGGCGCAGCAGCGATGACGTCATCACTGCATCGGTCACATGATTAGGAGCCGGCATACAGACAAGCAGAGCGGACAGAGGACGCCCGGTGCCTGCAGGACGTCGGAGGGAGAGATCAAGGCGGCGGCAGGGGGGGCTCTGTATCCTGATGGGGGGCAGTGTGAGAGCGGGGGGGGCAGATGACTTAGTGTAGTGCAATATGCACCGCTCCCCCTGTCGCTGATATTCATTACACTAATGAGCGGCGTCACGTGACCGCCCACTCCTTCTGCAGTCTCCCCTGCCTCCTACAGCACCCGATCACCGCCACCCCCCCAACTCTGCCAGCACACTGACTTGTGCTGAAAAACTTGGCTTATACTCAAGTATATACGGTATTTACATTTCTCTTCATCTTTTGATTTATAAGACAGTGTCCAATGTACCCAATGCATGAAAACAAAAACTGTTATAAATATTTTGGGCTTAAATCAAGTTTTTGAACACACTGCTATTATTATGAACACAACTGTATATGGTAGTCAGTATCATCACAATCATGATGTTAAAAATCAGATGCTTTTCTGCGGAAACCAAAGTACTTGGAAGAAACTCACACAAACATGGGGAGAACATACAAACTCCTTGCCAATACTGTCCTTGTTGGGATGTGAACGCATAACTAAAAAACAATTGCTGACCAATGAGCCATCCTGCTGCCGCTATTCTTAAATTGACTATCAATTATGATCAACAATAAATACCTTGTCATCTTTGATCTTCTTCCTTGCTACACAACCAATTATCATGAATCTCTGCCATAATTATTTAATTAAAGTGGCCTTTGCACATTAGTTTTTTGCATTCTATACCAAAAGATGGGTAAAGTCAACTTTGATAAAAGTTGACTAAATGAATAATTGCATGACAGCTACTTCTCCTGATCATTACATGCAAGCTTAGTAAAGCGTGCATGTATTCTCTAGAAAGAGAGTTAGTAAGTTGGTACTAGTGGCTTACACGATCCATATTTACCTTACTCTCTAACTTCAAGGTAGAGTCAACACAGCTGCACCAATATTAGATGGTCAACTGCTCCAGACTAATCTAACAGGTTTGATTGACATATATCTAACATGCATGGCCACTTTTAAAAAATCTTTACTACTTTACAAGTTTTTCTAAATACTGGGCTGGCACGGTGGCTGAATGGTTAGCACTACAGTCTTGCAGTGCTGGGGCCCAGCGTTGGTATGGAGTTAGTATGTTTTCTCTGTGTTTACTCATGGTATTCCACTTTCTTCCCACACTCCAAAGACATACTGATAGGGAATTTAAATTGTGAGCTCCAATAGGGACAGTGTTGCTGGTTTTATAAAACGCTGTGGAGTTAAAGTGAATAAATATTATTATTACTGATATTGCTTACTAAAAACTGCTGTGATTAGGCCTTTATTATATCCTCTAATGGCTAATATCAAACATACTTGATTATGTACATGTAGGTGACCAAAATTTGGAAGCATAAGTTTACTCAAAGGAAGACTCAAAAGCTGTTGTGTACAGTAGTGTGGACAAATGGAGAACACAGCTTTGAATTAGGAGGGAAAATTCCAAAAGTTATAGACTTGTTGTCCTGCTGATCCTCTATTCATCTCTGTCTGCTTATCACAGGAAGAGAAAGTGATGCTAAAACATGGGGAAAAAAGGCACCACGGGGAGTCAGTTCAGGATCAATTGTGCTGAAGAACATCACTTCAGAGCATGTAATAAGAAGAAGAATCTAAGCTAAAGCTTTGTTTCTAGACCTAAATATGTTCGAGTGTGTAAAGAATGGAAATACCTGATACTAATAAATTGTTTTCAGATAAACCTGGGTTATTGAAAACATTGCATGCTAAAATATTTGCTCTCTACAAATAAAGTGTAGTGTTGACATAGGTATGAAAACAAGAGAATCAACAAAGAACAATAAACAAAGAACAGACGGTTTAATATTGGTCTATGGTCATGGAAATAACGCCAATGCTTACAAGTTTCCTAATTTTGAGTTTTGCTTTTCTCATCTATTAGTTCATTTGAAACTTATTCCTTTATTTATAAAAACTTTTATGAAGCTTCTGGAACACTGTCTGTGAGATGGCATTAGAGAACTATCTTTCAAACCTTAGACATGAGATATTTATTAAGATCTTACATCAATCTAATGTCTGCAGCAGACGCCTTGAAGACTCTGCCCTATAACATTACATTATGGAAATATAGGCAACGTTAATGCGGTAATCTGCATAGTAAAGGGAACCAACCACCTCGGATGACCCTCATACACTGTTAATATGTGCCCCTGCAGCCTAGTAAACCATTAGCAGCACTGTTTTTGTGTGAAAAGTGGCTGCAGTAGAAGTGAGATAATGATTTTATACACTTACATGCCTGCGTTCTTGAGGGCGTCTCCCTGTGTGTGCTGGCACTTGTGGGCTGTGCTCATCATGTCTGCTCTCCCCTCCCTTATGCACGCCCCCTCTCAGCCTGCTATAGTGATGTGAGGCTGATTGCGTCATAAAGGGGCGGGGCTACCGGGATGCCGCTATTTAGCCCCGCCCCTTTATGACGCAATCAGCCTCACATCACTCACGGTTTTCTCACCGCATCTGCCGCGAACGCGGGTAAGCCCGAGCCTGACTCGGGGTTAACGCTTCTGGTAGTGAATGTTAACCCCGAGTCAGGCTCGGGAATAACGCTAGGAAGGTTAATAGGTGATTAATGTGTAAATTTAACAGATGGTACTGAGGACACAAGCAAATAATTTATGGTAGCTTCATTACACCCATGAACAGTAAGGGTATGTGCTTACAATCCGGAGGCTCTGCGTCTTAGACGCAGCACCTCTAGACCTAAGGGAACCCACCAGTGAGCGCAGGGAGAATTTAGCCACCCTGTACTCACGATCTGCGGTGAATGCAGGGTGGCTTCTACCTGCATGCACTCAACGGTTATCTCTTCCAACTCCACAGCATGAAATGAACATGCTGTGGAAATGCCGAAGTCCAGAAACCCGCCCCGCAGCTTAAAAGACCCTGTGGTCGGGTGAAGCATAGTGAAGATGGGATTTCTACTAATCCTCTCTACTATGGTGCTACTGTACAATGCAGCGCTTTGGCTGAAATTGCTATACATAATGTCATAGTTCCCATTATATTTAGTCAGCATTAACACTTTTGTTTTCTCTTTTTATTCATTTTGAGAAGACCGTCTAATATCATGATCAATCAATATCACTCTAATTTGATGTGTGTAAGGGTACCTTTACACGCCGCAATATCTTGTGGGAATCCTGACGGCGTTATGTCGCCCTGAAACTATCGCCGTCAAATTGCCTCCCAGTTGCGATGTGGAATTGTGGAATTTGGCGGCGATAAACCTCCTGTCGCCTGGTTCCTGATTACAGAGCACTGCTCCAAAATCAGAGGTAATCATGAAGGCGAGAATCCCGGCTTTTGGCGTGTGATAGGGTGATAGTGATGGAATCAGCGTCGCCTATTGAATTCCCGTAGGCGTGCCACAGCATGCTGGAGTCCGCGCCTCATCTGATGATTGGTGGTGGCTACTGTGTTCCCATTGGCTGTCAGTTCACAGAGCGCCATATTTGAAGAGCTGTCAGTTCAGCAACACACATATCTACAATGGCGTCATGTATTAGCCAGCCTTCCAGAGCAGGCTGACCATTCGTAACACTATTGTGATGTCCAATGAGCGTGTTTGGTTCGCGATGTAAACTATTCTGGCATGCCTATTTTCTCGCCACGCTGAACATGTACGCCCACATTCCTTTGGGGATTGCGGCGTGTGAAGCGGCGAGGGAAGTCAACCGGATTGGATCCGCTGTGGGTGAGGCGATTTCCGGGGCGACACGTCGTCTAAGGTTTAAGGCGAAATTGCAGCGTGTAATGGCGCCATCGGCGATCTGAGGCGACCATGAAAAACATGCACGCGCATGTTAGATTGCTTCATATCGCCACAAGATATTGTGGCGTGTAGAGGTACCCTAAGGGAATCATCACATGTAAATAATTACTAAATGTTCATTCTTATTTTTAAAAAAATTCCATAAAAAGTTAGCAAAAACAATGCTGCCAGAAAAAAATGCAATTGATTTATATGAACTTATCTTAACGGAACTATCCAAAAGAAAATATAAAAATTAGGAAAAAAAATAGTCTATCTACTGAGGAACAAATAAAAAACAGTTTTTGTGTCTCAGCTATTACACTTGATTTTAGGCTTATTCAGTCCCCTGAATAAGAATATGTCATTCATTTTTTTTGTAGCAGCTCTACGTTTTGAGATTATGTACAGTTGCAGACACATAAATATGGGATGTTTTCCTCAACAGGGGTAATAAAGATGGTGTGTAAGGTGCATATAAAATACTAGAGTACTTGGTAAATGCAATGCATATTTAAAGGGAACCTGACCCCTAAAAATCACCCCCCAGCCTATTAATACTTGTCCCTGCACCTTCATTATGCTATTCTACCTATCCCTTTGTGTCAAAATTGTGTAGTTTGAATGTTTAAAAAAGTGCTTTTTATACCTCCAGAACTGCAGCTTCTGTTCTCTTGAGAAGCCACACAGGGCGCCGCCTTTACATCTTTTTTTCATGCCCTAATGGGCGTGATAATCCATCTGAATCCTCCTCACCCTACTCCATGGGCGGATAAAATGGTAAGCATAGCAAGTTTTTGAGACACTATGGCCTCTTTATCAGGCTTAATGACACAGCTTCTGGAAACACAAATATATATGTACAAATACAGGGTGGGGAAATTGCAATACATAACACAGGTGACTTGAAGCATGTAGTGGACAGATGGGAGGGGGAAGGAGAATCTGGAGAAGTAATATCAAAGATAAGGGGAATAGACAGTTTTACAGTCCTTAGATTAATGACTGGTCCAAGAACAGGGATGAGGGAGGTGGCGGGAGTTCGCCTAAAAAGTGTCAAAGGTTATTGTCCTCTAACTGGGGTCTGTTCAAAGATGTGATATCCCCAAATGCACTTTTAATTGATGTAAAAAGACAAGAATCCATGTGAACTATAGGAAAAGATAAAGGAGACAAAACGAGGCGCAATAGTGCCCTATGAATATGACACTGATACAGCACTCAGATCAAAAAGAGGTGCACTCACCTGTTCTAGCTGTGTGCACCCACAACTAGTTTTAATAGCATGTAGTTTTAAGCTGCTGCAGGACCTCCACCACCACGTAACACTTGTAAAGATATCCAGATCCAGGGAAGGTGTATATACAGTCTGCGCTGCTTGAAATAATCAGTCTCAAGTCTTTAGGTAAAAGACCCCCCTTCTTTATTTCCACCTACGCGTTTCAGTGCCACTCCGGGCACCGTCATCAGGGCATTACATGTGTCATACAACCACAACTTATATATCACATATACCGGATGCATCATCAAGATAAACGTCATTGATGACATGCAAGTCATCATCAATGATGGGCGGTGCATCCCATCTATGAAAGAAAGAAAGCAATCCATAGTACCTTCTAACATCCTATTTATCATAATATATGCCCAGGATCAGGGTCAAAAATAAATAATAATACAATATAGAACAATATAAAAATCCCTATGTTTTTATTAATCCCTAAAAAAAATTTAAAATATATATAAAAAAAAGAAAAGAAGAGATCAGATCTCATTCGAACTCATCAAGGAGTGTGCTATATACCATATGGTCCTAGTTCAGTGGTGTTTAAGCTGATGTTCCACCATATCAGTTAGATTTTAATTCATTCTGTCTCTATAACAGTTACCTTATAGTATATGAATATATATAAAAAAAATAAAATTGTGAGTGAGTATAGTGAAAATGTTAAAACATAATAAACGAATGTAGTATTTGTTGATTGATGAATAAAGATATATAAAAATTATATATTAAAATTAAATGTGTCTAAAACACACTTGTTTTTATATATATTTTAAAAATTTTTTAGGGATAAATAAAAATATAGGGATTTTTATATTGTTCTATTTTTTTTCATTTCCAGTGAATACTTTTAAATGCTTAGATAATCTTGGTGAATTCTTTCTCATGTGCCAGAAAACACAATTTACCCAATTACAAGAGTTCACCCCAGGAAGTTAGCACTCCTATGTGAGACATACGGTTATCTAGTCACCCACAATCCAGCGACCATGAGCGCTGAAGATTAATTTATTAATTAAGAGTTATAAAGGATCTGAAAAAAAAAGTCTGCTTTCTTCGAGAAGCAGTGCCCCAAATGTTTATGGGTTACATCCGGAATTGTAGCTTAACTCTATTAAAGCAAATGGGGGAACCAGCAATACCACACACAACCAGTGGACTGTGAACATACATTGGATTAGGTGAAATGGGATCTTAGGAAAAGGTTCTGTTATGCTATAAGCAACATTGTCCGCTTAAATGTAGTTTCAGAAAAGTCTAATTAATACAAAAGTTTTTAAAGGTAGGTTGACATGTAAAGAATATTAAAAAGGTTGTGAAGAACTAAAGTGTTAGTCTTAAGGACCTGTTACACCTTTCAACATCGTTCCCGACATCATTCAAAAGTGACAGCAGGAACGATGTTGAAATGACATCATTGTTGCGTCAGTGCGTGTAAACCCACAATTCAACAACGATAGCTGTTCAAGTCAGAGTTGACAGGTTTTCCTGCATGCAGAAAATCCTGTCAACTTCAACCTAAACAACCTGCGGCATCATTCGGTGTGACACCGCAATAGCGATGTCACGGTCGACTTCGCCCAATCACAGCAGTGAGCAGGGATCGTTTGCGGTGTTTGCGAACGATCCCTGCTCACTACATTATTGGTGAGTTGTCCACGATATCTGGACATGTGATAGCTCACCAGCGATGTTAAACAGCTGTGGAAGAAATCAGCTCGCTCCCGAGATCGCAAACAACATCATTGTAAAGTTGTACCATGTAACGGTACCTTTAGAGGTGCCCACCTGGATTCAGAACTGTGCTTTTACATATGAAGAGAGGACAATGTTTCACCACCTATGATTGGCTGAAGAGGTCCAGCGACTTGAGCAGTGCCGCTTTGGATGTTTTTCTGATGACACAGCTCAGATCACCTGAATTATAGCCGCAGTGTCTTTCTACTTTTTGAATGGTGACATCTCCTCATCCTGTGTGAGTGCAGACCATGGATTGGCCAACGAGGGATCAAGGTGGGTGCCAACAGGAGGGGAACTCTTTTTCTTTTTGCTTACCAGACAACCCCTTTAAAGCCTGAACATTATACTTCTAAATGTCCACGTTGTAAAGTTAGCTTAGTGATCTATGTAAAATGTATCATTTAAATAACTGAGTGCCTAAAAATATATTACACCTATAAAACAAGTCTTAAACTGAAATCACTTTGCGTTTTCAAAAAATCTAACAGCTTGTCCCTTTTTATAAAACAAAGCACATTCTTCATGTTGCAGCATTTGTAATTGAATTATGTCCAGTTTGATGGTATTCCTATGAGTGTCTACAATGTAAAACTAAACATTACCAGGAAGCTGTACGACTGCCAATACAACTTGTAATTTTCCCATTCTGACAGGTGAAGCCATATGTGCTTACAAAGCCCTGATGTAAAAATGATCAACTGCCAATAAAGATCTAACACTGATTGCAAGCAATAAAAGTGCTTAGTGGTGGATAGACAGCAATGATAAAACCGGTCACCATCCAGGGTGTTACATGCAGCCAATTCTTTTTAGAAAGTAATTGCAGCATCTGCTTCTTTAAGTTGCTGGAAATCAATACAACCTTTGCTTTTATGTTGTTGAATAGCCGCCTGCAAAGGCAGCAGGAAAGGCTTTGGAATACAGCTATGTGAAAGTATCCACATTGAAGCGAAGCCAGCTGTTATTCCCATAGAACCTTGAGCCAGACTGTAACAATTGTTTCATTTTCTTATTTATCGCCTTTTTTATGCTTTTTAGCCATTTTATTTTTGGAGTCTTTTTATTCTTTGTAATTGCCTTCTAGAGTCACTCAAACTATTAGCCACAAAGCAAATATTGAGGTACTGCATATAAATAAAAAGATTAGAAGGGAAAATTAATTAGCCTTTCCCTGTGATCATTCTTGGTTCAGCTTACCAGATCCAGGTCAATGAAATTCTGAAATTCACATTAGCACAGGTTCCTTTTCGCTTGGTAGGTCATAGCACTGCCAACCATCTCAGATCTGTGGTATAGATTTACCAGGATCTGGCAGACATCACTGTACACATAATGATACCTGTGAGAATCCTTCCTTCTTTATTCATTGCTGATGCATAAGTTAAGAATGGGTGAGGGTAAAATAAAATCACTCACCCTTTAGATCATTTTAGGGTAAATAAACAGTTGGTAAATAGCCAATGGCATGTGATACTAGTAATGTGTCTGTTATCTATCAATTCATAACCAATCTGTTGTACATAATTGCACAGAAGTGGGTATACCTAATGCGTATAGTAATAAATAGTGCTCTAATATATTCCGTACTATATATAAACTGTACAATATAAAGTTTCCCCATTAGTATTCATCTAGGTAGGTCTACATAAAATGGTTGATACACAAGGTTCCATTTAGTTGGGATACAATAATTCACAAAATGCAGTAGTTTACTTGCAAAGACACAAAAAATTTTTTAGGCTACCTTTACATTTGTGTTCCCCTCCGCAGTGTTCTGCGGAGGGGATCCGCAATGTGACCGCAGCACCGCAAGCCCAAGTCTTTATAATGGGAGGGCACGGAGCTGCGCTTGACTGCGCATGACCGTGCACAACCATTCACTGCCATACGTGATCTGTGCGCAGGCGTATGCCTGCGCACAAATCACACACTTTCATCCGCACCAGGGATGCGACATGTTGCATTTCTGGTGCGGGCGAGAGTGTGTGATTTGTGCGCAGGCATTCGCCTGCGCACAGATCACATATGGCAGTGAATGGGTGCGCACGGTCATGCGCAGTCAAGCGCAGCACCGTGCCCTCCCATTATAAAGACAGGGGCTTGCGGTGCTGCGGTCACATTGCGGATTCCCTCCGCAGAACGCTGCGGAGGGGAACGCAAATGTGAAGGTAACCTTAGAGGAAGAACTAGGGGGATAACTAATACTAGAGAAGAGAGAGAAAGGATTCAAAAAGTTCTAAACAAACTGGAACAGAGGGCAGCAACTAGCAGAATGGTTTATAGCAGAGAAATGAAAGGTCATACATCTGGGCAAGAAAAATGGGAATAAAATGTTCAGAATGGGAAAAATAGGGTTAAGCAGCAGCACCTGTGACAAAGACTTGTGTACACTAATAGTAAAGGTCAAAGAATACCAAAAGGAGCTGTATTTTTGCTTCATCGACTACAGCAAAGCTTTCAACTGTGTTAATCACCAGAAACTTTGGAGTAGCATGAAGGATATGGGTGTGCCAAACCATCTGATCAGCCTCATTAGGATCCGTTACATCAACCAAGAAGCAACAGTATGAACTGAATACGGTGCGACAGCATGGTTCAAAGTAGAGCAAGGTGTCAGACAAGGTTGCGTCCTGTCATCATTTCTCTTCATTGTATATGAAGAAGCTATTTTCAGGAAGGCTGAACTTGCCAAAAGAAAATAAGAAATTGAACATGGTGGAAGAATCATCAACAATCTGACATCAACACTGATAGCAACAAACATAGATGGCATGAAGGACTTAATATGGAGTGTCAAGATGGAACGCACTAACATGGGACTGCTACTCAACACAAAGAAGACAAAGATTTAAACTCCTGCTAGGTATGACAAGGATACATTTGAGATGGATTGCGATCAAATGGAAGTGGTAAAAGACTTCAACCTACTCAGATCAATGATCACTCAAGATGCAACATCATCACCACAAGTCAATAGGAGAATAGCTGTGGGAAATCCCCATTGAAGTCACTGGACAAGGTTTTCAATTCAAGGAATATTTCATTGGCAACAAAGACACTGCTTGTACATAGTCTGGTCTTTTCTGTAGTAACATATGGAAGTGAAACATGGATGATAAACACCAAGACAGATAAAGGATCAACACCTTTGAAATGTGGTACTGGAGAAGGATGTTGTTAATACCATGGATGGCAAGAAAAACAAACAAATCCACTTTGGAACAAATCAAGCCAGACATGTCACTTGAAGCAAGGATCACCAAGCTAAAACTTTACCACTTTGGACACATCATACGAAGACAAAAATCACTAGAGAAGGACATTATGCTAGGAAGAATAGAAGGAACAAGGCAAAAGGGAAGACCAGCAATCCAACGGCTTGATACTGTCAAGAAATTGGCAGAGAAGATCTTCCTACACAGCATTTATCCATGAAGTCGCCATGGCTCGAGATCAAGCTGATGGCCAATAAATATAGTACTAATACTAATAGATCACAGACTGAACATGAGTCAATAGTATGATGCCACAGCAAAGAAGACAAACACAATTCTGGGATGTATTAACAGAAGCATACAGTGTAAATGATGTGAAGTCATTATTGCCCACTATTCCTCTTTGGTCAGACCTTATCTGGAATACTGTGTCCAGTTCTGGGCACCACATTTTAAATTAGACATCAAGAAACCGGAGAAAATTCAGGGAAGAGTGACCAGAATGGTGTCTGGTCTGTAAACCATGTCTTATGAGGAATGGTTACAGTATTTGGGAATGTTTAGCTTGCAATAAAGAAGACTGAGAGAAGACTTAATAGCTGTCTACAAATATATGAAAGGGCTGTCACACTGTAGAGGGATCAGCTTTATTCTCTCCTTATTGCACAAGGAAATATTAGAAGCAATGGGAGGAAACTGAATGGGAGGAGATATAGATTAGATATTAGAAAAATCTTTTTGCAGTGAGGCTGATCAATGAGAGAACATGCTGCCATGAGAGGTCTGAGTTCTCCTTCAATGGAAGTCTTCAAGAACAGGCTGGATGATTTAGTGAATCCTGCTTTGAACAGAGGGTTTGACCAGATGACAAAGGAGGTCCCTTCCAACTCTACGTTTCTATGATTCTATGTGAATATAACAAATAGGTAAGAATAGGATTCATTATAAACCAGTGGTGGATTACATTAATTACAGACTATTTATAACTGTGGCTATCTTCACATAGGAATGAGACGGGTTCACCACAATTGCACCAAAACAACTTGTGTGCTTATGTTGAATTTGTCCGTAGACTAGCACATAATTCCTTGAAGAAAGAAGAGTGAAAGAAGTCATGTTTCTCCATAAGAAAACAACCAAATTATTACAGTAAACCTTGTAGGCCATACAATACTTTTCGGGAAATAAAAAATCCCCCAAATTGTGTGGAAGATGGCAACCTGAGTGAGTATATTTCCTCCATTTTCCCTCTTTTCCAGCTAAAAAATTCCATCCGGGACACAGAGGGGATACCCCACCCACTATTCTGGTTAACTCTAGACCTCTATCGCCCATCAGGAGTGGTGGGAGGGAAGTCGTTCATTCTGAGGACCTAGTACCTGAATGTAAGGTTAATAAGTAATTTTTATCAGATGTATCAAGTCTAAATACACATATATCTGAAAAACCACCCCCCAGGTGGTTTTATAGAAGGTGACCTGGGTGTGTATATTTCCTCTGTATTTCCCTCCTTTCTGGCTAAAGTGAACAAGGTTCAAACAATTTCACCCTCTTTACAGCTTTCTAGACCTATGTGTCCCCCCAGGAGAGGTGGTAGAGAATGAGTGGTCATCTGCACTGAATATTTTGTTTTTGAGGGTAAGAGTTGCAAGTTCCTGGGTGATACCTCAGTTGTCAGCCCTTCAAGGGCATTTTCTTTCTCTTAAAGATGTATGTGTGGCACCCCAGAGTCTGGTTGCCACGATGGCTTTGTCTCCCTTGGGTGGTAGGGTCATGCTTGGAATCAAGGTATGGTATCCACACGAGCTAACCCACACAACACCTTCCTGACTCCAGATCAGAAGGGGGAGCTCTAACCTGGGTTCAGCGGAGTCTCCCCTGTAAATTCTGGCTGGAGGCGGGGTTAGTCAGTTCAGTTCCTAGGAGGACTGTAGAAGACATCCTGCGAACTGGAGCAATATCAGGCTCATCCGAGGATACTCACTATCCAGTGTGAGGGACCCATAAGTGAGGGTCTGAGGAGAGGAGTAGGCCTAGGGAGAGGAGCCTGTCAGCAGTTCACCCCATAGTGGAGTGCCAGAACCAGACACCAGAATCCAAGGTTGTGTGGGTGCTCTAGGCCCAGCAGCCAAAATCGGAGGACAGAAGATTCCAAGTCTCCACGCCATCAAAGCACTTGGGGCATAGCAGCATAGAAGAGTCCAGGGACAGTGGTCAGAGAAGAGGCACCCAGGAAGGGCTCGAGCTGCCTGCCATACTAGTTTCAAGACTGTCCATCAGGAACAGAGGGTCGCAGCTTAGCTACAGGCAGCCAGGAGCAGCAGGCAGAGGCACAGCAGGGAGGCCTCAGAACCAACCGGGTGAGGAGATCCCTAACTTCCTTCCAAGCTACCCGTATTCCCAACATCTACTGTGGACTGTACCCTGATGTCTGCTACTACAGTAAAAGTAAAGGAAACAACCCCTGCATATACATGGTTATATAGCACGGTTATTCAGCACCCTGAATCCTGCACCCCAATGGCCTATCATCACCATAGACTGTTATGGTTGCCAAAGGGAACTGTTCCACCTGTGGGGAGTAATAACACCACAGCTGCTCATCCATTGTCCCCGGAGGTCTCGCACTGCAGCGACGGCCCAATAGCCGGATTTCACAGAAGGCGTCATACAACCTATCCCCTAAGTCCTATCCCCCTGAACTCTTTGAAAACTGATCCCCAGGGTCACAGAAACCGGGTCTCAACCCCTGTGACTCCCCCGTACACACTCTCAAACTCTGTTCTGAGCACCCCACGTCCTTTGGGCGGGACAGTTTTCTCTTGCATCACAAACAGGATTTCGTGCCCGAAATTTGGGGGTACTGTGTGCCATTGACTTTATTATATTGTGAACAGTTGCCATTGTTGCCCCACACGGCGCGCAGGAAGAGAAGGGGGTGTGCCGTCGTGGGTGGAACCATTGAAAGGGCATGAAGGCCTGCTCTGCCTAGTGACATCAGCCAGCGCGACGCAGGAAGCTCTGCGCTGGAAACTCCCTGCACGCTCAACTCCCTGCCTGAGAAGCGGTAGACTGAACAGTCGAAAAAGACCGAGAACCTGGCTGCGGTTCACTAGGGGGGAGCAATGTCTGATCCGGAGAGTAGAGAACCGGTGGCAGGCCCGGACGGTGCCCAAGCCAATGCCGCAGCCCCAAGCAAAGCTGCAGCCCAAGCCGATGATGCAGCCATGCAGGAGCACCAGTCTTGCCATTCTCAATGCCGTACATCCTGGGAGCGACCCGGCTGCCGCAGTATTCGGGGAAGGCAGACACCCTGACTGATTTCAAAGGATAACCAGTTTGTTTAGGGTGTATGCTATGACCGAAGACCAGAGAGTGATCATGTTGGTGGGACAGTTGACTGGTACGGCCCAACCTGAAGTAAAGTCCTGGTAAGCCACCGATAAACAGACTGTTAATCAAATCTTTGCTGGGCTGAAAGAAACCTTTGACATCCGAACTGCTGCAGAAATTAAAATTAGATTCTATGGGTGTAAACAATAGGTGCAGGATGATATAATAATAATAATAATAATAATAATAATAATAATAATATAATAACAATATTTATTCACCTATATAGTGTTATTTATTCCATAGCACTTTACACACATCAGTAATGCTGTCACCATTGAGCCTCACAATCTAAACATCCTATCAGTATGTCTTTGCAATGTGGGAGGAAACTGGAGTGCCTGGAGGAAACCCATACAAACAAGGGGAGAACATACAAACTCCTTGCAGATGCTGTCCTTGGTGGAAATTGAACCCAGGACCTCAGGACCTCAATGCTGCAAAGGTGTAGTGCTAATCACTGAGCCACCTTATAAGAGACTATGCCTTAGACCTCCAAGAGGTGCTGAGGGCGATGAAACAGATTGATCCTGGTAGCATCCAAGATGAAAACAAGCTAGTGACAGAGCAATTTATTGAAGAGTTCCAGTCTCATGTCCACCGGACTCAATTACGTATAATAGCTATGCAAGACCCTGACTTGAACTTTTCCCAATTCAAAGAACGAGCCATCTGTGTGCTGCGAGAACCTGCAGCAAGCAGCACTGTACCCACCCAGCGACTGGCTCTAATAAACCACCCAGAGGTGGCGCCCTCTGCTGTGACCACCGCAGGGGCCAGTGCATCCACCAGTGGGGAGCAATAACACCACAGCTGCTTGTCCATCATCCCCGGAGGTCCCGCACCGCCAGCCCAATAGCCTGATACCACAGGTGGCATCATGACACCAATCCTCTAAGTCCCATTCCCCAGAACTTTTTAAAAACTGATCCCCAGGGTCACGGAAGCCAGGTCTCGACCATGTGCATGGTATTAAACATTCAGGTCAGATCATGTGTGTGAATGACTATGTATGGTTGTCCACTAAAGCCATCACGTGGGAGTGTGCTTCTGGGGCTCTGGACTCTAAGTTTGTAGGTCTGTATTGTGTAACAGACTTCATTAACCCTTTAGTCAATTTGGCTAGAGCTACACCTAGTACATAATACCCATGACATTTTCAAAGATTGTAGCTCAAGAGATGTGTTGTGTCTCAAGAGCCAATGCATATTACATCATTGCCCAGCTGTGCTAGTGTTGACCTTGAGGGACAGGTGGTAATGGAAGTGAACGCAGGGAGTTCACAGGGTTCCCCCATTGGTGTTATCTGGACTTGGTTTTCTTCATGTGCTCCCTGCTGGTGACCACACCCATCACCTTTAAGTAGTCCCTTGTACCAGCAGAGGGCACCTCTTATAGATTTCACACTCTATTACAAGCCAAGGGTCAGGAAGGTTGCTACTGCAGGTGTCCTTGCCATTTTGTAGTCCAGCTGGTATAGGCTGCAGTCCTGGTGTCTGACTGCAGCTGTGCAATTGGTGTTATGTCCTTTACATTATCCCCTTGTTTGTTTTCTTTCCCTGGTGTTATATTAGTAAAGCGGTGGGACTATCGCTCTCGCTGGCCTTCTCACTAGTGAGGGGTGTACCATTCCAGGGCTAGCGAGAGACTAGGTATCCTGCTCAGTGAAGGGGTGATAGAGCCCATAAAAGGAAGATTGGGTGATCAGGGTACAGCCTCAGGTAAGTTCAGGAGGTGCTCCATCTCCCACTCCCTACTATCAGGGCCCACCATTTTTATTGAGTTCCCGGTGTTACCTTGTTTGTGGCGTTGTACGTCGGGGGTTTCTCGTAACTGTAGGAACGCAGGCAGTCGGTGCGTGACAGTGGCACTATTATTTCATTAACATTGTGAAAGCATTACTTTTTCCCTCTCTCCAACACATTTTTGGATTGGGCTCCATAGATGTTGATCTTTTTTATCATAGTAGAATTCATTATTTTACGTTTAAATTCAGATATTAGTAAAGTACTTTGAAAAAAATTACTGTGACCTGAAATACATTTTTGTGTGTTATACTTCCATTGTGTTTTAGTTTTCCAGAGGCTTTCATTTGAAATGTCAAATGGTGTAGTCAAGGGGGCAAAAATTGTTCCTTGAGAGTTTTTTACAGCGCCCTACTTCTCCCAACAAAACATAACCATGAGACACAATCATAATATAATTAAACTTTCACTTAACTTATACCGGAAAAGAAGTGAAGTAAAAATTAAACCCAGCATGCATGTGGAGACGTCAACACAAACTTGGAACTGTCATATGTAATAGTTCAGAATAACTTCAAACTGCATAAATGACTTGACAAAGTCGAAACGTAGCCATTTTTCTAACAAGCAGAAACTTGACAGTTTATAAGTATGTGTTATTAAAAGTATTACAGCTGTTGTGGGTCAAGAAGACAGATGTAGAGTAAACCTTTCATGAGTAATTAGAATGATTCTTGTAAAACACGGAAACTATTTCACATTTCATTGGCTTCTTGAATGAAATGTGAATCCATTTCCTCTTTACTGTAAACTAGAAAAACTCCCTAGAAAGGTTAAAGTGAGTTTGTTTGGGAAATAAATAGAAAAAGAGATCAAATACTTATTTCGATTGTTTGTTCCAATATACGGTTTCTTAGAATAATTCAAGAAACTTGGTAAAAAAGTAAACTTTATTGTCTGACATGATTTAGCTTAAAGCACAATTCCAGCATTTTTTTATTTTACCACTGGAGAGGCGCTTTTTTTTTTTTTTTTTTTAAATCTTTTTTATTAAGTTTAAAAAATAACATACATTTGTATAACATAATATTCCCCACATGTAAAGCTTTTAAAGTATAAATTGTCCATTCTTGGAGACATGTGTCTCAGGCCTGTCTCCATTCCATGTGGCGGCACGTGTCGTTGTCTGCATTTAGTTAGTATGTGAACTTAGTATAGTAAGACTTTAGCCCCCCTCCCCAAAAGAAAAAAGAAGAAGAGAAAGAAATGGAAAAGAGAGAAATGAAAGAACACAGGGGAAAATAAAAAGAAAGAGGATCTCTTCACCCACCCCCTGCCCACCCCTTAGCTGCCTCCCTATTGAAATGCTGATAATCATTCCACCTCTTAATAAGTAGCTCCACCACCCCACCCAGCGCCTACCACCCCAATACCAGTTATGCATTATGGTTGTTTCTCGTAGTGTCCGTGACCTTCAGTGGGCCAAGCATGCCATGTAAGTCTTCTGAGTAATATCATGCCGTGTTACGGAAGGGATATACTAGTCGGTGGGTGTTACCTCCAGAAAGTTGATCTATTATGAAGGGTTTTCCATGTCGCAAAAAATTTAGTTGTTCTGTTTTCCCTGTCCCCTTCTGCTTTCACCTTCTCAACCAGCATTGCCCCCTTCAGATCAGTCAATAGTCCCAATAGTGTCGGTGTTGCTGCTGTCAACCAGTGTCGTAATATCAGTCATTTGTGTAGTACCATAGTGGTGTGTAGTAATTTTCTCTTCTATGTGCCTTGTCTCGACCCAGGTCCCCCAGGTTGTGGAATATCCACAATAAATCAGAATAGTGGGACACAAAACTGTAGCATGCATTGTGTCCAGCTCCTCACTGCCTTCCAGGATTGAAGGATAACCCTGCATTCCCATATCCCATGTAACATGTCTGCTCCCTTGTCCCCACATTTTTGATATGACTGTTTTTTGCCTGGATGGGTCTTGTTGGGTGGCATATTGAACCCCAGAATTGCCCCGTGCATCACTCTGAAATAGGTGTCCCTCCATCTTTCGTTCACGATGTTCTTACGAACTTCGCGCCAACCCATCAGGATCTTCCCCTTGATCTCCTCATCCTGTAATCTTGCCTCCCATCTTTTGAGGATCCTGCACGGCCCTGAGGCAACTAGATCTCGCCTTAGGGTGGCATATATGGTGGATATGCTAGTGTCCGCTATATCCCTAGCTAGTAGAGTGTCCAGTCCATGGTTTGAGCATTCTTTTCTTAAGTCATACAAGCTTCAATTGTTCAAACTGTAGAGCATGGGAATGGTTAAGTCCCCACCTTCTGAATCTCTCTGTCACCGTCAACCACCTCCTCTCCTCCATCTGCATTAGATCCTGTAGTGTTTTAATGCCCTTAGCTCTCCAGACTTTAAAGAGTGTGTTGTCCTTGCCCTGTCTGAAGTCCAGGTGTCGCAATGGGCTAAGGCTGCTTTCACATCACGTTTTTTTTCCTGTCCGTGGGATCCTACTTTTTGTAGGATCCCATGGACAGGAAAGGACACCACAGGGGGTGACCTATTCTGTGTCCGGGTCCATGATTATCACGGATCTGGACACAGTGGGGCACTTTCACTTCTGCAATGCAAAATATACATTGCAGAAGTGAAATTTAGTAAAAGAAAGAGTTAAAAATAAAAAAATCTGTATGCTCCCCTGTCGTGATCCACCGCTGCCGCCAACAAGGTCCAGGTGCTTATAGGACCTGTGGTGACGTCACTAGTCGATTAGCTGATCGGGTCACATGACCGCAGTTACCGCGGTAACTGCAGTCATGTGACCCGATGACGCTGCCGGGTTGTGACATCACTGCAGGTCCTGTAAGCACCCGAACCTTGCTGGCGGCAGCAGTGGATCGAGGATAGGTGAGAATACTGATTTTTTATTTTTGAATCTTTCTTTTACTTAATTTCGCTTCTGCAATGCTCAGCTCGAAGCATGCTCAGTACACTGAAATTGGGTCCGAGAAACAATCAGCTGTTTCCTCGGACTCGCGCTCATAGGCCCCCATGTTAAAGGACACAGATCGGATCGGATTTAGCCTAATTGCCATCTGATTTTGTGGGATCCGATTTTTTCTGTGCCCAAAATCGTAGCACTCTCCGATTTTGGGTAAAGCAAAAAATCGGACACAAATCGGATCCTACAAAATCGGATGGCAATTAGGCCAAATCTGATCCGATCCCCATAGGATAACATAGGGACCAAATCAGATCCGTGGTTGTCCGTTTTGCAACGGACAGTCACGGATACAACAAAAACGTAATGTGAAAGCACCCTAAGATATTTGGATATGTTCCAAGATAACTCGAGCTTGATTCGCAGTGTCTTCCAAGCCCCCCTCATGTCTTTGAAAATGATCGCATTTTTCACCCGAGGGTCCACTTTTGCCCCCGTTGAGTGAAAAATTGCCACTCGGTCCAATGGGGTGCACCACTCTGAGTGTTTGTTAGAGTGTTTCAACCAGTCTAAAATATGTCTTGTCAGACATGCTATGTTATAGCCTCGAATATTAGGTAACCCTAGTTCACATTCGTCTCGTGGAAGCATCAGTGTGTCCCCCCTAATTCTTGGTTTTCTACCCCACCAAAGAAAAGTCGTAAAAGCTTTTTATGTCGAACTGGTGGAGTGAAAGACAGATGGTCTGGAGAAAGAATCCTAGAGAAACTACACATTGTAATAAGGTGACACCTACACAGCAAGGATAGTGGCAAATCTCTCCACCTCTTCAGCTTTGTCTCTATTTTGTTGATTAACGGGACATGATTTAGTCTGTATATGTCTCTTGTGTCTCTCCCTAGATATACTCACAGGTTTTTAATGGCCGTATTGGCTAGAGGGCGTCGCAAAAGCTCGCTTGAGTACTCCCCATCTCTCTCCACCCTCCTTCTAAGTTTTTTAGTGGGAGTATCTCACACTTAGAATTGTTCAGGCGGAATCCATATACTTCCCCGAAGACCTACAGCTGTGTTAGGAGGCCGGGGAGATCTCTACAAGCATCCGCCATATGACATCATCTGCAAAGAAGCTGGATTTGATTTCCTTGCTGCCTATGTGGATCCCCTTAAAGCTTTGGCCCTCATTTATGAACCATGATAATGGTTTGATTGCCAAATCGAATAGCAATGGCAACAAGGGGCACCCTTGGCATGTACCCCTTCCCGGCCATATCACATCTGACAGGAAGTCTGGTGTGTTCAGTGTGGCCCTCAGGTTTTTGTAGAGAGAGCGCAAGAACGTACTAAACGCCCCTTACAGTCTTATCTTTCCTAGCTCGGTTTCCAGCCATGGCCAGCTGATGCTGTCGAATGCTATCTCCGTGTCCAACATGACCATGGCCGGGGCCTCCTCTGATTTGCCCTTCCTCAACTTAACCGCTTCCAGAACCATCATGGCCCTGCATATGTTTCCGACCGCCGATCTTCCCTTGACAAAGACTGCTTGCTCCCGGTTTACTAAGTCTGGGAGAAGAGAGCAATCCAGTCTGCCATGATTTTAGCCACGATCTTAAAATCTTAGTTTATCAGCGAGATGGGCCTAAAGCTGGCCAAATCGTCTAACACTTTGTCTCCCTTGGGGAGAAGCTTTATGTATGCAGTGTTCATGTGGTCTGGAGTTTCTCGCCATGATAGGAATCCATTATATAGTCCTTGTAAGTGGCGTAGTATCTGGTCTTTCAGGATCTTATAAAAACTGTCCCCATAGCCAACTAGGCCTGGTGCTTTATGTATGTTCAGATTGGTTATTGCCCTTGCTATCTCCTCTTTTGTTAATTCTCACTTTAGGCCGCCCAGGACTTCTTCCCTGACCGTTGCAAGTGTCACTGTCTGTAACCATCTCTCACCCGCCTGTTTGTCTGATGGTCTGGCTCTGTACAAAGTAGCGTAATATTTTCCCAGAATGTCGTTTATATCACTGGGGTTGGTCGTCACTGATTTGTCTGGTCTTTTGAGTGTGGCTATGAGTGTCGTGCCTTGTTTACCTCTCTCTAAGTTAGCTAATAGGCGACCCACCTTATCCCCGTATTTGTATAGTTCGGCATCTCGTAGGGATTTCCCAAAGAGCTCTCTCTTTTTGGCCCAGGTGTCGAATTCTGTTTTGGCCTCCAGCCACAGTTGTTTCATTTGTGGGGAAGGCTGAGTCAGGTAGTCTGTGTACGTCCGCCTGACTGCTTGACTTGTCCGTATATAATGGGCATTTGTCATCTTCTTCGTCTTGCTGGTGTGGGCAATGATCTTACCCCTAAGGACCGCCTTGGCCATCTCCCAAAACAGCATAAGGTTGTCCTCTGCTTCCCTATTGGTTTTGTGAAAGACCGTCCATCATTCCCTTAGTAATTTGGCAAAGTCCTGATCCCGCTGCAGGAAGTGGGAGAATCTCTACAGGATGTCCGTACCACATGGGAAAGCATCTCCTAGGGTTAAAGTGATCTGGCTGTGGTCAGAAATTACCATGTCTCCTAGAGTAGTCTCCTCTACCTTCTGAAGCATGTCTTCCCGCACTAGAAAGAAGTCAATGCGTGACCAGGTCTCGTACGGGTGTGAGAAGCGTGTGAATTGTCTCTGCACCGGATGTTGTAGCCTCCACATGTCTCTGAGTACAAGATCTGATGCAATTCCCTGTAGCATTGTATCCCCCGTACTTGAGTATACTAACCATATTTCCCCTTACCTTCCCGATCTGTGTTCCAAATCTGATATTATCCCGTTCATATCACCCCCTATCACTAGGCTACGTTCCTTATCTAACGTGATGGATTGATGTAAGTCCCGGAAGAAAGTGTCCTGTGCTGAGTTAGGTGCGTACACATTGTGTACATTAAAGGTCCCCCCTGGCATCTCTAGAGTCAAGTGTATGTGTCACCCTTGGTTGGCGTGGTGACAGGAAAGAACTTTGTGTGCAAATGACTTGTGTATTATAGTTATCACTCCTGCCAGCCTCCCATGAGTTCCTGAGCCGTAGACCCCTCCTACCCACAGTATATGCATGCGGAACATGTCCTGCTGTGGTAAATAGGTTTCCTCAAGCAGGATTATGTCTCCCTTCAATCTCTTGAGGTGCCTAAGCACTATGGCTCACTTTTCAGGTGACCTCAGGCCCTTCATGCTCCATGATATTGTTTTAAACATATTTCCCTTTGGGTGACCAAGCTGTGGTCAAATCATTACATGTAGTGTGTGGTTCCAATAGAGTTTTTTACCAGGCTATTTGCGCTCCCAGAGGTCTGTGATCCAAAGCTTCTTATAATTTCATAAAGAGTTTTTTTATTATTTCATAAGAATAGCACATAACGCGTTTCGACAGTAAAATATGTCTTCCTCAGGTATATTGTTCAATAATAAAAAAACTCTTTATGAAATTATAAGAAGCTTTGGATCACAGACCTCTGGGAGCGCAAATAGCCTGGTAAAAAACTCTATTGGATCCATATTCCTATAGTAACTCGGTCTGAGCTACTTACTAGCTACCAGGGATTTGCAGCATACCGACTACTGAGGAAATCTACTCCAGGATACCTAATGGTCGATAGTGACCGATACGCAAGTGAACAAGACCTAAAAAAGGTGAGTGCCATCCACATCCACCTACGATCTGATTATACATTTACATTTAGATCGGTGCGCTTTCTTCCTTTCCTTTCCTTCTACCAGAAAATGTAGTGTGTGGTGCATGTGGTGACTCTGGGTCCTATTCGTCATTACGTTTTGGCATATGGGGTACCCTGGGTGGTGGTTTCAGATGTTGAGCGGTATTCTCATTTACAGCATTATACAAAGTAAATCCCTGGGCATGTGTCGGAGCCCCCACAGCCTGTTTTTTGTTCCAATCCCTTCCCCCTTCACCCCCCTCCCAACCCTCGCATTAGTAGCGACTTCCATTTTTTCCAGCGTGGAAAAAGAAAGAATAAAAAGAAAAAAAAGAGAAGTGGCTACTTTGCTCCCGTCGATTCGCCTTCTGAGAAAGTGGGTACTTTGCCGACCACGTGAAAGAAACAGGTCAATAGTGACATCTCATTCAGGATTTTGTCCTCTTCTTTTCAGTCCCCACCCATTTCGGGGGCCCCCGAGTCTCTGATTATGTAACCCCCCTTCCCACTCTCCTACTTCCTCTGGAACGTTTCTGTTTGTGTACCCACGGATATGGGTACTGAACGGTGTGGCGGGTCACTATATCCAGCCTAGGTGTGTAGGTTCCATCCCAAAAAATAAATAAATAAAAGGGGAAAAAGTTTCCAAAAAGTTAAAGGTGTGGAAGAGTAGAAAAAGAAATAAGAATAAAAACAAAAATGTTTAGGTATATATTAGTACCAATGGGGGTGGGGGGTAGGAAACACTTCCCACTCAGGGTATCAGGATCAATAATGCACATCTTCACGTAGCCTGTTTGTCTTGCCGATCCATTGTGGTTGTCAACCGATCCAACACTGGTGGGGTGTCAGTCTCCTTTGCTTGTGGGGGCGCACTTTCCTCTCTAGTAAGGGATCGTCGCACCGGTGTGTTCGATGTTTGCCCTGGTCGATGCTCGTCTTCTTGCTCTCTCTGTGGGCTGATTGTAAAGGTACACAAGGCCTCCTTGGGGTTCTTCCAGGATTTGAACGATCCGTCTGGGCCTCTTACTTTAAGTGTTGCCAGGTAAAGGAGCTGGAATTGAATGTTGGGTTTGAATAGAATGCTGCACACTTCGCCAAATGCTTTGTGCTTTTTAGTCACTTCTGCAAAGAAGTCCTTGAAGAGGACCACTTTGTGGCTCTGAACATCAGGGGATGCCTCCTGTTCCTGAAGATGCGCAGTATTTTCTCCTTTTCTTTAAAGTCAAGGTATTTGGCAATAACTTGTCTGGGCCTCTGGGAGTAAAGGTTTACCTGCCCATTGGTATTATGGCTGTTGCATGTCCCCCAGTTCGCTGGACCTACTTTGTGTGCCCTTTCCATCTTGTGCTGGCCCTGGAGTCCCAAAGCCTTGGGGAGGTCTAGCTCGCATATTTCATCCAGTTGTTGGGGCGTTATCGACCGGGAGGCCCACGAGTCTGAGATTGTTCCTCCTCATCCTATTTTCTACATTATCCATTTTATCCCTTATCCAACTGGACTGCTCCTGCGATAGTATTAGGTCGTGCTCCATTGTGGACAGCATATCTTCCAAGTCTGACACATGATGTTCTAGGTCGTCTTGTCTGCTCATATGTTGTGCAGAAATCTCCTAGAGCTCTTCCAGGGCCTCTCTTACTGCCTCCTTTACCGCCTTTTAAATGTCCTTGGCTAGGTACTTTGCCACCTCCATTGCCATAGATCTGTACTCTGTGGGTGGGTATGAAACTGAATTTGGGTCCCCAAGTGGCTCTCGGTCGGGATGTTTGTCCTCTCCCCGGCTCCCTCCAGTGACCCCAGGGTCCCATTGTTCTGACTTCCACTGTTTCTGTGACTCGTTCAGCGCTGCGTCTTTCTTCTGTGCGCCCTGCGATGCAGTCTTTTTGCTGGTTCAAGCAGCTGTTCTTTTATCTCCTGCTGTTCTGTCCTCCCGCCCACGCTTCAGAGCCACAAATCCATGGTCCAGCGGGTGTCTTCTGTGTGGGCAATGCCTAGCGGTGTGTCAGGAGCCTGCCAGCGGGTTTTTTTTTGTCAGTCTGTGGCTTATTGGCGTTAGGAGCGATTTTACGCCGCCATCACCATGGTGGCGCCGGAACTGGAAATCGCTAATTCCATCTTGTAAGACATCAGAGTTATCAAGATGTATCAGGTAATTATCTCATTTTTTAAGGATGTTTTTGCCCTCGGTGTCGACAGTGGCTGTAAGGTATGCACAACATGGGAGTCCATGTGTGGGCAATTGCAAAGATATACAGTATTTTGACTTTGTTCATTGCCTGGGAGTAGGAGCCATTCTCACATCTGTCCTTCCAAGGTAGAATCCAGGCCACATCCTCCCATAAACCTGTATGCCTCCTGCTTATATCTGGGACTATTGGTGTATTGCTTCCCACCGGGGGTCCAAGATCCTATCCCAATATGTTGTAGGTGTAAAAGTAATAATATTAACAAATACCTGGCATTAGAAATGTAATATGGTTTTCCTGATAAGTAATGTCTTTTCCTTATGTGCAAGGCATTGCAAGAACTTAGGTATTCATGGTTACGGCCACAAATATAGGGAATGTCAGTTAGTTGCTCATGGTTGTAACCAAGGATAACCAAGGTCTTGCAATGCCCTGCACATTCCGGAGAACTATACTACATTTCTAATTGGAGTTATTTGCTAATATTATTATTATTTTTACACTTACTGCAGAATGGGATGGGAGCTTGGAGATAGGATTTAACTCTTATTAATGGGACCATTTTTCATTTTTTGCTTTTTCCCCCATTTCTTCAAAGAGCCATTTTATTTTCAGTTCACATTACAGCTTGTTTTTGCAGAACGTGTTGTACTTTTGAACAACACCATTTATTTTACCACATAGCGTACTGGAAAACATTTCCAATTGTGAAATTGAAAAAGAAAAACGTAATTCTGACATTGCATTTTGGGAATCTTTTAATGGCATACAGCGTTACCTTGCAATAACATTCTCCTCATCAGTATGAATGCAGTTATACCAAACATTTGAAGTTTATTTTTATTATTTTAGTTGTGAAAAAATCAGAAATTAAGAAAATAATTTTTAATGTGTCGCCGGCATTTTCCAAGATTCTTTACATTTTCATTTTTCAGTCGATAAGGCTGTGTGAGGGCTTATTTTTTGTGGTTTGAGACATTACTTTTTATATGCCATTTTTGGATAAATCTATGACAATATTGCTTCTTACAGCATATTTTGGCTGTTGTGATGATCAAAAAATGCAATTTTGGCATTTATTTCTGTCTACAGCGTTTCCGCCATTCCGACATGATTGGCGATGTCACAGCGGGGGCCCGGTTGCTGCTACGTGTCAAACATAGCGAGATCGCTGGCGAGGTCACTGTTGCATCACAAAACCTGTGACGCCACAGCAATCTCGCTAGCAATCTTGTTATGTGTGATGGGGGCTTAAGTCTCTCTTTTCTTTAAAGTGTAAGTTGTTATGGTCAGCAAGGTTCTCTCTCTCTGTCGTAGAATGTTAGCTCTTATGGTGATCACTGTCCTCTCTCTTCCTCTTGCTCTCTCTTCTGTATTGTGTAAGCACTTACGGTAAGCAGTGTCCTCTGTCTCTCCTATAGAATGAAAGCTCTTATGGTCAGCATGGTTCTCACTCTCCCCTACTTGTATTTTCTGAAGAATTCCAACTTTTCTAGCTTTGAGATTCATGCAAAATTATCTGCAAGTTGCAACAAATCAAATGTTGGGTGAAAATTTGGCAAAGCTGATTAATTCAAACTTCTAAACATCCGCTCATTTCTGATAGGCATGTCATGATACCCCTTTATGACCACTAGTGATGGGCGAATCCTAAATTACTCGGAATCGCTTGACTCTAGCGAGTCCGAGCACAGGACTCGCTACTCGTTGCGAGTCTAGCAAGTCCAATGTTAATGAATGGGGAAGCGAGTAATAGCGAGTAGTGTGAGATTTACAAATCGCAGATGTGTCTCGGAAGCTTCAGCCTGAAGCAATCCTAGTTTTGTCATTTATTTGCATTGGACTCGTTTACTTTGTAAGTAATCGCTGGGAAACTCTCACAGATAAGAGTCCTGTCTGCTCTGTGTGCTGGCTGCCAGCTCCAGGGTCCTAGAGCCCGCCTGCTGCCTGATGTAGCAGAGCTGAGATTGTTCTCAGTCTGCTCATTCCCTGTGTACAGACATGAATGTCTGTGCACAGAGATGATGTAGCAGAGCTGAGATTGTTCTCAGTCTGCTCATTCCCTGTGCATAGACATCTATAACTATGCACAGGGGATGTAGCAGAGAGGACATCGCGTTTTGGACTGCGTCGGACGGAAGAGGATTTTTTTAATTAAAGATGGAGTCCCTAATGGCTTTTTTTTTTATTTCTAATAAAAAATTTTCTTTCTGTTGTGTTTTTTTTAAAACAATTTAATAGAAATTCATGGTGGTCATGTCTAATATTGGCGTGACCGCCATAAATTTTGGGCTTAGGGCCAGCTGATAATACAAAGCTGGCCCTAACCTCTTTATTACCCAGCGTGCCACCGCTACCAGGGCCGCTGGAAGAGCGGGGTTCAGCGCCAGAGGATGGCGCTTCAATGAACGCGCCATCTTCTGGGGTGGCTGCGGGCTGCAATTTGCAGCGGGGGGTGCCCAGAAAGCTTGGGCATCCCTGCGCTGCGGATTCCAGCCCCCAGCTGCTTAGCTGTACCTGGCTAGACATAGAAATTGCGCGGAGCCCCACGCATTTTTTTTAAATTATTTCATGAAATTCTGAGATTCTGACTCTGACTCTGAGACTCTGACTCTGAGACTCTGAAACTCATGAAATAATAAAAAAAAAATGCGTGGGGCTCCGCGCAATTTGTATGTCTAGCCAGGTACAGCTAAGCAGCTGGGGGCTGGAATCCGCAGCGCAGGGATGCCCAAGCTTTCTGGGCACCCCCCGCTGCAAATTGCAGTCCGCAGCCGCCCCAGAAGATGGCGCGTTCATTGAAGCGCCATCCTCTGGCGCTGAACCCCGCTCTTCCAGCGGCCCTGGTGGCGGTAGCACGCTGGGTAATAAAGGGGTTAATACCAGCTTTGTTACACAAGCTGGTATTAAGCCCAAGATTCTTAATGTCAGGCCATGTTTGACCCAGCCACTAAGAATCTCCAATAAAGGGTTAAAAAAACACAACACAGAGAAAAATTTTTATTTGAAATAAAAAAAAAAGCCATTAGGGACTCCATCTTTAATTAAAAAAATCCTCTTCCGTCCGACGTAGTCCAAAACGCGATGTCCTCTCTGCTACATCCCCTGTGCATAGATATAGATGTCTATGCACAGGGAATGAGCAGACTGAGAGCAATCTCAGCACTGCTACATCATCTCTGTGAGCAGGCGGGCTCTAGGACCCTGGAGCTGCACAGAGAAGACAGCTGGACTCGGCTCGCAAAGAAACAGCAGTTACTTTGTGAGTTTCCCTGCTATCACTGGCACAGTAGCCGAGTCTAATGCAAACAATGGCAATCCTAGTTTTGTCAGCGTTTCTGACAAAACTAGGATTGATATTGATTTGCATTGGACTCGTGCGAGTAATCACTGGGAAACTCGCAGAGTACCGAGTCCTGCGAGTCCCTTACTACTCGCCGAGTAACGAGTCCTAGCGAGTAGATTCGCCCATCCCTAATGACCACCTATATTTTTCATAGGAAACAAATCCGGCATCAGGGCTCTATAAAAATGTATTTTATTCCAAGATCTCCATAAAAAATTCACAATACATAAAACATAAATGTAAAATCCAATAGACAGTTAGAACTGTCTATAGAATTTAACACTCATGATTTTTGTATTGTGATTTCTTATGGATATCTTGGAATAAGATATGTTTTAATGAAGCCTTGATACCAGATATTTTTCCTATGAGTTCTTCAGAGGGCACTACCTGATTCCGTTGCACGGTCTTCCATAGATGGATAAGCTGAATACTTTTTCCACGCCTTTATTTTTGGTTCAACAATCCTAAAGAGACCAACAGGCATAGTCGTAAAAATATCAACACACTGGATGCTATTACAACAATCATTATTAGTATTATTACTGTGTATGTCAGGGGGGTTTATTAAGTGTTTTAAACTGCTAGGTTGCAACACAATTAGCTGGAATTCTTTAAGTGCACAACCTTGAATTTTCCACATTATACCACTAACCTACAGCATTCCATGGTGAAAAAGAACATCTCATCACTTTCATTCTAAAAGTGCTGATGCATCCTGAAAGCATTTTTCTTTTACGTGAGATGAAGATGTATTGAGTGAATGGTTTTGGATAATTTACAAGCAAATCAATAAGAACCTTCCGGGTAGGTCAGAAAAATTTATTGACATAGCATGGAGCTTGTCTACTACCCTAAATATACCGATAGTGGTGAATGTGACTACTAGTTGAAATAGTTTCCCTGCAGCTATAAAGATTGGAATCAATAATTTCTCTTCTCAATCTATAGAAATAAGTGCACTCAATTTAGCTCCTGGCCTGTATTACCCTCAGATCTATCTCTCTGGAGAATTTCCCCAACTGTCTGAATCTAGAACCACTCTGATGGACGACTGCAACTGCTTCTACTTCTTTCACACAGCTCTGTTATTTGATTTGCTTTCTTAAATCTATCCGCACAGAAACAGATGATTGTTCCCCTCCTCTCTTGAGACCCATCTGTAGATACACAGCTTTCCAGGCAATGGCTTTTAGTATGTAGAACATTAAAAATACAGTCTTTCATGTGAAGAGCTTCCTGAGATGGAGAGAGCAGACCAAAAGGCACCAAATGTGCACTGAGAGCTCAAAAGTCTCTGTAGTATAACCAAACAAATCGAACTGTTCTGTCCAGACTTAAGCTGGATCCTAATATACAGGAAATAACAACCCTATTACTGCGGCTGTTTACCTGCCAACATCGCACAGCTGGACGAATGTATTTACTAAAGTAAAAGTGATGCCTAACATGAAAGGCTTTGATGGTATCTGGGTTTGTCAATGAAGTCTACTTTAAGCATTTTTTGCATTCATGTTTTTTCCCTTTTCTTTATACTTTGCACTTCAGTCTAAAGTCAGACAGTCTTCCCACACATTTACTACTCATTGTTCTTAAACCGAACTTATTACACCACTTATCATCATGCAGGCTGAGAGTAGGCAGATGAGTAACTATTAAGGTATGCACACCAGACAATGAGAAAATGATTTATTGATAAGTAGGGTAACAGTTATTGTTTAACTACTGGAGCAGTAGAGATAGCAGCATTACAATATTGTATTGTTTTTACTTCTGCATAAAAAGTATCCTTAATTCTTTCTCCTTCTTCTTTAAGTGCCAGGATGCACCAGAATAGGAATTCTGCTATAGTTTATGCCACTTTTTGAAAAGTAGAGCAGATGATGTAAACCAGGTGGTGCAAAAATGTGAAATTTTTATATGTTAAGAAATTGGCATAAAGTACCTAACGGACCCAGGTGATTTATTAAACATAGGCAAGACAAGATACTCATCTCCCGCCTTGACTGTTGAAACGTCCTGCTCTCTGACCTCCCCTCCAGCACTCTTGCACCACTCCAATCTATCCTAAACTCTGCTGCCTGACTAATCCACCTCTCTCTCCATTATTCCCCAGCCTCTCCTCTCTGCCAATCCCTTCACTGGCTTCCTATTGTCTAGATGTTCCAGTTCAAAACCCTAACTATGACATACAAAGCCATCCACAACCTGTCTCCTCCATACATCTGTGACATGGTCTCCCGGTACTTACCTACACGCAACCTTCGACCCTCGAAAGATCTGCTTCTCTACTCCCCTCTTATCTCTTCTTCCCACAACCGCATACAAGATTTCTTCCATGCTTCCCCCATACTCTGGAACTCTCTGCCCTGACACATCAGACTCTTGCCTACCGTGGAATCTTTCAAAAGGAACCTGAAGAGCCACCTCTTCCGACAAGCCTACAACCTGCAGTGAGCCTCAGTCTACTGAACCGCCGCACAACCAGCTCTATCCCCTCCTAGTGTATCCTCACCCATCCTCTGTAGACTCTGAGCTCTCGCGGGGAGGGCCTCTCTCCTCCTGTACTTGTGTGTGCCTTGTATTGCTCATGTTTATTGTACTTGTCTATGTATGCCCCTTTTCACATGTAAAGTGCCATGGGATAAATGGCGATATAATCATTAATAATAATAATAATAATAATAATTATAATCTTGTGATGCTCAAGAGAAGGATTTCTGAATACAAACCATTATCTGAATTAAGGCAATCTTTTGAAAGGAGAATCTGTATAACAAGCCCATGTTCCATTCTTACATGGATTACACAAGAAACTCTCTTTAAGAAATACAAAGGCAAATAATTTATTTATATAAATTTTTGAATTGCTTCTCTTTGAGGCACCTCGGTTTACTTAGCCTATTGCACATCCTTACTCTAATATAAGTGTACCTTAATATTCTGCTCTGAAGTATGCAACTCCTACATGAGTGTCTTTAGTGCATCTCCCAATCCCCCGCTGGTTATGTTAGAACCTTTGGTCCTCTGGAACTGTGCTGGACTTCAGGGTTTCATGGCACCTGGGAGGTTTGCTTAGGCATATGGGAGGTCAACGGCATATCATGAAATCATGACACATCAACCATCAGCAGGCAACCCGCATAAAGGACAGGGAGATGACTAAATGATGGGCATAGTATGTCATTAGTTGTTAAGGGGTTAAGAGGGGCATGTATCTTAATGAATCAGGCAAGTCTGAAAAATGAAATGTGCATGGGTTTGCCACAAATTTTACTCTAGTCAAGTAAAGACTGGAGTAAGATATTTTGCATAACATACCGTATATACTCGTGTATAAGCCGACCCGTGTATAAGCCGACCCCCCTACTTTTGCCCCCAAAACCTGGGAAAACCTATTGACCCGTGTATGAGCCGAGGGTGGACTCCAGCACAGGTATACAGCCCCCAGCAGTGTGGTATACAGGCCCCCCAATGGTAGTATACAGCAGCCTCCCCAGTGGTAGTATACAGCAGCAGCCCCAGTGGTATATACAGCAGCAGCTCCAGTAGTTAGTATACAGCAGCCCCAGAGGTATATACAGCCCCAGTGGTAGTATACAGCATCCCCAGAGGTATATACAGCCCCGGTGGTAGTATACAGCATCCCCAGAGGTAGTATACAGCAGCCCCAGAGGTAGTATACAGCAGCCCCAAAGGTATATACAGCAGCCCCAGTGGTAGTATACAGCAGCCCCAGAGGTAGTATACAGCCCCAGTGGTAGTATACAGCAGCCCCAGAGGTAGTATACAGCAGCCTCAGAGGTATATACAGCCCCATTGGTAGTATACAGCAGCCCCAGAGGTATATACAGCCCCAGTGGTAGCATCCAGCAGCCCCAGAGGTATATACAGCCCCAGTGGTAGTATCCAGCAGCCCCAGAGTTATATACAGCCCCAGTGGTAGTATACAGCAGCCCCAGAAGTATATACAGCCCCAGTGGTAGTATACAGCAGCCCCAGAGGTATATACAGCCCCAGTGGTAGTATACAGCAGCCCCACAGGTATATACAGCCCCAGTGGTAGTATACAGCAGCCCCAGAGGTATATACAGCCCCAGTGGTAGTATACAGCAGCCCCACAGGTATATACAGCCCCAGTGGTAGTATACAGCAGCCCCAGTGGTAGTATACAGCAGCCCAGAGGTATATACAGCCCCAGTGGTAGTATACAGCAGCCCCAGAGGTATATACAGCCCCAGTGTAGTATACAGCAGCCCCACAGGTATATACAGCCCCAGTGTAGTATACAGCAGCCCCACAGGTATATACAGCCCCAGTGGTAGTATACAGCAGCCCCACAGGTATATACAGCCCCAGTGGTAGTATACAGCAGCCCCAGAGGTATATACAGTCCCAGTGTAGTATACAGCAGCCCCACATGTATATACAGCCCCAGTGGTAGTATACAGCAGCCCCACAGGTATATACAGCCCCAGTGTAGTATACAGCAGCCCCAGAGGTATATACAGTCCCAGTGTAGTATACAGCAGCCCCACAGGTATATACAGCCCCAGTGGTAGTATACAGCAGCCCCACAGGTATATACAGCCCCAGTGTAGTATCCAGCAGCCCCAGTGGTAGTATACAGCCCCAGTGTAGTATCCAGCAGCCCCAGTAGTAATAAACAGCCCCCCCTCCTTAACATGTCCCCCCCAGGCTGCGGCAGCTGTCAAAATAATAAACACTTTATACATCACCTTCCGGCGCAGCTCTCCGCTCCTCCGGTCCTCCGCTCCTCCGCTCGCCGGCTTCTTCTTCCTTGATGTGCCGGCTTCTGTGACCGCGCGCAGGAAATGACGTCATCTCCTGCGCCCGGTCACATGACACAGGCACAACAAGGAAGAAGAAGCCGGCGAGCGGAGGACCGGAGGAGCGGAGAGCTGTGCCGGAAGGTGATGTATAAAGTGTTTGTTATTTTGACAGCTGCCGCAGCCTGGGGGGGACATGTTAAGTAGGGGGGGCTGTTTATTACTACTGGGGGACCCATATTAAGGAGGGGGGCTGTGTAGTGCAATATGCACGGCATCCCCCCGCCGCTGATGGACGGGGGGATGCCGTGAATATTCATTGCACTAATGAGGCGGCCCCACGTGACCGCCTGCGGTCACCGCGGCCCCCTCCTGCCTCCTCCAGCCCCCGGTCACAGCCCCCCCCCACAGCGTACCGTATGACCCGTGTATAAGCCGAGGGGGGGACTTTTCAGCCCAATTTTTGGGCTGAAAAGCTCGGCTTATACACGAGTATATACGGTATGTCTCAGCTTGTCATAAATTAGATGATCTTGTGGCATCCCACCATCATCCTGCTCCAGATCCATCCATTTTGCATAACTTTGCACAAAAAAAGGGTTACTTTTCAAAGGGATTTATACACCCATATAGGTATAGCAGCATATAACAAAAATAAATACTAATTTTCTTTTATGGACGCATACACAGATTTATTCTGTACAATTTAATGTAATATAAGAAATAAGTAGAGAATTAATGATAAAATATAGATCTTAAATAAAATAATCAAAATGAGACAAACTATAAAGCAAACAAGAATTTTGAAATTTGTTCTGTATCTCTCACCAGTCTTATCATATGCAGTTACGCTTATCATGACATATCATATGTTACATCCTTATACTGAAATTTTGCAAACCTAAAGGTTTCCTGAAATTGCTCATTGAGGAATTAGGATATGGCTTACTATAAATTCTCCCTCCCACTATGAACTCTATTCAACCTTCCAGAAAATCAGAAAAAATTACCAAATACATACTAATGACCAACAGTTGTCATGCATTGATACATTGTGCTATGTCAACTGTTATAGGGGTAGTGCATATCACAAAAAGACAATCAAAGTGTTATGCAAAGACCGTAAAGGCCCTGAACTTATTATAAGATTTTTAAGACTCGTTCACACAACTGTATTTTTGGTCAGCAATTGGACTAATATTATTCAATGGGGCAGTGCAGATGACAAATTTTCACGATAGAATATGTGTGGGGAAAAAATACTCTAAAATGAGATGAGACTCACCCATTCAAGTCTATGAAAAATTGGATGCCATAGTATAATATCACATCCGATTTTTATGGATACATTGCAATTCTGTAACATAAGAAATTGTAAATGATCTTGTAAATTATCAATAGCTGCTACTATAAAAACAAACAAACTGCACACATATGGCAAGTAAGAAAAAAATTGTCCAACTTTTCTGGCTGAAAATCAGACCAATTTTTCATACCGTCATGTAACTGTGGCACCCCAGGGTTCGGTTGCCGTAGATACACCACACCTGGGACAGAGAAGGATCTCCACATCAGGTAAGCCCGCACACAACACCTTCCACTCCAGACCTGAAGGGGGAGCTCTACAAGCCGAGTTCAGGCGAGGTCCCCTATAAATTCAAGCCTGGGGGCGGAGTTAGTGAGTGCAGTTCCAGGGAGGACTGTGAAGACATCCTGGTGACGAAGCTGTGCTAAGCCTGTACTAGTGAGGACTACTAACTTGCATGAGGGGCCCTAACGCGAGGGTCAAAAGCAAGGGGTAGTAGTAGCAGGGGGAATGGAGCCATACTGGTTCGCCCTAAAGGAACAGCGCCTGAAACCGGACACCAGAGTCCATGACTGTAAGGGACCTGTTAGCCCAGCAGTAAAGACCGGAGGCCAGGAAGACTCCAGGTCCCCAGGCCACAGCAGTACTTAACGCACAGCCACCTAGCAGAGCCTGTGACCATAGTGGGTACACTAGTGCCCGCAAAAGGGCTGTCACAGCCTGCCATACAAGTGAGGACTACAAGAGAGGGTCAGGGCTTAGCTTCAGACAGCCTGGGACCAGAAGCACACACAGAGCAGCAAGGAGGCCTCATACTCGCCAAGTGTGGTGATCCAGAACTGTTACAAGACCACCTGGACCCGTACCATCAGAGACTGTACCCTGGCCTATACCTGCAACATCAGTAAAAGGTACGGAAACATCAACCTCGAGTGTGTCTGTTATTACGGCCCTTAATCCTGCTTCCTGCATAGATTGTCCTGCAATTCACTCACCTGATGACCCGCACACTTGCAGCAGTGAACAGAACAAGTGACTGTGCTGTGTGGTAAGCTGCCTCCCTGTGTAAAGACTGTACATAAACTATAACATTCACAACTGCCCCGGGGACCCACCTCCTCCTATGGGGAGCGTAACCATCTTGCTGCATCACCGTCACCTCGGAGGACTGTCCCGCAGTGCCGGTAACACTACTGGAACTGTAGTTGGCGTCACAAAACACTTTTATATTATTTTTATTGACTATTTTCCCCCTTTTTAAGTGACCACCAGGGCCATGGGACCGGGCATAGGCCCCAGTGAAATCTTCCGTGAACTAAACACCCAGTTCCGAGTCTCCCATACCCTGGGGCGGGTCATAATCAAAATTTTAGAGTTAAGGAAAACAATTCTCAGGATGAGCTAAGATGCTGCCTGGAAGTAAGAAGTTCACAGTGCTCTGGTCCAGTTATGATAGAGTACTGATGTGGCTGCTAGACAAGGGTCTTGCAAATCATTTTGCTCAAATTTAAACACAATGGAGGAAATTTATCAAGTTAAATGATCTACATATAAGGCTGCTTTCACATCAGCGGTAATCGCTGATTTGAAAGCAATGTCTATGGGGCTTGCGGTAAGTGTGCAGCAGGTGCGGCAAGTGCGGTTTCGGCAATTGCGGCAGATGTGGCCACGAGAAAACCGCGGCTGACCGCATTTTTTTCACAGTCGCATCTGCCACAAGTGCCGAAACCGCAACTGTACCGCGCTTGCCGCATCTGCCACAAGCCCCATAGCAATTGCATGTGGCTTGCCACAGGTGAACCGCAAGTTCGGCCGTTATGCGGTAATCGCGGCAGTTGTGTTTTTTTCACCGCAACTGCCGCGATCAGCGATTTCCGCTGATGTAAAAGCAGCCTAACAGTGACATAATTTTCACCAAAAACTGTTTAATAATTTGCTCCATATTTTTAATCTATGTCATTTTTTCAGCTTGGTTAATAAGGGGTGGAGGCCCCTTACTTGATTGAAAAGGGGGCATGGTCTAATGTGCAACACATTGCATAAAAATATGCAACAAGAATTATGCCACATTTCTGGCAAAAATCCAACTAAATGTTTTGGAAATTTAGAATAAACAGTCTTAACATTAGACGGTTGTCTCAAACGACATGAACGTATCATGCCACGGACTACAGTGTGTCCGAATACAGTGTGTTACAGTGGTGCCTGAATCAACGGTGTCTGGCTCATAACACGAAACTACAAAATGGGGAAAATAGGGTGAGAACAAATACAACAGGGAGGACCCTGCTCCTAAGAGATGGAGAAAAGGGAGATCTGATCTCACCTGTGTTTGTGCCCCGATCTCCCTTCTGTCCCTATGCAGGTTCTTTCGCCCTATCACCTAGCAAGATACCTAGTCCCTCGCTGGACTTGATGTTAACCCTTACTAGAGAGATGGCTGGTGGGAACACTAATCCCAACTGTGGCATTAAAACCAACCAAGAAGGTAAGAAAAGACAGACAGAGGAAACAACAAAATAACTCCACGCCTGCTTCCACTCTCCTAGGCAGCAGACGTCTTGTTAACGGTCAGCTCTCCAGATTAGCTACAAAACATTGGACATTTTCTATTGCTATTTTTTATACTGGGCAATGTATCATTCTCTGTAACTAGCAACATAATGTTTGGATATACAGTAGAAGGATTTACTTATTACACTGGTCAACAGCATTTTTGGTGCCAAAGATATTTCATTGAATTTAGGGTAACTTTGGGGTGCTGATTCTGAATATGTCATCAGTTTTGCCAGATTGGCTCAAGTTTTTGAGATTTTTCGTAAAATGTGTAAAAAAAAAGACGTTTTTTGCTACACGCGCATTAACTTTATTGATATTGTCATGAATACAATAAATTTAACAAAGTAAATGTTGATTTTAGTTTATTTTAACTAGTTTTAGAAAGTAATCTTCAAAAATGAATAAGATATGAAAGATAGACATTTAATCGCTGGAAAAGCGCTTTTTATATGATTTCCTTCTATGTGAGCTATTGGGGCAGTCACGCTGTAGATTCCAGCAGTAATCAGCCATCATATGTCTGTCCCATCTGCCTTGGTACCTTTCCTCCATCACCATAATATCCTGATGAAATCTCTCCCCTTGTTCTTCGCTAAAATCTCCAAGGTTTTCTGGAAATCTGTCCAAGTGACTGTGAAGATAATGCAATTTAATGCTCATGTGTACACCCAGATTTCTAAATCTCAATAGCATGTTTTGTACCAGTTCTTCATAATTGTCTGCCTTTTGATTTCCCAAGAAGTTCTTCACTACCAACACAAAACTACACCATGCAGCAGCTTCAATGTCATTCATTTCCTTAGGAAAATTTGAATCTTTAAAGGGAACCAACCACCTCAGATGACGTCTATAAGCGGATAATCCATGTCCCTGGACCCTACCTACACCATTGCAGCTATGTTTTTGCTAAGAATATTGATAACAGCAAACCGAAATAAACAGTTTATAAGCTTACATGACTTCACTACGAGAGGGCGTCTCCCTTGGGCTCCAGTACGAGAGGGCTGTGTCTCCAGCAGCTTGAGTGACTTTCCTCCCCCTCCCTCTCTGTTTGCAGCACGTCACTGAAGGACGTGATATTATCTTATTGTGGGCGGGCACGCAAGCCAGCTCCCGTCCGTGCCCGCCCACAGAAAGATAATATAACGCCCTTCAGTGACGTCCTGCAAACAGAGAGGGAGGGGGAGGAAAGTCACTCAAGCTGCTGGAGACACAGCCCTCTCGTACTAAAGCCCGAGGGAGACGCCCTCTCGTAGTGAAGTCATGTAAGCTTATAAACTGTTTATTTCGGTTTGCTGTTATCAATATTCTTAGCAAAAACATAGCTGCAATGGTGTAGGTAGGGTCCAGGGACATGGATTATCCGCTTATAGACGTCATCTGAGGTGGTTGGTTCCCTTTAATGAGTTTCCGAATTTGAGGACCATCAAAGATTCCTGCCTTCAGTTTTTCGCTACTAAGACCAGGGAAAGATCTGCAGATGTACATGAAGCAATTACCATCTTTGTCTAATGCCTTGACGAACTGCTTCATTAATCCTAACTTTATGTGAAGTGGTGGTAGAATGATTTTTTCCCTGTCCACCAAAGGTTCGTTCACTATGTTTGATGCTCCTACTGTCAAGGTGTCCCTTGGAGGCCAATTCAGTTTCTCCCAGTGCTGATGTTTTGCTCTACTATCCCACATGCAGATGAAGCAAGGATACTTTGTGTATCCACTTTGCTGTCCAAGTAAAAAGTTGACCATTTTTAAATCAACACATATCAGCCACGAATGTTCATGGTAGCACAGTTTCTCCAAGACCATTTTGACATTTTGGTATTGTTCTGCAAGTTTAGTTGAGTGAGCTACTGGAAGAGATGCACACTGATTGCCATTGTTCAACAAAACACATTTCAAACTCCTTTTAGAACTATCTATGAAAAGCCTCCAGTCTACAGGACGATATACTTGTAAACCCATTTGCAGCATCAGGCCAGGAATATCCTTACAATATACAAGTAGGTCATCTTCACAGAAAAATGGAAGAAGTGCTTCTTCTCTGGTCCTGTAAGATGTAATTTTAGTTCCAGGCGTCAGACAATTTTTTTCACTTAGCCTTGAAGCTAAAAGTTCGGATGCACTTTTTGAGAGGTTGAGGTCTCTTATTAGATTGTTGAGCTCTCCTTGGGTAAATTGCGTAGGTGTTCTGAAACTTCCTTCATATTCTAGTTCACTTCCAGAACTAATGCTTAGCTCCATACCCTGCATTTCATCATCATCATCAGGTGGGGGAAGGTCAGGTAACATGGTAAACACAGGTACAGGCACATCTTCATAATGAGGGACAGGCCTTCTTGCAGATTCCATGTTAGGATACTCCCATTTTCGTTTCTTATGCTTATTGAATCCTTGTACTTGCACTGCACAGAAATAACAGTCATCATGATGATTTTTTTGCTCTCTCCACACCATTGGAACACCAAATTTGAAGCTTGTTCTTTGTCTTTTGCTCCATTTTCGTAATAGTTCGATACATGCTTTGCACACTATGTGTGGTGCCCAAAACTTGTCTTGGTCCCCAAGCATAACCCCAAAATAGGCAAAATACACTTTTTTAACGAAGTCTGTTATGTTTCTTCTATGTTTTGTCAGTGTATATTCACCACAAATGTAACAGAATGAGTCTGGATCGTTAAGACAACTTCTTCTTGATGAGTTCATGCTTTTCACTGGAAAACAGACAACAACATAAAGTTAGTGCAAAAATCAAGCTATGAACAAACTTTTAGAACACTAATTAACACAAAACTATATTGAGAACTGCTCAGTTCAAGTACTAATCCAAAGAAATTAATGAGATGATGCGTCGCATTTACCAACAAGTGCTATAAATAAGATACCAAAAATCTCAAAAACTTGAGCCAATCTGGCAAAACTGATAGCATATTCAGAATCAGCACCCCAAAAATACCCCAAATTCATTAAAATATTTTGGGCACCAGAAAAAAAAATTTTTTTTGTTGACCTGTGATTTTTAGAGCTTTGTTAAAAAACAAAACAAACAAAAAAAACATGGAGATATACTGTATATAATGAGCATCAGTGTCAGACTATCGCCACACTCTGCGGCACTACGTCTTGTTATATGTCAAGGATGTAAAGCATTACTCAAGATGTTTTCAGTGCGTTCTTACAGTTCAGAGAAGAAATTCATTTTGAGATATTTGATGTTGATACCTAAATGTGTTCTTTTATGAGAGTTTTAATGCTGCGGGATTAAGGTTGTTGTTTTTAGTGTTACATTAGTCACACATCAGGGAGATGTAAATTTCTGCATTTATCATTTCTATTTTACAGCAATCATAAGCAACTAGATTTCTTGCAATATTGTTTTTCTCATTTGATTAGTTCACTGATATTCTCTTTTCCATAAATATACCTGCTTTTCTTACAGCATATCTACTGTATGTATAGCCTTGTAGGTAGACACAAAGATAAGAAGAAACATCTACCCAGTGAATTAATTGTATATTAATTTTAATTTTATTATTAGATTGTATATTTTCCAGTAATAAAGTCTGATACAGTTATCTTAAGACACCTACATTAGTGTGGTTTCTTTAACAGGTAGAACATTGCTGTAAAACTCTTGAATCCTCTACCTCTAAAGCTTTGTCTTTCTGTTATAGAGCTTAAAACTACTGATTGCCTTCACATATCCATAAAGATAAATAATAAAATTCCCATTGCCTGCAGCCACCACTAGAGGAAGCTTATTTTAGACAGATTTATTATTGAGTTCAATGGAAGCCATATAAATTCATTCTCAGTAAGCTCCCTCTGGAGACAGCGGCCATCAGTCAGCATTTTATCATTTAACTCTATGTCTCTATGAAGGGAAGAAAGTGATTTAGATCTCTGGAGTTTTAATACTAAAAAAGTTTACAAGGTACAAATGGGTATTCCTGGAGCAAATCTGACTCTTCCCTTTGCACTTGCTTCTTCTTTTGAATATATCCAAACCATTCGGTTCATCCACATTAAACATTTATCAAACAGCATAAGAGTACGTGTGCACATTGTTTGGTTGCAGAAATTTCGCATCTCTTGGTAGAAAAAACCATGCACGTTTTTGACGTATTTTTGATGCATTTTTGTGTTTTTTTCCATGAATTTTCAAGCATTCTGGGATGGGAAAGCATTGCAAAAAATACAGAAGAAATTGACATGCTGCAGAATCATTTCTGCAACAAGTCTGCAAGGGAAAAATAAGCAACCTGTGCATAAAACGTCACAATTCTCATTAGCTTTGCAGACATAAGGATGTACTTGCAGTTTTGTGACAAAACTGCACTTAAAAATGCATAACAAATGTGATAAAAACACACTGTGTAAACAGGGCCTAACTTGGCTTTCATTGACATTTTACTACTAAGCTGGTTGATATGTGTAAGCCTAAATAGATTCTAGATTTCATAGTATGACAACTTTAAAGACATTGTATGGGACTTTTTTCCGCTATGGGGCTAAGCACTTATCGACAGATATAACTCCCTGTCTGTGCTGCAATGACATTTCCCTATTCAAAGTGGTCACCTTTGCTGGCGATCCTACTGCTTCCTGTGATATCACATCGTTAGAGCCATTCCTTCACTTCTCCTCTGCTCTGTCGATAGGGTGTCACTGTCAAAGCGCATAATTCTGTGCCCCCTCGCCCTGGCACTAGTTTCACTGACTGCATCTAACTCTGTCATCTTAGGAAGTCTTTTGTTACAGTTAGAAGCTACAGTGATAGTAGAGATAGAAGCAGAGAGCCAGTGCTACACTCACATCTACCATCTGCCACCCAGGAATCAGGACATCTTCAGAGAGGGCAGCGATGTAAGACACTGTCGTAAGTGTGCCACCCCAGAGTCCGCTTGCCACGATGACATTGCCTCCCGGGGGGTCATGTCATGCTTGGTAACAAGTGGAGGTTTCCACACCAGGTAAGCCCACCACACACAACACCTTCCCGACTCCAGATCAGAAAGGCGAGCCCTGAAACCCGAGTTCAAGGGAGGCCCCCTATAAATTCTGCCCTGCGGCGGGGTTGGTCAGTTCAATTCCTGGGAGGACTGTGAAGAGGGCCTGTGGACTGGAGCTATGACAAGCTTGTCCCAGGTAGAGCAGAGACAATGAGTTTAATACCTAGGAGGACTGTGAAGAGGTCCCGTGGACTTGAGGAGAGTAAGGCTCGTCCCAGGACCCATAGGAAAGGGTCTGAGGAACGGGAGAAGCAGGTCTAGGAAGTGAAGCCGGTTGCCAGGCTCACCCCAGTGCAGGGCACCAGAAGCGGACACTGAAGTCCGAGGCTGTGAGGGACTCTAGGCCCAACAGTCAAAACCAGAGGGTGAGAGATTCCAAGTTTCTCAGCCACAACGAAGGCCAGGAGGCACAGCAGCACCAGAGAGCCCAGGGACAGTAGCCAGAGGAATGGAACCCAGAAAGGGCTCGAGCTGCCTGTCATACGGGTGAGAGTAAGTAAGAGAGGGTTGCAGCTTAGCTACAGGCAGCCAGGACCCACCAAGAATAGCACAACAGGGAGACCTCAGAATTCACCGGGTGAGGAGATCCCCAACTTTCTTCCAGGTGCACTGGACTCACTATACCACCTGTCAGCAGTACCCTGGTCTGCACCTGTAACCACCAGTAAACATAAAGGAGACTACAGCTGCATGTCTGTCCGTTATTCTGCGCCTTTTCCCTGCCTGAAACATGTATGTGAAAAGTAGTTATTTTTATTAAGAATAATATTGCAGGACATGTTCTTTATACTTTATGATCACGTACAGCATGTTTAAAAATGATTAAGATCCCAGTATATTAAATTAGCTGACAAATCTGACCTTCGAGTTCACTAAGAATATTTTTACCTTTTAAACTCTTCTTGACTCTCCCACAAAGGGAACTGATGACCAAGCGTGGTGTTTGATGAGTAGTGCTATTTTCCGATCATTAGAGATAACATGCTACTGACTCATGACAACATGATCAACTAGACATTATTTTAATGTAAGCTTTATTAAAAGTAGAGTTTAATATATGAAGGGTGAATGAGTTCCTGTGATCATAAAAATAGTGATTATTTAGTTTATGATGATGTTTTAAAAAAATATAATCTATTATATAAAAGCCGAAGCCACTTCCGTCTTCAAGGCACAAAAATGACGTCACAGACGGAAGTGGCTTGGCCACTCTACACCCACTCAGGGTGGACCAAGATGGCGGCCGTAAGCGGAGTGGGACTCAGCCAGCCCCGCCATGCTTACGGCCGCCCCTACGCTGCCCTAAACACCCACACATCATGGGCGGGAGACGACCGGCTATAGCCGGTCGTCTCCCGCCCGCCACACACCCGGCATTACCTCCGGCCAGGGCCGCACCGTCCCTTTCATTCAGGCGGCAAGAGGCAGGGGGAGCGGCTGTGCAGAAGGGGGCTGCGCCATATGCACACAGCGTCCCCTTGTTATGGCGCCGGCAGCTCAGGGCAGGTAAGACCCGCCGAGCGTCCCTGCTCACTGCTAATGCAGGGCTTGCAGTCGGCCCCCCGAAACCCGCCCCCGGTCCTCAATCGCAGCACAAAGGGCGGCGGTGCTGCTGGGCTCTGCCAACATCCCCCCCCGGTCCTCAGTCACAGCACAAGGGGGGCGGTGTAGGGCTCCGCCAGCACCCCCCAAGCACCCCCCCGTCATCACCCCTCCAGCCACCTGTCCTCACCCCTCCAGCCACCTGTCCTCACCCCTCCAGCCACCTGTCCTCACTCCTCCAGCCACCTGTCCTCACCTCTCCAGCCACCTGTCCTCACCCCTCCAGCCACCTGTCCTCACCCTTCAAGCCACCTGTCCTCACCCTTCCAGCCACCTGTCCTCACCTCTCCAGCCACCTGTCCTCACCTCTCCAGCCACCTGTCCTCACGTCTCCAGCCACCTGTTCTCACCCCTCCAGCCACCTGTCCTCACCCCTCCAGCCACCTGTCCTCATACCTCCAGCCACCTGTCCTCACCCCTCCAGCCACCTGTCCTCACCCCTCCAGCCACTTGTCCTCACCCATCCAGCCACCTGTCCTCACCCCTCCAGCCACGTATCCTCACCCCTCAAGCCACCTCTCCTCACCCCTCCAGCCACCTTTCCTCAACCCTCCAGCCACATCTCCTCAACCCTCCAGACCCACCTGTATAATCTGCTACCCACAGAGCCGCCTGTATACTCTGCTACCCACAGAACTGCCTGTATACTCTGCTACCCACAGACCCGGCTGTATAACCTGCTACCCACAGACCCGCCTGTATAATCTGCTACCCACAGAGCCTTCTGTATACTCTGCTACCCACAGAGCCTTCTGTATACTCTGCTACCCACAGACCCACCTGTATACTCTGCTACCCACAGACCCGCCTCTATAATCTGCTACCCACAGACCCGCCTGTATACTCTGCTATCCACAGAGCCACCTGTATAATCTGCTGCCCACAGACCCGCCTGTATAATCTGCTAACCACTGAGCCGCCTCTATATTCTACTACCCACAGACCCGCCTCTATACTCTGCTACCCAAAGACCTGCCTGTATACTCTGCTACCCACAGAGCCGCCTCTATACTCTGCTACCCACAGAGCCGCCTGTATACTCTGCTACCCACAGATCCGCCTGTATACTCTGCTACCCACAAATCCGCCTGTATACTCTGCTACCCACAGACCCGCCTGTATACTCTGCTACCCACAGAGCCGCCTGTATAATCTGCTACCCACAGACACGCCTGTATAATCTGCTAACCACTGAGTTGCTAAATAGTCTGCTAACCACAGACCCGCCGTTATATTCTGCTTACTACAGAGCCACCTGTATACTCTGCTAACCACAGAGCCGCCTTTATACTCTGCTAACTACAGAGCCGCCTGTATACTCTGCTACCCACAGAGCCGCCTGTATACTCTGCTAACCACAGACCCGCCTCTATACTCTGCTACCCACAGAGCCGCCTCTATATTCTGCTAACCACTGAGCCGCTATATAGTCTGCTAACCACAGAGCCGCCTTAATACTCTGCTACCCACAGACCCGCCTCTATACTCTGCTACCACAGACCCGCCTGTATACTCTGCTACCCACAGAGCCGCCTGTATACTCTGCTACCCACAGACCCTACTCTATACTCTGCTACCCACAGACCCGCCTGTATACTCTGCTACCAACAGACCCGCCTATATACTCTGCTACCCACCAGAGCCGCCTGTATAATCTACTACCCACAGGCCTTCTGTATACTCTGCTACCCACAGACCGCCTGTATACTCTGCTACCCACAGACCCACCTGTATACTCTGCTACCCACAGACCCGCCTGTATAATCTGCTACCCACAGAGCCACCTGTATACTTTGCTACCCACAGAGTCCCCTGTATCCCCTGCTACCCACAGAGCCCCCTGTATGCTCTGCTACCCACAGAGCCCCCTGTATACTCTGCTACCCACAGAGCCTTCTGTATGCTCTGCTACCCACAGAGCCCCCTGTATGCTCTGCTACCCACAGAGCCTTCTGTATACTCTGCTACCCACAGAGCTGCCTGCATACTCTGCTACCCACAGAGCCGCCTGTATACTCTGCTACCCACAGAGCCGCCTGTATATTCTGCTACCCACAGACCCGCCTGTATAATCTGCTAACCACTGAGCCGCCTCTATACTCTGCTACCTACAGATCCGCCTGTATACTCTGCTACCCACAGACCCACCTCTATACTGTGCTAACCACAGAGCCTTCTGTATAATCTGTTACCACAGAGCCGGCTGTATACTCTGCAACCCACAGAGCCCCCTGTATCCCCTGCTACCCACAGAGCCCCCTGTATGCTCTGCTACCCACAGAGCCCCCTGTATACTTTGCTACCCACAGAGCCCCCTGTATGCTCTGCTACCCACAGAGCCTTCTGTATACTCTGCTACCCACAGAGCCGCCTGTATACTCTGCTACCCACAGAGCCGCTTGTATACTCTGCTACCCACAGAGCCGCCTGTATACTCTGCTACCCACAGAGCCGCCTATATACTCTGCTACCCACAGACCCGCCTGTATGAGCCGCCTCTATACTCTGCTACCCACAGATCCGCCTGTATACTCTGCTACCCACAGACCCACCTCTATACTCTGCTACCCACAGAGCCTCTGTATAATCTGCTACCCACAGAGCTGCCTGTATACTCTGCTACACACAGAGCCGCCTGTATACTCTGCTGCCCACAGAGCCGCCTTTATACTCTGCTATCCACAGACCCGCCTCTATACTCTGCTACCCACAGACCCGCCTGTATATTCTGCTACCCACAGACCCGCCTGTATACTCTGCTACCCACAGACCCGCCTGTATACTCTGCTACCCACAGACCCCTGCATACTCTGCTACCCACAGACCCCCTGTATACTCTGCTACCCACAGGCCCGCCTCTATACTCTGCTGCCAACAGACCCGCCTGTATACTCTGCTACCCACAGACCCGCCTGTATATTCTGCTACCCACAGACCCACCTCTATACTCTGCTACCCACAACCCACCTCTTTACTCTGCTACCCACAGACCCGCCTGTATACTCTGCTACCCACAGACCCACCTGTATACTCTGCTACCCACAGAGCCGCCTGTATACTCTGCTACCCACAGAGCCGCCTGTATACTCTGCTACCCACAGACCCGCCTCTATACTCTGCTACCCACAGACCCGCCTGTATAATCTGCTACCCACAGAGCCACCTGTATACTTTGCTACCCACAGAGTTCCCCTGTATCCCCTGCTACCCACAGAGCCCCTGTATGCTCTGCTACCCACAGAGCCCCCTGTATACTCTGCTACCCACAGAGCCTTCTGTATGCTCTGCTACCCACAGAGCCCACTGTATGCTCTGCTACCCACAGAGCCTTCTGTATACTCTGCTACCCACAGAGCTGCCTGTATACTCTGCTACCCACAGAGCCGCCTGTATACTCTGCTACCCACAGAGCCGCCTGTATACTCTGCTACCCACAGACCCGCCTGTATAATCTGCTAACCACTGAGCCGCCTCTATATTCTACTACCCACAGACCCGCCTCTATACTCTGCTACCCAAAGACCTGCCTGTATACTCTGCTACCCACAGAGCCGCCTCTATACTCTGCTACCCACAGAGCCGCCTGTATACTCTGCTACCCACAGATCCGCCTGTATACTCTGCTACCCACAAATCCGCCTGTATACTCTGCTACCCACAGACCCGCCTGTATACTCTGCTACCCACAGAGCCGCCTGTATAATCTGCTACCCACAGACACGCCTGTATAATCTGCTAACCACTGAGTTGCTAAATAGTCTGCTAACCACAGACCCGCCGTTATATTCTGCTTACTACAGAGCCACCTGTATACTCTGCTAACCACAGAGTCGCCTTTATACTCTGCTAACTACAGAGCCGCCTGTATACTCTGCTACCCACAGAGCCGCCTGTATACTCTGCTAACCACAGACCCGCCTCTATACTCTGCTACCCACAGAGCCGCCTCTATATTCTGCTAACCACTGAGCCGCTATATAGTCTGCTAACCACAGAGCCGCCTTAATACTCTGCTACCCACAGACCCGCCTCTATACTCTGCTACCACAGACCCGCCTGTATACTCTGCTACCCACAGAGCCGCCTGTATACTCTGCTACCCACAGACCCTACTCTATACTCTGCTACCCACAGACCCGCCTGTATACTCTGCTACCAACAGACCGCCTATATACTCTGCTACCCACCAGAGCCGCCTGTATAATCTACTACCCACAGGGCCTTCTGTATACTCTGCTACCCACAGACCCGCCTGTATACTCTGCTACCCACAGACCCACCTGTATACTCTGCTACCCACAGACCCGCCTGTATAATCTGCTACCCACAGAGCCACCTGTATACTTTGCTACCCACAGAGTCCCCTGTATCCCCTGCTACCCACAGAGCCCCCTGTATGCTCTGCTACCCACAGAGCCCCCTGTATACTCTGCTACCCACAGAGCCTTCTGTATGCTCTGCTACCCACAGAGCCCCCTGTATGCTCTGCTACCCACAGAGCCTTCTGTATACTCTGCTACCCACAGAGCTGCCTGTATACTCTGCTACCCACAGAGCCGCCTGTATACTCTGCTACCCACAGAGCCGCCTGTATATTCTGCTACCCACAGACCCGCCTGTATAATCTGCTAACCACTGAGCCGCCTCTATACTCTGCTACCTACAGATCCGCCTGTATACTCTGCTACCCACAGACCCACCTCTATACTGTGCTACCCACAGAGCCTTCTGTATAATCTGTTACCCACAGAGCCGGCTGTATACTCTGCAACCCACAGAGCCCCCTGTATCCCCTGCTACCCACAGAGCCCCCTGTATGCTCTGCTACCCACAGAGCCCCCTGTATACTTTGCTACCCACAGAGCCCCCTGTATGCTCTGCTACCCACAGAGCCTTCTGTATACTCTGCTACCCACAGAGCCGCCTGTATACTCTGCTACCCACAGAGCCGCTTGTATACTCTGCTACCCACAGAGCCGCCTGTATACTCTGCTACCCACAGAGCCGCCTATATACTCTGCTACCCACAGACCCGCCTGTATGAGCCGCCTCTATACTCTGCTACCCACAGATCCGCCTGTATACTCTGCTACCCACAGACCCACCTCTATACTCTGCTACCCACAGAGCCTTCTGTATAATCTGCTACCCACAGAGCTGCCTGTATACTCTGCTGCCCACAGAGCCGCCTTTATACTCTGCTATCCACAGACCCGCCTCTATACTCTGCTACCCACAGACCCGCCTGTATATTCTGCTACCCACAGACCCGCCTGTATACTCTGCTACCCACAGACCCGCCTGTATACTCTGCTACCCACAGACCCACCTGCATACTCTGCTACCCACAGACCCGCCTGTATACTCTGCTACCCACAGGCCCGCCTCTATACTCTGCTACCCACAGACCCGCCTCTATACTCTGCTACCCACAGAGCCACCTGTATAATCTGCTGCTCACAGACCCGCCTGTATACTCTGCTACCCACAGACCCGCCTGTATATTCTGCTACCCACAGACCCACCTCTATACTCTGCTACCCACAAACCCACCTCTTTACTCTGCTACCCACAGACCCGCCTGTATACTCTGCTACCCACAGACCCACCTGTATACTCTGCTACCCACAGAGCCGCCTGTATACTCTGCTACCCACAGAGCCGCCTGTATACTCTGCTACCCACAGACCCGCCTCTATACTCTGCTACCCACAGACCCGCCTGTATACTCTGCTAACCACTGAGCCGCCTCTATACTCTGCTACCCACAGAGCCGACTCTATACTCTGCTACCCACAGACCCGCCTGTATACTCTGCTACCCACAGACCCGCCTGTATACTCTGCTACCCACAGACCCGCCTCTATACTCTGCTACCCACAGAGCCGCCTGTATACTCTGCTACCCACAGAGTTGCCTGTATACTCTGCTACCCACAGATCTGCCTGTATACTCTGCTACCCACAGACCCACCTCTATACTCTGCTACCCACAGAGCCTTCTGTATAATCTGCTACCCACAGAGCTGGCTGTATACTCTGCAACCCACAGAGCCCCCTGTATCCCCTGCTACCCACAGAGCTCCCTGTATGCTCTGCTACCCACAGAGCCTTCTGTATACTCTGCTACCCACAGAGCCGCCTGTATACTCTGCTACCCACAGAGCTCCCTGTATGCTCTGCTACCCACAGAGCCTTCTGTATACTCTGCTACCCACAGAGCCGCCTGTATACTCTGCTACCCACAGAGCCGCTTGTATACTCTGCTACCCACAGAGCCGCCTGTATACTCTGCTACCAACAGATCCGCCTGTATACTCTGCTACCCACAGACCCACCTCTATACTCTGCTACCCACAGAGCCTTCTGTATAATCTGCTACCCACAGAGCTGCCCGTATACTCTGCTATCCACAGAGCCGCCTGTATACTCTGCTACTCACAGAGCCGCCTGTATACTCTGCTATCCACAGACCCGCCTCTATACTCTGCTACCCACAGACCCGCCTGTATATTCTGCTACCCACAGACCCGCCTGTATACTCTGCTACCCACAGACCCGCCTGTATACTCTGCTACCCACAGACCTGCCTGCATACTCTGCTACCCACAGACCCGCCTGTATACTCTGCTACCCACAGGCCCGCCTCTATACTCTGCTACCCACAGACCCGCCTGTATACTCTGCTACCCACAGAGCCGCCTGTATAATCTGCTACCCACAGACCCGCCTCTATACTCTGCTACCCACAGAGCCACCTGTATACTCTGCTACCCACAGAGCCGCCTGTATACTCTGCTACCCACAGAGCCGCCTCTATACTCTGCTACCCACAGACCCGCCTGTATAATCTGCTGCCCATAGACCCGCCTGTATACTCTGCTGCCCACAGACCCGCCTGTATACTCTGCTACCCACAGACCCGCCTGTATATTCTGCTACCCACAGACCCGCCTCTATACTCTGCTACCCACAAACCCACCTCTTTACTCTGCTACCCACAGACCCGCCTGTATACTCTGCTACCCACAGACCCACCTGTATACTCTGCTACCCACAGAGCCGCCTGTATACTCTGCTACCCACAGAGCCGCCTGTATACGCTGCTACCCACAGAGCTGCCTCTATACTCTGCTACCCACAGACCCGCCTGTATACTCTGCTAACCACTGAGCCACCTCTATACTCTGCTACCCACAGAGCCGCCTCTATACTCTGCTACCCACAGACCCGCCTGTATACTCTGCTACCCACAGACCCGCCTGTATACTCTGCTACCCACAGACCCGCCTCTATACTCTGCTACCCACAGACCCGCCTGTATACTCTGCTACCCACAGACCCGCCTCTATACTCTGCTAACCACAGACCAGCCTGTATACTCTGCTACCCACAGAGCCTTCTGTATAATCTGCTACCCACAGAGCTGCCTGTATACTCTGCTATCCACAGAGCCGCCTGTATACTCTGCTACTCACAGAGCCACCTTTATACTCTGCTATCCACAGACCCGCCTCTATACTCTGCTACCCACAGACCCGCCTGTATATTCTGCTACCCACAGACCCGCCTGTATACTCTGCTACCCACAGACCTGCCTGTATACTCTGCTACCCACAGACCCGCCTGCATACTCTGCTACCCACAGACCCGCCTGTATACTCTGCTACCCACAGGCCCGCCTCTATAATCTGCTACCCACAGACCCGCCTGTATACTCTGCTACCCACAGAGCCGCCTGTATAATCTGCTACCCACAGACCCGCCTCTATACTCTGCTACCCACAGAGCCACCTGTATACTCTGCTACCCACAGAGCCGCCTGTATACTCTGCTACCCACAGAGCCGCCTCTATACTCTGCTACCCACAGACCCGCCTGTATAATCTGCTGCCCATAGACCCGCCTGTATACTCTGCTGCCCACAGACCCGCCTGTATACTCTGCTACCCACAGACCCGCCTGTATATTCTGCTACCCACAGACCCGCCTCTATACTCTGCTACCCACAAACCCACCTCTTTACTCTGCTACCCACAGACCCGCCTGTATACTCTGCTACCCACAGACCCACCTGTATACTCTGCTACCCACAGAGCCGCCTGTATACTCTGCTACCCACAGAGCCGCCTTTATACGCTGCTACCCACAGAGCTGCCTTTATACTCTGCTACTCATAGACCCGCCTGTATACTCTGCTAACCACTGAGCCACCTCTATACTCTGCTACCCACAGAGCCGCCTCTATACTCTGCTACCCACAGACCCGCCTGTATACTCTGCTACCCACAGACCCGCCTGTATACTCTGCTACCCACAGACCCGCCTCTATACTCTGCTCCCCACAGACCCGCCTGTATACTCTGCTACCCACAGACCTGCCTCTATACTCTGCTAACCACAGACCAGCCTGTATACTCTGCTACCCACAGACCCGCCTCTATACTCTGCTACCCACAGACCCGTCTGTATACTCTGCTACCGCAGACCCGCCTGTATAATCTGCTACCCACAGACCGCCGCTGTATAATCTGCTACCCACAGAGCCGCCATCTCATCCTTCTTCTCTGCTCGCTTCCTTAAACTCAACATGGACAAAACTGAATTCATAGTCTTCCCCCCAAGAAATTCCACCCCACCTCCCAACCTATCCATCTGCATCAACGACTGCGCCCTCTCCCCAGTCCCCCAAGCCAAGTGCCTCGGGGTAATCCTTGACTCCTCCTTATCCTTCAAGCCCCACATCGAGGCCCTCACCACATCCCTCCGGCTCCAGCTCAAGAACATCTCGCAGATCCGCTCCTTCCTCACCCACGACACCACTAAAACACTCATTCATGCTCTTATCATCTCCCGCCTTGACTACTGCAACCTCCTTCTCAATGGCCTCCCGGCTAACTCCCTCACACCTCTCCAGTCTATCCTCAACTCCGCTGCCCGACTCATCTACCTGTCCTCCCACTACTCCCCTGCCCCCCCCTCTGCCAAGCCCTTCACTGGCTCCCCGTCTCCAAGAGATCCCAATTCAAAACACTAACCATGGCATATAAAGCCATACACAACCTGGCCCCACCATACATCTCCGACCTGGTCTCCCGATACCTACTCACGCAACCTCCGGTCCTCCCAAGAACTCCTCCTCTGCTCCCCCCTCATCACCTCTTCGCACAACCACGTCCAGGACTTCTCCCGGGCATCTGCCTTACTCTGGAACTCCCTGCCCGAACACGTCAGACACTCTCCTACCCTGAGAAGCTTCAAGCACCTGAAGTCTCACCTATTCTGTCAAGCCTACAACCTGCCATGAGACCCAGGCGACCGCCCCATACCTGACATTCCTCCATCCTACTGTATCCTAACCCGCCCTCATAGACTGTGAGCCCTCGTGGACAGGGTCCCTGCCCCTCCTCTACGTCCTAATCGCCTAGATTTAGTGTACTTGTTCTTGTCTCCCTTATCCTCATGTAAAGCGCCATGGAACCTAATGGCGCTATATAAATAAATAATAATAATAATAATAATCTGCTACCCACAGAGCCACCTCTATACTCTGCTACCCATAGACCTGCCTGTATAATCTGCTAACCACTGAGCCGCCTGTATACTCTGCTACCCACAGACCCGCCTCTATACTCTGCTACCCACAGACCCGCTTCTATACTCTGCTACCCACAGACCCGCCTGTATACTCTGCTACCCACAGAGCCGCCTGTATAATCTGCTCCCCACAGACCCGCCTTTATACTCTGCTAACCCACAGAGCCGCCTTTATACTCTGCTAACCACAGAGCCTCCTCTATACTCTGCTAACCACTGAGCCCCCTATACCCTGCTAACCATAGGCTAGAATACCCGATTCTTTAGAATCGGGCCGCCATATAGTATTAAATAAAGAGAAATTAATTTATTAAAACCACATCACCCAAGCACACTGAACCTTGAGGGCTAAAGGTGCCACAGTGACTTTGCACACACACATAAATCATTTAAAATTCAATTTATTATTTAATTTAAAACCAATGTGATATGTGATAAAAAGTACCTATATCTGGGGCAGGGGATATAGCTTACAATTTTTCCAATTTTGTACCAATTTGCACCGAGGACAACTTCTGCAATGAGTTTGTATGTTCTCCTTGTGTTTGCGTGGGCTTCCTCCGGGTTCTCTGGTTTTCTCCCACACTCAAAAGACTTATTGATAGAATGTTTAGATTGTGAGCCCTAATGGGGACAGTATTGCAAATTTATTTAAAGCGCTACAGAATTAATAGCGCTGTTTAAATGAATAAATATTATTATTATATTATTATTACCCTGTTTCCCCGAAAATAAGTCACCCCCGAATATAAGTCAGGACAGGGCTGGCGCAGAATTTTCCAATATAAGTCATACCCCGATTATAAGACAGGGTGACTTATTTTCGGGGAATATAAGACAGGGTACCGCTAAAGTGCCATTTTTGCCCATTGCATGTTTTACCTGTGTCCCCGCTGTCCCGCTGACCTCACTGTCCTCCGTGGGCTCCCCTCTGCCCTCAGGTGCAGCCGCAGGTCCACTGTCCCCCGTGCGCTCCCCTCTGCCCTCAGGTGCCGCAGGTAACCCCCGAGGGCATAGGGTTAATCTTGTGCGCCTGTCGCCCCGGCCTGACGTCACCGCTGCCGGCAGGAGCTTCTGATTGGCCAGCGGCTCCCCAGAATTTCGAGCGCTGATTGGCTCAGCGGCTCGAATGCTGATTGGCCAGAAGCTCCTGCATGAAGAAGCATCTGGACAACGCCCTGCACCGTGGAGGAATCCATAGCCCGAGGCCGCCATTACCCTAAAAAGTAAGGATGTTTCCTTGCCGACTTGCCCATTAAAACCACAATTCCGCCGCACAGCCGACTTGCGGCCGACTTGCGGCACACTTGCGGCACACTTGCGGCACACTTGCGGCAGGTCCCCATACAATGTACGGTACTGTATGGGACACTTGCGGCAAGGTGCGGTTAATTGTCATTTTTTTTTTAATATAAGTCATACCCCGAATATAAGACAGGGTGGGACTTTTGGGGGTTAAATTAATATAAGACACTGCCTTATATTCGGGGAAACACGGTACTTAGTAAGAAAAATACCATTAACAGAATCAATATAAATCAATAATTGCCTGTGCAAAATTATGATATAAATAGTATGTGCTTTATAAGTATATCAATGTATACTAATGGATTGAAAAGGTAGCATGACAATCTGTGGTGGGCAGGGCTCCACAACATTGTGCATGTATATGAATAGATGAGAGGGTAGAATAGTAGTCTGTAATTGTTCAAATAAGTGTCTCACATCCAATAAAGTCTATAGTACTTGAAAATTTCTAGGAGCTTCCTCCATGTCCACAGTTCAAAGAATTGATTTTTTTGTTCTAGAAAGTGTCAATACATAGACGTCTCTGGAAGGAAAAGTCATAAAAGAGAAATGGTCGACTTCGGCCATGTGATGAAAGTGAATTCGCTGGAGAAGATTCATGATGCTTGGAATGGTCAGTGGCAGTAATGGTCATGGAAGACCTAACACCTGTTGGCTGGATACCTTCATGGCAGACAAGGGGATGAACAATAGAGAATTGAAAGATGCTGTGACAAACAGAGAAGCTTGGGGGAAAATGGTTTACATGGTATCCAACAGTCGGTATCCAACGACTGAATGTATGAAATTGGAACATCCCAATGGACTCTACTAATTCAATATGACCAATGCCCCCCCATGTCACACAGTTCCACTTAAAGTTCAAGTGTCATTCAAAAAGGCACAATGTATACTGATCCTGAGAGCAGCTGATGTACATGTGATCCGCCCACCAGGGATGTGGGGTACTCGGAACCGGGCCCTCTCATCATTGTCTGGGGTCTACGGGATGTCACGGTGTCGTGACCCGGCTCTGTGGTCCCGGGCAGTCAATAAAAAGGGGTAACAGTTTTTAGAAATTAATTGTGACGCCACCCATGATGCAGGGCTATGGGTAGTCATCGCTGCAATATGGACCTCTGAGGATGATGGGGGTATTAGCAAGGATGTTGAGCTCTCCACGGGCAGAGCTGGTCCCCAAGGCAGCCGTGAAGTAAGTGTAGTGCAGTGGGTGCAGGGTTCACAAGCACAGGCAGTCTCTCACTGCTGATCTCTATCTCCTCTCAGGCACGGCAATCAGAGTCTCACACAGCAAAGAGCTTTAATCAGGCTTACTTTCCAGCTCGGCAGATGATACAGCTTACAACAGTTCAGCTTTGGCTTCGGTATGGTTCAAGCATCCGGAATGGTTTGTCTGCATCACCCCCTTTCATGTCTCTTTCGGGCCTTTTCGATCTATTCCACATGCTAGCTACGATCCAGCGGTCACAGGGTTTCAGTGGGTGAGTTTCCTGATCCCCTAGCCCAAATACGACAGCCTTCTCTTCACTGCACAGTAGGTTGTGTCTCGGGACATAAAAACTCCGCACCCCGCCAGGGTTCATGGTTGGGGCATAAAGCTTCCTGGCCACTTTAGCAGAGCAGGCACTCTGGTTCCGGCCTAGTGCCACAGTGTCCCCGCTAATCCGGGCACACCTAGACTCCTTTCTTTCACCTCGTTTTCCAGCCTTGGACCCGAGCTAGCCTCATAGTGGCACAGGCTGCTGGGTACGGGTACTCTCAGTCCTGTCTGGTGGTTTCGCCCCTCCTCCTGACTGGTTTGGCTTTGTTTGGGTTGGTCTGGTCTTGGCTCCTACACTCCTCCTCCACTGATTAAACTAAACTTGATGTTGTGTGTCCTTTTTGTTGTATTGTTCTCTCCCCTAACTGGGTCCTTCTCTAACATTTCACCCACCACCTGGCTCCTCTCGCTATCCCATTGCTGGACATAGAGCACCTAGACTTGGGATTGGGAGTGTGTTGGGTGTGTGTGTGGGGGGTTACTGATTGACCAATCCCGGCTGCTGCGCCATCTCGTGGCAACCACTCCGCAGGGGCGCCACACATGTGTTTTATTTTCATCAGGGGCTTGAGAGAAAATAATTTAACTTATAAAATGTCAACTATTTACTTTTTAACAAGACGTATATAGAACTGAGGAAATGATGAGAGAGAGTAGACAACTGGTTGTTGAGCACCAAGAGACTGTTACTGTCTAAAATGCCTTAAATCTAATTTTCTAAAAAAAAGATTTTAACAGAGTTTGACTGATCAAATTAGTTCTTATGAGATACAAAAATGTATTCACTTTCAACAAGTTCAATTAAAATCTGGTTTCTTATTTGATGCAACTACTGAAGAGAAGTTTCCGCACATTTGTTTCTTGTTGTATCTACTTTAAAACAGTTGACTCATTTGTACACAATATGGATGCTCGGCCCTCCACAATTAATCCAGAGTAGAGACCTGCTGTAATGAGAAGTTCAAAGTTCATCACCAAAAGATTAAAGAGCTGGAAGTGTATCAGCCATCTGATCCCTGGGACAGAATTTGTAATTATTAATTCAATATTAGTCTACGGCATATTAGTCAAATCTAAATTTAAATGTTACTCTTTATTCAACAGGACATAATTATTAAAAAGAAAAGACAATAGTAAAGAGAGCCATGCTGCATCTTTACATCAGGTAAGAACAATTTGTTAGGCTGGCTTCACATTTGCGTATGGGAAGGCAGCGTATTGCTGCGTTCCCATACGCAGTCAAACGCATGCGCACTGCGTTCCTATGTTTAACATAGGAACGCATGGTGCCTGCGTTTGCTGCGTTCGGGTGCGGATGCGGACGATATCTGCTGCTTCCGGTGTCCAGCATCCGCACCCGGAAGGCAGCATGTTGGGTTTTTTTTGTGCGTTTGGGGACCTTGGACAATCAGCAAGCGTCCCCAAGCGCACAAAAAATGCATTGGCTTCAATGGGTCCGCAGTGTCCTCTGCATGACACCGCAGGAGAACGCTGCGGACCCATTGAATAATCTCCCGGTGGCCGCCGGTGATGTCACAGGAGCTCACCGACGGCCACCGGGAGATCAGCTGGAGCCTCTGCTGTCCTCCGCCTCCCGGCCGCTGGTAATGTGCTAGCGATGTCGGCGGGGAGAACAGCTGATCTGAGAGCTGTTTGAATCTTCCCGCGCCGACATCTCCTCTCGGTGTCGGCGCGGGAAGATTCAAACAGCTCTCAGATCAGCTGTTCTCCCCGCCGACACCGTCCCGAAGGTTACCGGCGGCCGGGGGCGGAGATCTCCGGCGCTGATCTCCGCCCCCTGACAACGCCGATTGGCTGGCAGCCTGCACAATGATGTGTCCGCAGGCGGACATTCTCCGCTGCGGACACATCATTTGGACCCTGCTTTGCACAGCGTATGTGTCTGCATGCCATCAGCATGCAGACACATACGCAAATGTGAAGGCAGCCTTAGTAATGTGGGAAAAGTGAAGAAGGTGCAGTGACTCCACATACGGTAATCAGACTTCTCAGCACCAGAAGCATAGGACTGAGTGAAGATCATGGAACAAGACACAAAATGATGCACAGAGATCCTGATGGTTGGTTTCCAGAGCAGAGAGGAATTTTTTTTAACCATTTTGCTTCTTTTACTTCAGCAAACATTTGACCACCTGCCAACCATTTTGCTGAATTTGAACATAGTGAATAACGTGAAAATTTTATTTCAGAAAAATTCAATTCACTTTGAACAGATTCAGTTAGCAGTCATAAAATTGTGGGGCTTTATTACAACACAATTTTACACAAACCTAGGTCTTCATTAGAAGTTCCTGATATAATTATAAAGGTCCTGTTACACGCTTCAATGTCCCAGCGATGCCTCCAACGATCCCACCTGGCTGGGATCGCTGGGACATCATGAACTGATTGCTGGTGAAATGTTACACAGGCAGACTCACCAGCGATCAGGACCAGCGAGGATGCTGGTAATCATGGTAAACAGCGGGTAACAAAGCAGAGCGCTGTGCTTAGTTACCCGCTGTTTACCATGGTTACCAGCTCCCAGCGCTTGCTGTGCGGCGCTGGGAGCTCATCCATCGTTTTCTTCCGCTGTCACATGCGCCGATGTTGGCCGTCCAGCGGGAGATCAACGATAGATTTTTCGTCCTGGCCATAAAGCTACGATCAACGATTTATTGTTGATCATTGATACGTGTCACACACAACAATGTCGTTTCGACATTGCTGCAACGTCACCAGACCAGTGACGTTGCAACAATATCGTTCATGATATCGCTGTGTGTAACGCGGCCTTTAGACTCCAGTTCAGAGTTTATTGATGTAGACATGTATAGTTCCATGTTATTTGTTTGGCTGGTATCTCTGTTGTATATTTTTATTTTACATCCAGATATATAGGAGGTCCATTTCAACTCTACAATTTTATACATAGGTGTAACGAAGAAATAACCTGGCAAAACCAGTTTCCCATAATAATATTAACAAATTTAGAGCTATACAATTTTTTGGTGTTTTTTTTTCTTTTAAATAAAGCATGTTTCAAACCTTTCTAGTCTAAATAGAGTATATTAAAAATTCTGTACAGTACAAAACAATTGAGCTAGTAGTGAAACTCAAAGCACAGGTCTTCTGAATGACAAGTTGAATCTCCGTGCTTTTACACCTACAGTAACTTACAGAGCCAAGGGAAAAACAACATGTAGAAGAACAATGTCTTGTTTGTCCTCCCGTATGAAAAGAAGTCAGGAACACGTTTCTCCATTTTGTTCTAGGGAGCTGAGCTTCCGTTAACCTCCAATTTGTCAGTCTGCAGTTTGCATACCCCATTTATTGGCTAAAGTAGAGCTGTGACAGCTAATTCCTCAAACCATATGGAGATATTCAATATAGGTTCCTTAGGTTTTCTGAAATTCTTCTGAGCTGTTTTCATGGGAACAAAGGTATTATTCACTTAGTGTTGAATTTCTTAATATTTACTCCTTTCACCTGTGGATAGTCACAAAAATGAATTTTTATGTTTGACACATTTTTTGGTTAGCTTGCACTCAGTAGACCCGACCATCAAAGAGAAACAGAATTGATTTAAAGTGCAAAAGTATAAATGTTAAGGCCAGTGAAAAAAACCATAATTCCGAGAGAGAAACATGAAAATGTCCAGAAAGCACACAAAAATGGCATCTAACAAAACAGGGATAACGGCAAGTGACATTTCCAAGTGAAGGTCTGGTTTGGCTTGTGTTACAGTCCTGATTGTGGGGATGTGTGAGATTAGATTTTTCCTCTTGACAAAATATACTAAGTAACAGCTACATCATTGAAATTGTCAGTGATTTTGTGGAAATAAAGTATTATGTGTACGTGATTGCATATGCAACAAAGAAGAGTTTAGATTTTCTGAATTGCAAAATCAATAAAGCAATTTATACAATTGTTCAACTAAGAATGTGTTTTCTAAAATGTCTTTCTTTATAACATCCACAGCAACCAAATAAAATTGAATTATCCCAATGTTTTTCTACTTTCACAAGATTTAATGAGTTACTCCGCTGGCGGTTTGACGTGAGACAAAAATGTAGCTTAACTTAACTCCTGCTTGGGCCTTTGTTAGCAAATATTCAAGACTCCAACATTAAACATTAAAACGTGGTAAGAGCCAAACATATAAAATGCCCCATTCAGGTAAGGGATATTGTCTTGGGTTTTTAGACAGCTGTGATCATAGATTTCTGCTTAGAGGCCAATCATTGTGATTTTAACCATGAAGACTAGGGATGAGCGAGTATGCTTGTCACTACTCGGTACTCGCACGAATATCTCGGTACTCCGGATGCTCGGCGAGTACTGCCGAGATGCTTGGACTCCTCGCTAATAATTATCGATCCAACACAAATACACAGCTCCCATCAGTGCACACAGTGAGCTGGCACCTCACAGAGAGCAGATTGATTGTTAGGATCCCTCTGGGGGCCACAGCAATGTGTTGAATGCTGCGGCGTTTGAAAAACCCCCCGCTCTCGCCCTCTCCAAGAAATACTTATTTTATAACAGGAAGTCTGTGGACGGAGCCTGTCACTAATTGACTTACATTGGGCTCGGTGCTCTGGCTGAGTACACGAGTATCTTGGGATGCTCGGCCAGAGCTTCGAGCACCCGAGCATTTTACTGCTTGCTCATCTCTAATGAAGACCATATGTAGCAGCCAAAGAGGAGACATGAAACTAAGTCTTTACTGCAAAATACAGCCATTTTTGAATGTTTATTTCATTTTTATAGGTAAAAGTAGTTTAATCCACAAAAACCATATGATCATTACAAAAACTACCAATATGATACAGATTTATGGTGAAACCACTTGTCTACTTGGTTTTTGAAAGGTAATTTAAGGAAAAAACATTTTTTTACCTTTTCTGCTTTACATATCACTTATTTCATCACACAATATAGAAGTTCAATGTGTTCTTTATAAAAAAAAAACATGCCAAATACATGAGGATTGAGAGCAAAAAAGGACAACAATTTAATATTAAATTGGCACATGATCACATTCTGAAAATATATTCATCATGAAGCAGTTAAAGTTTTTCTTAAACATAGAATCATACAAAGGTAGAGTTGGAAGGGACCTCCTGGGTCATCTAGCCCAACCCCTCAAAGCACTAAATCATCACAGACAGATGTCTGTCCAACCTCTGTTTGAAGATGTCCATTGAAAGAGAACTCACCATCCCTTGTGGCAGCCTGTTCCCTCATTGATCACCCTCATTGTCAAAAAGTTATATTTACAATATCTAACCTGTGTCTCCTTCCATTCAGTTTAATCCCATTGCTTCTTTCCTTGTGAAAATGAGAATAAAGCTGATCCCTGTACACTGTAACAGTCATTGAGACATTTGTAGACAGGTATTAAGTCTCCTCTGTCTTCTTTTTGGCAAGCTAAACATTCTCAAATCCTGTAACCGCTCCTCATAGGATATGGTTTTCAGACCGGTCATTATGATGGTCACTCTTCTCTGAACTTGTTCCAGTTTGTTAATGTCTTTTTAAAATGTGGTTCCCAGAACTAAACACAGTATTCCAGATATGGTCTGACCAAAGAGGTGTAGAGGGCAATAATGACTTCATGTGATCTAGACTGTATGCTTCAGTTAATACATCCCAGAATTGTTCTTACTTTTTTGCTCCTGCATCACATTGATGACTCTATTAGTCTGTGATCTATTGGTATACCCAAGTATTTTTCACATGCCATTGCTTAGCCTTATGACTCCCATTCTATATATGCTTTTTTAATTTTTCTTCCGTAGATGTAAAACTTTGCATGTCTCCCAGTTAAAAAAAAAATTTTGTTGCTGCCCACTGTTACAGTTTAATTAGATTTTTTTGATTCCTTTCTTTCTTCTCTAGTATTAGCTATCCCTGTTAGCTTTGTGTCATCAGCAAATTTAATCAGTTTACCCTCAATTCCCTTATCTAAATCCTTGATAAATATGTTAAACTACACAGTGCCCCAGACAGAGATCTGTGGTACCCCACTTGACACACTCTTCCAAATGGATGTGCAGCCATTTATGACCACTCTTTGGATCCAATCACTAAGCCAGTTATGAATCCACCTAACAGTTGTCTTGTCCATTCCACACTTTGTCATTTCTTCATTAAGTATGAGATACTTTGTCTAATGCTTTGCTGAAGCTTACTTTACCTTGTCTAGCTATCAAAAATAGAGGGAACCCTATGAGTTTTTTTTTATTTATACAAAAAGAAATAAATAAATACTGGGTCTCGCTGAGCACAGCGTGAATCCGACAGCTCCGGTGAGTGTTATTTTCAAAGCCCGACTTTTGTGAATAGCTGTACTTTATTGCTATTCACAGTCGCCGGAGCTGCAGTCATATATCATGGATTATGTCGGAACTTCATGGGAACATTTTTGATAATAAATTGGTGAATGAGGGAAAGTGTGGGAGAGTCTTTATTTTTCTTCTGCATTTGTTTTTAACTTTACGCTTACTAGGTTAGCAGTGGGGGTGTCTGATCATTGCCTATCCATTAAATATCGCTGGGCTTGATGCCAGCTGACATTACATAGCTGACATCAACCCCCCAAAATAATACCCCTGTTGCCACAGCACCAGGGGAATCAGGAAAGCCAGGCCCAAGCATCAGCATTGGTGCATTTAATGTGATGGGCTAGTACTGGAGTGACTCCAGGCTAATATTTTAGACTTCAAAGGGCCAAATAACCGTCAGCCTTCTAAGTTTGATAATACCAGCCCACAGCTGTCTGCTTTCCTTGGCTTGTGAACAAAACCCCAGGGACACCATACTGTGTTTTTTATTTATTTATTATGTTAAACCACCCTAAACACTGTATACAAACCTAAATATATGAGCCAGCAGCCTCCCTAGAATTGGCATAACACAATAGATGTGCCAACTCTGCTCTTGACTATTGCCCTGGTGAGGTGGCAATCAGGATAATTGTTTATGGGTTGAGATCAACTGTGAATCATCAGCTGGCATCAAGCTCACAGGTTAGCAATGGAGAGGAGACTATCAGACACCCCCACTACTAACCAATTAAATATAAGTAATTTCTCACATGCGGTTACATCAGTAACTCAGTGATTTCACCGCGCATGAGAAATTCCTGGTCTCGCACTTACCAGGAGTGACCTATGAAGCTTCATTCTCTAAAGGGAATATTTTCTGTCAGGGCAGTCTCTTCCACCTTTTCTTGACATAGTAAAAGTCCAAAAGGTGCCCTTTCCTATTACTATGCAGTAAATGTCCCAGCTAGGACAATCCTTTTAGTGATTGCAAAATTATTTGGATTACTCACCAACTAGATGTTCTCATTACACTGCTATGTTACAAAGTTATTTCTTCCTTGAAGTATAAGAACATGACAATAATATTGCGCTAGATGGAGCATGCAACATTTTTTTTTCATTGACTTCCAAAGAAATATAGAAAAATTTTAATAATTTCTCCATAGAAGGAAGAGGTAAAGTTAACATTAAACTAGACAATTGGATCTATAGTACAGGCCTCTAAAAAGGGGAATGTTATGGATCCATAAAGTCAGCGAGGCATGCTCTGCAAGAAAGGCTATAGGTACCCATAAAACTTGGACAGTTGTTGGCCAAAAAGCTATTTCACCTAGCTTATTCATACTTATGAAGCATGGCTCAGTCAAGTGTTAATGTGTTTTCCACGAAGAATTGAAAGTAAACTGCTGTTAGACTACTGTGGTGTTGGCTTATCTTTTAGAACAGAGTTCCCCAACTCCAGGCCTCAAGGGCCGCAGACAGTGCTGGTTTTCAGGATATCCTTAGTGTCCCAATACACTTGGCGACGTTCCAGCGATCCCGACAACAATTTGACCTGGTAAGGATCGCTGGAACATCGCTACGTGGTCACTGGTGAAATGTCAAACAGTCAGATCTACTGAACGACGCAGCAACGATACAGCGACCCAAATAACGACCTCGGTGATCGTTGGGACCCTGTTACACAGAAGCTAGTCTGACGACACAGATCTATGTGGCTGAGTTCTGAGTCACCAATGAGGTCGTTGTAAAGGCGTCAAACACACCAATGCATGCTTGCCAGCGGGAGCCCAACAATCAAAAAATGGTCCAGGCCATTTCAACATGATCGGCAATCTCACAGAGGGGGCCTGGTCGCTGCTGTGTGTCAAATATAGTGAGATCCCTGGCAAGGTCGCTGTTGTGTCACAAAACCTGTGACGAAACAGCGATTTCACTAGTGATCTCGCTAGGTGTGACGGGGCTTTAGAATTGCACAGGAGTTGGAATCATCACCTGTGCAGATGATCACATTAGCACCTGTGCAATACAAAGGAAATCCTGAAAACCTGCACTGTTTTAGAAGAACAAAAGAATTGAGCACTTAAATTTAATGGGAACCTGTTATCAGATTTTTCCGATATAAAATGCAGTCAACACCAGTAAGCCTTTTTGTACAGCATTCTAGAATGCTGTATATAAGTGCCAAAGCTGATCTGCATAACATAAAAGACCTTTCATTATACTCACCTATGGGGCAGTCCAGTGCGATGGGTGTCTATGGTCTTGATCTGCCACCTCCTTTCTTCTTGCTTCATGTGAATGACTTGTATTGTGTTACAATACGTACGCCCCTAAGTTACTTATAAGTTACTTATAAGCAACACACTGAACATACTGGAGCATTTCCTTAAGCCCCTGTCACACATAGCGAGATTGCTAGCGAGATCACTGATACATCACAGGTTTTGTGACGTAACAGCGACCTCTCCAGTGATGTCGCTATGTGTAACATGTAGCAGCGATCAGGCCCCTGCTGTGAGGTCGCTGATCGCTGCACATGGTTCAGGACCATTTTTTGGTCTTTGGTCTCCTGCTGGTTAGCACGCATCGCTGCGTGTGACAGCGAGAGACCAGCGGTCAGGGACCTCACAGGCTGGTAACCATGATAAACAGCAGGTATCTAGGCAGCGCGCGATGCCTAGATACATGCTGTTTATCATGGTTACCAGCATCCTCCCAGCTTAGTGCAGCCTGTAAGCGGGGGGACACTGGTAACCATGATAAACAGCAGGTAACTAGGCAGCTCGCGCTGCCTAGATACCCGCTGTTTATCATAGTTACCAGAGTCCTCCCGCTTCCAGCGATGTGGAGGTCGGCTCCTTGGTCCCTGGTCGCTAAGGAGATCTACCTGTTTCTCAGCTCCCTAGCGACCACGTAGCGACGCTCCAGCGATCCCGGCCAGGTCCTATCGCTGTCAGGATTGCTGGAGCATCGCTGAGGGTGACGAGGCCCTTAGTGTTCTATCTCACTAATTCTATACTGATTAAAAAGCGATCATTTAACTAAGGACAATAGATTATGCTGTATTAAGAAGGATATTTACATTCCTAACTAATATTATCTACTATATTCACAAGATTCTTATGGGACATATTATATCTGATAGTATATATAAATTCCCTGATTTTATCTGCTGGTGTATAAATACCAAGCTTATTTTAGTCATAAAAATCTAGCAAAAATCACATACCGTATATACTCGTGTATAAGCCGAGTTTTTCAGCCCAAAATTTGGGCTGAAAACTCCCCCCCTCGGCTTATACACGGGTCTATACGGGGGCCCATGGTGTGGTGGCTGTGGTGGGGGCTGTGGAGGCTGGAGGAGGCGGGGGGGGCTGCTGTATGAGCGGCCCCGTCACGTGGGGCTGCTCATTAAATATGCACTGCTTCCCCCTGTCAATCAGCGGCAGGGGGAAGCAGTGCATATAGCCCCCAAATGCTGGAACTCGCCCCCCCCTTGTAAGGCCCCCCCCCCCGCTGCTTATACATTACCATCCCGGTCTTCTGATCATCGCCGCTCCTCGGTGCTCCTCGCTGCTCCGTCCGTCCTGCTGCTGCATCCGGGATCTCCGGCCGTCGCAATGCATATGACGTCATCGCGCGACGGCCGGGGATCCCGGATGTAGCAGGCCGGGAGCAGAGAGGACGGAGCAGCGAGGAGCACCGAGGAGCGGCGATGATCAGAAGACCGGGATGGTAAGAGAAGCGGGGGGGAGCCCTTGCAAGGGGGGGCGAGTGCCAGCATTTGGGGGCTGCTGGGGACCCCCAGGGGGCTGTTGGGGACCCCCAGGGGGCTGCTGGGGATCCCCAGGGGGCTGCTGAGTACCCCCTGGGGGCTGCTGTGTACCCCCAGGGGGCTGCTGGGGATCCCCAGGGGGCTGTTGGGGACCCCCAGAGGGCTGCTGGGTACCCCCAGGGGGCTGCTGGGTACCCCCTGGGGCCTGCTGTATACTACCACTGGGGCTGCTGTATATACCTCTGGGGCTGCTGTATACCACTGGGGCTGCTGTATACTACCACTGGGGCTGCTGGGGCTGCTATATACTACCACTGGGGCTGCTGTATACTACCACTGGGGCTGCTATATACTACCACTGGGGCTGCTGTATACTACCACTGAGGCTGCTGTATACTACCACTGGGGCTGCTGTATACTACCACTGGGGCTGCTATATACTACCACTGGGCTGCTATATACTACCACTGGGGCTGCTGTATACTACCACTGGGGCTGCTGTATACTACCACTGGGGCTGCTATATACTACCACTGGGGCTGCTATATACTACCACTGGGGCTGCTGTATACTACCACTGGGGCTGCTGTATACTACCACTGGGGCTGCTATATACTACCACTGGGGCTGCTATATACTACCACTGGGGCTGCTGTATACTACCACTGGGGCTGCTGTATACTACCACTGGGGAGGCCTGTATACCACTGGGGGGGCCTGTATACCACACTGCTGGGGGCTGTATACCTGTGCTGGGGTCCACCCTCGGCTTATACACGAGTCAATAGGTTTTTCCAGATTTTTGGGGCAAAAGTAGGGGGGTCGGCTTATACACGGGTCGGCTTATACACGAGTATATACGGTATATACTTTTAATTATCAATTTCTACTTTTTAATTTTTAGGCTGGATTATAGGTCAGTAATCTTATTAGTAAAGACAAACATCCATCCACAGATATTGACCTCACTTTATTATACGCAAAGTTGGTATCCTATTAATTAGTAGTATATTTTTTTCAAGTATCAATCTACAATATACCAAACTTTTTTCTTTCTCGATAATTCCTACATAGATACAGAGACCAAAGAGTGCCCTCACATGCACAATACAATAATTTGCTATACCCTCATCAGGGAACAGAGAAGTCTGCATGAGCACAGGGGAAGACACTCTGTTGATGATATAGATGCATCATCCACACAAAGCAAGAAAAGAGGAGGCACCGAAAGAAGACCAGCAACACTCATTGGACAGTGCTGCCCCATAGGTGAGTATAATAAAAGCTATTATTTATGCAATGCAGATCAGCTTGGGGTCTTATATATAGCATTCCAAAAGTCTCACTGTTGGTGTCGGCGCTTTATATGGAAAAAAACAGGTTACAGGTTCCCTTTAAACTGCACAACCTTTGTCTCCCCCTCCCTGATTTGCTGGAGGAGATTCGGGATGTCTACATACAGTGTTGGCCAAAAGTATTGACACCCCTGCAATTCTATCAGATAATGCTCAGTTTCTTCCTGAAAATGATTGCAATCACAAATTCTTTGGTATTATTATCTTCATTTAATTTGTCTTCAATGAAAAAACACAAAAAGAATTGTCCTAAAGCCAAATTGGATATAATTCCACACCAAACATAAAAAAGGGGGTGGACAAAAGTATTGGCACTGTTAGAAAAATCATGTGATGCTTCTCTAATTTGTGTAACTTACCTGTGGCACCTAACAGGTGTTGGCAATAACTAAATCACTCTTGCAGCCAGTTGACATGGATTAAAGTTGACTCAACCTCTGTCCTGTGTCCTTGTGTGTACCACATTGAGCATGGAGAAAAGAAAGAAGACCAAAGAACTGTCTGAGGACTTGAGAAACCAAATTGGGAGGAAGCATGAGCAATCTCAAGGCTACAAGTCCATCTCCAAAGACCTGAATGTTCATGTGTCTATTGTGCGCAGTGTCATCAAGAAGTTTAAAGCCCATGGCACTGTGGCTAACTCCCCTTGATGTGGACGGAAAAGAAAAATTGTCAAGAGATTTCAACGCAAGATTGTGCAGATGGTGGATAAAGAACCTCGACTAACATCCAAGCAAGTTCGAAAGTACAACAGTGTCAACTCATACTATCCGTCATCGTCTGAATGAAAAGGGACTGTATGGTAGGAGACCCAGGAAGACCCCACTTTTTACCCCGAGACATAAAAAAGCCAGGCTGGAGTTTGCCAAACCTTACCTGAGAAAGCCTAAAACGTTTTGGAAGAATGTTCTCTCTTTTTGGGCAAAGGCATCAACATAGAGTTTACAGGGAAAAAAAAGAGGCATTCAAAGAAAAGAACACGGTCCCTACAGTCAAACATGGGGGAGGTTCCCTGATGTTTTGGGGTTGCTTTGCTGCCTCTGGCAGTGGACTGCTTGACCGTGTGCATGGCATTATGAAGTCTGAAGACTACCAACAAATTTTGCAGCATAATGTAGGGCCCAGTGTGAGAAAGCTGGGTCTCCCTCAGAGGTCATGGGTCTTCCAGCAGGACAATGACCCAAAACACACTTCAAAAAGCACTAGAAAATGGTTTGCGAGAAAGCACTGGAGACTTTTAATGTGGCCAGCAATGAGTCCAGACCTGAGTCCCATAGAACACCTGTGGAGAGATCTAAAAATGGCAGTTTGGAGAAGGCACCCTTCAAATATCAGGGACCTGGAGCAGTTTGCCAAAGAAGAATGGTCTAAAATTCCAGCAGAGCATTGTGAGAAACTCATTGATGGCTACCGGAAGGTTGATCGCAGTTATTTTGGCTAAAGGTTGTGCAACCAAGTATTAGGCTGAGGGTGCCAATACTTTTGTCAGGCCCATTTTTGGAGTTTTGTATGAAATTATCATTGTTTTGCTTTTTGCTTCATTCTCTTTTGTGTTTTTTCATTGAAGACAAATTAAATGAAGATAATAATTCCAAAGAATTTGTGATTGCAATCATTTTCAGGAAGAAACGAAGTATTATCTGACAGAATTGCAGGGGTGTCAATACTTTTGGCCAACTTTGTACATATTAGATCATTGTCAGGTCACCTAAATTGTCAGGTTTTGCCAACTTTAAAATGTATTGGGGCTTTTACTCTACCCCTGGAGTAGTGAAGCTAATTGACTTATAGCCATGTCTGTTGTAAAATATAAAAAACAGCAGCACTATAAAAATCGGATGCAAATCAACCAAGCAGTCTTCAATACTCCTTATACATATAGGAAAAAATGGCTGCAGCACTATAGTTGTAGATGCCAGACTCAAGCCTTTATTTTGGCCTTGGGAACACTATGGCTACATTTTGGGCACACACTCCCTTTGTCCAGGTCAAAGGGCGTGTGTGTCCGAAACATAGCCATACTGTACCCAAGGCCAAAATAAAGGCTTGAGTCTGTCATCTACAACTAGAGTGCTGCAGCCATTTTTTTCCTGCATATCTGTTGTAAAGATAAATTTTGAAACTAACTTTAGACTATAATAAAGGTTATAACTAAGTTACATATAAGTAATGTTAGATATTTACAAGATAAACCTAGATGTGCACTGACTATAAAATAGTGTTAAAATGTATGCTTTACCTTTTAATCCCAGACAAGGGCAATAATAATCCCTGGTATGGGAAAATGGCAATTACCCAACCCTTTGTCTAGACCGGTACAGACGTTATTTACATAGCTTATGTTAAGAAATATACCTAACATTAATTTCCCAAGCTATGAAATACAAGTCATATTAGGGAGGGAAGTGCTGTCAAGTAAGTGGGTCTGCTAAGTGGCTTTATGTTTTTAGCAGATTAGCACCATTATACTTCCCATCATATATCAATATTATACACAGTCAGGGCGATAAGTTCCATTTTTGAGTAGGGATCCTGTTTATGAGAGCTCTGTAAGGGTATGACTGGTGTGCAATGATAAATTTTGCATGTAGTAGCAGTAATAGTGGACAATGAATAAGCCAGCAACTGGTATATCAGAAAAGTCAGGAAGTCATAAGCAAATATTAGTTAAGGCTGCACTCAGCATCTAGCACTCAACTGGCAAAAAATATTGTTTTTCGTGCAAAGCGCAAATACCATGATCTAAACTGTCACAAAATATGTATTCCTTCCTCTCTTGAAATCAAAGTGAGATAAGGAGCACTTGTAATTATCTGCTTCCTATGGATCATACAGGGTGGTGGGAAAGGTGAAGTGTAACTCAGTGGAAATACTGATAAGATACAGATAAAGTTCACTAAGTCATGTTGTCTTTCCATTCTGTGTCTACACCCCATACATCATGTAAGCACATCTGTCACACGGATCACATAAACCGTATGCTGAATCGCCCTAATATTATCATGAATATGATTTTTTTATACGCTAAAACAAATTCAAGACAGTCCATTAGATGCAGCTGTCTCTGTGCAGACGCGCCACAGAACATAAGCAGGAACTAAAGGAATAATTACACATATGGAAAAATTCCCTACTTACCAAACAGCGAGAAAGCATCTGGTACAGAAATTTCAATGTTCCAATTAAATAAACTGAAAATGTGTGACTATTCTCATACCTGCGGATAAATCATCCACAATCTTGAGATGACTCTCGGGTTTTTTCCTGTCTGAAAACTACTCAATGTAAGCTGAAGCTTCATTTGCTGTTATGTCTTTTTAATATTACAGTTTATTGTCTGTTAACAGAGAATAAATAGCACCTGGTGGCAATGTGAGTTGCCTGGGGGATAATCACTGAATCTCTTTACTACATGGTTTTGCAGGTCATTTCCCTAAATAAATAAGTGCCTTTCACTTTACTCCACACTGTCAATGTCACTCTTAAGCCCCTGTCACACATAGCGAGATCACTAGCGAGATCGCTGTTGCGTCACAGGCTTTGTGACATAACAGCGACCTTGCCAGCAATCTTGCTATGTTTGACTTGCAGCAGCGACCAGGCCCCTGCTGTGACATCGCCGATCATGTCAAAATGGCCTGGACCATTTTTTGATCGTCGGGCTCCCGCTGGCCAGCATGCATCAGTGTGTTTGACGCCTTAACAACGAGCTCGTTGGAGACTCAGAACACAGTTACATAGGTTTGAGTCGTCAGACTATATGCTGTGTTACAGGGTCCCAATGACCACAGAGATTGTTATACGGGTCGCCATATCGTTGCTGTGTCGTTGAGTAGGTCTGACTGTTTGACATCTCACCAGCGACCATGTAGTGGCGTTCCAGCGATCCTTACAGGTTGTATTGTTATCGAGATTGCTGGAACGTCGCCAGGTGTGACGGGACCCTTAGCCTCCACACTGTCCTCGTCTATAAAACATTGCCCCTATGTTATCCCCTTGTGAATTATAACCACCATACTGTCCTCTCTTGTGAACTATGGCTTCTACTCTGCCTTTCCTTGAGCTCTATGACTGCCATACTGTGCCCCATTATGGATTAAGTTCCACAGGTTCCCTTATAAACTATAACCCCCATAATATTGTTTGTCCTAATCAAGTATAACCATATTTCCCTTATCTTTATTATTGTTATTATTTATTCTTATTATAGCACCATTTATTACATGCTGCTTTACATATGAAAAGGGCATACATACACAAGAGCAACAATCATGAAGAATACAGGGCACAGACAGGTACAGGAGGAGAAGAGGACTCTACAAGAGATGGGTGAGGATCCACTAGAAGAGGAGAGAGGACTCTGCCCACGAGGGCTTACAGTCTACAAGGGATGTTTGAGGATACATTAGGTGTGAGCAGAGCTAATCATATAGCTGTATAGTGGACTGATGGTTACTGCAGGTTGTAGGCTTGTGAAAAGAGGTGGGCCTTCAAGTTCGTTATGAACTATAAGCTCCACAAATGCCATTTTTAACTATGGCCTCCACATTAATCCTACTCCATGTTATTCCTTTTCCAATGTTAACCATCACAACTACAAGATTATTATCTTGTTTCTCCCATTGAGAGCAATCGACATTCCATCATGTTGTGTAACACTGCTGTCTCTTTCTTGCTCCACTTCCTCCACCCGGCAGAGATGCAGACATACTCACAGCTGCGGCCGCCCTTGTGTAACTTTGGCCCCTGATCTGCTGCAGCTCCCAGGGGCTGTGCACCTCGTACAGTTCTCCTGTCCAAGCAATTAAAGCATGCACCTGTGCACTCCTTGATTCTTAATGGGACTGTGGGCATTTGGAAGTATCCCCAGTGTATGGCTGGGAGGCACTAGATATTTAAGGTACCGTCCTCTATAGGGAGGTGCCTGAGCAACATTAGTACCTAGTGTGTTTTCAATCTACTAGCTACATCATCAGGAGCGCTGTTCCAGAACCAGAACCTGTTTGTGTTTCTTAGCCTGCCTAGTTTCTGAACCAGAACCTGTCTGTGAACTTAAATCCAGTGTTCCTGAACCTGTCTGTTATTCTGATCCCGCCTTGTTATCCTGCCTGTACCAGCCATGTTGTCTAAACCTGAATCCTGTCTGAATTCTGTCTGAACCAGCTGTCCTCTCTGTACCTGAACCAGAACCTGAATCCGTCCTGTCTATATAAGCTATTCTGTTTGAACCTGAATCAGAACCTGGATCCATCCTGTCTATACATTATACAAGTCATCCTGTCTGAACCTGAACCAAAACCTGAGCCCAACCTATCTGTACCAGCCGTCCTGTCTGAACCACAACAAGAACCTGAACCTGTCCTATTTGAACCAGCTGTCCTGCCTGTGGCTCTGACTCCATCTCGCCTGTGAGTTCAAAAGAAAAACGGTTCACAAAAAACTTTTTGCGCTTCTTAAAAAGTTATATATTTATTTAAACAGGCACACATCCATTACCATAATAATTCTTCAAGCAAACATTAGATCTACACTACGTATAAAAATTCAAAGATATATGTAGGCAGGAAGGAATTCTATATGTTATAGTCCAACTTAGACAACATGACAACATTTAGGCTGAAGGCTCACTGGGCGAGGGACTCGCGCGAATGCAATGCGGGGGAAACTTTCATTGCACTCGGACTAGTGTTGCCCTATCAGGCAGGGCACACTGGTGCGAGTCCCCCGCACCTAAATTGCATTGCGAGTCAGAAGTGAGTACAGTCGCAGCATGCTGCGACTGAACGCGATTCTGACGCGCGTGAGCGCAATGCAAGTCTATGTCTTGCCCCCATACAGCACACAGTGCGATATTCGCACTAGTGTGCTGCGCAAATCGCTGCAAAGTTTGAATTTCCCACCATGCGCATACAGTAATAATCATCCTGCCCCACTGTGACAGTGGTGCAAGATGATTAATTATAATGTGCTGTCAGGGAGAGGAGTGGGGGGTCAGCTCTGGTGCCTGCTGCAGCCGACATCCAGGCAATGAGCTGAGTATTGCAGCAGGCGCCGCCCCCTTCAGCACTGCCGCTCCGCCTGCCTCCTTGACGCCTGAGCCAGAGGGTTCACACTGACCAATGGACAGTGCGGCTGTGGCCACAGGAGTTTAGAAATGAAACTGTAAAGCCGACAATTATTGGCTTTGCAGATTTATAGGCATAAAACACACATTTGGCCATTTATGACCTCAGCATGTGTTCAGGAGCTTGGACAGTCTCAGGACACATGCTGACATGAGTGTTAAAGCATATTATAAAAATCATCTTGCACCACTGCTGTCACAGCGGGGCAGGATAATTATTACTGTACGTGGATGGTGGTAGCATGGTGTGAAATTCAAAATCGCCAGCTTTTGACAGCCGGCGAATTTGAATTCCCCGACAAATGCTGTCCGCGGTCATTTAGGACCACGGACAGCATCACAAACACACGCACCGCACATGCACTCACACCTCACGCTCGCAGCACACTCACATCAATACATGCAGGCACACTCACCACACACACCACACTCGCACCACACACACCCACAAACACGCATTACACTAGCATCACTGCTAGTTTGATGCACGACAGTGTGCCTTCAAACTTATTCACAATCTGCATCCAATGGTATGTTTTATTTAATTCCATCATCTAATAACTTCTCAAAAGTCTTTTTGGACTGGAGTAAAAATGTATATTGCTATATACATCATTATTCCTTCAATACTTATTGCACATGCAGCCAGTACCTCCAGAGGACAAATAATGATCGAATACAGTCACGTAAAAGTATTTGCACCTTGTGTTATCCTTGCTACATTCAGCCCTTCTTTTACACTTTATATGCAATAAAAATCAAATGACTCTGGTGCAGAATTTTTCACCATATCCATTGCACATATGGCTGATACCTTTCCATCTGCAGTGTTTCATTCCATATCTGACTGTGGATGATTAGGTAAACCAACTTGTTTCCAATAAAGACACAAGGTGTGGAAAATACTTTTTCTCTTCAGAATTCCATGTGCTCGATTCGATGACCACCAAAGTGCATAAAAGAAGGGCTAAAGGTAGCAAGGATAACACATGCTGCATATACTCTTACCATGACTGTATTTCAACACTATTTGTCCTCTGGAGGCACTGGCCGCATGTGCAATAAGTATTGAAGGAATAATTAATGATGTACTGTATATAGCACTATACATTTTTATTTCAGTCTAAAAAGGCTTTTGTAAAGTTATTAGATGATGGAATTAAATATAACATACCGTTGTATGAGGATTGCGAATAAATGTCACCTTGTATAAGCTGGACTTTTAACATATGGAATTCCTTCCTGCCTACATACGGTATATCTTTGCATTTTTATATGCTGCATACTGTAGATCTAATGTTTCTATGGAGAATAATTATGGTAATGGATGTATATCTGTTTAAATAAATATATCACTTTTAAAAAAAACCTGGAAACCATTTCTCTTATGGACTGATTAGATTATTAACAGCTATGGGAAAAAGCTGAACAAACGGTTAAAATTGTGTTCTGCCATCGGTAATGGCTGCAGTGTTCACACTTTGCCCAAGTGGCTGCTGATTTGCTGCATTGTTCATATTTTGGCCAAAACACTATTTCTTCTGCTTGAACAAAATGCGAACGCTGAAACTGATCAGCAGCTGATTGGTTGTTACACTCATGTGATGCCCCCTCCTGATGTTGATCACTGCCTGCTGACAAGAGAAGAAATGTTGAGTATATACAGATAGTGCCGGCCCAGGAGTTGGGTACTTTTTCTTCTTCTCCATTCTCTCCTCCCCCTGGACCAAATGGAGTATTTATGTTTCAGTAGTGCCTTTAAGTCATTCATTTTTCCTTTTTTCTTTCGATAAACAATTTAGAAATAGAAAACAAAAAGTGGGAGTGGTGTCTATTTTTAAGGGAATTCATCAACATATTTCTTCAAAGACATAACATTGCCCAAGAGCGTACCACCCATAACAGCATACCACGCGGCCACTATGGGGCCCCTGATTCAAGGGGCCTGAACTGCTTGGCACCAGGCCCATCCCACCATGTGACATACTGATGATGGAATATGATACATTTTATGCGGCGCAGGGCCAAATATTCATTCAAGAAGGGGGAAAGTTATGCAGGAAGAGGGGAGCACTGACCAATAAATGTTTCCCCATCAGTCTGATGAGAGCACTCACTGAGTGCTGTCTCATGTTGTCCTACGTGACATGCCTTAAAAGTGAGTCCTCTCTTGTAGTGTTAAGGGACATGGCCACACAGCACACATGGCAAGATAGTGAAGGATTCATAGTGATAGTATCACTTATGATGTGATTTCTGTTGCCTTCACTGTCCACTTCTTACTCATGGAATCTCAGGTGCCTCAGGTCAGAGCAGAGGGCAGTGCAGGAGCGTTCATGGCAAGGCAGGAGTAGAAACCTTTTATCAGTCATGTGTCTTATCTCCCCATCATCTACAGTGATTTCTGCAGCCCCTATCTATAAACTATGTGGGTGACCTACATTATGTCTTGCCTGGGATAGGGGAGGATGCTAATATATATATGATCTGCAGGGTAAAGAGACTCAATATATCTATCATAGAAGATTGGTGTGAGTATATATGTGTGTGTCATTGTGTGTGTGTGTATCTGTTCGTATGTTTGTGTAAACATTTTTTTGTTTCATGTATGATCTATTATATAAATCCCGGAGGGATTTTTGACGTCACATCCGTCACTTTGTCCCAACGTCCGGTCACTCTGGCCACAGGTACACCCGCTCAGGGTGGACCAAGATGGCTGCCCTAAGCGGGACGACCGTGGCGAGCCAGCCGGGAGACAACCGCCGTTAGGCGGTCATCTCCCGGGTGGCGAGCCGATGGCCGGAGCTCAGCCGCGGCGCTCCCTGGCACGGAGCTCCGCGGCGAGCCCGCCGGAGCTGACCTCGCCTCCCGGCTACCTCGCGGCACCGGAGCGAGCCGCGGATCTCTATGGCGGCCATATCCGCGGCTCAGCTCCGGGAGCCGCAAGCCAGCGGGATTTGCCCGCTACCCGCCGCCGGCATTCTGATTGGTCGGTTGCTTGCGAGCGACCAATCAGAATCAAGCCGCGGCACGGCGCCATCTTTTAAAATGTAAGAAGTAAAAAAAAAAAATTGAAAGATGCCGCCGTGTTTTGCAGCGCTCTTTTCATTGGTAGGCGCCAAAGTCCAAAGTTCCCGCTGCTTTTCAAATATGGTGCCGTGCCCCGCCCCACTCTTCTCATTGGTCGCTCGCGCCTGGCGCCACCCAATAGAAAGAGTGCCGCTAGACACGGCGCCATCTTTCACTTTTTTTTTAAAATTCTTACATTTTGAAACATGGCGCCGTGCCGCGCCTTGATTCTGATCGGTCGCTCGCAAGCGACCGACCAATCAGAATGTCGGCGGCGGTACCGGACAAATCCCGGCTGGCTCGCGGCTTCCCGAAGCTGAGCCACGGATATGCCCGCCACGGAGATCCCCGGCTCGCTCCGCTGGCGCGAGGTAGCCGGGAGCCGAGGTCGGCTCCCGGCTACCTCGCGCATGCTCTGCCGGCGCGAGGTAGCCTGAAGCCCACCTCGCCTCCCGGCTACCTCGCGCCCGCTCCGTGCCCCACTATTCTGATTGGTCGCGGCGTTCAGCGCGCCGACCAATCAGAATAGCAACGCGCGCTATGCCGCCATATTTCAAATACACTGAGTACAGTGTATTTGAAGTATGGCGCCATAGAGCGCGCCGCTATTCTGATTGGTCGGCGCGCTGAACGCCGCGACCAATCAGAATAGCGGCGCATGCTATGCCGCCATATTTGAAGTATGGCGCCATACAGCGCACCGCTATTCTGATTGGTCGCCGCGTTCAGCGCGCCGACCAATCAAAATAGCGGGGCGCTGTATGGCGCCATACTTCAAATACACTTTACTCAGTGTATTTCAAATATGGCGGCATAGCGCGCGCTGCTATTCTGATTGGTCGAGGCGTTCAGCGCGCCGACCAATCAGAATAGCGCCGCGCTCTATGCCGCCATCTTTGAAATACACTTACTAAAGTGTATTTGCTGTATCGCGCCATAGAGCGCGGCGCTATTTTGATTGGTCGCCACGCTCAATGCGGTGATCAATCAAAATAGCGCCGTGCTCTATGGCGCGATACAGCAAATACACTTTAGTAAGTGAACGCCATCTTTAAATTTTTTTTTTTTTCACTTCTTAGATTTTTAAACATGGCGCTGTGCCGCGGCTTGAAGAATTGCGGCGGCGATACCGGGCAAATCCCGGCTGGCTCGCGACTCCCCGGAGCTGAGCCGCGGATATGGCTGTCACGGAGATCCGCGGCTCGCTCTGGCGCCGCGAGGTTGCCGGGAGGCGACGTTGGCTCCGGTGGGCTCGCCGCGGAGCTCCGTGCCGGGGTGCGCCGCGGCTGAGCTCCGGGCAGCGGGTCGGCAGCCAGGAGACGACCGCCACCGTCGGCCCGCTTAGGGAGACTATCTTGGTCCACCCTGAGCGGGTGTGCCTGTGGCCAGAGTGACCGGACGTTGGGACAAAGTGACGGATGTGATGTCAAAAATCCCTCCGGGATTTATATAATATATATATATATATATACAGTTAGGGCCAGAAATATTTGGACAGTGACACAAGTTTTGTTGTTTTAGCTGTTTACAAAAACATGTTCAGAAATACAATTATATATATATAATATGGGCTGAAAATGCACACTCCCAGCTGCAATATGAGAGTTTCCACATCCAAATCGGAGAAAGGGTTTAGGAATCATAGCTCTGTAATGCATAGCCTCCTCTTTTTCAAGGGACCAAAAGTAATTGGACAATGGACTCTAAGGGCTGCAATTGACTCTGAAGGCGTCTCCCTCGTTAACCTGTAATCAATGAAGTAGTTAAAAGGTCAGGGGTGGATTCCAGGTGTGTGGTTTTGCATTTGGAAGCTGTTGCTGTGACCAGACAACATGCGGTCAAAGGAACTCTCAATTGAGGTGAAGCAGAACATCCTGTGGCTGAAAAAAAAGAAAAAATCCATCAGAGAGATAGCAGACATGCTTGGAGTAGCAAAATCAACAGTTGGTTACATTCTGAGAAAAAAGGAATTGACTGGTGAGCTTGGGAACTGTAAAAGGCCTGGGCGTCCACGGATGACAACAGTGGTGGATGATCGCCGCATACTTTATTTGGTGAAGAAGAACCCGTTCACAACATCAACTGAAGTCCAGAACACTCTCAGTGAAGTAGGTGTATCTGTCTCTAAGTCAACAGTAAAGAGAAGACTCCATGACAGTAAATACAAAGGGTTCACATCTAGATGCAAACCATTCATCAATTCCAAAAATAGACAGGCCAGAGTTAAATTTGCTGAAAAACACCTCAAGAAGCCAGCTCAGTTCTGGAAAAGTATTCTATGGACAGATGAGACAAAGATCAACCTGTACCAGAATGATGGGAAGAAAAAAGTTTGGAGAAGAAAGGGAACGGCACATGATCCAAGGCACACCACATCCTCTGTAAAACATGGTGGAGGCAACGTGATGGCATGGGCATGCATGGCTTTCAATGGCACTGGGTCACTTGTGTTTATTGATGACATAACAGCAGACAAGAGTAGCCGGATAAATTCTGAAGTGTACCGGGATATACTTTCAGCCCAGATTCAGCCAAATGCTGCAAAGTTGATTGGAAGGCGCTTCATAGTACAGATGGACAATGACCCCAAGCATACAGCCAAAGCTACCCAGGAGTTCATGAGTGCAAAAAAGTGGAACATTCTGCAATGGCCAAGTCAATCACCAGATCTTAACCCAATTGAGCATGCATTTCACTTGCACAAATCCAGACTTAAGACGGAAAGACCCACAAACAAGCAAGACCTGAAGGCTGCGGCTGTAAAGGCCTGGCAAAGCATTAAGAAGGAGGAAACCCAGCGTTTGGTGATGTCCATGGGTTCCAGACTTAAGGCAGTGATTGCCTCCAAAGGATTCGCAACAAAATATTGAAAATAAAAATATTTTGTTTGGGTTATGTTTATTTGTCCAATTACTTTTGACCTCCTAAAATGTGGAGTGTTTGTAAAGAAATGTGTACAATTCCTACATTTTCTATTAGATATTTTTGTTCAACCCTTCAAATTAAACGTTACAATCTGCACTTGAATTCTGTTGTAGAGGTTTCATTTCAAATCCCATGTGGTGGCATGCAGAGCCCAACTCGCGAAAATTGTGTCACTGTCCAAATATTTCTGGCCCTAACTGTATCTCTAATATGTGTAGTTCACTCATGTTGACTGAACAAGTTCTGTCAGTCACAGTATGTCAACTACATGTATATTCTAGAATACCCGATGCGTTAGAATCGGGCTACCATCTAGTACTATATAAGTTGTGATGCAAAAAACCTTGTCCATCAACGTGTATAGTACTCTGCAGTAAAAAAGGTAAAAATGCAAGTGCAGTAAAAGACATAAAAAAACAGGGTACTTGGTCCATACGTTTTTTGCGCAAAAAATATACTTCAAGCTGCCTCACCTCTCCTAAAATTCCTCTTGCTTTGCAAGAGATGAGATCCCCGCCCCTCATTTGGGCTCTGCACACAAAGAGCTGCCTCCAACTTCAGTCCATATCGGACACTGGACCTGTTTGGACCCTGTTCACTTGGTACATTTTTACTAGATCAGGTTTTTAATACAACAGATAGGACTGCCTCGTTATGGGTACACCGTGGAGAGGTGAGGCAGCTTGAAGTATATTTTTTGCCCAAAAAACGTATGGACCAAGTACCCTCTTTATTTATGTCTTTTACTGCACTTGCATTTTTACCTTTTTTACTGCAGAGTACTATACACGTTGATGGACAAGGTTTTTTGCATCAGATTTTTGGCGGTGTGACCGTGACCATACAGACACGTTCGTTGTGTGTGGGGCTCATTAGTTTTTGCTAGTACTAAGTGTACTAAGTGTACTAAGTGTAAAGAATATGAGAATCCTTCTGGCCCTTTAAAGGATTATTGACACCAAAAAATCAAATTATCTTTGATGCATAGGATTGGGGTTAATTTACTGATCACTGGTAATCTGACCACTGGGCCCCCCAGAGATTCCTAGAACAAAGCTCTGTAGTCCCACCCTGAATGGAGCAGGAGTTATGCGTGCTTGGCCTCATCTAAATTCGTTAACTATAAGACTGCTAAGAACTATGTGTGCCTCAAATCCATTCATGTCTGAGCTGCAGAGCCCCGTTCTTAAGATCGCTGAGGGTCCCAGTGGTCAGACCCCAAAAATAAGTAAGTTATCTCCTATCATCGGGATCGGGGATAATTTTTATTATTTTAGGGGGGAACCCTTTAAGACTAAATGGATTCTATTTAGCGTATACAGTAGGATGCATACAGTATATTAAACCATTGCCTCCTATGGATGCCATACACTGGTTTCTAACATCTGCCGTAAAAAAAATGTAAATGTTTTAGGTATGTCTTGTACAGGATACTGTTGTATGGAATAGTGCAGTCTAATATAGTATTCCATACTTGTATTTGTCGTATACTACCAGATACCAGACACATAATGTAATATTATATATGGTTGGGCTCAGCTGCTGTAAACAATTCTCATGTAACCATGAGTCTGCGCTTTGCATACTTGCTGTCATGTGCTAATTAGAGTCATATACATACATGGTGAGGCAACATACCACGATTAACAAAAGCGTAAACTCCAATATTGCTGTAAACGTTAGAAGTGTCAGCTAGTTAGCTAGCAATTTTTGATCAAAGAGCACAAAAGCCTCCTACCATGTCAAGGTGACCTATATATGGATGGTCAGTAACACTGATGTCCTACCTCTACAAAATGGGCCCATTTTGTTGTAGGACATATTGGAGTAGGTGGCCTCCTCCAGGGCTCTGCACCCTTATCCACCCATCTTTCCTATGTAAGTTTTGAATTGTGAGCTATGCTAGGTTCACTTTTCATTCTCCATGTAGCTACCTATTTATGGTGTCTTTATTCAATCTGCTTTGCAACTCGGCCTTTTGCCACAAAATAAGCAGAATAGCATAGTATGTCCAGGCCAGGTTTGACCTTCTTCCATGTTGTTCACCAGTGTGAGAGGCTCTTGCTGGGAAAAATATGTCTTCTATCCACCACCACATCCCTCACCTCGTTACAACAGCCATAATGATTTAACATGCTACATATAATGTAATGTTCAGTGTGTTTTTTCTCCTAATTTGGGGGGAATTTGGAACCTAATGGTTATATCATCTTGGGTCACTGACATAGAGAAACAAGTGGACTTTATATTAGCACAGTATTAGTTATATTTTGGTAAATTTGTCATATATAATCTTCACAGTAAATAAAATAAAAATAATCATTAGCACAAGCTTGTTGTTTTGGGTCTATCCATACTGTAGAACAGAAGTCCCCAACTCCAGGCCTCAAGGGCCGCCAACAGTGCAGGTTTTCAGGATTTCCTTAGTATTGCACAGGTGCTAATGTGATCATCTGCACAGGTAAGCCCTGTGCAATACTGAGGAGATCCTGAAAACCTGCACTGTTGGCGGCCCTTGAGGCCTGGATTTGGGGACCTCTGCTGTAGAATATACAGCATCACTTTAGGCTGGGCTATAGTTCTTAGCATCTACTCCAAGTATGTGCTATAATGTATTAAGTACTGTCTGTTCTGAAAATAAAAGTTGGGAAAATCTCCAATAAAAAAAAAGTTCCTCCATCCTTCTGACATCTCTGCCTGCTGACAGTTCAATTAAGATCCTTTCAAGCATTTCCATCTCTATCCGTTGTCTTATAAACCAATGTCTACAGAGTCTTTTTACCTATTTATCCCCATATCGCTGGACCTTAAACTGTACTTAGATCTAAATTAAAATCTTAACTTCGATACTGCTAGACATTTTGCCACAATCTGCCACTCTTGGTTTTCACCTTAGTGGCTCGTGTTGGCTATTTTTTTTTTTGATTGCCATGTTGTCAGATCACTTAGATTTGTTTCTTTGCTAGGCTTCCCAGTTAGTCTCTATGTATTGTCACATTTAATGTTGTCGCTCCTGCATTATTTATTTACCGCAATTTTCACTTTATAAAATACACCGCAAATTTGGTGAAAGAAAAGAGAGAAACAATAAATTTTAAGTTAAAATAGGGTCCGTGTTATAATGCCAGTGTCCATCTTACAATTAGTATATAGGGCACCCCCCATGCTGGTACACAAGGTGCCCCCCATGCTAGTATAGAAGGTGCCTCCCAAGGTATATAAAAATCACTTATAACCTAATGATTTATTATGGTTCTCCAATATGTCCGTAAAACATGTTGCAGGTCCATGATTTTTTTATAATCTTTCCAGAAAAAATAATTTTTCAACCTTGGGTAGTGCTATCGTTTGGTATTATTAAAGATGAGCTGGTTGGACCTTTATGGGTTGAAGATGGACTCAAAATCGACTGTCTAACCTTCTGTTGGTTTTGAAACGATGTTTTCTTCAAGCAGTGACACACAAAAAAAGTCTACGTCAAAGTTCTCCACTACTTAAAGGGAACCTGTCAGCTCTTTTTAGCCCCCTATCCTATCAATACCTGTCCCTGCACATTGCTAGCACATCCCTAACCATCCCTCTCTGAGCTAAAATTGCAATATAATGCTTGAGAAAAACAATTTATTAAGTTACATTTTCCTATGGTAATGAGGCATCCAGGCTACATCCGTAGACTGACATGGGCGGTCTCCGGGTCTTCATTCTTAACCTCTCGCAGCTCTTACCATGAATTGCGTTGGGCGTCACTGTTCCTTCTCCTGCGCGCCCACTATTTTGAAAATCCCGCCTCCTCCTCATAGTATGACGCAGAGCTGAATATCAGTTCCAGTCCTGCGCAGTGTGCGGGTGTATGGGCTGTACGGTTCGGCTGCGGCGCATGCACAGTGCACATATTGAAGCCAGGCTGTACACCTGATATGCCCCCACATAACACCGGACTGGAAATGATGTCTGGAGGCGTGTCATACCATGAGGAGGAGGTGGGAATTTCAAAATAAGGGGCATGCAGGAGAAGGAATGATGACGCCCAGCGGTATGTGATTACAGCAACGAGCCGGGAGAATGGAGCCCCGGAGACCGCGCATGTCAGTCTATGCCATAGCCTGGAGCCCTCATTACCATAGGAAAATGTAAGTTAATAAATCGTTTTTCTCAAGCATGATATTTCAGTTTTAGCTCAGAGAGGGATGGTTAGGGATGTGCTATCAAGGTGCTGGGACAGGTAGGGGTAGGATAGGGAGCTAAAACAAGCAGACAGGTTCCCTTTAACTAATCAATAAAGGCTGTAAAGATAAAAGCATAATGATGTGACCCTATGTTTCACATGACCTGAACCCTATTGATAACTTTTGAGCCCTTAAATGTTAGATCAAGAGTACATCTCTCTAGAAAGTGTTTGGTTGGCTGCCTAAAAAATTGCCAGATTTAGAACCTAACAGACTCCATGGATGGAAAGCTTCTGACTGGTTGTAATTGAAAAGAAGGATTGGTTAGAAACGTCAGATATGTATTTTAGTACACTTTCAGTTGTTTGGTTATTATGCTCACTTTCACAGATAAAAGCATATAGTTTTCATTTAGTTGCATAATAATGCTGCACATTAATAGTTACCCAATAAATATATACACATAGATATTCTCCTAAGAATATTTTAGGTAAATATCTTCACTTTTACTTTCAGGTTACAGATTTATTAACCTTTTGTATGGACCAAATGCACTGTAATACATAGGCAAATCTCATCTGAAGAACAGTAGTCGTGAATTCTGCAAATATTCATTCAATGATGAAAACACTCATCTGAAGAGCAGTGAAGAAACTAGAGTCTGATGGTCCCCGTTAAAAAAAATTTGGACCTTTACCACCAGTTGCATGTCAGTAGCTTTCTAGATCCTATAATGACATGCATATGCCCCACCATGTAAAAATGTCCCCATCCAGTAATAATGTCCTCATCCTGTCATCCTGGCCCCTTTCTATAATACTGTTCTCCTTTCTGGGCCCTATGCAATAATAATGTTACCTATTCTGGGCTCCTTCCTGATATAATGTCCCCATCGTGACTCCCTTCTTACCTTACTGATATATTGTCCCCTTTCTGGGACCCCTTCAGTAAAAATGTCATACATTCTGGCCACTTCTTGTAGTAATGTCCCCACCATGGTCACTACCTGTAATTGTGGGACTCCTCCGGGTAAACCGCCACCAGAGGTACTGCAGTTAGGAAGTGTAATGCCCCTGTTCTCCAGGTGTCAGGATGGTGCAGTTGAGCCCAACACACATGTAGTGACGAGCCCCTGGGACAATGGGTAGACCCTGACAGTGTTAGACACGTTAGCTTAATAGTAGGAGACGGAGGAGTAACAGCAACTGATGGAGGAGTGGTAGTCAGAAGTACAGAGGTGGTGTGGTGCCGGCTCCCATGGGTTGAAGCAATGCCACCCCGCTCACCCACGGGAGGGAGAGCCTGACTGACGGAGAGAAGAACCCTAGGGGTGTGGACGAGATCGATTCCCCATATGCCCGAATCTGATGAGACAGAGGGGTTGGTGGAGGACACAGGGACCGGCCCTGCAGACGGTGCGGAAGCTTCAAGCCTGAGTCAAAACCGGAGGCCTCAGACTTCTAATGGGAGCTGTGGCCGAACACCCGTTACATCTTGAGGAAGGTGGCCAAACTAGGGAGCTGTGCCTGGGAGGGATCCTAATGGTGTCCAGGACACACAGAAGCACCCGTGGCTACCGGTACCTGAGCTCTGTGCTGCAGAGGGCATTAAAAGCCTGGGTGCAGAGCGACGACCCGCTCACCTCAGATGAAAGTTACCCCTTATAATGCCGAGAGAAGAAACCCACCAAAGAATGTAACACCGAGGAAGTAGGGTAAGGGCACCAACCGTGGCTAGACTGTACCGACCTTGCTCTGGAGAAAGAGTAAAGTACCGGAGACTGGTAGAGAGCGTACCCAGCGGCCATGTTTAACACCTAAGTAAAAGTAATGGCACTGCAGCTGTTATGTGAGAGACTTTTATTTGTGGCGAACATTGGCCGCAGAAGCCGCCTACGACACCGGAGGTACTGCTGACCAAGTGACCACCTGCCGAAGTACGAACCGGGGAAAAAACACTCCACTGCTCTGGGGACTGCGCTCTGTCTGTGGGGTGCGGGACTATATAAGCCGCCGGTCATCATCCCCAGAGGTGCTGCAGCAGCAGCGTCCACCCTGGCCGCATTCCGCAGGCAGCGTCACGAATACCCTTTTTATCCCCTCAGACTTTCCCTAACATCATCCCCTTTATTACAATGACACCGCCAGGGTCACAGTACCGGGTCTCAGCCCCGGTCTGTCCCCGTTTAAAAGAACCGAGAATTGAAGACGTGAGAACAACTAGTAACTGCCTGGTACCGAGTCTTCCCCGACCCTGGAGTGGGCGTGTCATAATAATGTCCTACATCCTGTTATAATCTCCTCTATCCTGGGCCCCCTCCTGATATAATACCCACCATCTTGAGCCCCTTCTAGCAACAATGTCCCCTATCCTTGTTTAATGTACTCCATTCTGGGCCTCAACCAGAAAAATATTCCCCTTTCTGGTTTAATGTCCTCTTCTTGGTCCTCTTCTAGTAATGATGCATCTAATCCTGGAATAATGTCCCCCATTCTTTCTCCCTTTCCTTTAATAATGTCTTATATCCTGGGACCCTTCTTGGTTTAATAATCCCCATACTGGGCCCCTTAAAGTAATAATGTGTCCTTTCCGCTGCTCTTGTCCAGCACATTTAACACATGGCATCCTATTGTACAGCCAGTGCAGAGGCCAACAGCTGACTTTGGCAATGATGATACTGCCATACGCAGCCAATGTCGGGCACGCCATTGTCAGCTGCTAGCTCCTGATTAGCTGGCAGTGTGTATTGCAGTGCAGGGAGCTCTGAACTGCCATATTTTCAGCTGAATATGTGTTTGAGGTCACATTTCCAATTGTTATAGGGCCCCTGCCCCACGATCGCACACTATGTGACCTTGATCATTATAAGCCATTGCGAAACAGCCCTATTTAATAACATTGATACAAGTCATGCGATTGGGCCCTTCACATTGTCATTGTCCACTTTGATTCACACAGAATGATTATGTTATAGTTTGTGCAGTGTTTGATTGTGATGGGTTTGCCAACATTACTTTAACAGAAAGCACAGAATAAAAAAAACATTTAACAGATTAAATATAAAAACATAAAACTACATGACAAAAACAACTTATGTGAACACAACCTCATGCACATTGAATTCTCTGTTATGATTGATTATTACAGAGCCATGATTGAACTGACAGTGGTATATAGGCCTATTCCATATTGGGCTGAAATTGCAGTATATAAGACCTCTACCATTCCTCTGTAGCCTCCAAATACATTAGATGTTATCAGATTATGTGAACAGTTTCTAAATAAAAACCACTACATGCTCTACTCGACTCTGTGTTACCTTAATGCATTTTTTTTTCTATAAGAGAACTAAATCTGAATGTCTCTTTTCTAAGGCTTCATTCAGACATCAGGGTTTCTTTCATATATATCTTCTATCAATATTTGTATTAATTATTAATATTTTTAGATCATATAACCATTACATAACATGGTGTCATTCACATCCCTATGTTGAGCATCAAAATCATCACAAGTGAGTGGAAAAAATGGATAGCACAAGAATGCTATCTGTGTGGCATCTGAGTGCTGCCCACGTTACGGTTTAATGGGTGGAAGAATTTTGAAAGTTGCTATATATATATATTAGTGCAGTTCATTAAATTAAAATATCATCAAAAAGATTATTTCAATAATTCAATCTATACAGTGGAACACATATAACATATAGAGTCATTACAGAGTGATCTATTTCAAGTGGTGTTTCTGTTAATGTTGTTAATGTTGATGATTATGGCTTACAGCCAATGAAAACCCAAAGGTCATTATCTCAGAAAGCTAAAGTAGGGAGAATGAAGAGTTAAAAATCATGCTGCCGTATTCTACTAGACATCAAAGGGTGAATATAATATTGATTTATTAGTCAACGTGTTTCAGAGCTCCAGAAACGCCCTGAAACATGGCAATGTAATATTGATTTTTGATGATATTCTAACTCATTGTGATGCAGAGCTGCACTAGTACATATATATATATATATATATATATATATATATATATATATATATATATATATATATATATATATTTATATATATATGTACACTTTTCCTGACAAACATATATTTAAAAGTACACATTTGTGACCAGCTTAGATCTTACCCTTACATCGAAGTCCTGTAACATTTTTAGCTGTCTCTATGAAAATTCACAAAGTCAGGAATCGCAAAATTTGCACAATTGTGTGGCTTTAGGTGTGTTTTTAAAGGATTCATATTATTACAATGGAACATACCCATTTGTTCATTACTCAAGCTCTCTTTTCTATTTATTTTCAATTCCATCTTGTACAGTGGTGCCAAATGGTTGTTGAATGTGCTCAATGGTTTCTTTTGAGAGCCAAATAGCTGCTCTACAAACAGACAATCCCACCGGCCAAAAGGAAGTTGCCAAGTCATTAGAGCAGAACGTGGCAGCTTCCTATGTGTAGACCCTACAGGTCATCTGCTATTATTCTTTCATTTTAGCAGCACTGAGAATAATAATATTTCGGGAAGACTTAAGTTTCAACATGTAAAGTTCATCTGTAGGAAATCATCTTCATTGCATTTACGTTGTGCCGCATCATGGCTGTGATTTAATTCTCTGTAAATTGTGTAATCCTGGTGACTTTGAAGTAAAGCTACTACTCACTTATATCTCGTATTGCGGAATATGTTTCCCTTTAGTTGACATCTGAAGAGCTAAAAACAAACATCAGTTTTCCTATTTTGCGATTACAGTAAATAGTTTGGGTAACTGCAATGATTTCTATTCTGTGACTACATAATGTAGTTGACTTTTTAAATATAATCTAAAAGATGAAAGAGTTATAACCTGGCTCATTTAGGCCACATGTAGACAAGTCTGCAAAAAAATGCAGGGCTGTATATGTGAATTAGGTCCTGAACAGTCCACATGTAGCAGAAAAAACTCCAAGTAGATTTTACATTGTAAACTTCTGATCATGACCTTCACTCCTCCTGGTGATGGCCACTTTACACGTCCCAACGTCGGTCCAATATTGGATCCGACGCCGCGGGAGCGCGCTTTTTCTGCCCAGATTTCAAAGATCGCATCGGAGATTTACACAGCGCGATATCGGCAGGCAACGCCACTACGATGTCTACGCCCCCTTTGTACGGCCGACCCAGGAACGACCATTTAACATGGGAGAGATTAGGGGACATTGTACTTCACATCATAGTTGGGCTTTTACACATCCCGATCCGGCTACAACCTCCAACCAATATCGGGCCATTGGAGAGCACGCTCATTCGATCCCCGATGTCGTTTTGGCATCTTTCGTGCATCGTATTGGACATTTAATCCATACAAAGCACGAACGATATCGGGACCAACGCACGTACCACGTGACTTTTGGTCGGAGTTGGAAGCCGATATCGGGACGTGTAAAGTGGCCATGAGTGTTGGACTATCTGTTAGGGCTCACGCAGACTTCCATTTTATGTGTATGAGTGCTGCTATCAGTGGTTTTCATGAATAATAACCAAGGTCTGATCCAAACAAATCAGCTTTTCTCATATGGGGATAAAATAGATGTCTCAACCTGGGGCGTAACCATTGCGGTTGCAGATGGTATTGCCATGATTGGGCATGGGCCTGTGCGGAGGGAAGGAGCAGCTGAGACGCTTGTGACTATTTCAGCCCCATGTGCGTTATTCAGCTGATATATGTTGCTGTACAAACATTTGCTGAGTCCCTGCACCACAATAGACTCTTCTGGCCAATCTGGGGCCAGCAGCTGACTTCGGCGTGCCGGTCATAGGCATCAAATAGCAGGTACATCAATGTCAGCTGCCAGCTCCGGTGTCAGGTAGAGAAGAGGACACTGCACATCATGGAAGGGAGAGATAAAAATGTTTGTGTCTTTTTAACGTGTTAGAGAACAGCAGAGCATTACTACAGGATGGGCCCTGGAGCTTGGACATTATACGGGGAAAGGGCTCAGAATGGGGGACATTTATTACTGAATAAGCAATTGACACTGGATCAGGAATGGGGTCAGGAATTAGGGTCACTATTACTTTATGGGGAATGATGACATTGTAGCAGGATGGGGGACATTATACCAGGAAGGGCCCCAGGGTAGGGACATTACACACCATGAAGGACATTATTCCGTTAAGAGGCTACGAGGTCTGAATGGGGAACATTTTTATTGGAAGGGGAACAGGAAATTGGACATTATATACTGTATGGGGCCCAGAATGGAAGACATTAGTACTGGATGGGGACATTATTACATTATGGGGGAGGACACCTATGTTTTTACATAGATAGATTTAAAAGTTCCATACATTTGAAAAACACACAGGAGGGGCCCAGGTCCAAATTTTGCACTGGCGCTCATTGGTCTCTACTTACACCACTGTGTCTAAATGAGCCATTAGTCTGTAATGAATTAACTTGTATGAATAAGTTCTCTCTGAATTGGAAAGTGCTGTGGAATATGTTGCCACCATAGAAATAAAAAAAATATTATTTATTTTTAGTGGAAATTATGGAATTCACTGAAATGCTTCATCCAAATGCAATACAATATTTGCATGTAACATGTGCAGAGTTTGCAGTCACAATTTAGAGCAATATTGTACTTGTGTATGTCTTTGTCACCTGCACTGAGCTATCGTAATGTATGCAGGCAAAGCCAGAGAGCAGACCTGGTGCCTCCTACAAATTACATAGTCTCCAAGGAATGAACATTGTTATTCTAGATTGTGCTGTGCCATGTGCTGAAGAAGGGAGAAGTCTCATAAATAGATTAAATAAATAGAACAATCACAACAATGCCTAAAATATTGAATTACACAGATTATGGATTTATGTCATTTTTCAGATAACTTTGGAGTATCAAGTATAAGCAGTTAGACACATACTACACATAGTTTATTCTAGGATATAATAATAAAATAATATATAATGTGCCACAATAATGAGGTAATAGGTTACATAGAGAAAAAAATATGGGAAAATACATGATCTGCTTTAAAAAACTTAGGATATGTCTCTTAAGAGAAATCTGTTACCAGGTTTTTGCCATGTAATCTGAAAGAAGCACAATGTAGAGATGGAGACTTTGGTTGTAGTGCGGTCACTTAATACATTGTGTGTTGCAATTTTTATAAAATCCCAGTTTTATCTGCTGCGGATCTATCAGTTCTTAGAATGCTGAGCTCTGTATAATCCCACTCACAACACTGATTAACTACTCTGTGTGTATACTGTGCGAAGGTAGAAAGCAGTCAATGAGTTGGTGGACGTATACACAGTTTATGAAAATGGAGAACTATATGGAAGCAGGTTTACTATTCTTCAAGTGATAATCTCCTGCTGATTAAACACTGACTTTATCAACACTGTAGCAAGCAACCCAGTAAGTGATACATTGCTGGAACCAAGGTCTCTACATTATGCTTCTCTCAGATTAAGGGTAAAAAAAACTGGTGACAGATTGCCTTTAACTGTTTTAACCTCCCTGGCGGTATGATTATGTCAGGAATTTTGTACTAAATGCGGTACCATTTTTTTGGTAAAAAATTTCTTTTATAGGCAGAAATTTTATACTTTTTTATTATGGGCTGAAATTTTATACTTTTTTATTTCCCGCCCAGTTCCGCCTCCAATGAGCCACTGCCCAACTGGGTAGGGGCCCCTCAAGCATCAGTAGGGGGCCCCCGTGACCCTGTGACAGAGGAGAGGAGGGTAACTGAGGGAAGCATTGTGCTTCCCTTGGGTGTTCCCGCCCCTTCTCTCATCTGCAGCCCAGGCTCTAACCCTAACCCTAGCCCTAACCCTAACCCTGGCCCTAACCCTAGCCCTAACCCTAACCCTAACCCTTACTCTTACCGCGACCTAACTGCTGCTGGTATGAACAACACCACTGCCCCCACCCCTCGGTCCGCGACTGCAAGGGCCGCGACCGCACTGCCGATCGCACCCCCCTCGGGGCCGCGACTGCACTACCGATAGCACCCCCCAGTCACCCCCCCCCCCGCGGAGCCACGACTGCACTATCGATAGAACCCCCCGTTCCTCACGGTGATGCCCGCGGGTAAACCCGAGTGTGACTCGGGATTACCGCTTCTGACAATGAAAGTTAACCCCGAGTCACACTTGGGAATAACGCTAGGAAGGTTAAAGCATATTTAACTACATAGAATAAAAAACAATCCATATAAAGTATATGACAATTAAATATTTATATTAGTGAAACAAATAAATTATAATTGTGGAATCAAAACTGCATCTTTTCACGTGATTGCGAACTAAGGGTGTGTGCCCACATAGTGGTTTAGTGTCGGTTTAGCAGTGAAAACCGCCGGCGGTTTAGCATAGGTTTTATTTAAATTTATGTAAATCATTAGCAGCTTTAGGACTTACAAGTAACCTTATGTAATTTAGAAAACGCTGTGCACACATAGTGGGTTTATGTGAGCAGATCTGCCAGCGGTTGGGCGGTTTCCTAGCGGTTTAGCAGCATACAGCATGTCAATTCTTCTCAGCGGTTTTTGAGCTTTTCCATGGACAAAATCCTCCATAGAAAACCGCCGGAAACACCGCTGGAAAAACCGACTGTAAAACGCTGTGCAACCACTGAAAAAAATCGCTGGGAAACCGCTGAGAAACCGCTGGAAAACCGCTGGTGACTTCTGAGCTCAGGAGTGTAGGCTCCTTGAATTTTCCAGTGGTTTACTGACGATTTGAACGTCACTAAACCACTATGTGGGCACACACCCTTATAACGAGTGAACATGACATGTGGCTTTTGTAGCCAGTAACTATCTGTAGTGGTAGCATAGGTACCATTGCAACCAAGGATTTAGTAATGCTCATAATGTGTACTTATTTTTGACTGAGCTCCCACTATATTATTCCCCTTCCACCATTCCTTAGTTTGGTATCCACACTTGGACACCATTGTGAGAGCCCTACACACACCTATTCATTATTTCCAATTATATCCTTGGGCATATAAACCCATTCACAATTCACAATTTCACCAGGGTTTAGTGTTAGGACTTGGCAGTGGAGGCTCCTTGTAAGTGGATGCCAAGCTTACTCTCTAGTGATCACTATTGAAACCAAGATCTCCGTTTTTATCATATTTAGCATAAGGCAGTTTCTGCAATTCACCTATACATTATATCCATTGATCCTCCTGGTTCTAGTGACACTCATTCATCCACATTATCATTAATCATGAAAAAGTAGTGTCGCGGCAGATAACTAACTGTAAGCATAATGTGTGTTTGGACTTTAATGTAAACAGCAGGAAAAAAAAATGTCTCGAATTTATTAAACAAGTACAGTAGCATATTTTGCATACGGACAAATATAGGATCCATTTAAGGGCCCTTTCACATCAGTGGTATTTTCAAATCGCGGCAGATGCGGTGAAAAAAACACATCTGCCGCAATTACCGCAACACTTGCGGCACACTTGCGGCAAGCCCCATGCAATGTCTATGGGGCTTGCGGTAAGGGTGCGGCAAGTGCGGTTTCGGCACTTGCGGCAGGTGCAGCCGCAAAAAAAAACGCTGCTTGCAGCGTTTTTTTTTGCGGCCACACCTGCCGCAAGTGCCGAAACCGCTCTTGCCGCACCTGCCACACATTTACCGCATGCCCCATAGACATTGCATGGGGCTTGCCGCAAGTGTGCCGCAAGTGTCGCAGTTATGCGGTAATCGCGGCAGATGCAGTTTTTTCACCGCATCTGCCGCGATTTGAAAATACTGCTGATGTGAAAGGGCCCTAACATACACTGACAAACAAAGGGGCAGCAAATTTGAGCTTTTGAATTTCAGGCTCCATATCTCACCATCCCCTGCAGTTTTGAGCATTAGACTACCTTTATTTTCATGACAATCATTTTGAATATCTTATTCATTAATTTGACTTGCAACCATTTAGCAGATAATTAGTTCTGCAGATTCTTGTCACGTCACTGCATTGTTACTGTTTTGCTCCTAAAAAAATCTACATTTCCATTTTTATTATTTTCAAAATCTAACTTTGGCTTTCAACATTGCCTGAATCTTCTTGGGCATGCTATTGATCAGATTCAAGCATGTCTCAACCAAAATCTGATCCAAGGTCTCTTCTACACACTCCAAATATTTGCGTATGCTGGTCAACTCACTTGGTTATGTTTACTGCTATCTCTTCAACTCTATCTACAAGTGTTTGATTTGGTTGATGTCTCAACTTTTGCTTCACATTGTTGTCCTGCTGGAACACTATGGAGCCCTTTCCATACCAATAGTACTTGTGTGTATGACATAACTTGTCTATACTTACATATAGTTCAGCATTGAGGCCACCATGGATCCTGGGCAAGTACCCAACACCTTTTGCTGTGAAACAATCCCACATAATCAGGCTTCTTCCACCAAACTTTATAGTTCCTTAAATGTCTTGATCTGTTAGCTCCTTTTTCCCTTGTGTCTTCCAGACCCATTTGCACTCATCAGAGCCTAGTCTCTTTACTTTTGACTAATTGCTTCAAATTATCCATTTCTAGTTTTCAATTGTCTATTTTTTTAAATTTTTGCAAACTTAAGCCGTTAGTCCTTATGACAATACTGAAGTTGAGGCTTCTTAATAATTTTTAGGGCCACCATTCCAGACTTGTGTAACATACGTCACATGGTGCCTGCACCATTAAAAAACATATAAGCCACCTCTACTGATGTGTTTGCCACACCAGAACTGATAGACCTTGTGATCAGCTGACTTGTTGACCCCGATATTTTGCTTTGACGTCCACCTCTTAGCTTTTGAATGGATGGACTACATTTCAAACTATCATGGCACACACAAGCTGCTCAATAAATCTGTATACTATGATAAAGGATGTTAATATCCTTAGGCCACATGATCCCTTATTACACAAATACACAACACCTAACATGCTTCATCCAATAAGCATTCAGGTTTATGCAGCTTGGAGGTGGAAAATTGCATAAAAATGAAAATATGGTGAAAATACTTATGTACAAGACTATGGGTGTGTAAAATAAATCAGATCCCATATGGATCCAACTAATGACCTCTAATTTTTATGGATATGTGGCAATCCTTATTGCCCACTTATACTGTACTGCAGGAATGGGCACCACTAAAGTTTTCTCCTTAGGCTGCTTTCACATTATGATTTTGTTAAATCCGATGCTGTCCAATAAAAATCGGACAGCATCGGATCCGATTTAGCCCCCATGTTCTCCAATGGGGATCGGATCGGATGTGCACTTAATGGCATCCAATTTGCATCCCTTCCAATTCTGTCCGATTTTTTTCAGGAGCTAAAATCGGAGACTGCTCTGAAATTGGTATCCGATTCAAAAATCAGATCGCATCGGATCCGATGCTATCCGATTAAAATAATTTGGGAGTCTATGGGGGATTGGATCGGATAGAAAATCGGAGTCGATATCGGATCCGATTTTCTGTATTGAGCATGCTCAAAACCCTAGATCACTCCCAAAACCTCCCACAGCCCTCCCCCAGCCATTTAAATTGGATTCGATAAAAAAATCGGATTGGATGGCATCCGATTTCGAGCATCCGATGCTGTCCGATTTTTCATCGGACAGCATCGGAGTTAACAAAATCGTAATGTGAAACCAGCCTTAGTAGACATGAATGCTAGATTTGGCACTGCCAGTTGTCCGTGGTGACACTATCTACATCTCAGTATCACATTGCAAACACCAACAAAATGTCTACACACTGTGATCCAAAACTTTTATCTTCACTTCTCTTTTTGCAAACACCCAAAAGGGGAAGCTTCATGTCAGACACATGGAGCAATCCTGCCCACATTTCCAGTAGTCATAATCCGAACTACAGTAGTATTACACTAGGTTTTCCTGACAAATGTCAGCAGGTGCTCCCCCTAGTGTTTAAAAGTTGCACAATTAAATTAGGTGATTAAATATATTTTTTATTACAACATTAATACTTAAAATTATTACAATTGTCGAAGAAACCATTTTCGGGATAGTACATCCCCATAAAGCTGGTTTGAATTAAAAATCCCTCTTTATTGAGAAATGTACCCAGTTGCTTATTAGTAGAACTCCTGTCTGCCGTGCGAAAAATTATAAGCTTGACTTTTGAAACATTTAAAAAAGTAAAACTTTAAATGAAACCATATATAGAAAAGAGAAATCAAATGAGTGATCACAGCAGCATCCAAGAAATCTACAGTGTGATTTGGCCCTGCTCCCCCAAGGGCTCTTGTGCAACTGAACCGGCTGCACATGCAGTGTAGTGATGGGCGAATCCTAAATTACTCGGAATCGCTTGACTCTAGCGAGTCCGAGCACAGGACTCGCTACTCGTTGCGAGTCTAGCGAGTCCAATGTTAATGAATGGGGAAGCGAGTAATAGCGAGTAGTGTGAGATTTACAAATCGCAGATGTGTCTCGGAAGCTTCAGCCTGAAGCAATCCTAGTTTTGTCATTTATTTGCATTGGACTCGTTTACTTTGCAACTGTAATCGCTGGGAAACTCGCACAGATAAGAGAAGAGTCCTGTCTGCTCTGTGCAGCTCCAGGGTCCTAGAGCCCACCTGCTGCCTGATGTAGCAGTGCTGAGATTGTTCTCAGTCTGCTCATTCCCTGTGCATATACATCTATATCTACACACAGGGGATGTAGCAGAGAGGACATCGCGTTTTGGACTGCGTCGGACGGAAGAGGATTTTTTTAATTAAAGATGGAGTCCCTAATGGCTTTTTTTTTTTTCTAATAAAAAAAATTTCTCTGTGTTGTGTTTTTTTTAAAACAATTTAATAGAAATTCATGGCGGTCATGTCTAATATTGGCGTGACCGCCATAAATTTCGGGCTTAGGGCCAGCTGATAATACAAAGCTGGCCCTAACCTCTATTACCCAGCGTGCCACCGCCACCAGGGCCGCTGGAAGAGCGGGGTTCAGCGCCAGAGGATGGCACTTCAATGAACGCGCCATCTTCTGGGGCGGCTGCGGGCTGCAATTTGCAGCGGGGGGTGCCCAGAAAGCTTGGGCATCCCTGCGCTGCGGATTCCAGCCCCCAGCTGCTTAGCTGTACCTGGCTAGACATAGAAATTGCGCGGAGCCCCACGCATTTTTTTTGACTCCGACTCCGAGACGACTCCGACTCCGAGACGACTGCGACTCCGAGACGACTCCGACTCTGAGACGACTCCGACTCGACTCCGACTCCGACTCCGACTCGACTCCGAGACGACTCCAACTCCGAGACGACTCCGACTCCGAGACGACTCCGACTCCGAGACGACTCCGAGGCGACTCCGACTCCGACTCCGACTCGACTCCGAGACGACTCCAACTCCGAGACGACTCCGAGACGACTCCGAGGCGACTCCGACTCTGAGACTCCGACTCCGAGGAGACTCCAACTCCGAGACGACTCCGACTCCGAGGCGACTCCGAGGCGACTCCGACTCCGAGGCGACTCCGACTCCGAGGCGACTCCGACTCCGAGGCGACTCCGACTCCGAGGCGACTCCGACTCTGAGGCGACTCCGACTCTGAGACTCTGACTCTGAAATTCATTAAATAATAAAAAAAATGCCTGGGGCTCCGCGCAATTTCTATGTCTAGCCAGGTACAGCTAAGCAGCTGTGGGCTGGAATCCGCAGCGCAGGGATGCCCAAGCTTTCTGGGCACCCCCCGCTGCAAATTGCAGCCCGCAGCCGCCCCAGAAGATGGCGCGTTCATTGAAGCGCCATCCTCTGGCGCTGAACCCCGCTCTTCCAGTGGCCCTGGTGGCAGTGGCACGCTGGGTAATAAAGGGGTTAATACCAGCTTTGTTATACAAGCTGGTATTAAGCCCGAGATTCTTAATGTCAGGCCACGTTTGACCCAGCCACTAAGAATCTCCAATAAAGGGTTAAAAAAACACAACACAGAGAACATTTTTTATTTGAAATAAAAAAAAAAGCCATTAGGGACTCCATCTTTAATTAAAAAAATCCTCTTCTGTCCGACGTAGTCCAAAACGCGATGTCCTCTCTGCTACATCCCCTGTGCATAAATATAGATGTCTATGCACAGGGAATGAGCAGACTGAGAACAATCTCAGCACTGCTACATCAGGCAGCAGGCGGGCTCTAGGACCCTGGAGCTGCACAGAGAAGACAGCTGGACTCGGCTCGCAAAGAAACAGCAGTTACTTTGCGAGTTTCCCTGCTATCACTGGCACAGTAGCCAGTGATTACTCGCACGAGTTTAATGCAAACAATGACAATCCTAGTTTTGTCAGCGTTTCTGACAAAACTAGGATTGATATTGCTTTGCATTGGACTCGTGCGAGTAATCACTGGGAAACTCGCAGAGTACCGAGTCCTGCGAGTCCCTTACTACTCGCCGAGTAACGAGTCCTAGCGAGTAGATTCGCCCATCCCTAATGCAGTGTGTCGGCCCCTGGTGTGAGTACATTCTTTTACAATGGTTGCGCATATATTACCCCTTCCTTGATGTTAACCAAACTCAGCTTTATTATCTGCTCATTGTAGCTGTCAATTTAACTATTTCACCCTCCACAAAAAAAATAATAAAAATAGACAAGATAGCAACAGCTGTATTTATATCCTCTGTACTATTATTTTTGGGTTTCCTGTGGTGCTATATTTGTTCTAGTGCTTATGATTTCTTCCTGTCTTGTTTTCCTTTTCTCTATTTTTCCTTTTTTCACTTCTTATGTTATTCTTCTAGTGAATTGAGTGCATAGTCTTATGAATTATTCATTAACTATGTACTCTTTTAACTGAATTATTGTGGCTCCATCATACAAGACCACAAGAAGGTTTTCCTGTTCTATTTACTATTCAGTCACAAAAATTATTTTGTCATGTTCTTTTTAATGCAATTTTACAAAAGTATTCTTACATGGAAGGGTTGTTGAAGGCATATGATACTGCAGAGCTACCAGGCAGCTGTTGGATGCAAAGAGTGGACGGAGACAGAACAGTATGGGTCCAAACACCTTGTAATGGCCATTCATAAGTCCTACAGTTCAACTTCTATTCATTGTAATTGAAGCTGAGTTGCAGTACACAGCATTGGCAATTTCACAGTATAGAGAGCCATGATTTTCAGGCTCCGTACACTGTATACATCTGGCTAGTGTTAATGACAGATTATCAGTAAGGTGGGGTGTTCCCAATTAACATAACATAATATTGATAACCTTTTCTAAGGATAATACATAAATATGAATGAATAGATCAGGACCCGATGCTATCGGAACAGAGGGCAGTGATGTCATGATGGGGGCAGGCTCTGTGGTGGTCTCTTCCCTGTGCCCTCTCCTCCCGTAGGCTCTCCCTCTCCCCGGGTCTGCTGTCTCTCTCCCCCTGTGCTGTCTTATCCTCTCTGTGCTCTCTATTTGACCTGCCTCCCCCCTGTGTACAGTCTCTCTATCCCATGAGCTCTCCCCTCTATATGAGGTCTCTCTCCCACTCTGCTGTCTTCTCCCCTCTGTGCTCTCTCCTTTGAGGTGTCTGCGCCTGTTCATTCTCTCTCTTCTGTAAAATACAAAAAAGTCCAGCAGTGCTTTGGAGAAACCATAGAATTGAATGTTGTAAAAGGTGTGTCTCACCCAATGACAAATATGCTATTTCTAGGAATAGTTTCACTGATTTCCCTTTAAGCGTTTCCAGTCGGATACACAGAATCACAAAAATAGGTACAAGATAATCTCAGGGATGGGAAAAGCACAGTTTCCAAACAAAAATAGGTACAAGATAATTTTCTGGGGAGAGAACAATACAGTTACCAAACAACTTCAAGTTTTCAAAGCACTATATAGATGTGTGATTAAAGTGGTGCTTTGGTGTTATTTGTTAATAAGTTACCTATGTCCAAAGTGTTGCTCTGTCACTCAAAATCCAATATTTTATTCATTGATTTCCTATTGTTTTATTGTGCTCTCATATGTCATGGCCCTGCACAAAGATTGCAATCACTAACATTAATCCCTTAACAATTTATGTCATACTATATTCATTATCAGTAATTTCCCTACCCTTGATGCAAGCTCACATGTTGAACCCACATCTTTACTGGTATAATGCTGCAGAGGTGTGGTACCAATGCGCCATTGGCCAGGCTTACCCTGGAGGGGCGTGACTAAGTGACTACCAGGTATCCATTAGAGTGGTTATGGTGATGATAAGCTGGGCCTCCGGTAGTCACCAGGTATCACTCCAGGACAGTCCCCAGCTGCTGACCACAGGATAAGGCTAGGGTCACACTAGTGCTATGAATGCGTTCAGGGAGGTTCCGTTAAAAAGATATAATCTGGCAGCATTAACGCAGCGTAACCATAATGGTAATGCTGCCTTAACTCTTCCAATGCATTCCTATGGGTGACGGACCCCAGACGCAGGTCAAACGCCGGCATGTAAGTGCCGGAGTTTAAACCTTGCGCTATTTACAAGCGCATCACATCCTCTGCTCATTCGATCGACTCCACCCTTGTCCCGCCTACTCTGACGCATGACACCTATGCAATACGTGACATGATTGTCAGCTGACCGCGGGTAACCAGGAATTGGGCATCTCCAGCCACGGCGTGCACTCCTGGCACCGCTCCTTCACACACTGCGGTATACTGAAGAGCATACCATTAAGCAAAAGCGCAGAAAAGCAAGGTACTATGCAGATTGTTTCCTACCTTATAATAGGTAGTTTATATGAATATCTTGGGATCTTGGGTCACTTGAGCACTATTATAATAGGCGAAGGACGTACTGGAGTTAAATTGAGTGGTGATTAGAGAATTACTGGTAACACAGGAACACCACCCAAGCTATTATAATAGTTGAAGGATATACTAGAGTTGAGTGTTGATTAGAGCATTACTGGTGGCACACGAACACCACCTAAAGAGGTGAAGTATGCACCAGAGGTGGATTTAATGCCTCCCTAGGCAATATATACAACCCCATGACACTTGAGCATCAGCTGAAGAGCTGAGGTGTACACCAATGATAAAGTAAATTCTAATTTTTATTGCAGCAAACTATATACTCTGTAACACAGGATAAGAGGTGAAGTGTGCAACAGAGGTGAATTTAATGCCTTACTAGGCAATTTATGCAACTCCATGATGCTTGAGCACCAGCTGAGTAGCTGAGGTGGGCACCAGAGATAAAGTAAATACTGACTTTTATTGCAGCAAACTATATACCCTTTAGTTTGTAGGACAGGATAAGCCTAGTGAGAACTATTCCTCACCAGGAGAAATCCCCAATATATAACCACTGAGTACTCAACACAAGCCATCATACTGGTCTACTACATCTATGTTAAGTGACAACATTTCTATTACAGCCATCCAATAGGAATAACTACAAAACAACTAGCAACCGGCTAAATACAGTCATCTAATAAGAGCAACAATAGACTACTAGTACCCCTCATCATCCCATTGGTAACAGGTAAAGATGGAGCAATAGCTTTGCTATTATCTAGTGAGTCATGTTTACAATATGATGATAGTACATTAAAATCTGATCCACCAATAGGTACAGAAACCAACTTATCAACATAAGAAACACTCTTATAAAGAAGCAGAAACTGTAGAGTTATAGAACAAGGTATAGCGCATTACAATTTTTATATTTTGTAGACTTTGCTCTTGAAGAGTAGAAAACAGAAAAAGTATGGGTCCACATATACATCTTTATTCTTCAACACCCACCAAAGCTGATAGCTATTAAGGAGAAGCTCAGACATTCAAGTTCCCTCTGTAATAGAAGATTAACTCCAACAGGTGCGCCCCCCCCCCCCAACAACCCATCACTCTCTGGGAACAAGTGTGAACTATCATTTGAGGTAATCACATTAATCGAATAAAGGTTATAATAAATAGTTACAATACCCCTGATACTAAATATCACAACTTTGTACTCTAGCCCTCCCAAGCAACAAGCAGTGTCTGCACCCAAATGCAACCACTATAGCCAAGTCACAAAGATCGCCTAGCTAGGTAAGATATTCCATTGGCACATATAACCATAGGTAAAAATAACCTGGATGACACATTAATTACACCAATATATAATTTTGCATTTTTCAGGCTATGAGGGATCTAGCAAAAGGATTCCGTTTACCTCTACCTAACACTGAAACCTACCATCCAGGGGAACTGCTCATTCCAATATACTGAGCGAATTTTAATCTTGATTTTATTATAGTTAATAGATTTTTTATTGAGTATTTTTAATTAAGTGTTTTAAAAAAGCACATAATTTTCTTATTTGTTACAGCACTTTATTAATAAACATCCCGAAAAAGAGTTAACTATATACTGCAGTATCACCTTTCACTATGTGCCATTGATAGGGGTGCGTGTTAGCACTGAGACTTATTTAAACTATGGCTGCTTTTACATTACGATTTTCGGTCATCCGATTGTATCCGTTTCAAAACGGATACAATCGGATCTGAAATCGGATCCCATGTTCACCTATGGGAATCTGATTTAATTACGGGCACAAAATCGTAGCCTGCTACGATTTTGTGTCCGTGACTCAAATCAGACAGCATCGGATCACTGCTGATCTGAGGCTGATCCGAGTGCCCACAACATGGGAGCCTATGGACATCGGACCCGAGTTCCCTGCCTCTCCCTGCTGCTGCCTCCTCCATCTTGTTCCCTCTGCTATTCTATTCTGTACCCCGCTATTCTATGCTGTCTCCCCGCTATTCTATTCTGTCTCCCCGCTATTCTATTCTGTCTCCCTGCTTCTCTATCCTCGTCTAATCCCTATCCTGTCCTCTCTTGTCTTCCCTGTGTGTAAAAAAACCAAAACTCCTCCCGGAGTATACATCACCTGTCACCGCTGTAACACCATCAGGGCTGAAGAGCCTGTGATGATGTTAGAGAGCCGGTCAGTTGACGGGTCATGTGACTGGCTCTGTGACATCATCACAGGTCCTTCAGTCCTGATGGTGCTGCATCCTGGGAGCCGGTGACAGGTGATGTATACTCCGGGAGGAGTTGTTTTTTTTTTTTTTACACACAGGGAAGAGAACAGGGGACAGGATAGGGATTAAATGAGGATAGAGGAGTGGGGGGACAGAATACAATAGCGGGGGGACAGAATACAATAGCGGGGGGACAGAATAGAATAACTGGGGCAACAAGATGGAGGAGGCAGCAGCAGGAAAAGACAGGGGACCGCAGGATCCACACGGATCCTGCATCGAATCGGATCGGATGGCTATTTGCCATCCGATTGCAGGGATCCGTGTGGATCCGTGCCTGTCCGTGGGATCCTCCTTCAAAGTCGGATCCCACGGGCAGGCACAAAATCGTAATGTGAAAGCAGCCTATGACACACCAAAAGAAACAAAACAAACATCAATGATAACACACAGGAAAGGGAAGTGACCCACCCTTCCCCTATGAGTAGTTCACACACAAGCAGTTTCACAGGTAAAAGCCCACAGAGTGGAGTCCTGGCTGGAACCTGGATTGAGGTATGTTCACACACACAGGTTTTAAATGCATACATCAGCTAGGGACTGCCTCGGTCAGGGAAACCGTGACGAGATGAGGCAGCTTGCAGTATATTTTTTGCAAAAAACGTACAGACCAATAGCCCTGTTTTTGATACTTTTTGGCACTTGCTAAAAACTGGAAAAAAAATACTTATTATAACAGAGAGCCTTTTGTGTGATTCCTGTGCGGATTTTTTGCACTGATTTTGCAGTTTTTCTGGTGGTGGATGAATGCGGTTACTAATCGCATTCATCAGTGTGCACTACTCATTATTGTCTGGAAAATGTTTTAGCCCAAACTCAATGTTGCCGCTAATATGCCGGATACAGTTTTTGCAAAAAATGCGGAATTCTGCCGGATTTGCAAAAACGCAGATCTGAAGGTAAATAAAACCCTGAAGTTCAGAAGTTTAGGCTTTGCTTGATCTGCCTGAACTGAAAACAAACGCAGATCTGAAAGTACTCTGTGGCTAGGGTCACACTAGCGTTGTGGCCTCAGTCATGGAGGGTCAGCCAAAGAGCAGTATTCCAGCAGCATTAACGCAGTGTTACCGTAGTGTAACGCTGCCAATATAGTCTTATGGGTGATGGAATCCACAGCGCATGCAAACGCCACCATATAAGTGCCAGAGTTTGAAATCTCACGCTGTTTCATTGCGCACAGGAAAACGTGACAAGGAGTGTTTTCTCGTGTGCTACGAAATAGCGTGAAATTTCACACTCCGGCACTTACATCCCGGCCTTGCATGCGCTATGGAGTCCGTCATCCATAGGACTATACTGACAGTGTTAAGGCAGCGTTACACTATGGCTAGGGTCACACTAGCGCTATTGCCTGCGTTCAGGGGGGTTCCATAAAAAGAGAATTTGGCAGCATTAACGCAGTTTTACCTTAAGGTAAGGTTGCGGTAACGCTGCCATTACAATCCTATGATGACGGAAGCCACAGAGCAGGTCAATAGCCAGTGTGAAAGCAGCCACAGCCTATTGTACAGAACCTGAATCATGCATCTGGTTTCAATACAGCCATAAAAGCCATCTCATGGAGCATTTTCGTAGAGCTTTCAATGTAATGTCACGACCCAAAACATTAAATTAATTATCTCATTATTTTATTTATCTTTACAAAACACTATTGTGTCTATTGCTTAAAAATGAATGATCACACTAAATAGAACAATATTTGAAACAAAAAGCTATTGCGACAAAAAACAACAGTACACTGCAGTAAAAATATTAAAATGCAAGTGCAGTATAAAATAGTATAACAAATACAGGGTACTTAGTTAATCGTTTTTTGGCGCAGAAAAAGTTATTTTAAGCCACGTCACTATCTTCAAAGTGTACCCATCTCAGACGCGGTCCTAACTGTTGTATTAAAAACCTGACTGGTGTGAATACTTACCAGAAACAGAGCCAGAAAGACCAGTGTCTGACATGACTGAAGGCGACGGGGCTATATGTATGCAGGGCCCAGGAGGGCGGGAAACTCCATCTCTTGCATGCAAGAGGCAATTAATTAGAAAACAGTTGAGTCCTGCATACAGAGAACAGTCTGTAGGAACCTGTTCACACACCAGCATATTTGAAACAAAAAGCTATTGCGACAAAAAACAACAGTACACTGCAGTAAAAATATTAAAATGCAAGTGCAGTATAAAAATAGTATAACAAATACAGGGTACTTAGTTAATCCGTTTTTTTGCGCAGAAAAAGTTATTTTAAGCCACGTCACTATCTTCAAAGTGTACCCATCTCAGACGCGGTCCTAACTGTTGTATTAAAAACCTGACTGGTGTGAATACTTACCAGAAACAGGAGCCAGAAAGACCAGTGTCTGACATGGACTGAAGGCGACGGGGCTATATGTATGCAGGGCCCAGGGAGGGGCGGGGAAAATCCATCTCTTGCATGGCAAGAGGCAATTAATTAGAAAACAGTTGAGTCCTGCATACAGAGAACAGGTCTGTAGGAACCTGTTCACACCACCAGCATATTTGAAACAAAAAGCTATTGCGACAAAAAACAACAGTACACTGCAGTAAAAATATTAAAATGCAAGTGCAGTATAAAAATAGTATAACAAATACAGGTTCCTACAGACCTGTTCTCTGTATGCAGGACTCAACTGTTTTCTAAATAGGAACAATAGCCTAAGCTTGTAATTGTAGAATAGTGTAAGACCACTTCATCTTCACTCAAAACCCTGAACATTCTGTGCTCCATCTGTCAGGCCATTCATTGTAGGATCTTCATCTTTCTGTTACCATTTTCTATTTGTGCTGCCCGGTCCCTTGGTATTATTTTTTCAAAGCTCCACATTATTTATCCCATGATGGATGGAGTCATGATACGCCTGACGTGGAGCACAGCTGACAATATTGTATTAGACATACGTGGAAATAATGTTACTATTGTCAGCCCTCTCTTTATGTCAGACAACATGAAGCACTGAGCCATTGCGCCATCACGTGTGCCTTAATTACGTGTGTCTAATGATGAATATATGTTTAAATCAGGGCGTGGCCTAGCGTCTGACCGTGATGGCTGCTTAATACAGGAGCTCCGAGACCCACGGGCTTTACAGCAACCTACAGCACTCATCAGAAACTTAAAACTGGCCATTTCTGCAATAACTACATCTGGATGCTTCGGACTTTGCTGGAGGAGATTTGGAGCGCCCTCAGACTGGAGACACTCCGCCTGTAACGGCTTCTAGCAACACGTGAGGAATCCATTGCCATCCACCTCCGTTCATCAGAGCTTTGGAGGACATTGGCCCACAGCAAGTAAGAGCTCACATAGCCGCACCGGGCAAAGGGCTTATTTTGCCCTAATAACGATATAAACTGCCGTTTCCCCAGACTTGATCGCCCTCCCCCTAGCCCGCCACGAGGCACCGCCGCCACGAGGGCTTTTGGTACTACAGGGGGTAGGAGAATCTTTGGCCTCTCTGCCGTCTCAGCCCCCCCCCCCTAACTGAGATCTGCCGCGCATATTAAGACCGGGCACCGATCTTCAGCGCACCGTCGGCGTTCCTGGCAGTAGTGACTGCAGGGGAGGAGGGACGTACATCTTGCAGCGGCTCTGCGACGGAGAGTGAGCTAGTGACCGAGCGGGACGAAGCAGCGGGAAGCTCCCTGGCAAACGGGACACCCGAGATAGGAGGAGAGACGCCACGGGACGGCTGATCAAGATTGAGAAGGTGAGAAAGACATCTCACTGTATAAAATCTACTCAAAGGAGATTAAGATATCCATAAACTTCACAGACTGACCCTTAAAGACGCGAATAAGAGTATACTTAACCCTTTGAGCTCTCCTTCATCAAGATACACTACTCCACTTTCCCAGCTAATGGGCTCTTGGCCTCAGTGCTCCCACTGCTCTATTTCTCTGTATACCTCCTCACAGTAGGAATCCTCTCAAGCATCAAGAATCCTAACAGATACCAGCGGTGTAATCCATATATTACCCTAACAGCACCAGAGAGACACTTAATGGGCAAAACTCGCCCAAACCCTCGCCGTACATCTAATAACCTGACCGCATTTTTTGCCCCCACAAAATCCCAGGTTAAGAAGGTACCCGAAATGGCACACCGGCAATCCTCCCCACAACGTTCCACCCGCTCCTCACGCCGAAATTCCACGGCCTCTACCTCCTCCACGCAATCAGGCATGGGTGCACAGGGTGAAACCCCAGTCACCCATACAGCTATGAAGGATCTCCTAGCTGGGCTTCGTACCTCCTTGCAGGAAGATATGCGGGGCATGATGGAGGGACTGAGAGGGGAAGTTAATGATCTATCCTCTCGCACAATACACTTGGAGAGTAAAATGGGGAATTAGTACGCTCGCATAATGAACTGCTTGATGCTCACTACGCTCTGCAGGATAAACTGGAGAAAACCACCCTCAAAACACTAGACCTTGAGGATAGATCTCGCCGAAACAATGTGAAATTGCGAGGTATATCAGAGAGCGTTCCTGCCACTGAGTTGAGAGACCTACTACAGAACTTTATTGCTGCAATACTTCCTGACATTAGACCTAAAGACATCATTATCGACCGGATTCACCGCCTTCCAAGGCCCTCAATGCTAGATCCTGCTCTACCTAGAGACGTCCTCGCTAGGATACACTTCTACGAGATCAAGGAGGACTTTATGCGAGCGCTCAAGGTGGGAGCTCAGGTACCGGAAGCCTACCAACATATAGCTGTGTACCCAGATCTCTCGGCCGGCACCCTTGCACGTAGAAGGGCCTTTCAAGAAACCACAAAGTCTCTGAGAGATCGTCAGGTGGAGTATCGCTGGGGGTACCCCATGAAACTTATTATTAAAAAAGATAATGTCTCCCATGTGTGCCACTCCCCGAAACAGGCGGAAGATCTACTGAGGCGATGGGATCAGCTTTCAACCAGACCACCTCCACGTCCCGAGTCTGAAGACCATGCAGAACTGGAATCGGTTATACAACACTTGGAACCTATTTGACTGATGCTGTGAGCATATGTTTGTATTCATCCTTATAGCCCGTGGGGACTCTATTCCTGCCTTTTCTGACCTTTTAATTTTTCTTAATCACTTTCTTTGGGACCCTAACTTCCCAACCTATCACACTGCATCTTCCTAATTCTACATCTGAATTAACCTTTGTTTCTTCCTCTCACTTATTGCTCCCCCTTTTTCCTTTTTCTTTTTCTTCTCTCTTCCCTTCTCTTTTCTCTCTCTCCTACTATATTCTACTCTACTTTCTCGTTCTATAATTTGCACCTCCGCTTAACCTTATTCTTTCAAAATAATAATATATTTCTTGTCCCCTTCTTTCCTCTTCTTTTTTCTCTTATACTTATTCCCCTCTATCTTTTCTGATCTACTCTACTATTTTCTCTCATCTTCTATATTCTACCAAATGTTTTGGTGGGATAGATAGCCCCAGTAGGTGCGTTCCTAGCACCTCCTTCTTAGACATTCAAAGTGTCCCTTTCCTACAATATTGAGGAAGAAAGACACTCAAATTCGGGAGGACCCCTACAATTAGGGGTACCTGCTCCTTGAATGTGTTACATTACGGATTTATATTGCTAAGTTCATTTAACCTGTGGTTTCTTATCCTTATCCTTCCACCTCCCAATCCCCCTTTCTCTGTTCCGTACTCTGTTTTGTTGAATTTTCCTAAGCTCTCCCTGTGACCATGATGTGAACATTTTGATCTATGCTCCTTGTCTACTCTCACCTTTGATTCCACAGCTTATTTGCTATACAAATTACCGTGAGTTAGACATTTACTACTTCATTAATAGATTCGGCTATTTCTGAAACCATCACCATGAGCATTAAGTGTGTCACCATTAATGTAAATGGGCTAAATTCGCCCGTAAAACGTTCCCTGGCTTGGTCGCAACTCAAAAAGCTACAAGGAGATGTCGTATTTCTCCAAGAGACCCACCTGCTAAAAGGGGACAATCATCGAATGTCATCAGCTTTGTTCCCTTTTCAATACTTCGCAAATGCTGAGGTAAAGAAAGCAGGAGTGGCAGTCTTTATCCGTAGATCCCTTTCCTTCAGACTAATTGACCAGTTCTCAGACCCTCAGGGTAGATACTTGGTGGTGGTGGGGTATATTAACGACACCCTATATTCCTTGGTTTCTGTATATGGCCCCAACGTTGGGCAACTACGTTACTTTCGTTCTTTATTTCCTAAATTGATCTCCCTCACGAAAGGCCTCACTGTTATAGCAGGCGATTTTAATCTCCCAGTTAACAAGCATATGGACTGTTCAGCACCTTCCTACTGCCGTGGTGAGATGGGTAACCTGATTTCAGCTTATCATCTTCACGACATATGGCGATACTCTCATGGGGAGGAAAGGGACTTCACCTTCCAGTCCTCACGACACCACACGTACAGTCGGCTAGATTATTTTCTGGTTAATGACCCCCTTCTCTCCAGATGCCAAGTGTCTACTATTGGAAACATCACCTGGTCGGATCATGCCCCTGTCTCTTTACAACTTACTGACTCCGCACAAGTCACTCCGACCTCGCTTTGGCGATTGAACGAGTATTTGCTAGCTAAACCTGATCATATCGCTGGAATATCTGATCAACTTAAAAATTACTTTACCTTAAACGAAAGTAAACAGACGAGCCCTGAAATAAACTGGCTAGCTCATAAAACGGTTATTCGGGGCTTTTTTATTCAACTAGCCTCCAGGCTCAAAAGAGAAAGAGAAACCCAGATTAAATCTCTTACGCTTAAAATAGCAAATCTGGAAACCCTACACAAACAAAACCCCCTGCTCTCGACATATACAGACCTCTCCAAAGCCAGACAAGACCTTCGCTCGCTCTTATTAGCTAAAGTAGAGTTCAATCTTAAAAAAAGCAACGCCAAATATTACGGCATGGGCGACAGAGCAGGGAATATCCTAGCCAGGAGAATTAGGAAAAAACAAATAGCCTCAAAAATTTCCCATGTGATTTCTTCAACGGGACAAAAAGTAAATAACCCATTACTGATAGCAGAAGAATTTCAAAATTATTATGAAAAACTGTATAATCTCCATGCTGACCCACAAACTCCCCAACCCTCGAGAGAGGTGATAAACGAATTTTTGGATAAAGTACAACTTCCTTCCCTAACATTGGCCCAACAATCCACTTTAAATGCACCCTTTTCAGAATTGGAAATTCGTGATGTTATCAAACTATGAAAAAGCAGTCCACCCCAGGGCCTGATGGGTTTCCCTACCTGTACTACACCTCCTTTACCGATCTTCTGATACCGCATCTACTAACATTATTTAACTACTGGAGAAGTTCGGGAGAGATTCGACCTGAAAGCCTAGAGGCACTAATCTCTGCGATCCCAAAACCTGGCAAACCTCCCACGGCACCAGGGAATTTTAGACCAATCGCACTCTTAAACTGCGATTTGAAAATTTACGCGAAGCTTTTGGCGACTCGCCTCATGGGGGTTCTTACCTCCCTGATCGGCTTGGACCAGGTCGGATTTATTCCAACCAGACAAGCATCTGATGGGACCAGACGTATTGTGGATCTCCTGGAGATTATGGAAAGAAGCAACGCCCCCGGTGCACTCTTGTCTTTAGATGCCGAGAAAGCGTTTGACAGAGTGCACTGGGGGTATTTAGCAGAAGTGCTGGAGAGATTTGGTATTGTTGGGGACATTAAGAGGGCAATTATGGCATTATATTCCCATCCCAATGCAAGGGTGAGAGCTTCGGGTTTCATCTCCTCCACATTGCAGATAACAAATGGCACAAGGCAGGGATGCCCATTATCCCCACTCATCTTTGCCCTGATAATGGAACCGCTGGCAGCCAGAGTGAGAGCCGACCCTGGTATTTCTGGCCCGATAGTGGGGAATATTGAACACAAAATAGGGCTCTATGCCGACGACATCATCTTTGTTTGCTCCAATGTGGAGGAGACCATTCCCAACATAATGACACTGTTAGCTGAGTTTACAGCAGTCTCATACTATAAACTCAATGCCTCTAAGTCTCTTGTTTTTCCCATCAACATCTCTCACTCTCAAAAACTCATGCTCCAGTCAAAGTTTCCCTTTGTGTGGTCTCCTTTGGGGATTACATATTTAGGACTTCAAATAACGCACACTAAAGACATGGTGCGTCGCAACTTTGAGGCCCTCTCTGGTGAAATCAGAACGAGCTTGGATTCTCTTAAAACCTTATACCTGTCATGGATTGCCAGGATTCAGATCGTAAAGATGACATACTTGCCTAAAATCCTGTACATACTACGATGCCTTCCTTTACTTTTCCCCAAACGTCTTATCACTTGCTTACAATCAACATTGAACCGCTTCATATGGAATTATGGGGCACATAGGATAGGCGCCAGAACGATTATCTCCCCGGTAGCTTTGGGAGGAATGGGGGTCCCAAATTTATACTCATACTACTCTGCAATCCACCTATCCGGTGCAAGAGCTTGGTGGTCAGACGGAATTTCTCCGCTCTGGAAACAAATTGAGCAAACCCTTGCGCCACGTAACTCCACCAGACTGTTGCTTGAAATGGCTCTTCTCACGCCCAGACACAATGCACTATTCCTAGGATCTATGACAGCCCTTCTGGACGTGTGGTGTCGACATAACCGAAGCACGCTTAAGTTCCTATACCACCATATCTCCCTTCTGGCGGTGGAACACTCGGTGGAGTCCCTTTCTCTCTCCCATTGGAGAGATAGAGGTTTGGTAAATCTTCGTCAGATTAGAGAAAAGTCTGGGGTGAAATCTTTCGCTGAGCTAATGGAGGTTTTTGATATCCCCCGCGCCACATTTTACCGCTACCTACAGACGCGTCATTTTATTGATTCCTTGAGTCTCCCAGTGCTAGATACTGAGGGCTTGGATGGCTCGCTACAGAGACACTTCAAATCCTCACATTCAAATGACCATGGGATTGCTCTGCTTTACCGAGCACTGACCGCAGCTAATAACACGACCAAACTCCCATATATGCTGAAATGGGAACGCTACCTGTCCTTTGAACCTAGCCTTCCTATCTGGCAAGAGGCTGCCTCACGAGCTTCAGCATATTCTAAATGTATCAATCACTTTGAACAGATCAAAAAAATCCATATGGACTGGTACATTACCCCATTAAAAATGTCACGATTCTCAAAACAACTCCCCCAGACGTCGCCAATGTGCTGGAAACAGTGCAAACAAATAGGATCCACTCCTCATCTCTGGTGGCACTGCCCCAGAGTAAAGGAGTTCTGGAAAGATATTGAGGCTCTCCTCATTACCCTTACGGGTATTAGGTTTGAACTGACGGCACCTATGGCGGTACTGGGCATAGGACTGGAGGAATGGCCACGCCCGGTCCGTCCAATGGTGGCGAACGTTCTAATAGCCTCACGCAAATCTCTGGCAGGACTCTGGAGGGACCCGACCGTGCCACCTAGAAGAGCGGTATTGGACATGCTTAATTCCCATTTTCAATGTGAACTTCTGTTAGCACATGACATTAAGAGACGGTCAAAGGTCATGGCATGGTGGGATCTGTGGACGGACTCGCCTTATAACACAATTGTGGTCTGATGGTTACAGAGGAAAACCGGTCTTCTCTTTACAAACTCTGATTATTTCAAAATGGAACATCGCTATGGAATGTCTCCCACCTCTCGTATGACACAAAATAGTAGTCATGAGTACCTATTAGTACAGCACATGTGAATATCATCTGGTCTCCCTTCATTTCCCTCCTTAAGTATTGCTGACCCCCTTCATTCCCCTCCCCTTGTTATTGAATGATTTTTTTGATTCCACTTTAATCTTATCCCTAACCTTCCTCTCCTTCTCCTGTTCCCCCTCCCTTTCCCCCCCCCATTGGTTCCCTTGCCTCCCCCCCCTTCTACTTAGACAATAAGGTGTTTATGGTGCATGAGCTAACCCGCCTGGTTAGGGTAGCTCGTTCACCTTGTTGTATTACTAATTGGAATTTGCAACCTTTAATTTCCTTCAAATTTTCGAATCACTAATTGACAGTATGTAACAAAAGTATCAATAATGATTATTCTATGCAAAATCAAAATAAAAATGGTTTAAAAAAAATATATGTTTAAATCAGGGTTATTATCCCTGACTGATTCCTTATCCAGCCATTGCTACACATCTACCGGCTGCGTTCTTCGTTTGTTACAGGCCTGCAAACACACTCCATTGAACAGGCTCTCCAGATGTTTCAAGCCACCCACAGTAGCTTGTCAATAGGTCATAAAGTTGTGAACCGAGGAATGATTTGCAAAAGAATTGGAGATTACAGCAAGGGGACTTTTGAATAAAAAAGGTCTCTGTTGGTGGTACGGTTGGCTCACCGCTATCCTTTATTTTCTATAGCAATCTGTGTAGAGCTGGCTATAAATTTCACACTATCATGAAAGAATTATTACCTCTACTTCCTTTAAGAACATTTTTTATTAAATGTGTAATGTTCTATATAGAGCTGCAAGACAACCAGAAACATACACATTTATTATATATACCGTTTCCAAAGGAGAAAACATATTTTTCTATCCAGTTCAGTTGTACAAAAAAAAATATTAACATAAATTCAATCAAATTAACCAAAACTCTTAGCGAGAAGGCTCTGCTTTAGAGTCATACCTGGTAGAATATGTGTTTTCCATAAAATGTAGGTAAAATGCATATGGTTATAATTAAATAATATGAACATAAGTGCAATATAAACCTGAAAAATCTCTGCGATAAATTAGAGAATTATAGGCTTATGGAGGAAAGTTAATATAATACATGATAAAATGTCATACTAATGGATAGAAACCATATACCAGCTGTATGTGAACTGGAGGCTAAAGGGCTTTATATATTGTAGAATGAAAAACTGTTCGTAAATGGAAAGAGTAATTGCTTTATGGGGGGAGTTACATTTTATATGCAATAGATTATCTGGGATATTTCTTAGCTAATAAAGGAAACAGAGTTGTAAAGAAAAACTTTTTAATGCTTTTTCCTTATAACTTATACTAAAAAATGATTAGGATGTTACACAATACAAAGTCACTGTATCCAGGATGACTAAAAGCAATGAATTTCAATTGTGCTCATTTTTATATAGTGTACTAGCTGTAGAGCCCAGCATTGCCCAGACATAGTAACTAACTGTTCTTAGTTGTAAGCTGAGTGTATATGTGTGTGTATGTATGTTCACTATCTGCATCACACTTGCCCCCTCACATCTCCCCTAACACAAACCTGCCCCCCAACTAAAACCACCCCCACCCCTGCTCACCCCCAAACCTACCCCTCACCCCCCTGCACCCACCCCAAAATTTCCCCTCCCCCTAAACCTGCCCCGGCCGCACCCTCCCCAAACCCAAACGTTTGCAGCACATCCACTACAAAAATGCATGCCAATGCCTGAAAAATTATTAAAAACACTCTTGAGAGACTTGCCCCCAGTAATCTTGCCTCACCCACCCCCGCTTCCCCCCAAATCTACTCCTCACTCTCCCTCCTCCCCCCAAAACCTCCCCCCAAACATTGCCCCCTGCAACCTCCCCATACCCACACCTTTGCAGCACATGCACTACAAAAACAAATGCACCTGAAAAATCATAAAAAAAACTCTTGAGAGATCCTTCCTATATTTTTCTTTTGTAAATCACTTTGCTATTCATATAGTCAGTCTTCTTAGTATTTTTTTTTCCACTTTAGGTCTTGAAAAACGCCTGCTGGGAAAAGTGAAGCCACGTAACCTCTTTGAAGAGGACGTTAATGGGATCAGCTCCAAACCAAACAATGACCTTTGAGAAGGCTACAAATAAAGCTTCAGGAAAACAAATCTTCCAAAACGCTTAAAAAAAATACTACAAAACTGTCTAAGGAAAAGCTTAAAAAATGAAAAACTCTTCCAAAATCTCCCAAAAAAGGAACATTTCCTGAAGCAGTTTCCATTAGAAATTTCTGTATTTTTGACCACCTCAAAAAAAACCTTTATGTGAACATACACCTAAGGACTCCTAAAAGAAAAGTCATCTATTTGTAAATTTATCAATGGGAAAAAACTAAGGTCTGCAGCTGCTCATATAGTTGTGTTTGTTTAGAAATTTTGGGTGAGGACACAGGTTTTTAATAGAAAAGTTTTGTGGTCTCGAAGTGTGATTTTGTTTTCCTTGTAGCAGCTCATGGTCAAAACAAACTTTTTTTTTTAAACCTTTTTAACTGAAACAGGATACTGGCAAACAAATCCTTCTATCTTCGCTTCCTGGACCCCTGGGAGCATGACACGGGGTAGGGAGGAGGCACATCTGCATATAAAACAGAGTACACTACAAAGCATGAGTTATAATACAAATAACTTTTCTGGCTTAAATTAATAATTTAAAAACTAAATAGTATGTTTACATTTTTCACTTTATAATGACACATATTTATACAACCAATGTAATTTGCAATGAGTGTCCAGGGACTGTTCAGTTGTTGAGCTCTTGAAATTGCACATGATTTACATTTACCAAGGCAGCACAACGTTTTTTGGGTTCACATTTGCGCTGTGTGAGGTAGCACCCGGGAAACCCGCTTGCATAACGACAAAACACGTATTTATAATTTAACCAATGTCTACCCGTTTATTTGTCTCACATACATAACATAACCCGGGTAGCATGTTTGACACATTACATATTGATTAAAAGCACCATACATAAATACACGATATATTTACATATAACATTACATAAGACATATATTGCACATTACCATGAACACGTCTTATAGCTACCCGGGACCTTTAACCACCTCTCTGTCCCCATTGGAGCACTAACAACTGCTCCCGTGGTGGCTACGGCCTCCGGCCTATCTACACGTTCCATATACATTTAACCGGACATAAGTTACTATATATATATCAACGGGTCCTGTGAGTCCCATTGGCGGAACCAGCCGCCTGGCTTTATTTCCCCAGCTCCACACTTTAATACTAGCCCCTAGTACAGGATTCCTGCCTAACCGGGCCCTTACACACCACATGTGATTCATCCTAACACCTCCATGGATCACATATGTCCTCACACACGCTCACAGCCCATCATAATACATCCATGGACTGCAGCTCCTATGGGTCCATAACAGGGATTGGACAACCTGAGTACCCCGGGAAAACCCTGCATTACCCAAGCCTCCTCACCACGTGTTTTAGGTCCGACAGCTGCCACCAAACCCCCAACCTGTGGCAGGTCTCAAGGTCGACGACTGTGCCCCACGCCTGAGTCGAGTGCCCTCCAGGATAGCCTTGGTTCCCCAATTTAGGAGCCCCCTTAACTCCTGCGTCTGGCCCCAGGTTCATACACCCCGTTAGAGGCACTGATAGAGGGACAGGTACCCGCCGCATGCAGCAGGCCAAGCCTCCCTCTCGTCCCTACAGGATGGATCGCCTCCAATATCATCCACACTGTCTGGGTCTCTCCCACCGACCTCATACATGGCCCTTTTAGCTGAGCCATAACATACACATAAAAGAAGGAGGGGGAACAAGAGGCGCAATAGTGCCCTATCACTATGGCACTGAGTATAAAGTGGTGAAAAAGGGGGTTCACTCACCTGAGGCAGTTGTGTCACCCACAACTGGCTTGAAGGCGTATTCAATGCTTATTACCAGATGGCTGCTGCAGGATTTTCACCGTCCACACAAGTGTGGAAACACATCAAGTTGTAGGGAAAAAATGGTGTATCACAATCCGCGCTGCCAGAATCATCCGCTCCAAAAGTAATGCACATGAAGATGGAACTTCAACATAACTCCTTTATTTCCTCCTACGCGTTTCGGTGCCCTCCTGGCACCTTCCTCAGGGCACCGAAACGTGTAGGAGGAAATAAAGGAGTTATGTTGAAGTTCCATCTTCATGTGCATTACTTTTGGAGCGGATGATTCAGGCAGCGCGGATTGTGATACACCATTTTTTCCCTACAACTTGATAACATACACATATACTTCCATGGGTCCCTTCAATGACTATTTAGTCGGACCTAATAGCAGCCATGCCCGCCTTGGATGATTCACACATGGTACACAGTTCATTCTAGCATATGAGAACTGCATGTCTTACCGGGCATGGTTCCTGGTCTAGCAACCTGAGTCACGGGTCCACCAAGCATCCCCAAGGGGCTCCTTCCCGGACATATCTCGCCACACGTCCGGATCAGCGTCCACCTGGGTCAGCCACGGCTTCCCCACTCTAGGAGCCATAACGCCCCGTTCCCGGCCACTGGTATGGAGCTGGAATGCTCCCTTCACAACCGCACATCACAGAGCTCAGGACTGCTCTCATTCCCATCCATCTCTGGTCTGGTCTGGTCTGATCTCTGTCCTGTTCTGATTCACACAGCACCTGGCTAGCTCTTATCGTAGCTGCCACACCCACACTGACACACCCACCTGAGCTGTCAGCAATCAGCACCCATTACATTCCTCAGGGCCTCACTGATCTCATGAGCCACTCACAGCTGCTCATTAGGCTCATGAATGTTTCAGATCCACAGCACTCACATTTAACACCTTGTGTTCCAGACAGGTTCACATGGAGTCATCCACTATAAAACCGGCCAGTGTGAACAGGATCATACCCTGATCCTGCAAGTGATGCGCCCCGGCCATGGGGACCATGCCGGCCATGCCTCACAGCTGTTAAAGCAGTGTCCTGAGCGCAGCAAAATAAAGGCACTATGTGTTCCTATGTTTAACATGGTAACACATAGTGCCTGTGTATGTCTGCGTTCAGGTGTGTTTGCGTTCGGCTGTGCATAATTTATGCGCATGCCGAACACAAAATGTTGGATTTTTTTGTGCATGGCTGTGTGCTTGTTTTATACGCAAGCAGACAGCCGCACACAAATAATGAATAAAAGTGAATATTTGCGCATTGCCATCTGCTGGCAAGCGCACAGACGCAGCTGAAGATGAGGTCATCCCCAGGTAAATCTTGTCCTGGTGTTCTCTCTTCCTCTTCTTTCCTCTTCTTCTTTCCTCTTCTTTCCTCTTATTTCTTCTCTTCTTCTTCTTTCTTCTTTTCCTCTTCTTTCCTCTTCTTTCTTCTTCTTTCTTCTTTTTCTTCCTCCCTGTCACCGCTGCTGGTTTATTTAAAATAGCCGGCGGGAAAGCCTGTGGTGAAAACACTTCACCGCCGGCTTTCCCACCGTCTATTACAAATCAACAGCTGATGCTATCCATAAAAATTTAGTCCACTCGGTCCCGGGCTCAGAGACTGATGAGCGGGGCAGTTAATTGGCGTTAAATATCCGTATCTTTGAACACACTTATACCACTGCTAACCTTTATCTTTCGAACAGGGGACAGGTCGAGGCTTGATCATGGTACCTGAAAAGAATTGAAGCCTTTGCTCGAGGTTCTTTGATTCTGGGAGAAGACTTCAACTTCCACCTAGATAAATGCTTGGACACGTCGGCGGGTAAGTCCGTGGTTTCTCCCACTCAAATTCATTCCCTTCAACAAACATTGTTTAAACTCAGGGTGGTGGACTGCTGGCGCACTCTACACCCTGGAGAGAGAGATTATACTTTTTACTCGACGGTGCACTCGTCGGATAGCCGAATTGACTATTTATTAAGTCACCAACTTCTAGCCTATGACCCCACTGCCTCTATAGGATCAATGGGGTGGGACAACCATGCCCCTATTTTTCTATCCCTAAGTCCTCCTGAAGTACCTAATCGGCCTTGGCAATGGACCCTCAATCCTGATCTCCACACAGATAAAGAGACTTCATGGATTGTAGAGTCCACAATTGCAAAATTTCTTACAGACCATAGGGATGACCTGACCTCTCTACCCGTTCAATGGGAGGCCCTCAAATGTGTCATCCGAGGCTTTCTTATTAAGGAAGGTGCCAGGCTAAATAAGACTATTTGGCTACCATCGAGAGCCTATTATCCCAAATTAATCTTCTTGAACAAGCTCATAAAGCAACCCTCTCACAGGATCACATCCTACGACTGCAGAAAACTAAAGACAACCTGAAGACTTACCTGGATAGGGCATACTCGAAATTTCGAGAGCGCTCACACCACTTTTTTTGATGAGTTTGCTGATAAGATCAGAGGCCCACTGGCCAGACACATCTGTCATAAGATCGCAAGCTCATTTATTCCTCAAATACAGTCGACCCGAAACAAACTTGAACACCACCCAAGCCACATTGCCACCATATTTAAACAATACTACGAAACTCTGTATAATACACAGAATCCACTAGAGGATTCCACCACCATTGATTCTGACGCTTTACTTGACAAATATCTAGCAGATACCACCTTACCGGGGGTGCAGGGGGGTTGATGGAGGACCTCGAATTCCCCTTCACGCTAGAGAAGGTGACCCAAACCATTGCATAAACTCTCAATAATAAAAGCCCGGGCCCAGACGGGTACACCACTAAATTCTACCTGAAATTTGTCACCCTCCTTTGGGCTTTTCCTGACCAGAGTTTTCAATTCTATATCTTCAGACAGCCCGTTTCCTAAACAATCACTTGAGGCCATAATTATGGTTATCCCCAAACCTGGGAGGAATCCAGAATTATGTGGCAATTACCGTCCTATATTGCTGATCAATCTGGACGTGAAAATTTTTCCAACATACTGGCTGTCAGACTTGGGCCTTCTTTGCCGCGGCTGATTGACAATGACCAAGTATGATTTGTGCCCAGTAGGGAGGCGAGATATAATACCATCAAATCCTTGCTTCTGATCTCACATACGCAACACGCTCAGAAGCAAACATGTATCCTGTTGGTCGACGAAGAGAAGGCCTTTGATAGGGTGGGGTGGAGGTTTTTGGAGAAGGTGTTAGCTCATTCCGGTTTGGGCCCATCATTCAGAGGCAAAGTGATGGCTATTTATGCTGATCCCTCGGCAAAAGTCCGATGCAATGGCATTCTATCAGACTCCTTCCGTATAAGGAATGGTACATGTCAAGGGTGTCCCCTGTCCCCTTTCCTGTATATCAAGGTAATGAAACATTTGGCAAATGCCTTACGACTAAACCCAGACATTCATGGGATCACGATTGGGGACTGCTCGTTTAAACAATGATCCTTATATGCTGACGACCTCCTGCTATATATTTCTGACCCAGAGACATCAATCCCCTGTATTCTTAAGGAGTTTGACACTTATAGTGGGTTGAGCAATTATCACGTTAACTTGTCGAAGTTCGAAATTCTGAACATTAATCTCCCGAGAGACCGAGTAGCAAGGCTTCAAGGAGCCTTTCCATTTAAATGGTGTACCTCCTCCTTGAAGTACCTCGGCATTCAATGGTTGACCTGTCTCTCTTGTATAATTTAAACTTCAAGCCTTTACTTATGAAAATTACTGCTAATTTAACAAGGTTCGACGGCCGATCATTATAGTGGTTCGGTAGAATTGGTGTTCTGAAGATGAGCGTATTGCCCAAGCTACTATACTTGCTTCAAACAGTTCCGATCGCCCCCTGCACACTTTCTTTACACAAATAAGACGTCTATGTGTAAAATTTATTTGGAAACGTTCCAGACCGATACTTGCATATGACATCCTGACTTGACCTAAAAGGGGAGGAGGGAACTAACTTTCGGTTCTACCACTACGCAGCCCTCCTCACCAGGCTGGTAGACTGGTTCCAAGGATCCGAGACGAGGCAGTGGGTGAAGGTTGAGCGGGCAATGATTGATTGATCCTTAACGTCCCTCCCCTGGGTTACGCGCGCCGGTTGCCCGCAAACCTTGCTATTATCTACATTGACTGGAGACCTGCTCAGAAATTGGGACAAGGTGAATAAAATGTTCCATATTTCCGCCTCATGAGTGCCCATGACTCCACTTTTCGATAATCCGGACTTTCCGCTGGCGGTGCAGACGACCCACTTCATGATCTGGTCTGCGGAAAATAAACCAAGAGTGTCTCAGGTTTTACTGGGCCACTGTGCCGCCGCTTGTTTCCTACATGTCCCTCAGTTCGGAACAACCTATACACTGGTTTGAATACTTTCAGGTACTTTCCACTTAAAGGATGCGTTGAAGGATGCATTTTTTTGTCCTTGCGTTTACATGACGTGTGCATTTATGTTGCCTACATTAATGGATGCGTCAACGCATGGTACATATCACATATCAAACACACAGCTCACATATCTGACAATATAGCGCATGCACTGCTCATATATCAGACACATTTAGTCCATAAAACACATATCAGACACATTCAGCTTGCACACCACTCACATATCAGACACAATGGCCATGCAGGTGGTTGATCTCATCCAGCTTGTTTTAAAAGACAATAGATAGAAGTGAAGAGAATAGTTGGTTGCAAGTCTGCATATCTCAAACATGTGTACATGTGACAACCCACCCACTTGGGGAATATAGAGTATGGTTAGGGTCACACTTGCGACAGCCCTTACGGCTGAAGCAAGCTCTAAAAACTTAGAAATTTTTGTCTGCAGCGGTTTCCTGTGCGCTGTGATACAGCGCACTCCCTGTGTGGCCGCTACTAAGGTAAACAGAGGGTTTCTATGGGGAAGCGTTCTCTGGCAGTACATAGGGTTAACGCTATGCGCTCCAGGGAAAATTTCTACGTTTTTAGCACTTGTAAGGGCTGATGCAAATGTGACCCTAGCCTATGGTGCCTGTGTTCACCTTACACACTGTCAAGATTTGGCAGTGTACAGTCACATAGAGTGCCTGTGGGTTTTTCTTCTGAAATTTGATAACTTCTTTCATATTACTTAAAAAATAATTGATCAGGTGGATGGGGGAGGGGGAAAGCAAAAGAAACAACTTTTATTTTGCTCAACATAAAGATGAAAAGGGAATTGAAAAAGAGGAGAAACATTGCTCCTCTCCAGCAGCAGTTGAGCATTTCTTCCCTGTGGAATAAATAGTGCCATAGTAATCTATGGTTAGCGGTTACTATGGCACCTATGCCCTCAGATGACCTCAGTGAGTCACCACTTGCCTGGCCGCAGCTCATTCATTCAGTATTCAGATGCCGTGGTGATAACATTCTTTGTTCTTCACCACAGATTCCGATGAGGCAGAGCTGAGAGTGCAACGTAGCTGGCCAAGAAAAGACGTCGCAGACGATTGAGGATGGGAACAAGGGATAATAAAGATGGAGTCCAGATATGTGTTTGGGTATTTTTTTCTAATAAAATATTGTGTCTATGTATGTTGTGTCTTCTTTACTATTTTCTTGAGATTCTTAATGGCCGGTTCTAACATTGGTCCGATATTAAGAATTTTGTGCTTAATTCCAGCTGCAAATACAAAGCTGGCATTAACCCCTTACTACTTAGTTTGCTACTGCACCAGAGCAACTGGAAAAGATGGGTAAAGCATCAGGAATTGGTGTTTCTTATGGATGCACCAATTTCTGGGGTGGCTGCGTGCTGCTATTCTATAGCGTGGGGGGGAACAATGGGTCCCCACCCCATTGAGAATATCAGTCCCCAGCTTCCTACTTTTATTCAGGCTGGCAATCAAAAATAGGGCAGTGACCTACGCATTTTTTTTTGCCATCCGTGGTAAAATTAGACAACTGAGGGTGGCAGCTTGCAGTTGTCCCCTTTATCTGTGATGAGATGGAAAAATACAGTGAAACCTTACGCATTTTTTTCAATTATTTATTTATTTTACACAGTATGACAGCAGGTTGGTTGCCATACAATAATGTGTATGGCAACCAAGCACAGACACTATACAGTTTGTGGAAACTAGGGTGACCACAAAAAATCGATGTCAGAATTTTGTCCGTCTGGACCCCACAAAACTGTTCCCCTTTCCAGATATTGAGATAGCCAAAATTTGAGCTCAATCAAACGACGTTAACCCGTGCCGCTCGTCGCTCAAAATTTGAACAAATCCAAATTTTTGGCCAAAAAGCTGACATATGGAGCCATAACTCCAGAACGGTAAATAATAAAAACACGCTTAATATCTCAAAAGAAAGCTAATGTTGTTCTTTAAAATTTATATTTTATACATAATTGTTATTTTAAGTCAAACTGAGTTACAACAGCTTTTAGCCCCAAGAACGTGACCTGGTACCACTAGGAGCATACTTTGTATATTTTGTTAATAAGTGATAAATTTTGGTTTTTTTTTGGTATATTTTTCAGTTTAAAGTAGAAATATAATAAAAAAAACAAGAACCGTATATACTCGTGTATAAGCCGACCCGTGTATAAGCCGACCCCCCTACTTTTGCCCCCAAAACCTGGGAAAACCTATTGACTCGTGTATAAGCCGAGGGTGGACCCCAGCACAGGTATACAGCCCCTAGCAGTGTGGTATACAGGCCCCCACCAGTGGTAGTATACAGAAGCCTCCCCAGTGGTAGTATACAGCAGCCTCCCCAGTGGTATATACAGACTCCACCAGTATATACAGCAGCCCCAGTGGTATACAGGCCCCAGCAGTATATACAGCAGCCCCAGTGGTATATAGCAGCCCCAGTGGTATATAGAAGCCCCAGTGGTGTGGTATACAGCAGCCCCAGGGGTATATAACAGCCCCAGGGGTATATAACAGCCCAGGGGTATACAGCAGCCCCAGGGGTATATAGCAGCCCCAAAGGTATATAGCAGCCCCAGTGGTGTGGTGTACAGCAGCCCCAGGAGTATATAGCAGCCCCAGTGGTGTGGTATACAGCAGCCTCAGGGGTATATAGCAGCCCCAGGGGTATATAGCAGCCCCAGTGGTGTGGTATACAGCAGCCCCAGGGGTATATAACAGCCCCAGGGGTATATAGCAGCCCAAGGGGTATATAGCAGCCCCAGTGGTGTGGCATATAGCAGCCCCAGGGGTATATAGCAGCCCCAGGGGTATATAGCAGCCCCAGTGGTGTGGTATACAGCAGCCCCAGGGGTATATAACACCCCCAGTGGTATACAGCAGCCCCAGGGGTATATAGCAGCCCCAGTGGTATATAGCAGCCCCAGTGGTATACAGCAGCCCCAGGGGTATATAGCAGCCCCAGGGGTATATAACAGCCCCAGTGGTATACAGCAGCCCCAGGGGTATATAGCAGCCCCAGGGGTATATAGCAGCCCCAGTAGTATATAGCAGCCCCAGGGGTATATAGCAGCCCCAGTGGTATATAGCAGCCCCAGTGGTGTGGTATACAGCAGCCCCAGGGATATATAACAGCCCCAGGGGTATATAGCAGCCCCAGTGGTATTTAGCAGCCCCAGGGGTATATAGCAGCCCCAGTGGTGTGGTATACAGCAGCCCCAGGGGTATACAGGAACTCCAGGAGTATATAGCAGCCCCAGGGGTATATAGCAGCCCCAGTGGTATATAGCAGCCCCAGGGGTATATAGCAGCCCCAGTGGTGTGGTATACAGCAGCCCCAGGGGTATATAACAGCCCCAGTGGTATACAGAAGCCCCAGGGGTATATAGCAGCCCCAGGGTATATAGCAGCCCCAGGGGTATACAGGCCCCCAAATGCTGGCACTCGCCCCCCTCTATTGTAAGGCCCCCCCGCTGCTTAACTTACCATCCCTGGTCTTCTGCACTGCACCGCGCCAGTCTTCTGTGCTCCGTCCTCCATGCTCCCGTCCGGCTGCATCCGGGATCCCGGCCGTCGCAGTAACGATGACGTCATCCGGACGGGAGCATGGAGGACGGAGCACAGAAGACCGGCGGTGCAGGAGACCGGGGATGGTAAGTTAAGCAGTGGGGGGGCCCTTACCACACAGGGGGGGCGAGTGCCAGCATTTGGGGTACCGTATTGACCCGTGTATAAGCCGAGGGGGGGGGACTTTTCAGCCCAATTTTTGGGCTGAAAAACTCGGCTTATACATGAGCATATACAGTAATACTGATAAGTCTAATTACATTTTTTATTTTAAAATATAAAAATGAGGTTTATAATACATACAAAACAGACACAGAAAAGATACAGATGTAGTACCTACATGAGTTGATAATTTTACATAGTTATCTAATCTATTCTAGAGCTTTTGTTAAAGTAGTTTTTGAAACGTCAAAATATAATGCTCGGCATTTGCTTACAACTTGCAGGACATATTGCTTTTGTTCTTCATCTTTTGTCAGAAGGTCGTTAAAGTCGGTTATTAATTTAACACCACGCTCAGCCATATCATTAACTACTTTTAATGTTTTGACAATTTTCAATCCTTATTGGAAGTCATTATTTAAGGCCAGGTGTTTGGATTTTGTCTTAGGAAATCTGTTTTTATATTAAATCGGTCAAAGAATGTAAACGTTTCTTTGGTAAGTAAATTTACGTACCAGGTCACGTTCTTGGGGCTAAAAGCTGTTGTAACTCAGTTTGACTTAAAATAACAATTATGTATAAAATATAAATTTTGAAGAACATTAGCTTTCTTTTGAGATATTAAACATGTTTTTATTATTTACTGTTCTGGAGTTATGGCTCCATATGTCAGCTTTTTGGCCAAAAATATGGATTTTTTCAAACTTTGAGCGACGAGCGGCACGGGTTAACGTCGTTTGATCGAGCTCAAATTTTGGCTATCTCAATATCTGGAAAGGGGAATCGTTTTGTGGGGTCCAGACTAACTAGATTCTGACATTTTTTCCCCCTCATATGAGATCCGGTCACTCTAGTGGAAACGCAGAGAGTGAGCATCTGTGATAGGCCATTGCCAGTGAGTGCAGTGAATACGCATCAACCTTAATGGATGGCCCCGAAAGCAAGCAGATAGCAGAGGGAGACTGGTGAGATAATCTAACCATTCCTACTGTCTGTCTGTCTATCTATCTATCTATCTATCTATCTATCTATCTATCTATCTATCTATCTATCTATCTATTAATGTAGCCCTTGGTGTGTGATTTTTTTATCACACCCATCGAGTTGCCTTGGCGAGTCTCGTCTGCATCCAGTCACAGGATGTTGCTACTTTTTTCTCATCCAGAATCTGAATTAGAAAAAATCTGTAGACAAATGTTCATCTACTTTCACTCATTTAATAACATTGGTCAGAGTGCAATGTGACTTTTTCTCGCATTGTACTCATTCGATTTAAGCGCCCATCTGTCTGAGCCCTTAGACATAAATACTGTCTAATTAAGGCTAGGGCCAAATTTGCGTCGGGTGTTTGTAAGGACACATCCAGCATAGAGCAGCATTACCGCAGTGTTACCATAGTGTAACGATGTGTTAACGCTGCCATAGAGTAATATGGCTGATGGGATCCAAAGCGCATGCAAAAGTACCTGTGTTAAATCTTGCGCTATCTTGTAGCCGACAGCTGAATGCTGCTTGTCACGTTCAGCTGTCTGCTATAAAATAACACAAGATTTTAAATACAGGCTCTTTTGTGCCCGCGTTTGCATGCGTTTTGGATCCCATCAGCCATATTACTCTATGGCAGCGTTAAGACATCGGTACACTATGGTAACACTGCAGTAATGCTGCTCTATGTTGGATGTGTCCTTACAAACACCCTAGCCTTAATTAGACAGTATTTATGTCTAAGGGCTCAGACAGATGGGCGTTTAAATCGAATGAGTACAATGCGAGAAAAAGTCACATTGCACTCTGAACAATGTCATTAAATGAGTGAAAGTAGATTTGTCTACAGCTTTTTTCTTATTCAGATTCTGGATGAGAAAAAAGTAGCAACATCCTGTGACTGGATGCACACAAGACTCGCCAATGCAAGTCAACGGGTGTGATAAAAATCGCACACCAAGAGCTACATTAATAGATAGATAGATAGATAGATAGATAGATAGATAGATAGATAGATAGATAGATAGAGCAAAAAAAAACAAACTATATAGCATTCAAGACACAATGTGAACTGGTGCTAGCAGTGATGCTGGGTCAAATACCAAGAAAGAAATGTCTCTGCAGCACACAGCTACTACCAATATCATACATATGCTAACAAGCAAAAAATGAGAAAAATTTTAAAAAATTACTCTTAATTTTTATTTTCTCGGGGTCTTAGTACATACATTGGCCAATGTCTGCTTGCTCACCAACCATGTCACGATGCCCCCAGGCAAAGCAAAAAAAGAAATGCAAAAAAAAATACATTTTTTTCTTGGTATTAGACCCAGCGTCACTGCTAGCACCAGTTCACATTGTGTCTTGAGTGCTGTGCAGTTTTTTTTTTTTGCTTTGTGTATAAGATATGGAGTTGCTGGCTCCATGACTGCACTTAGCACCCTCATCACCCACAGGTGGTCTGAGGTTGAGATGGTGTCTACCCACCTAACAGTGGGACAGGGAGGAAAAGGAGGACAGAGGTGTCACCGCAGGACTCATCAGACCTGGGGGCACTGTGACGTGGTTGGTGATCAAGCAGATATTGGCCAATGTATGTACTAAGACCCCAATAAAATAAAAATTAAGAATAATGAGTTTTTTTAAAAAACGTAAGTTTTTAAATTTTTTTCTCATTTTTTACTTTTTAGCATATGTACGATATTGGTAGTAGCTGTGTGCTGCAGAGACATTTTTTTCTTGGTAGATAGATAGATAGACAGTAGGAATAGTTAGATTATCTTACCAGTCTCCCGCTGCTTGCTTGCGGGGCTATCCATTAAGGTTGATGCGTATACACTGCACTCACTGGCAACGGCCTATCACAGATGCTCACTCTCTGCGTTTCCACAAACTGTATAGTGTCTGTGCTTGGTTGCCATACACATTATTGTATGGCAACCAACCTGCTGTCATACTGTGTAAAATAAATAAATAATTGAAAAAAATATGTAAGGTTTCACTGTATTTTTCCATCTCATCACAGATAAAGTGGACAACTGTAAGCTGCCACCTTCAGTTGTCTAATTTTACCTCGGATGGCAAAAAAAAATGCATAGGTCACTGCCCTATTTTTGATTGCCAGCCTGCATAAAACTAGGAAGCTGGGGACTGGTATTCTCAATGGGGTGGGGGCCCATTGTTTTCCCCCAAGCTATAGAATAGCAGCACGCAGCCACCCCAGAAATTGGCACATCCATAAGAAACACCAATTCCTGATGCTTTACCCATCTTTTCCAGTTGCTCTGGTGCAGTAGCAAACTAGGTAATAAGGGGTTATTAAATGAGTGAAAGTAGATGAACATTTGTCCCATTACTAATATTACACCATGGCAGCGTTACACTACAGTAATGCTGCGTTAATTCTGTGGTAATGCTGCTCTATGTTGGATACATCCTAGCAAACACTCGATGCAAATATGGCCCTAGCCGAATTTAGGTAGTATGTAAAGTGATCTCAGCTCCTGAGCCCCTTCCACACACCCCATCCAAATCCATGATAGGTATCTCTAATTGGACATTAGGAAGTTAAATAAACTGTGCAAGTACAGGTCTTGAAGCATTAACTGAAAATGTGTTTGTGCCAGATATCTCAGGAGAGCTTGTCTGAAAAATGTCTTGTTTAGTCCATGCCTTGGCAGTAGGGATGGGCGAATCTACTCGCTAGGACTCGTTACTCGGCGAGTAGTAAGGGACTCGCAGGACTCGGTACTCTGCGAGTTTCCCAGTGATTACTCGCACGAGTCCAATGCAAATCAATATCAATCCTAGTTTTGTCAGAAACGCTGACAAAACTAGGATTGCCATTGTTTGCATTAGACTCGGCTACTGTGCCAGTGATAGCAGGGAAACTCGCAAAGTAACTGCTGTTTCTTTGCGAGCCGAGTCCAGCTGTCTTCTCTGTGTGCAGGCTGCCAGCTCCAGGGTCCTAGAGCCCGCCTGCTCACAGACATAATGTAGCAGTGCTGAGATTGTTCTCAGTCTGCTCATTCCCTGTGCATAGACATCTATATCTATGCACAGGGGATGTAGCAGAGATGACATCGCGTTTTGGACTACGTCGGACGGAAGAGGATTTTTTTAATTAAAGATGGAGTCCCTAATGGCTTTTTTTTTTTATTTCAAATAAAAAATTTTCTCTGTGTTGTGTTTTTTTAACCCTTTATTGGAGATTCTTAGTGGCTGGGTCAAACGTGGCCTGACATTAAGAATCTCGGGCTTAATACCAGCTTGTATAACAAAGCTGGTATTAACCCCTTTATTACCCAGCGTGCTACCGCCACCAGGGCCGCTGGAAGAGGGGGTTCAGCGCCAGAGGATGGCGCTTCAAATAACGCGCCATCTTCTGGGGCGGCTGCGGGCTGCAATTTGCAGCGGGGGGTGCCCAGAAAGCTTGGGCATCCCTGCACTGCGGATTCCAGCCCCCAGCTGCTTAGCTGTACCTGGCTAGACATCGAAATTGCGCGGAGCCCCACGCATTTTTTTTTTATTATTTCATGAATTTCAGAGTCAGAGTCTCAGAGTCAGAGTCTCAGAGTCAGAGTCTCAGAGTCAGAGTCAGAATCTCAGAATTTCATGAAATAATTTAAAAAAAATGCGTGGGGCTCCGCGCAATTTCTATGTCTAGCCAGGTACAGCTAAGCAGCTGGGGGCTGGAATCCGCAGCGCAGGGATGCCCAAGCTTTCTGGGCACCCCCCGCTGCAAATTGCAGCCCGCAGCCGCCCCAGAAGATGGCGCGTTCATTGAAGCGCCATCCTCTGGCGCTGAACCCCGCTCTTCCAGCGGCCCTGGTGGCTGTGGCACGCTGGGTAATAAAGAGGTTAGGGCCAGCTTTGTATTATCAGCTGGCCCTAAGCCCGAAATTTATGGCGGTCACGAAAATATTAGACATGACCGCCATGAATTTCTATTAAATTGTTTTAAAAAAAACACAACACAAAGAAATTTTTTTATTAGAAATAAAAAAAAAAGCCATTAGGGACTCCATCTTTAATTAAAAAAATCCTCTTCCGGTCGACGCAGTCCAAAACGCGATGTCCTCTCTGCTACATCCCCTGTGCATAGATATAGATGTCTATGCACAGGGAATGAGCAGACTGAGAACAATCTCAGCTCTGCTACATCATCTCTGTGCACAGACATTCATGTCTGTACACAGGGAATGAGCAGACTGAGAACAATCTCAGCACTGCTACATCAGGCAGCAGGCGGGCTCTAGGACCCTGGAGCTGGCAGCCAGCACACTGAGCAGACGGACTCTTATCTGTGCGAGTTTCCCAGCGATTACAGTTGCAAAGTAAACGAGTCCAATGCAAATAAATGACAAAACTAGGATTGCTTCAGGCTGAAGCTTCCGAGACACATCTGCGATTTGTAAATCTCACACTACTCGCTATTACTCGCTTCCCCATTCATTAACATTGGACTCGCTAGACTCGCAACGAGTAGCGAGTCCTGTGCTCGGACTCGCTAGAGTCAAGCGATTCCGAGTAATTTAGGATTCGCCCATCACTACTTGGCAGGTTAAATCAGTTTTGTATCAAGAGGAAAACCTATATTAGACTAAAGGCTCCGTTCCACACTTCAATGTGTCCCCATCAATAGGGATCACTGCCACATAGTGGACCGATCGCTGGTGAGCTGTCACACAGTCAGACTCACCAGCAATCAGGACCAGTGAGCGCGCTTGTATTCAAGGTAAACAGCTGGTAACTAAGTGCCGCGTGGAGCTTAGTTACCCGCAGTTTACCTTGGATACCAGCTCCCAGCGCTTGCTGTGCAGCGCTGGGAGCTCACTGATCATTGCTTTCCCACTGTCACACGCAGCGATGCTGCGTGTTCAGCGGGCGACCAACGACAGATTTATGAACAGATTCATAAATATGCGATCAACGATCAACGACATATAGTTGATCGTTGATACGTGTCACACACAACGATGTTGTTTCGACATCGCTGCAACGTCACAAAAACTGACGTTGCAACGATATCGTTATAAATAGTGTTGTGTGAGATAGGGCCTTTAGGGTAAGTTACACATAACAATGCCCCAGCGACCCCACCAATGATGGAGGTTGCTGGGACATTGTTATCTGATCGCTGGTGAGCTGTCACACAGGCAGACTCACCAGCGATCAGCGACCCCTGCAACGACCTCGACTTTGTGGAAAAGAATATAGCATATTTTTTCCACGGTTTTAACCATTTTAACATGTATTATTACAGTGTGGAGGTCCCGCTACTCTTGGGTAAGCGGGAAAACACTGGTAACCATGGTAAACACCGGGTTACTAAGCGCAGTGCTCTGCTTAGTTACCCGCTTTTAACCCTGGTTACCAAGCACAGCGGATAACAAAGCAGAGCGCTGCACCTGTTGTTTACCGTAGTTACCAGGGTGCTGAGCTTGGTAGCCAGGGTAAAAAGAGGGTAACTAAGTAGAGTGCTGCGCTTAGTAACCCGGTGTTTACCATGGTTACCACATTGATTGTTGGTCTCCCTCTGTCACACACAGTGATGCTGGTCGCCCAGCAGGAGACCAACGATCGAAAAATGGCCCTGGTCATAATACCATCGTTGCAGTATATCAAACCTGGAACCATCGCTACAAGGTCACTGCAATGTCACAAGTTGCAGCGACATCGCTAGCAATGTCACTACATGTAAACCGGCCTTTAGTATTTAATGTTATGGCTGATCAGTGTATATGCACCTTTTATATGGCTTACTTTGTAAAATTTGGATACAAGAGTTTACATGTGGTAACTGATCATGTAAGGGTTTTTTTAAATTATACAACAGATGGGATTTACTCTATAGGGATGAGTGAGCGTCAACAAAGAAAATAGCAGGGATTAAACACATTCTAGGACTCCTAGGGTGGAATTAAATGGATTAACTACTTGTAAGGATATTGTCAGGAGCTTCAGAGAGGGAACAATGCTTATCAATCGTAAACCACACATCTTAGGGCATGCACCGTCAATTTTTATGCTATGTATATAATTGTGTGATAATCATAATTTTGTGCACAATGAAAGAAATGATGAAATGAAGAAAGGCAACATTATCAAAGAAGCACAAGGAACTTAGTAAAGACAATTATTGAAGACTTTTACACTTTTACATTAGGTAATCATATCACATGTCTACCATACCAGTACTACAAATACAGCTGAATTTTGGATTACAGACATAATTTGTTCCAGTAATGTGCTTGTAATCCAAATCACCTGTAAATCAAAACAAATTTTCCCATAAGAAATAATTGAGATGTACACATTTTCGTTCCACAATCCAAAAATATCTACTGCATTCATATAAAATTTATACAGTTTTGCAATTAATTGCAGTACTACGGGATATGCATATGAATGAGCGAGAAAATATTCGTAATCGCTGTACTCATAACAAGTATTTGTAAAGATTGCATATTCATTCCAAATAGCGAGTACAATGCAAGTCGATGGGAAACACGAGTAATTTTCTGCTGGACCCTACAAAGGGTTCTGGGTGCCTGAGGAAAGGCTGAAATGGGTGGGAAAGTGATGAAACAGAATGGGAAGAGCCTGTAGAATATGCCTGCATGCATTTCTGACTCACATATGGTTTGTGGGAATAGCTTTGTCGCAGGATTACGCCACTGCTAGGCTAGGGTCATATTAACAAAAACTAAAGAATCATGCACACAGTGAACACGTCCCACACCACCAAAAGACTGAATAAAAAAAAAACAACAAAAAAAAAGACGGTCAAACCAACGTGTAAAAATACTCTGTTGTAAGAAAACACAGTAACAAGCAAGTGCTGCTGAAAAAGTAAAATACAGGGTATTTAGTTGATACGTTTTTTGCAAAAAATGTATACTAAGCTGCTCTACCAACTTCAAGGTAACCTGTACCAGAGCAGTCCCTATCTGATGTATTTACAACCTGACCATGTGTATTGGTACCTAAAATGAGCAGGATCCAGACAGGTATAATGTCTGACTTGGACTGACTGCAGAAGACAACTTTTTATGTGCAGGACTCAAAGAGGAGGGTTGGGAGACTCCCCAACCTTGCAGAAACAAGGAATAATTTAGACAAAAACTAATGAACCATGCACACAGTGAATACGTCTGTAGGACAGTATTCACACCACCAAAAGACTGAATCACAAGAATCAGTCAAACCAACGTGTAAAAATACTCTGGTGTAAGAAAACAGAGTAAAAAGCAAGTGCTGCTGAAAAAGTAAAATACAGGGTATTTAGTTGATACGTTTTTTGCAAAAAATGTATGCTAAGATGCTCTACCAACTTGCTCATTTTAGGTACCAATACACATGGTCAGGTTTTAAATACATCAGATAGGGACTGCTCTGATACGGGTTACCTTGAAGTTGGTAGAGCAGCTTAGTATACATTTTTTGCAAAAAAACGTATCAACTAAATACCCTTTATTTTGCTTTTTCAGCAGCACTTGCTTTTTACTGTGTTTTCGTACAACAGAGTATTTTTACACGTTGGTTTGATTGTTTTTTTTTTTTTTTTTTCGTGACCTTGGCGTTAGCACCGAGTTTATGCTGCCAAAAGCTATGTTTTAAACGCTACCCCCCTGAGTGCTGCTGCAAATGTTAATGTGACCCTAGCCTTACTGATACACAAGAACAACTACCAAACCTAGCCTAAATCACATTTAACAGGTCAAAAAGGTTCACAAACAGTTTTCCTACATAATCACTTGTATGTAAGGCTAAATAAACCAGAGAAACAAAAAATATCCCTTTTAGCTTTTGTTCACATATACTGTTGTGGCATTTTTTTGCCTTTTACAATTGAGAGGGTCCTGACTTATACATTTTGTAGGTCCCACTGTCTTACATCATTTTTAGTTAGCTATTCCCCAGCACTTTACAAGGCCAACTAGAACTTGCCAGTAGGTATGTTGATCTTTGACCAGAGTGGCCTCAGGTGGCCCTGTAACATGCAATTTGAGGGACTGCTCCAGTGGCGTAGCAACTGTTTGTGGCGCCCAGGGCGGTTGAAAAATTTGCTGCGGCTGCTGCCCCTTTCGTCGTTGATAATCTGGAATTATACATAGTATACACTGCCTGCCCCTATATACAAGAATATAACTACTATACTAAAACACAAAGAGAAGGGGTGCAATTGGGGGGTAAGTATTGGGCCAAACCAAATGGCCACTCACGTATTGGGGTTGTCACTGTGCACCGCCACCTCTGCACAACCCCAGTGTATGGCAACAAGCAGGACTCAAGGAGGGCCCTGGGCCGGAGCAATTTTTGCCGCCGCAGGTGTCTTCCCTTCCGTCTTCCGGCCGGATAGCTGTCACGTGTTGCGATCAGATCACGTGACTCGGGATCTCCGAGTCACAACGTCACCACAGGTCCTATCACCGATCACCACGGTGGAGACAGGTCCTGCACTGCCTCTGCTTCTCCCACGGAGGGAGAGGAATTGCTGCAGCCACCCAGGGCCGTATTTGGAGTTCCTGCTGCCCTAGGCACTGTCAGTGGTTGATGCCCCACCCCCTGTGGCCCCTCCCCCTGCATCAGCCCTCCTCCATAACGGTCCCGTTGCAGACAATCCCCTCCATTTCATGTTGCACCCCCCCATCACGGACAATGCCCCCTTCATGGCCATACCCCCAAGTTTGATGTAGCTTCTCCCCCCACATTCCATGTAGCACATATACAAGGTTTGTAGGGGTAAAATCCTGCAGACAGACTGCCTTGAGATAAATACAAAAAAACTTATAATCTTTTAATGACTTTAATTGGTTTATGTGCAAGTTTATTCTCCAAGTGTTTCCATGGGTTTCCAACCACACTAAAGAGACATACTGATAGGATGTTTACATTGTGAGCCCCAATAGGGACAGTGTTGATGATGTTTGTAAAGTGCTGTGGAGTTCATAGTGTAATGTAAATGCAAAAAACTTTATTCTTAATATTATGTCGCAATAAAGGGATCTGAGGATCTTCTATTTCGAGGTCAGGAGCTCTCTGATGCCATGTTGCTGTCTGCCTCGCTGTTGTCCTCTTTTGACACTGCAGTGCGGTGGACAAGAGAGCATTACCTAGTTAATATCAAGAAGTATGGAGTGTACTAACTGAGCCATAAATCCTCCCCATACCAGTAGGATTACTATATGGATTTTAGTATTAGGGTACGGACATACTGGCATGAAACTCTGATGAGTGCAATGTGTGATTTTCTTGTATTGCAATCAATCTCTGAGAGCATAGAACACCTGTGGAGAGATCTAAAAATGGCAGTTTGGAGAAGACACCCTTCAAATATCAGGGAATTGGAGCAGTTTGCCAAAGAAGAATGGTCTAAAATTCCAGCAGAGCAATGTAAGAAACTCATTGATGGTTACTGGAAGCGGTTGATCGCAGTTATTTTGGCTAAAGGTTGTGCAACCAAGTATTAGGCTGAGGGTGCCAATACTTTTGAAGACAAATTAAATGAAGATAATAATACCAAATAATTTGTGATTGCAATCATTTTCAGGAAGAAACTGAGTATTATCTGACAGAATTGCAGGGGTGTCAATACTTTTGGCCACAACTGTATGTCCTCCATACTGGTAATGAACTTTCATCCTTGTAAATGTTCTCCATCTGGGTATATGTGCCCCATCATGGTATATGTGCCTCATCGTGATATATAGCCCCCATCCCAGTATATGACTAGTGATGAGCAAGTACCGTAATATTCGTAATCGCTAATAATTGCGTATTATTCCTGAATAGCGAGTACATTGTAAGTCAAGGGGAAATCCTAGTAATTTTCTGCTGGACCCTACCAAAGGCTTCTGGGGGCCTGAGGAAAAGGTTGAAATTGGTGGGAAAGTGATACAAAAGAATGGGAGGAGCCTGAAGAATATGCGTGCATGCATATCTGACTCACAAATGGTTTGTAGGAATAGCTTTGTCGTAGTATTACGCCACTGTTACAGATGCAAAAGAACAACTACCAAACCTCAACTAAATTGCATTTAACAGGCCAAAAGGTTCAGAATCAGTTTTTCCTGCATATTCACTTGTATATAAGGCTAAATAAAGGATAGAAAAAAAATATTACTTTTAGCGTTTGTTCACATGTACTGTTGAAGCTTTTTTCGCCTTTTAGAAATGGGAGGGCCCTGACTTATACATTTTGTAGGTCTCTCTGTCATACATCATTTTTAGTTAGCCATTCCCCAGAATTTACAAGGCCAGCTACAACGTACCGTAGGTATGTTGATCTTTGACTTCAGAGGCCTCAGGTTTTCCAGTTACATACATTTTGGAGGGACTGCTCTTACTTAGACATTTGTGCGGTCCCTCCCTCATTGATACTCAGATAGTGGAATACATATTACATAGCAGTTTACAATGTGCCCACTGTAGCGTGGGGCTTCACCCTCCTCCTCCTCCACCTCCATGACATTTTGCGGTCCTAAATTCAAATGTTCAGAGGGTCTACAGTATGCAGGAAACCTGAGTTTTCTAGGGCCCAGAGATGGCCCTGTAATGTATGTTTTGGTGGGACCACTCTTCCTTAGACATTCGGGAGGGCCCTCCTCTATACATTTGAGAGGGCCCTTCTCTACACTTTTGGGGATGAAACCACTGCCTTAAGAATAACACAGCATAAGCAAAGCCATGGTTGCTGGCACTGAAGGTCATCACATCTGTACATAAGGGAGGGCCCTCCTTTAGACACTTGTGAGGACTTTCCTCTGTAATTAGGGAAGGGCCCTCCTTTATTCATTTGGAAGGGCCCTCTATACATTTGGGAGGTGGCGAGTGTTGATGCACAAGTACTTGAGGACCCAGGACCAGAAGAAATTCACTTTGAGGAACCTGATTTACTGTCTCCAGATGTCGAGGACGATGATCGTGAGACACAATTGCCATCAGGTCAGCCTACATTCTGAATTGTGAAAAACGATGACATGGAAGATGAGTTGGTCAATGATAAGTCAACTGATCCGACCTGGACCTTTGGCACGCATAGCCAGCACAGCAACACAGAGGAAGATTGATACATAACACCAACACAGGTGCTGAGGGGTAGTGGTTTGACCAGTCTGGGTCAACTGTTCCCAAGAGCACCCTCACTGTGGCCTAAGTCAGGGCATTGGGGCGTTCAGCCACTGTGTGGAATTTTTTTATTGAAAGTTCTTCAGAGAAAAACATTGTAATCTGAACCATCTGCCATACAAAGCTGAGCAGAGGTCAGTGTAAAGGCAACCTGAGCACCACGAGTATATGTAACCACATGGCAGCCAAGCAGGTGGGTAGCACACCAGGGTACCAAATCTGTGTCTGCGGGTCAAACCACTGCCATGTCGCCTGTGCTTTGTCCTTGACAATCTGCTGTCTGAAGCAGGCACGGTACCTCCTGGCCACAAGGTGCAGTTGCACAGAGAAAGCAAACATCAACCTCATCCACTTACTTGTCAAAGCGAAGTGTCAAGTTGTTCATACCAGAGAGCTTGGAAAGGAAGAGTAAATAACCAGCCACATACCCAGAGGCACAAATGCTAAAATTGCACATTGCCAGATTTCTATCTGTGGAGATATTGACGTTTAAGCTTGTGGGAACACAATGGTTACGTGATCTCATGCCTGTGGCTGCCCCACAATACTCAATTCATAGCCGCCACTATTTTAGCCAGTGTGCTGTCCACGTCTTACATAAGCATGTGTGAAACAAAGTCACCATGCTGTCACCAACGCTGTAACTAGGAAGGTCGACATAACAACAGACATATGAAGAAGTTCTTGTGGACAGTCTGGGATGAAACATTTCTATGACGATACACTGGGTGAACCTGGTGGAGGGTGGGACAGAGTGACAGCGTGGGACATCACACATCATACACACGCCAAGAGTAGTCGGCCCAACTTCCATCATGGTTTCCATGTACTCATATTCCAGTTTCTATCTCTCCTCCTGCTCCTCATTCTCCATGTCATTCTGCAGCTCTCAAATTGATTGTTTGGAGGGCTTGCAAACCTGAGTTTGGTGAGGGCCCAAAGGTGGCCCTGCAACATATGTTTGGGAGGGCCCTCCTCTATTCATTTGGGAGGGCCCTCTATACATTTGGGAGGGCTCTCCTCTATACTTTGGAAAGGGCCCTCCTCTATTCATTTTCGAAGGCACTGTATACATTTGGGAGGGCCCTCCTCTACACTTTTGGGGGAGAAACCACTGCCTTAAGAATGACACAGCCTAAGCAAAGCCATGGTTGCTGACACTGAATGTCACCGGATCTGTACATTAGAGAGGGCCTTCCTGTATACATTAGAGAGGCACTCCTCTACACTTTGGGAAGGGCCCTTCACAATCTGCTGTCCATGAAGCTGGCGCTCCCACCTCCTGCCCACGAGCTGCGGTTGCAAAGACACAGCAACCAACCTCAACCATGTCCACTTCTTTGTCCTAGCGAAGCATGCTGTTGTCCCAGGTCTTGGAAAGGAAGCATAAATGCACAAACACTCCCCCACAGGCAAAAACATAAAACACTCACATTGCCAAATTGCTAGCCATGCAGATGTTTCCCTTTAGGCTCGTGGGAACGTAGTCTTTCCGTGATCTCTTAGCGGTGGCTGCCGCAGGATACTGGTTTCCTTGCCAGTGGCACAACTATTGTATCTGGTGTTCCTATCCCACTTTATAGTAGCATGCGTTAAACAATATCAATCATGCTGTCAGCAACTCTTTAACCGGGATGGTCCATGTATCAACAGACACGTTGAGATGTTATTGTTGACAGTCAAGGACGATACATTCCTCTGACAGCACACTGGGAGAACCTGGTGGATGGTGGGAAAGAGTGGCAGCCTGAGACATCACATAATCTAGCCACGCCAAGAATAGTCGGCCCAACTTCATCATGGTTTCCATCTACTTGTATGCCAGTTTCTGCCAAGTCTCCTCCTCCTCTTCCTCCTCCTCCATGTCATTCTGCAGCCCTCAAATCAATTGTTTGGAGGGCTTGCAAACCTGAATTTGATGAGGGCCCAGAAGTGGTCCTCTAATATATGTTTGGGAGGGCCATCCTTTTTTCATTTGGGAGGGCCCCCTATACATTTTGGAGGGATTTCTTTTATATATTAAGAAGGGCCCACCTCTATACTTTGGGAAGGGCCCTCCTGTATTCATTTTGGAGGGCCCTCTATACATTTTGGAGGGCCCTCCTGTACACATTTGTGAGGGCCCTCCTTTATACAGTTGGGAGGGCCCCCATCAAGTGTACTTCCATTGCTGCAGAGGGGACTCCCATTCCCAGCTGCAATAGGCTGGAAAGGAGGAGGTGGAGGTGAGGCAGTGTAAGGAGAGGATGGGTATTGTTCCTCTTGTTAATGACACAGAACCTTTGCCTGTTTGAAGGTTGCCCAACATGGCAGAGTTCCTGTGTAAGTTTCTGTTTTAAGACCCTTGCGTGATACACATTTTCACCAACAACCTATACTGGTTAGCCACCTTCCTTGACCGACGCTACAAGGAGAAAATTTCTTCTCTACTTTTTGAGTTACAAAAGGGTTGCACAATGGAATTCTTCAAGAGGTGTCACTGTACATCTCTTGCTGAAAACATCACCCTCTGACAACGCTGACAGCAGAGCTACTGGCTCTTTTCCACAGCAAGGATTAATGAGGAGAGACATGCACACCTGCTAGAAAAGAGGTGGCGGGAAAATGTACTCAAACTGGGCCATTTTCAATAAACCAGCATATCAGCAAGGGCTATCTGTGCCTGTAACAATGCCAAGGAGATAGAAGTAGAAAAACTGCTAAAGGGATACTTAAGTGACCATACTGTGACCATATTGGAGCTATATAAATAAAGATTAATATTATTATTATTATTATTATACCTGCATCATTCATGATGATTCACCTTCCTTTAATTATTGTGTGTCCAAGCTGAACACTTGGCCTGACCTCTCTTTAAACATCTTGGAGGTGTTGGCCTGTCCTGCTGCTAGTGTCATGTCAGAGCGTGTATTCTGTTATGGTGGGGCAATCAATCATCACTGATGGGCGCACATGCCATGAAAAATTCAGGCAGACTTAATCTGATTAAATTCAAGAAGAACTAGATTTATACCTAGTTTGTAATCAAATCCCTCCGAATGACAGCAACACAACTTAAATTCCCCAAAACAGTTAACTTTTAAAAATGATGTGAAATATGTTTGGTTTGCTGAACAGGCACACGTTTGCCCCTATATCGGCAAAAAGGTCAATGAAATACTGAACTGAACCACACTCAAATCAATGTTGTCACAATAGTGGTTTCACCAAGCAGAGCTTCCATGTTAATCAGGAATACAGAGATGAGTAGCAGGTGCAGGCATGGTGCTCAGAGAACCTAGCTAAAATCACAAAACACACATCACTCACACCACAAGAAATGTCTCCCCATTTTAAAAAAGCATGCCCAGATTACACCAAAGTGGCATCAATTCACCCACAATAAAAAGTGTAATTCAACAAAATACCTCTGTTAACATTTTGAAAATACTGCTGGCATACGCAGCACCCCACTCGGTTGCTGGAACACGTACAAACCAAACTGTGTATTACTGAAAAACCACTGGTACTTCCCCTGTGTTACCTGCTTCCCAGGAAGCAGGCCCTGATGCCACCTGCATACAACCTGCAGTTGCACATACACAACAAACATTTAGCATTGGACTGTGGACGTATATCATATATACTATACATATACTGTACATCATATATACTTCTGGTGTCAAGCAAAATGTGACCCCCAAAATTGACAGGGGGAACATTGAATAGTGCGTGGTTTCTGCCAAACAGCATTACTTGGTAGTAGTACTGCTTAGGATTTTACATGCACTACAGGACTGTATTAATTTGTGGGCTTCTGGTGGCACAATCCTACCTAAATGTCAGCACCAAAACAGCGTTGAAAATGGCCTGGTGCTTGCTTCATAGCAGGCAGTAGGAAATGTTTGGACTACTGCTTTGCATTGGGAACTAACCACCTTTTTAAGTGAAGTTTGTGGACAGCATAAGCCAGCTTGTTACCACAAAAACAGCGGGTAAATGGCCTGGTGTGAGGTTTGTGGCAAGCAATAGGAAATGTTTGGACTACTGCTTTGTTGAGGGCAATAACCAACTTTTTGTAATGTGGACAGCAGAAGGCAGGCTGCCTGTGACCCCAAAAACAGTGGAGAAAAATTACTTCCTTGTGTGTCTTCAGCTCTGAAAAGAGCAATTTTTGGGTTTATTATGGAGCTACTAAGCAGCTCATTTACACTGTCCCTGCTGGAGTGACTCTCCCCCCTGTAGTATGACTCTGTTCTGTACATATATATATTCTGTATATTGTATATACACACACTGATCAGAGAAATATATATATATATATATATATATATATATATATATATATATATATATATATATATATATATATTGTAAAATGACCACCAGACATGTCATGAAAGGGAGATAGGGAGACATGTATGGGAGAGTTGCTTATTCTCAGTGTTGTAAGCCCAAGAGCAAGCTCAAGCACACATAGTGCTGAAAGTGTTAACAGGGTGTGGCAAGGGCTGGGTTTACAAACAGAAGCAGTCAAAAGCACACCTTTTGGATTTGCACATGCCAGTGGCAAGAGTGGACAGTCATTTGAACACAAGTATGTGATTTGCATACTTCTGACCACATTTCAACTAGACGTGTCTGGCCTATCTCACTTCATTGTCATTGAGGTCATGCATGTCTAGCCAGCATGAGACTACATGTATGCAATTGCATACCTGTGGCTTTGTAACCTCCCACTTTCAATGCTGGCCCAGAGATTTCTGACAGCATGCAGTGTGCACCCTGTGATAATTCAGAGGTCTGCAGTCACATAGTCTGAGTACGCCGATTACAATAGTCTCCCTGCTGTGGAGATGCTAATGCAGTGGCGGCAGGAACTACATAATCATTCACATCCAGGTACCTTATAGATGCTGCCTCTGATCAGAGTTATTCTCTTTTTTTTCTTGTGCAGATGCCATGATGACTTTTCATATTCATAGCACATCTCTACAGGCTTCCATCTTCACTAGTCTTGTGTAGAACATCCCGGCACAAAAGCCATAAAAATAGCATTAATATTAAAATGCTCCTGAATAAAAATATTTTTTATATGCTGTGCATATGAATACATTGTTGATCCTGATTGTACTCCCTGCATAAAATATAATGCATACTGAGTCCCTCTTATGGCACATGCCCTCCACACTGCCCTCTCCTTTCCATTCTGGGCTCAATGTTCACATTATATCCCACTCTGTGTCCCAGCTATACTGTCTAGTCTCTCTACTGTGCCCTCTTTTCACACTCCTTGACATACTGTACCCTCCTTGCTGTGGCCTCACACTGTCCCCCATGCAGCCCCCTCTCCATATAAACCATTAGACTATCCAGTCTTTATTCTGTTCCCCTTCATACTTTTCTCATCTCATACTGTCTACTCATGTCCTCGGCACCTAAGTCCTCCTCATTTCTCATACTTTGTGTACAGACGTTCCCCCCCTTATTCCCCATATTGTGTCCTTAAATGTACACCCCTCACTCTGCATATGGTCCTTAATCCCCCACAAACCCATGCTGTGTCTTCAAGTTTACCCTACTCCCCATACTGTCCTCAAATTCCCCACTCCTTGTTCCCCATACTGAGTATTCAAATTTTTTTCCCTCAATGGCTCCCATTACTATGTCAACATACACTCTCTCCTTCGCTTCGCATACTGTATTCTCACTACCACTACACTCATTCTCTTTCACTCCTCATAGTGTGTCCACATACATTTATGGCACCCCTGTGGTATTTAAGGTCATCGGTACTAATGTTCCGTCTGAGGAGATTTCAGGTATCCTATGCTGTGGCTTAACACATCCAACACTTTCTAAACTTCAGCCATAGAGTGAATAGTGGAAGAAAGCCACTTTAAGACAGACTCCACTTCTGGCTGGAGGGAGGAGTTAGGATAGGAAGGGGTGGCAAAAGGAGTCACTTAGTCAGACAGAGTAAGAAAGTGAAGGAGGGCAGAAGTCTGCATCGGTTGCCAGGCCGAACAGCAGCGTAAGCTGCTACGATAGGTGCCAGGACCCCAAGCTGTTAGATCTTCAAGACTGACAGTAAACTGGAGGCTACAGGGCTGAAAGCACAGTAGCCACACTGTGGAACTATCCAGGGGCACAACAACTACCCAAGGGCTAGAGAATGATGTGGGTCCAGTTGCCCATAGACCTCGGGCTGCTTGCCTGCCATGAGGGAGCAAAGAGGATCATGGGGAAACTGAAAGTACCTAGAACCTCACCCCAGGGAGAAGTCAGCTGATAGGCCATATACCCATCAAGCAAAGAGATCTCTAGTTCTTCTCAGACTGACCAGACTGTTGGATCGGTGAACCAGTATCCTTGATCTGCTGATGAACGGACTTGCAGAATAAAAAGGTAAAGAACAAGAGTCTCTCTCTTTTTCTTTCTTCCTGCAACCTCCTTGCACGTCTTCTCACCACAACTCCCGCCATCTTCTTCTACATCAACTTCTACCACTGTCCCCAAGGGCCTGCTCCTGCTGAGGGGAGTAACACACCTTGCTGCAACAACATCTATCCCCTGGGAGCCCACAACATGCAGCACCGGCCATCCCTGGCTGGAGACCTCAAAGCTGTCACAAACTATCTATAAACTTTATCTTCCCCTGTAAATACTGCCCTTCAATGTGCGGTCAGAGACATGGTACTGGGCAAATGCCACTGTCATGGAAACTGCCAGCCCCAACTCTTGCAACTGACACACATATTGCCTTTGCTCCACATTTTGTGTCCTCAAATTCACTCCTCTCACTCCACATACTATGTCCTCAAATTACCCCTATTTGCTCTAAATACTGTGTCTGTATATATTCCACCAACCTTTTCTCCCCCTACTGTGTTCTCAAAATTTCTCCACCCCTTCCCCTAATCGCAATGAATCTTTGATGCCTTCTGTTCCACTGGAGAGCTTACCACATCAAACTTCTGACACCTATGCAGCACTGAGGGGTGACATCAGTAGTGTGATCAACTGATCTGATCATGCTGCTGATGTTGCCCTGACCCAGAAGTGGCTTTGGTCGGGATTTCAATTGTACTCTCACCTGAAAGATGCAAATACAGTTGATTACTGGGAGCTGGCACATTTCACCTTCTCTGAGTCAGCTGTCAGCTTGACAGACGGCTCAGCGAATAGTTGACTTCCAGTCTGGGGAGTGGCAAAAAGCAGTCAGCTGGAGACCTCTACCTGTTTATTGAGTGCCTGATAGCACCACACTGCTGGCTGTTCCCGGGACAAAAGCCCTGCTCATCTCGATCTAGATACACCTCTGGATATAAAGCATCCCTTATGGTACCTTTACACGCCGCGACGGCAGGCTGGATACATCCCGCTACAGGCTACAAATGTAGCTTGTAGCGCCAATATCGCCCGTCGTAGCGGCGTCTGAAGACGTGACGAGACAGCCGGCAACAGATACATCTGTTTCCTAGGTCTGCTCGAAAACTGATGGCTACATCGCCGATGGTAGCGAGCTGTATCGGGTGTAAAGAGGCAACGGAAGGGAACTCTGGACACCCGGGGCTGTAGCTGCATTGTAGCTAAGGCGTGACCCAGGCTCTGGGATACCGCGCCCCATCACCGATCATTGGAGGAAGCTCCTGCATGACGATTGGTAGTCGCTGCCTAGGGCGGCATATTTAAGGAGCTGACCAGTCACACTACACAATCGCTCGAGCGTGCTGTATTTCTCAGCCTCCTGCGATGCCTGGCCAATCAGGATGATATTGCGCTGTCCTATCATCGTACGGACGGCTCGTAATCCAAGATTGTGGCACGCCTATGTGCTGTCCCTGCTGTACCAGGTCCGCCCATATTAGCTTATTGTAGCGCTGTGTAAACGTGGTACGCTAAGCTACAGCTGGCTACTTGACACACCCGGCGATGTAGCTAGCTACAGATGTAGCGTGGCGTAGCGCACCTTATGGCGGCGTGTAAAGAGGGTGCGTTGACCGTTTGTAGCCGTTTGAGCGTGCTCGTGCACGTGAAGTAGCGGGATGTATCCAGCCTGCCGTCGCGGCGTGTAAAGGTACACTTAGGCAGTTATATTTTCAGACCCCTTTCATAAATTGAAGAGAAGAGAACATCCAGTTACTTTATCCTGCAGTCCTTAAAAAAAAGCAACACAATATTTTTTTCAAATTTCCTTAATATTAAAGAACTTATATTATCAGTAACAGGAGGTGTTTCCTTTTTATGAAATACTCAAAACATGACCTGTTGGGATACTTGAATTATGGAACTGAGAAAAAACACTGAGTCGTAACAAAGGTCAGAAGTGTAAAGAAATAAAAAAGTATTCTGAAGCCAGAGGTATGCCTATTACATAATTAGACTCCGCCGTCTGTGAACACACTTGTATCACACTTTGAGATTGTGTGAAATACAAATCGAGGTCAATTTATATTTGAATATAATAAAGTTCATTTCTCATGAAAACTTAAATTATATTTAATATGCCTGGGAACATGTAAAGCTGCCAAACACAGAAGCAAGACAGTCTCTATGACTTCAGTGGATTCTGGGCCCTTGATTACAATTTGATTTCCTTTGGCATACAAAGACAATCTATTTTAGTGAACAATGTTCTTCCTTTACCAAGAATGAGATCTTGTTTCTTGGCTGACTGCCCAATCATTCGCATACACATCCAATTTCTAAAGGCAGTAGCTGAAAAATTGATTTTGACTTAATGTAGAATGTAGTTAGGAAAATGGACCTGGGAATTAGTCTATTGCATGTGAGGTCCATTGTTTAAAGAGATTAGTAATCAGAAAACTATACCCATTGCCCTTTTCATAATTCATTGCCCAAAAAGGAACAACGGGGGTAAGGTCTATGACAGCAGTGTTAACAAAAATAGCTGATAAGTGTAGGAAGTTTCCAAAGTCCAAAGCTCTGGAGGAACGGAAGTATGGAATAAAGGTTACAATTATTAATGTTGAAATTTACAATTACAATGGTCATAGAGTCACAAGACAATGTAATTCTGACACACACTTGTCTGAATAGCTGCTTCAGGGTAAAAGAAACCAAGAACAAATCAAAGCCACTTCAAAGGAATTCCACCATTTATGTGTTTATTATTACACTATAACCTAGAATACAAAGGTCAGGTATACTGATGTAGAAACCTTATGAAATCGAGGTAAACAACAAATATCACAAAATCATGTTGTTAGAAGGATTCCTGAGTGTAGAAAAAAATCTGTCAGCTACTTATGCCATTACATAAAACTCATATACTCACTTCTTAAATTCCCTGCTGTTCCAGCTCTTCTCTATGGTCGGTGCATACAGTGCAGAAGTGATAGCATGCTGGAGAGACACGGAACCACTGAAGCTGAGCAATGGCCATAATGATCATATGTATTTTATTGTTAAGAAATGTGTAATCATATCCTGCACTCATAGCTGATCACTGGCCATAATGATCATATGCCATTCTTAAGAAATGTATAATCATATCCTGTACTCAAAGCTGACCACTGGCCATTATGATCATATGCCATTCTTAAGAAATGTATAATCATATCCTCTACTCAAAGCTGACCACCGGCCATAATGATCATATGCCATTCTTAAGAAATGTATGATCATATCCTGTACTTGTGGCTCCCCAGAGACCGGATGCCATAATGTCATTGCCTTCCTCGGAGGGTAGTGTCATACCTGAGAGCAACAGAGGGTATCCACACCAGGCAAACCAAAGCACACAACACCTTTCTGCCTTTCTGGGAGCTCAAAACCGGGGTTCAGGGCAGCTCTCCTATAAATTCTAGTCTGGGGTGAAGTCAGACAGTTCAGTTCCTAGGAGGACTGAGGAAGACATCCTGTGGACCTGAGCAGTGCTAAGCTCGTACCAGGAAAGCTAAAGCCTAGCATGAGAGGCCAGTAGACAAGGGTCTGAGGAAGTCGAGGAAAGCCTGGGGAGTGGAGCGGTGTCAAGCTCACCCCAGTGTAGAGAGCAGCAAGAACCGGACACTGGAGACCGAGGCTGTGCAGGGCCTAACGTCCTGGCAGCTGACACCGGAGGGTGGGGGATTCCAAGTCCCCCATCCCCACCAAAGTGCCCACATGTAAAGCAGCATGAAGAGCCCAGAAGCTGCCGCTAGACAAGTGGGGCTGGAGAAGGACTCGAGCTGCCTGCCATACCAGCACCTCGCAGGAAAGAGAGAGAGGGCCGCAGCTCAGCTTAAGCAATAGCAGGCATCCGCAGAGAGAGCCTAGCAGGGTGGCCTCAGAACTTGTCAAGTGAGGAGAACCCCGAGTTGCTCCCAGGTAGCACAGACTCCCACTAACATGATCTGTCCTTGCACCAGTACCACCAGTAAAGGACCTGAGGAACCAACAAACCATGAGTCTGTCTGCTACTTTGCGCCCTCCATCCTGCACCCTACAACTTTCCAACATCCACTGGCCCGGGTACCTGCTCCACCCATGGGGAGCCACTCCATCTCAGCTGGCCATCCATTGTGCCCAGAGGTTCTGCAGCAGCGGTGGCTACCCATAGCCACAAACCACGGGTGGTGTCACGACTTTCATCCCTAAAACATATCCCCTGCATTTTTAGTGACTCCGCAGGGCCACAGAAGCCGGGTCTCAGCCCCATGCGCGCCCCGAGAGACCGAAAAAGCCCGGATCTGAGTACCCCACAGCCCTGGGCTCGAGTCATACTCAATGCTGATCACTGGCCATAATGATCATATGCCATTCTTAAGAAATGTATGATCATATCCTGTACTGAAGGACATGGACACTATTTGGCTACAGTAGTCACATGTTGGTAAGGGACAATAGATTACTGAATGCTAAGGAAACTGTAGATTTCAAAGGTAGATATGTATTTTATTATTAATATTATTTTAAATCCCAATTAAATTACATGATTAAAGTTTTGGGCAAGAACTACATACTTAATAGATTAGATATTAAGGCTAGGGTCACACTTGGGAGCCTGCATCCAGTAACTGGATGCATTACTGGATCCAGTTTTTCCCCTTGTCTGTTTAGAGGCATTTTTACCATATCAGGTACCTGATCAGGTACCTGATGGTACCTATACATACCATCAGGTACTGGATCAGGGTCCTATAGGGTCCCATGTTAAAAAACTGATCAGGTTTTGCTAAAAGGCCAAAAAATGTTGCAGACCCTATTAAAACCTGACTTCTCAAAAACTGGATCCAGTAGACAGATTGCACTTTGGCAAACAATTGTTAACATTGGAGTCTATGGGTCAGGTACCTGATCAGGTTTTCAGGATGAAAAACTGGATCCAGTAAATGGATTGCAAACGCAAGTGTAACCCTAGCCTAAGTGTCATCATATACACTTTAATTGGACCAATGTACAATTGTTAAGATCTCAGACCAGGGGAACTTATTAGTATAACTAGATGTGGACCTGATGCTATCACATCGGGAGGGCAGTGACATGCGATGGGGGCGGCGACCATCTCCCCCGTGAATCTATCCTCCCCTCCCCACCGTGGTCTCTCCCAATGTATGTACTGTGAATAAATGTATTTTTAGTTCAAAACTTGTATTTGTTGGGGGTTTAATAACAAAGTGTCAATCTAGCAACCCATTTAATTTCCTGGTAGAAATTGTGTAGGGCTTCGCTGTATTTTCTCTTGCCAGTGCAGGTAAACCAAGCATATATGCGCGTGTTTGTGTGTATGATTGTGTATGTGTCTGCTTGCATGTGTATGTGCATATGTGTGTTTATGTGCATGTGTCTGTATGCGCATGCATGCGTGTATGTATGTGCATGTGTGAGAATATTATACAGTGTGTATGTATATGTCTGTTTATGTGTGTGCGTAAGCATGCTTGCGTGTATGTGCATGTGTGTATTTGCGTGTGTGTGGGGACATTATACTGTGTGTATATGTGTATTTGTGTGTATGTGCATGTGTATGTATGCACGGACATGTGTGTGTGTTCTGGCATATGTATGAGTGTGCTTGCATGTGTGTGTATGTGCATGCTTGTGTGTATGTGCATGTGTGTATGTGCATGTGTGTATGTGTGTGCGGGAACAGTATACTGTGTGTGCAAGTGCATATCCACATGCGGGTTTGTGTGTATGTGCATGTGTGTACCTGAGTGTGTGTATGCACGGGTATGTATGTGCATATGTGAGTGTATGTGCATGATTGCATGTGTTTGTGCGTGCATGTGTATGTGTGTGTATGTACATGTGTGTGTGGGGACATTATACTGTGAGTATGCATATTTGTGTGTATGTGCGTGTGTATGTATGTGTATGCATGGGCATGTGTAAGCTTGTGTGTGTATGTGCATGCTTGCATGTATGCATGTATTTGCGTGTGTTTGGGGACATTATACTGTGTGTGCATGCGTGTATGCGCATGCGTATTTGTGTGTATGTATGTGTGTATCTGCGTGTGTATGAACGGGCATGTGTATGTACATGTGTGTGTGTATGTGCGGATGTGTATGTGCATGCTTGTGTGTATGTGCATGTGTGTGGACATTATACTGTGTGAATGTATGTGCATATGTATGTTTGTGTGTATGCAAGTGCTTGCATGTGTGTATGTGCATGCATGTGTATGTGCATGTGGAGACATTATACTGTGTGTATGCATGTGTGCGCGTGCGTATGCACGTTTGTGTGTATGTGCATGTGTGCGTGCGTGCATGTGTGAATCTGCACGTGTATATCTGCATGTTTGTGCGTGCTTGTGTGTGTGTATATGTATGTGTGTATTTGCGTGTGTATGTGTGTGGGGACATTATACTGTGTATATGTATGTGTCTGTGTATGTGCGTGTGTATTTGTGTATATGTGCGTGTGTATGCATATGTGGCGACATTATACTGTGTGTGCATATGTAAGGGCTATCCATGTCTATGTGTGTACATAAATGTGTGTGTATATGTGTGAGTACATGCATGTGTATACATGTAAAGTACAGACCAAAAGTTTGGACACACCTTCTCATTCAAAGATTTTTCTGTATTTTGATGACTATGAAAATTATAGATTCACAATGAAGGCATCAAAACTATGAATTAACACATGTGGAATTATATACTTAACAAAAAAGTGTGAAACAACTGAAAATATGTCTTATATTCTAGGTTCTTCAAAGTAGCCACCTTCTGCCTTGATTACTGCTTTGTACACTCTTGCCATTCTCTTGATGAGCTTCAAGAGGTAGTCACCGGAAATGGTTTTCACTTCACAGGTGTGCCCTTTCAGGTTTAATAAGTGGGATTTATTGCCTTATAAATGGGGTTGGGACCATCAGTTGTGTTGTGCAAAAGTATGGTGGATACACAGCTGATAGTCCTACTGAATAGACTGTTAGAATTTGTATTATGGTAAAAAAAAAGCAGCTAAGTAAAGAAAAACGAGTGGCCATTATTACTTTAAGAAATGAAGGTCAGTCAGTCCAAAGAATTGGGAAAACTTTGAAAGTGTCCCCAAGTGCAGTTGCAAAAACCATCAAGTGCTACAAAGAAACCGGCTCACATGAGGATTGTTCCAGGAAAGAAAGACCAAGAGTCACCTCTGCTGCGGAGGATAAGTTCATCCGAGTCACCAGCCTCAGAAATCGCAGGTTTAACAGCAACTCAGATTAGAGACCAGGTCAATGCCACACAGAGTTCTAGCAGCAGACACATCTCTACAACAACTGTTAAAGGGATCCTGTCACCTCCAGAATGCCTCCTAAGCTACCAAAACATGTCCATGCAGCATCCTATCACTAACCAACAGTTCTTTTGTCTGGTATAAAGCTGATACCTATGAATAGGCAGTTAAAATTTAGATACTGGCATTAGAAAGCAGTAAGTAATAGAAACGAGTGGCCATTATTCTTTAGAATGAAGGCAGCAGGTTGAGACTTTGAAGTCTCCAAGGCAGTTGCAAACTTTCAGTGCTCAGTACTGACTCAATGAGGACGCTAGAAAGGAAGACCAAGAGTCTTGCATGCGAGAAGTTATCAAGTTACAGCTCAGAATTGCAAGTAAAGCAGCTGCAGATTAGAGAGTAATGCAAGAGTCAGCAAGCAATCTTACAAAACGTTAGGGTACTTTACAGGAGCTATTTAGGGGTACAGTAACTTACTGGTTAGTGAAATTGGAGAATTAGTCCATTGTAGAACGATAGCCTTGCATGATTACTTGTTATGTGCCACCTAGAATGGTGTTCTGTGGTAAAGGTCCCTTAAGAGGAGACTTTGTGCAGCAGGCCTTTATGGTAAAATAGCTGCTAGGAAACCACTGCTAAGGACAGAACAAGCAGAAGAGACTTGTTTGGGCTAAAGAACACAAGGAATGGACATTAGACCAGTGGAAATCTGTGCTTTGGTCTGATGAGTCCAAATTTGAGATCTTTGGTTCCAACCACTGTGTCTTTGTGCGACGCAGAAAAGGTGAACGGATGGAAACTCTACGTGCCTGGTTCCCACTCTGAAGCATGGAGAGGAGGCTGTGATGGGTGTGGGGTGCTTTGCTGCTTGAAGCTCATCAAGAGAATCCAAGAGTGTGCAAAGCAGTAATTAAGCAAAAGGTGGACTACTTTGAAGAACTAGAATATAAGACATATTTTCAGTTGTTTCACACTTTTTTGTTAAGTATATAATTCCACATGTGTTAATTAATAGTTTTGATGCCTTCAGTGTGAATCTACAATTTTCATAGTCATAAAAAACAGAAGAATCTTTGAAGAGAAGTTGTGTCCACACTTTTGGTTTGTACTGTATATATGTGTATGTATATGTGTGTGTACATGCATGTCTGTGTGGTGTGTGTGTATATGTGGTGTATGTGTATATATGGTGTGTGTGAATATGTCCCTTAATTGAATTGCGGCAGCACTGCCTGCACCCACCTATGTGCAGCCAAAGCCTCTAGAAAAGACCGCAGCTTGAGGCCTATGATGAATGAGATCGGGTCCGGCAGCCCTCTGCAGCCACCAGAGGTGCAAGCCGCGTTTTTCCTAGAGCTGTGGCACACGGAGGTGGGTGCAGGCAGCGCTGTATGCATTGGCGGCAGCGGGTGCAGGGCACCGGTGGGGAGTCCCGTGGCGCAGTGGCGGCGGCTCCGGTGGTGGTCCCTGTAGCAGTGGAGGAGTGCCCGCTGGTAGTACTGCGCAAGGGGCTGGTACCACCAGCGATACCATATTGGAACATCAATTATGTGGGTGTTCCATGTGGCTAGTACATCCAGTCAGCGCAGTGAAATTATGGGATTCCCGGACATCCGGATGGAAGTGGATGATAGACAATTAAGGAAAGTATAATTAGATGTAGTATAATATAATTTGTGAAACATAAAGAATGGGATCCCCCTATTCTCTTAAAGGAAATGTGTCAGCAGGTTTTTGTTATGTAACCAAAATACAGCATGCTGCAGCTGTTAGAAAAACAGAAGTCAACTGTGCCCATACTTATCAGCTGTGTGCTATTGTTTACGTAAATTAAAAGCTTTATTACCCAGTGAGTACCATTACAGGAGTGCAGGGCAGTCTGACACACACACTGCTGTGATTGACACCTCACTGTTGGCGGGATAGTCCATCTCAGCCTTCTCTATATTATAACAAAAATAGTTTGTATTTGGTAATCTAAATTAAACATTGAAAATTTCAGAAACTCTTTGCAATCATGCTGCATCAATTAAGTAGAAAAACCTGCTGAAGACCCTTTACCAGTGCCGTTTGCAGTTACTCAGGATTGTGAATGATCGAAGTCTAAAAAACATACACTGGCCCACTGATTTGGTAATCCTGAGGACTATCTATTCACTTGACTCCTAAGTGGTTTATCCAATCACAGAAAGTGATGGCAGATTTCTAGAACATACTATGACTTTTTATTGGTAGTCACATGATCACTGCTCCTTCAATTTCAGGATAAATTGGGATTCTGGAAGTTGGAAAGTTAGAACCTGGAAAATGTTGTCTTCCCTAGCAATATTCTATCCAGGGGTGGACATATCATTGGTACAGCCCGTGCAAGTGGAATTGTGCAATATGATGAGCTTTTGGACTTCACATGACCATATATGTTCTTGCACAAGGGCCCTTTTTGTCTGTGTTCGCCAGTGATTCCATCACTTTCTGTGAAAGGCATAACCTTTTGATCTAGGTGACTAAGGCCCCCTTCACATCACGTTTTTTGGGGATCCATGGCTGTCGTTGTAAAACAGATTCGATTTGGCCTCCCTGTATCCCATGGGCACAGATGGGCATGGGATTGGTCCTTAATGGCATCCGTGTGTGTCAGTTTTATCAGGGATCCGATTGTGTCCGATTTTTTCCAGTTACCCAGAATTGCAGACTGCTCCGATTTCAAGCTGCCTTCAAAAAATCGGACAGAATCAGATCCAATGCTATCCGATTCAAATAACATGGGGTCCGGTTTCAGTGTACTGAGCATGCTCAGTACACTAAAACTGCTCTGTTCATGTAATTTCACTTTAGCAGTGTATCTACATACAATTAAAGAAAGCAATGTGTTAAAAAAAATTTTTAAAAATGCACACCCGCGAAATCGCCCACAAAAACCGATCGGCGGGCGGGTGATTTAAACCGCTCAGCTGATGCTGTCATGTGACAAATCAGCTGATTGGTTGCTGCCGCTCAGCTGATTGCAGCCATCGGACGTCCACGCCTCGCTTCACGGGACACTCGGTGGAGAGGTGAGCATTTTTTTTATTTTTAACACATTGCTTTCTTTTGCTTTCGCAATATATGTTGATACATTGCGAAAGCGAAAATAACAGCCCCGACACCATTTGCCTGTGCTTTGCAGGCTCAGCTCCTCCCAGCTCTTTCTGTGTTTAGATCCCTCAAAATCCTGGATCTGGACAAAGAAATGGCATCCGGAGTTACAAATCCAGTCCTGTCCATTCCTGTCTGTGTGGTCCTGCAAGAAACATGATCCCCACGGACAGGACAAAAACATGATGTGAAGGGGGCCTGAAAACAAAACTGGAATTGTTCTGTTGAAACTTATTTGCAAATCTTATCATACTTGATTAGATTGATGAAAGAATGCATGTAATATTTTATATGACATGTAGAAGCCATATGTAGTCTGTTCCTTATTCCATTTATTTCTCTGTCCATGTAAGACTGACCACCATACATTTCTTAAGTTGAATTCAATATTCACTCATGTAACTAAATATCCCTGAGGAAGATGCAGGAAGCTATTTCTCTGGCGCGTCTTTAAAGGGCTGATCGGACAGTGAAGTGGATTCCTTTTCCCAGCAGTGGCTAAATTTATCTCAATTGTTTGCTTTTTTCACAGAGTATGAAAACTGGACTTAGGCCATGTCTGATAACAATACAGTATCTTAACAGAGGATGCCAGTAATACGCACAGGGTCATCTGCATTGTCATAGGATCATTCCCTTCAAAGTATACAAACAATTGCATAACATCAGAGCATTTTTTCCATGTAAACAAGAGGAACGTGACTCCTGCTCAACATGACGCATACATTTATAGCTATACCAAATGAACTTCATGAGAACGGAACTCAGAAGGTTTCACTTTGTCAGCACAAGTTACACAGCCATTCTCTAGGAGTGGTTTTATAATTCTTGATGATTGTTGATTGACTGTAACATTGTATATACCGTATATACTCGCGTATAAGCCGAGTTTTTCAGCCCAAAAATTGGGAAGAAAAGTCCCCCCCTCGGCTTATACGCGAGTCAATACGGCCCCCTAAAAAGTTTGGCGCCCCACCTCACTTTCTGGGCCCCCCCGCATGCAGCGCTGCGCATATACATTACCTGTCTAGCAGCTGTCACCCTCCGATGGCGGATCGCGGCTCCCGGCTCCGGGCTCCATCTTCCTCGCTGTCTTCCTGCTTGTCAGGTGACCGGCCGGCATCGCGATGACGTCATCGTGATGAGCCCCGGTCACAAAGCAGGAAGACAGCGAGGACGATGGAGCCGGAGCCGGGAGCCGCGATCCGCCATCGGAGGGTGACAGCTGCTAGACAGGTAATGTATATGCGCAGCGCTGCATGCGGGGGGGCCCAGAAAGTGAGGTGGGGGCGCCAAATTATGAGGGGGGCCCTGCTGGGGCCCTGTATACTACCACTGGGGCTATATACTACCACTGGGGCTGTATACTACCACTGGGGCTGTATACTACTACTGGGGCTGTATGTATACTACCACTGGGGCTGTATACTACCACTGGGGCTGAATATACCACTGGGGCTGCTGTATATACCACTGGGGCTGTAATACTACTACTGGGGCTGTATGTATACTACCACTGGGGCTATATACTACCACTGGGGCTGTATTACTACCACTGGGGCTGAATATAACCACTGGGCTGCTGTATACTACCACTGGGGCTGTATACTACCACTGGGGCTGTATACTACTACTGGGGCTGCTGTATACTACCACTGGGGCTGTATACTACCACTGGGGCTGTATATACCACTGGGGCTGCTGTATACTACCACTGGGGCTGAATATACCACTGGGGCTGCTGTATACTACCACTGGGGCTGTATACTACCACTGGGGCTGTATACTACTACTGGGGCTGCTGTATACTACCACTGGGGCTGTATACTACCACTGGGGCTGTATAATACTACTGGGGCTGCTGTATACTACCACTGGGGCTGAATATACCACTGGGGCTGCTGTATACTACCACTGGGGCTGTATACTACCACTGGGGCTGTATATACTACTGGGGCTGCGTGTATACTACCACTGGGGCTGCTGTATACTACCACTGGGGCTGAATATACCACTGGGCTGCTGTATACTACCACTGGGGCTGTATACTACCACTGGGGCTGTATATACTATCTGGGGCTGCGTGTATACTACCACTGGGCTGTATATACTACTGGGGCTGCGTGTATACTACCACTGGGCTGCTGCTGTATATACCACTGGGGCTGCTGCTGTAACACTGCTGGGGCCTGTATATACCACTGGGGAGGCTGCTGTATACCACACTGCTGGGGGCTGTATACCTGTGCTGGGGTCCACCTCGGCTTATACACGAGTCAATAAATTTTTCCAGGTTTTGGGGGCAAAAGTAGGGGGTCGGCTTATACACGGGTCGGCTTATACACAGTATATACGGTAAGTAGATCTATTCTATGAATCAATGCTTGAGTAAGATTTGGATTCTATACATGGGGTGAAAGCCCATATTGCAACATAGAAAGTCTAATGGCAACAGAAAGAATCTGTACATTTCCTTAAAATAAAATGAGAAATGGTCTTCATCATTTGCGTATTACTTGGGTTAGGGCCACTTTACACACACCAACTTCTGTGACCAACCTCTGAACAGATCTCTGGTTGCAGTGAAATAATGGACACATTGTTCCATTTTGTGGCTGTGTATAAATGGAACAATGTGTCCATGATTTCACTGCAACCAGAGATCTGTTCAGAAGTTGGTCACAGAAGTTGGTGTGTGTAAAGCGGCCCTAAGCTTTTACTAAAGACACAAGATAGCTAATGTCTCATTGACCAATTTAAGTAATGACAATCTCAATAGCAAATGTACAAAATAAATCAGGCTAGCAAAGTTATCTACAGAGAAACAAATTGCCAGTGACATTAAAAAAAAGCCTCAGAAATGTTATAAATATTTTATTGTCAAAATGAAAAAAATCTGTTTGCATTGGTAGCTTAACCTGTCTGTGACATTGACTAGTCATGTGTTAACCACCGATGATGTATCCAGTATATCATGGCCATTTTGCGGGCACAGAGGCTGTGCCACGCGATTGCCTCCAGGTGTCCAGCTGTTACACTCACTTCTTGACTCTGTCTCACAAAAAGCGTACTGGATAGAGAATCTAAAAACGTTCTGTGCAGCAGGCAGGGTGTGAGTGGGTGCAGGGTTCAGAGGGGTGAGCGGGATTATGGTAGAAAGACAGTGAAAATTCATTATCTTAATAAGCCCGGGCTTAGAGCACACCAGGGGACAATAAAACTAACATACCCTGAAAGGGCTGCACAAGCCTGTTTCAGGATACTACCGTATTAGTGTCAGTGCACAGCTAGGGCTTATTTTTGGTGTAGGGTCTATGTTTGGGAGAAACATGGTATATATTCCATTACATTAATTAAGATAAGGTGTGCTAATATGCTCAATGATGTCATTGGCTCCAGCATTACTATCAATACATCTATGCCTGCTTTCTCCACCACTATATTGCAATTACCCAATTGTATTCCATAGGGATATGATTTTTATCACAAATATTTATGCAATACCATACTCACAGAGCCTTAATGAAGAGAAATGTAACACTATAGTTTATTGTTACCTAAAAGGAAATGTTTGTGTGTGCGAGCGTCTGTGTGTGTATAGTCATGTGTGAATTCCCGCTTAGCTTTCACATTTCAGGAATTCAGTATAATTAATTTCTATGCCGGTCTGTGCAGTTTATTTTTTGTTCCCCTTTGTTTATGTTATGTTGAGTATGTCTGCACTGAAAGAGTATACCCTTTAGCTTCATTACCTCTCTGTAGTAATTAATCAAAGTTTACTATTTTACACTAAAGGAAAATTACTACCAGTTCTTGCAATGAAAATAATCATTAGACTTAATCTAGAGTCACTTTATGCCACTGAAAAACAGGAGCTGAGTTGATAAAGCTGCTTCAATTGGGTGTAGTCCGCTCCGCTACATTTTCCAGTACTCAGTGAGTAATTAGTACAACAGAGTTTCCTTCCTTGCGGTAGGTTAAATACTACACTCACCATGAATCCAACATTGCTTGTTGTTGTGACCTCGAAGAATATTTTTAAGGCAAGCATTTCCCATAATACCCATACTTATGAATAATAATACATTCAGATTGCATATTGAATGATTAATGTTTCAGCGTCATGTGTGAATGTTCCCTCTACCTTACATAGTGTAAAAGACTAATTTATACATTGTGTATACGTTTTCAGCACAAAATTGCACCATAAATCTAAATTATCATGTTGTCGACATGTTAGTGCTTGTGTAACTAGTGCTTAATTGGGTAAACAGCAATTAACAACATTTGTGAAATTTATTTTTTCTGTAAAACGAATTATTTACTAAAATGTTCAGAAAATGGATTATAAGAAGCCTACAGGGAAAAATATAGCAAATCTGATCCATAAGAAAAGTGGTATTGTTAGGGTGCATGTACACGATCCGGAAGAGCAACAGGAAATGCAGGGAAAAGCCGCACTGCCCCGAATGCAGATCGTGGGCACAGAGCGGCTGCGGTCTCCCTGCGCTTACCAGATCCGGAGGCACTGAGTCCAACACGCAGTGCCTCTGGATCGTGTGCACATACCCTAACTCATGCGAACCAATAAGATTTCAATTTTTATTTTTCAGAGAAAGAAGAGCTTTTAGAAAATGAAAGTATTAATCTAAATGGTTGCCCAGAGTAACAACTCCACTTTTTCTTTGCATCAGTTATGACACTTATTTTCTGCTCTGTTGCAAAGGCAATGTTAGGGGCAATACTGAAAATCCCATCAAAGACAACATCTACAAGAAGTCTACATGTTCTCTCTGTGTTTGTGTGGGTTTCTTCCAGGTTCTCCAATTTCCTCCCAGAATCCAAAAACATACTAATGGGGAACTTAGATTATGAGCCCCAATGGGGACAGTGTTGGTGACATATGTAAAGCGCTGTTAAATTAATAGTGCATATACATATATATATATATACATATATATATACTAGATGGTGGCCCGATTCTGATGCATCGGTATTCTAGAGTATGTATGTAGTTTATTTATGAAGATTTAGGAATAATGCAAAGCGAAGCTGGGTTTAAATCCTGCACTGATTGCTGGCAACCGGCCGGGCGCAAACAATCAGTGAAGCGTGGTTGAAATCCCGCACCAATTTGCGGGCGGACTATCCCTGTTGCTGATTGGTCGTAGGCGGATGGCTTGACCAATCAGCAATAGACGATTTGTGTTACAGACAAACAGACAGAAGTAGACAATTATATAGTAGATACCTACAGCAGTACTGATTTGCCAGTGTGCAGCCGTACCGGAGTCCAGGAGGGGACAGAGGGCGGGTGCGGTGAGGAGGGGTCGGGGACAGTGGCCGGGTTTGGGCAGGGGGGGGCTGGGTAAGAGCGGCCGGGTGCGGGCAAGAGGGGGCCAGGGGACAGCAGCCAGGTGGGGGCAGGAGGGAACCGGGGAACAGCAGCTGGGTGTGGGCAGGAGGGGGCCCCTCCTGCCCGCACCCGGCCGCTGTTCCCTGGCCCCCTCCTGCCCGCAGCAGAATGCTTAGCAGAGTATATGGGGGCTCAGTAGTTAGCAGAGTACATGGCAGCTCAGTGGTTAGCAGAGTATACAGGGGCTCAGTGGTTAGCAGAGTATACGGGGGCTTAGTAGTTAGCACTGTATAGGGAGCCTCAGTGGTTAGCACTCTATGGTGGCTCAGTGGTTGGCACTGTATATGGTGGCTCAATAATTAGAACAGTAACGTGGCTCAGTGGTTAGCACTATATACGGTGACTCAGTGGTTAGCACTGTATACTGTGACTCAGTGATTAGCACTCTATGGTGGCTCAGTGGTTGGCACTGTATATGGTGGCTCAGTGATTAGCACAGTATGGTGGCTCAGTGGTTAGCACAGTATGGTGGCTCAGTGGTTAGCACTGTATATGGTGGCTCAGTGGTTAGCACTGTATATGGTGGCTCTGTGGTTAGCACAGTATGGTGGCTCAGTGGCTAGCACTGAACAGTGGCTCTGTGGTTAGCACAGTATGGTGGCTCAGGGGTTAGCACCGTACGGTGGCTCAGTGGTTAGCACTGTACGGTGGCTCAGTGGTTAGCACTGTATGGTAGATCAGTGGTTAGCACTCTATGGTGGGTCAATGGTTAGCACTGCACAGTGGCTAGCACAGTATGGTGGCTCAGTGGTTAGCATTGTACGGTGGCTCAGTGGTTAGCACTGTATGGTGGCTCAGTGGTTAGCAGTGTGCGGTAGCTCAGTGTTTAGGAAAGTATGGTGGCTCAGTGGTTAGCACAGTATATGGTCGCTCAGTGCTTAGCACTGTATGTTGGCTCAGTGTTAAGCACAGTATGGTAGCTCAGGGGTTAGCACTATATGGAGGCAGAGTGGTTAACTCTGTATGGAGGCTCAGTGGTTAGCACAGTATGGTGTGTCAGTAGTTAGCACTGTATAAGGTGGATCAGTGGTTAGCACTGTACACGGTGACTCAGTGATTAGCACTCTATGGTGGATGAGTGGTTAGCACTGTATATGGTGGCTCAGTGGTTAGCACAGTATATGCTGGCTCAGTAGTTAGCACTGTACGGTGGCTCAGTGGTTAGCACTGTATATGGTGGCTCAGTGGTCAGCACTGTATATGGTGGCTCAGTGGTTAGCACAGTATGGTGGCTCAGTGGTTAGCACTGTACGGTGGCTTAGTGGTTAGCACAGTATGGTGGCTCAGTGGTTTGCAAAGTACAGTGGTTCAGTGATTAGCACAGTACGGTGGCTCAGTGGTTAGCACAGTACAGTGGCTCAGTGGTTAGCACAGTACGGCCACCAATGAGCACCCTGGTGCTGGCGCGCGATTTCTGTGGCAGACAGAGAACATTAAGTAATTATATAGTAGATATATATATAAAAAAAATTTTTTATTTATATGTATACTTTTATATTGGGCAGGTCAACAGCTGTACTGGAGCTGTCCTGATATAGGGCTGAGGTCTGCAAAGTCTGCATAAAATGTTTTATATCCAATAATAAAAAAGGAAGTTACTGTGGCTCACTGAGGTTGTAGCCAACACTATAATAAGTGTCAAGGCTACCATACACATTAGATGAATTACTGCCAAACCTGCCAATTTGGTGGCGACTGACTGACCATTTTATTAGGCAGCAGTTCTCCTGGAACTTCACCAGTAGAAAATGTTGGGATAAATAATAATAATAATAATAATAATAATACTTTATTTGTATAGCACCAACATATTCCGCAGCGCTTTACAGTACAATGGTACATATAAGAAAAATATACGGTACAGAATGGTAATACAGAACAGTAGTTACATACAATAAACATAAAATCAACTTAGGAAATACAATAAATAGACAAAAAATGAAGGTGACCCTGCTCGAAGGAGCTTACAATCTAAGACTGGATGGGAACACAAAGTACAGGGGCTTATAACAATGAATATCTTACGTCTAAGTGACTACTGTCAGGGAGAAGGATAGGCCGCCCTGAAGAAGTGTGTTTTTAGGGAGCGTCTGAAGCTATGCAGGTTGTGGATGGTCCTAATTTCTTGGGATAGAGCATTCCAGAGGTTTGGTGCAGCTCGAGAGAAGTCTTGGAGTCGGGAATGGGAGGTTAGGATTAATGCCGATGCTTTCAACAGAAAATCCTTTTGTGTTCCGTGAAGATAGGATGCTGCAATGGGTATCTAGAAGCAGAATTTCTCCTCACTCATCATTAACACCATATCAATGCTCAGTTGTGCTGAGAATTCCTGTGCAAGAGAAAGTATGAGGGGTAGCTTTCTTTCAAATGAACATTTGGATCATAATTATCCCATAAGGATAGCCAATTTATGGGGAATCTGTCACTATGAAAATGCAGTTCAATCTGCAGGCACCATGTTATACAGCAGTGGGAACAGAGTAGGATGGTATATAGTATTGTGAGAATAGATAACTTGTACTTTCATCATTTCAACCTCTGCTCTTCATTGACTTTTTGGTCCGGTGGGTGATCCTATCAGGGACTGACAGCTGACTTTGTGTACTTGTTTATACAGATGTAGCTGTCAATCACTGATAAAACCAACCACTGGATTAAAAATCCCAGAAAGAGCAAATGATAATAACACAGGTTACAATGTATCTTTTCTCACAAAACTATATAGCAATCTACTCAGTTCCCCCTGCTCTATACTATGGTGCCTGCCGATTGGGGGTGCCACCATTTCTATTGTGACAGGTTGCCATTAAGGAACCAGCTCATGTTGTCTTCAACCTATTCCCTAATGGGTGTGGTGGACCTTGGACCCTTTTTTGACATGTTCCACAATAGCAGAGCAGATATTGAGAGTGTATTTTAATAATAAACATCTGAAGAGACCTCATTGTAATATTGATGATACCAATAACTACAGTCTAACATAAGCACTGGATAGAAGTTATCCTTCGCTCACAGTTTGATTTATGCCTTCATTAGAGGCATGTTTTGAGTGTATTCCCTGACATATATCTCTGAAGGAAGATTCTGTCATAGGCCTTCGAACAGTCATACAGTGATATATGATGTCCAGGGACTTGTGTTGTGATAATATGTTATTTTCTTTTCTCGCTCTATCTCTCACCAAAGAATAAAATATATTTTAATGTGTGTTGAGTGTATATCTTAAAGGGTTTGTCCAGTCTAAATCCACAAGTCTGCATTTACTCCATGTGACTGTACACTTGTGAATCTTCACATTGCATGCACTGTGTACAGTAAGGATTCTCCCATATCAAAGCTGGGCATGGTGGTCATGTGGCTGTGAGTATACACTATGCGAACTCCTGGCCAGAATCCAACAAGGCGATATTTCCGTGTTGTGGCGTGTGACAGGGCGATAGTGATGGAAAAAGCATTGCCTATGATTTCCCGTTGGTGTGCCTCAGCGTGCTGTAGTCCGCGCCCCATCTGAGATGATTGGTATGGGCTACTGTGTTCCCATTCGCTGTCAGTTGACACCGCGCCATATTTGAAGAGCTGTTTGTTCAGCGCCACACTCATCTTCAGCTACACAACCGTCCGCAAACTCAGTGCAAACTCCGATAGACAATGGCGTCATGTATTAGCCAGCCTCCCAGAGCAGGCTGACCAATCGTAATGCTGTTGTGTTGTCCAATGAGCGTGTATGGAGCGCGGTGTAAACCACTGTGGCACGCCTATCTCCTCACTGCGCTGAACATGTACGCCCACATTGCCTTTGAGATTGCGGCGTGTGAAGCGGCAATGGAATTAGGCAAGATTGGTTCCGCTATAGGGGTGGCGATTTCTGGAGCGACACATCACCTTAGCTTCAGAGTGAAATTGCGGCGTGTGTTGCCGCCATCGTCGATCTGAGATGACCATGAAAAACGTGAGCGCGCACGTTAGATTGCCACATATCACCAGCCGAGATTGCGGCGTGTGACGGTACCATTAAGGACATACTTTTGCAAGACACTCACTGTAAAATTAGGTTTATAAGCGAAATTTGTAAACTTTCTGCTGTTTGCAATAAACCAATCAAGTAACAATCACTTAACTATATCAACACAACAATATGGCATTTTTTTCTCTAACCTTTAAAGGGATAACTCATGCGGAAAAATGCTATTAATCTGCTGATATGGGGGTAATCTGCAGGTTAATAGCATTCTGCACCTTTGTTGGTGCCTGCACATTAAACCTCACTGCTGGGAGGAAAAGAACTTTAATCCTCCTGGCAGAGTTCCAGTTTAAGTCATGTGGGCGGTGCCCGTGTGGGTTCAGTCACTGTTCCTCGCACTGACTGGCAGTTGCTCTGCATTACATACAGTAAAGAAATTGAAACTTGCACATTGCACCTTATAACATCACATTTTTTAAAGTCCACCAAGGCTTGACTTTATAAGTTATAGACATTTTTGGCATGACTTGTACCCCATAAAAAAATAAAGAAAAAGTCTGCACCATGCAACCCTAAGAATATTAATGAACTGAGATCCATTGCCCATGAGAAAGGGGCTAAAATTCCACAGAAACTATAATACAAGCTGATGGCTGGCTATGAATTATGTTTCTCAAAGGTATAACATTAGCATGAAGGAGTTGAATCATTCTGGAACTGCATTGAGTGAGATTTTGTGTTTAACTGGGAAAAACCACTTATTACATTTGTTGTGTTGAGGTTCTTAAATTGTTCTTGTTTGGTTTATTGCAAACAATAGAACATTTTTGTATTTTCCTATTAAGTCTAATTTACAATAGGAATAATAATAATTTTAATTGCAATTGTTGATTCATTTGGTGCACATGAAAGAAGCTTTGCCGGTGCATGCAATAGACACTTTCAAAATTGTCATACACATGAAATTATTTTAGACTGTAAGCTCCTCTGAGTCAGAAGTTAATTCAAATATTACCTATTTATCAATGAATAATATGTCACAGCTATACAAATAAAAGATAATACTGTATTACGACTGATTACAGCTTCTAATGGTGATAGGAGTATTGTAGATATGGATACAAAAAATACACCTAGTATTCCTGGAGATTCTTGCTGTTTTATTGAGAAGCTTATCGTGTTTGCTGTACTTATCAAGTTGCTGGAGCTTCCTCTTCTGCCCTTCCATCACACCATAATACTACTTCCTGATTTTTTATATCAAATATTTCATATTTTTGTATAACAAAGTACTTTTTAATGCAAATATATGGTCGCTAAATTCCTGTTTGTCATAGAGGTCAGAGTCCTCGATGCAGTTCGGCTTACAAACGTTCAACTGGCTAATCTGTCTCATTTTCTTGCAAGTTAAAATTATTGGAAAATTTCATATAGAAACTCTAAGGGTGCCGTCACACCTGGCGACAGCACCGGAGATGTTGGCGGAGACTGGCGGGAGCGCGCACGTTTTTAGCGCCCCGCCAGCATCGCCATCCCCCATCTACATGGCGCGACACCTCCGGCGACGCGCCGTCGATCTGACAGGTGGCATCGCCGCCGGAGTGTCTGAAAACCCCAGCGGTGATGCAGTACAATGGGAGCCTATGGCTCCCATCACCTGTCAGGTCGCCGCAGGACGTTTACATGGGGCGTTGTGGACACATCTCCCCAGATCGGCCGCCTGGTTTCACATCACTGATGTGAAACCAGGCGACCACTCAGAGGCGCCGACATCGCCCCTTTACATTAGGCGACGCAGGGTCGATATCGGTGCCGATAGGCCACACCCCTACATCGCCTAATACATCGGCGGTGCTGTCACCAGGTGTGACGGCACCCTAAAAAAGCACAAAATGCAATTTACCAGAATGTTCACATAGAAAAATATTACACATAAAAACTGATGACACTCGAAAAACTAGTGACTGATATACAAGAAATAAAAACAATATTAAAAACAATATGTGCCATGAAAAACCAAGGAGCAGAAAAGAACATTCCTGTCTTTGTTTTGGCCATTGTTAAGATATCATACAAGCTCCACTGGTGATAGGTCACACCTATATTAAACTATATGAACGTATTTAAAGACTAATATTTCTGAGCACTTGCAGTTTTTTTTCATTCTCACATATTTTTCTCATTCCTAGCTGAAATCTCCATAAAGTAAGAAAAAATTACACCAAGAAGGAAATGTTAATTGTTCACAGCTGTTACGGAGGAAGAATATTATGTACAAATGATCCAGACATCATAAAGATTTCACATTTGTTAACATATAATGAGTCCCAGTAAAGGATTTTAACTTACAGGTTTCATAGAAAGTAAAAAATGTATTGATAAAAAAGCTATACATTTTTTGGTATAGCTGTAAACATTTGCATTCCACCAATTCATACATGAGATGACATATTAAAACCAAAATAAAGTCATAATAATTTAAATTGTCAAAGGTTAAGAATATATGAATAGTTAAAGGGGGTTGACCACTATTTAGACCTAATTGGACAACCCTTTCTTATTACACCGATGTAATACAATAACACCTATTCTCATCTCCAGTGCCAGTACCATTCTAGTGTTGTAAAATAAGGTAAACTGCTGCACATTGAACACTGAGCAAAAACTGAATCTAGCATACTGGCTATAGCAATGAATGGCAAGTCAAATAGGTAAAACTAATCCAAATGTGTATGGGGCAAAAAGCATAGCAAAAACTGCTCAAGAGTACAGAAAATTAGAGAAACTTGGCTAATCCATTGGCCAATTCATGAGAGCCCAATAACCAATGCCAAGGTGTTCTCTTTATATTGGGTCCCTAACCTTATGCCTCTGAAATTTGAAATTGCATGTATGGGTGTATTTATGCCTCTGAGTGCAAAACAATATTTCAAATATAATTTTTTGTGTTAGAAACATGCCAAATATGCTAATAAAGTCACTGTCATAAAAATATAAAAATATAAAAGTTATAATCGCCAATACTTTTACTTTGGCTGCTGCAGTCTCCCCTTTAATAAAACTATTTTCATAAAAATTATAAAAATATAAAAGTTGGGGTTTTTAAACTGTGCTGCCAATCATTCCAATAATATTCAAATTCAGAGTTGGCATGAAGGTGATTTTTATTCTACGACTTTCAAGGTTCACAGACCTCTTCATCAGGAAACCACCGATGTAAATCTAGCACAATTTGAGCAGAAGATTAAGGCTACTTTCACATCAGCATTTTTAGCAATTCTGGCAGATCGGGCAAACTTGAACTTTTGAACTTCAGGTTTGCCTGATCTGCCAGTTTTCAAATCTGGCGGAATCCCACCTTTTCTTGAACAAAAAAAAAACTAAACCAGCACACCTGTGGCAGGATCGTGGCAAGTCTGCTATCTGCCTAATGCATTTCCTATAGGACTTGTGGACATGTGCGGCACTTTCATTATTCTCGCGATCCGGATAATCTGGCACTTGCGGCAACAGACAAAAACTGCTGCTAGCTGCAGTTTTAGGCTACGTTCACATACTGCGCATTCTTGAGCGCTTTTTTGCGTGCACTTTTAAAAAATGTGCAATGTGCCTTGTGTCTGCAGGCAAAGTGAATGGAAAATTCACTTTGCCGTTCAAACACTGTGTAAAAATACGGGGAAAAGCGCCTGCATAAAAATAATTGACGTGTCAATTCTTAATGCAGCAACACCAGCGCTTTTTCCCATAGGGGCGGTGCTGCTGCATCTGATGTCACAGAGGGGGAGGAAGAATCCTGCAAAATCAAAATTAAATAACGCCAAATGTATTAAAAATAATAAAAAATGTATACCCTGTCTGACGGCTTTTCGCAGTCTCTGGTGCCGAGGCAAGGCCAGGTAATGACGTCTTGGGCGCTGATTGGCTGTTCGCGGTCATGTGATACATATCACATGACCACGAGAGGCCAATCAGCGCCCAAAACGTCATTATGACATCATTCAAGGCCCTGGCGGGGCAATATGTGGCCTTGCCTCTGCACTTGAGACCGCAAAAAGGCGTCGGAAAGGGTAAGTATTCATTCTTTATTATTTTTAATACATTAGGCTTTATTTAATTTTCATTTCACAGTGTATATTAATACACTGCGAAATCAAATGGGGGCTGGCAGACATGTCACAGAGGGGAGGAGGAACCAGGATTCTTCTTCCCCTCTGTGACATCACTTCTACCCCCGGGCCGTAAAAAAGTGTTCTGAACAGCACTGTTTCTTTTTTTGCCCTTTTTCGCGCGGGTAAAAAACGCTGGTAAAAGTGCCCGTGCAAAAAAAGCGCTATCTGTGAATGTAGCCTTAAACTCTCCGCAAGTGCCACACATGTCCACAAGTCCTACAGGTAATGCATTAGGCAGAAGGCAGTGTTGCCACAATTTTGCAGGATGCATTTTTTGCAAACATACAGGAATTCTCTTGAATTTGCAAAACCGCAGAAGTGAAAGTACCAAAAAACTTGCTGTGTTTTGGCCAGGACTGTGGAATCTGTGAGCCAAACCTCCAACTGCAACTCCTCAATTTCCCTGAATCCCACTCTGACTCCCTCATTCATGCATCCATGGCATATATTTAAGTGACAAATTTACTGTAGTAAATTGGTAACATCAGATTTTCTATCACCATTATGATTCAATAGTCAAGCTATTTAGGTAACACATAAAATATATTTATAGAACTTTAATAAATTGTAAATATGCAATACACTATGCAGTTCCAAATTTATTATATATTTCTGGAGTCGGAGTCGGTTGGTTTTATAATGACTCTGACTCCACCAAATAGACACTGACTCCAACTATGACTTTATCGGCTAGGACACACTTTCCTAGTTACATCCGAGTTTGACTGAGGAGACTCTGTAAAGGTACCGTCACACAGGGACATATCGCCGGCGATATTGCCGGGGATCGCGGGAGCGCGCATCCCTGACAACATCGCCGGTGAGATGTCACACTGAGCAACTTACCGGCGATGTCGCCGGCTAGTTGCCGCGGCTATCGCTCGCTGGGTTGCCCAGCAACCCAGCAAGCGATCACCTCGCAATGTTAGATATAGGCGGAATCGCCCACAACATTGCGGGTTGCCGCGTTACACAGGGCGATCAGGCAGGATCGCCTGAGCTACATCGCCAGGTTTCCCAACATTGTTGGGAAACCTGGCGATGTGACTCAGGCGATTCATCGCCTGATTATCGCCCTGTCACACAAGGCAACTCGCCGGCGATGTCGCCGCAACCTGGCCACGCCCCTCAGTTGCCGGCAACATCGCCGGCGATATGTCCCTGTGTGACGGTACCTTAAGGGCTGGAGCAGTGACCCTGAACGGCCTCTCACTCTCTGGACGGGGAATGCAATGATGCACAGAAACACAAGCAGCTGAAAGCCCAGTCCAGATAGGGAGAAGCTGGTCAGGGTCACTGCTCCAGCCCTTTCAGAGTCTCCTCAGTCAAACTCTGATGAGTGTGTCTGAGCCCTATGACTCTGACTCCATGGCCCTGGTTTTGATACTGACTTGTCAGCTAAATAGCTAGACAATAAAACAGAACAGGGCACACATGGAAAACCCAGAACCTCTCAGTATCAGGCGCCTGTCACACATCCGTGCCTCTGCAGTTCATGCCGACACATGCCGGAGGCATGGAGATACGGAGGCACATCATATTCTATGACCCCCTTCAGACATCCGTGATACAGCATGGACCTTGCCTCCATGTGGAGCATACACATGTCCATGTGCTCCACACGGAGACATGTCCATTTTTGGCTGGCAGCATGGACCGGTTTTGGTCCAAAACGTCCTGCACACAGATGCCCTCCATGTGACATGCATGTGTACGGAAAAGAGTCAAGAGTTTAAAGTGTAAAAACAAAAAAAATTATACTCGCCTGCCTCAAGCACTGCCTGTTCCTCTCACTTCCGTGGCCGCTCATTACTCTCATCTAATATTCACTGCTCTCAGAGCTGCAGCGGCTCTGGAAGTGAGAGGAACAAGCAGTATTGGAGGCAGATATCTATGCAAAGACAAACTGTCCATGTGCTATCAGGATATAACCCGAATAGCACACAGCGCACATATGTGTCACATGTCTGACACATGGATACACGCCCCCCTCAAAAACAGCCTTTCTCACACGTCCGTGTTTTGCACTGATGTGTGGGACAGGCCTCAGATTGGATGGCTGAGCTGTCACTGAACACATCAACAGCCCAGCATGCCCCTGCACTAGATTGCACAACTGAGCTGTCAAGCAGCATACTGACAGCTCAGCACACCTGGAATCTGTAGAGCTGCAAAATGTATTGCATCCACAACACACAGGAGGAATCATGACATGCTGATTTATAAACATATTTATTCTCCTGAAAAACCCATTGAGATGCCATGACCCACATTCAGAGCCTTATCTATCTTGTATCTATTTCTTTTTGCATTTTTCATTTTCACTACTTTCCAATCAGCTTTAATCTTTTGCCTCGTCTGACATCTCAGTTCTAAACACCATCAGCTGAGTCTCTTTGAATTGTTATGTGACATGCGCTCTGTTTAATTAGTACCTCAGATATGAAATTAATGAGATGCTTCACATCTGCTCCCTGATAATATCTTGTGTCAAGAATGCTATTACCAAGTCCTGGATCATGATCTAACAACTGAGCTATTGGTGGGTATCAGAGCTTGAAAATATTCCTTTTACCCAGTCACGGGGCTAATTGCATCTCTTTTTCTATAGTGCTGACAGTCTCAAATTAAAATTAATGAACCGCAACAAGACAAATATAATATGCATGTTGTGTTCAATGATATATTGTTCCTGTAATGAAGGAGCACGAGGGGATACATCAGTAAATGTGTGTTTATTTAGATTACGAGTGGAATTTGGTCTAAAATAGTAGTCCTAAGACTCACCTCAGATTATGTCAGGAATGGGGCATTATGATAGTAACACAAACAGAACATGCAGACAGAAACTCTTTATAGAAGTATTAAATACATCCTTATAAATGATAATCACTGCCCAATTATTTATATATTTCATATTGTACACTGGTTATTAGACTGTATCTGCTTAGACAATACCTTAAAGGGAACCTGTCACCTCAATCTACCCCTCTCTCCTATCACTAGCTGTCCCTGCACCTTCCTAGCTGTTCCCTAACCATCCCTCTCTGACCTAACGGGGCCCTATAACAATTTTGAAAAATGAATTTGAACTTGCATATGGTCTCTATCTAGGAGACTGGAAAGGTGGGCTCTGGGCTCCATGATCCTCTCCTCGCTGTGTCCTAGCATGCCCCACTTGGCATCATCCCTCCTGGTGCTTTGCCGCCTCCTTTTGGAATCTTCCGCCCTCTCTGCCAGTGTAAAGCACGGGCCGGAACGTCATATCTGGCCCGATGTATTGTGGGCCTAATCACAGGATCGGCCGGCTCCTGCCCATGCACAACGCGCTTATTGAAGCTGGGCCGATCACGTGATTAGGCTCACAATGCATCAGGCCGATCACGTGATTAGGCCCACAATGCATCGGGCCAATCACTTGATTAGGCCCACAATTCATAGGGCCGATCACATGATTAGGCCCAAAATGCAACGGGCTGGATATGACATTCCGGCCCGGGCATTACAGCGGCAGAGAGGACGGGAGATTTCAAAAAGAGGTGGCAAAGCACCTGGAGGGCTGACGCCCAGCGTGGCGTGCTAGGGCACAGCGAGGAGGGGATCATGGAGCCCGCCTCTCCAGTCTCATTGATGGAGACCATATGTAAGTTCAAACTCATTTTTCAAAATCGTTATAGGGCCCCTTTAGGTCAGAGAGGGATGGTTAGGGAACAGCTACCAAGGTGCAAGGACAGGTAGTGATAGGAGAGAGGGGTAGATTGAGGTGACAGGTTCCCTTTAATCCTGTAAAAAACAAATGATTCAAATACATTTTTTACACATTTTCAAACTTTTCAATTTTTGTAATGATCTTGTAGGTGTTTGGCTGGGTGGTATGTTTCTTTATTCTTCCAACCACATAGTAAACAGTTCCTAGTAGACATATCAAACCACTGAGCATCAATCATTGCCTCTATTGAGATTACAAATCCCTATCCATGTTACAGTACTGCGCAAAAGTTTTAAGAAGGTGAAAAAAAATGCTATGAAGTAAAAAAAGAACTTTGATTTATAATATTTATTCACCAATATAGCACTATTAATTCCACTGTGCTTTACAGACAACAACATTGTCCCCATTGGGGCTCACAATCTACATTCCTAATCAGTATTCCTATCACAACTTTGGAGTGTGGGAGGAACCCATAGGAAAACAACACAACCACAGGGAAAATATACAAACTCCCTGCAGATGTTGACCTTGGTGGGATTTGAATCCAGGACCCCTACATTTCAAGACTGTAGTGCTAACCACTGAGCCACAGTGTCACCCAGTGTGAATAACTATCAATTAACAAAATGCAGAGAAAATTAAGTAAAGTGAATTCTAAGTCAAATTAACATTTGGTGTGATGCACCACAAAGTCAATATTATAGTCAAGCGTTTGAGTAATTAAATATACCATATATGTGATAATGATCATCATCTTCATATGTCGGTTGAAGTAAAGTAGTGAACTGAAACAAAAACAGCTTACCCCCTTAATGACCAATGACGGCTATAACCGTCATGGCTTTGAACTGTCACTGCGTGTAAACACTCTCTTTGGTCAAAGAAATGCAGAAAATATCATCCTAAATTTACCACTAACATGAAGTCCAATATGTCATGAAAAACATTCTTGGAATCACTGGGATATGTTGAAGCGTTCCAGAGTTATTACATCATAAAGTGACACTGGTCAGAATTGCAAGAGGAGGTTCGGTCCTTACGGGTTTAAAACTGAATGAGGAATAGCCAAGGTTTGCTATAAAGGTAAGCTTGCCACAGCTCATGGTTACTGAAAGACAAGATGCAAGGTAGTTATAGTGTATCGGTATGAACTCTACCAAGCAAACAATTTCAAGGAAGATGGGGTGCGGATTTCAGCAAATATGGTTGAGGATTTGGCAGGATTAAAAGTGTATTCTTTGCTGAGAAATACAGGCTGATACACCATGCAATACTATCAGGGAGGTGTATGATTGACTCCAATTTATTTTCTAGTATGGCAATGACCCCCAGCATGCAGTCACTGTCAAACCAGCGGCATTAAAAGGCCAATTGGTAAACATTCACTGATTGGCAGTCATTTAAAAGCTTGTGTATAGAGGCAGACCAAGGTAAACTTTGCACACTGAATGATCTGCAGTACAGTTGGTGCTCATAAAGTTCTATGGAGAGGAGGGAGGAGCTCAAGACAGTCACAGACCTTCTGCAAGTTCTCCTGAAACAACAGTTACATTTCATATTTCCTTACACATTCAACTTGAGAAATGTAAACAGTTCATAATTATGGGACCTGAGGAATACTTTTAGTATAATTGATTGAATAACTATCTATTAGTCATGCAGATAGTGTCATCCAGATAGCACCAAGAATGCCAACAATCTTCATTCTTCAATGGAAACCTCCTATGTGATGCAGGAAACTGTCATAATTACCTGAGATTAAAAACTGAGTTAAATATGATTGGGAAGAGTAAGAAAAAGTGTTCCTAAATTTAGATTGCAATCAGTCGTGGACAGATGTTTGCTCTTAAGGTCTTTGTGCATTTTTACTTTGTTAGTTTGGCGTATAAAGAAAAGGATCATGGGTGTATCATTTAAAAAATATTCACCATTTTTTGAGAGCAGTTAATGTACTTCCACAGCAAAGTTGTAGGTTAATGCGTGCTTCAGTAACTATGATAAATGACAAGTAGTGATGAGGGAGCACTACTACCGTGCTAAGGTGTTCCGTACTGGTAAAGAGTAGTTGACTGTTCAGATGAGCGTGAATTAAGTATTTGAGTATATTGGAAGTCAATGGGGAACTCAAGCATTTTTCCAGGAACTCTTCCAGAAAAATGCTGAAGTATCCTGATGAGTTCCATTATATTTGGGTACTCGAATCGCGCCCAATTCCAAATCTGTCATCCAAGCATGGTAGTGCTCACATATCTGTAATGACAAGACAAAAGAAAGATTTATAAACCTATCATAGTCTTGAAATAAAAGTAACTCACATCTGTGTATGAGTGTCTCCTATGTGCCCAACAAGGCAAATTGTGAAGAAAAAAAGAAATTAAGCATATGGAATTTTAACCCCTTCACAAACTTCTATATACCTATATGTCCTGGAAGGGAAGGAATTACCAACCTAGGATATATAAGTATGTCCTGGCAATTTTGCAGGCACAGCAGCTGTGCCTGCGCGATTGCTGCCGGACCTCTGGCTGATATCAAAGCCGAGACCCAGCACTTACTGCCAGGAGTGGTGCCCACACCACTGCATGCAGTTTTAGGCCCCTAAATGCTGTTATCAATGGCGATTGCAGCATTTTGGTGGCTTGGAGGGGAGTGTGCTCCTCTCTCAAGCGATCGGGTACCCCATGACGTGATCACGTGGTCCAATAACTGCTATGGTAACGCAGGGTTGTTGTCATGAAGATCCCTGAGTCACACAGATATAGAAAGCATCCTACACCATGCCAGATGCATGGTGTGCTAGGCAAACTGTCAGTGCTGTGAGTGCAGCACTGACATATTATCCATTGCAATGTGAGTGCAGCACTGACATATTATCCATTGCAATGTGAGTGCATTGCGATATTGTAAGCTAAATCAGATTAGTAAAAAGTAACGTCCCACATAGGGACGAAGTGAAATTTAAAAAAAAAAGTTAATAAAATGTAAAAATATTAAAAAAACAACACAAAAATAAAGATTGAAAAAGAGGAACTAAATATTAATTACATATATTTCTGTAAAAAAAAAAAATTGTACACATATTTGGTATTCCTGCACCTGGAATGAGCCGCTCTATAAAACTGTCACCCTAGTTGACCCCTACAGTGGACACATAAAGAATAAAGTGTAAAAAAAAATATGATTTTTCATAATACTGCCAAAAGAAGTGCAATAAAACGTGATCAAAAAGTCGCACGTAAATAAAAATGGAATCAAGAATGGCGATTAAATGTAAATCTCTGAAACGTGATTCAAACAAAATTACCAATAGAACACTCACTGTAATGAGGCAGAGGGAGTCACTTTGAACTCCAATGTGACCTGTCGTTTGACGATATCCATCTTTTTCCATGTCTTTTTAGGCGTGTACAAAAATGCAGTCAACCACTGTGTTGTCCACCTTTGTAAAGAAATACACTGCTGAACACAGGCCCAACTAAGTCCAGAGTAACTCTTCTGCTTCATTAGTGAATGAATCCATTGGTGTTTTACCTGAATCACAATTTTTGGAGATGTGGCTGGAAACCCAAATATAAATGCGCAGCATAGAGCACAGGATAAATGTGAACTGATCCAAAATGTTCTGTACCAAAATCGCCACGAAATAGCATTAAAGGGAACCTGTCACTTCATGCACAGATTGCATGATGAAGTCTGCCTGTGTGAGACCTGTGGCGACCGGAAGTGACCCGATCCCAGCATCACATGACCGAGTTGCAGCGGTGACATTGCGGGCGCGAGATTTTAATCATGCCCGCGCTATGCAGGCTGTAATGACACCCATTAGGGCGTAATAGAGTGGCAAGGCAGGGGTAGCGCAGCACAGGGGATCCACCTACCCGTCACAGATGCCTTGTGGAACGCCCCTCTGTCATCGATTTTGTAAGTTTGAAAACTACTTTATTGTACTCCTATATTACTAACATAGGTCAGATAGGGATGGCTTAGATAGTACTGTAAGGCTGCAGGGACAGGTATTAACAGGTTCTGAAGGTGATTTTGGGTGACAGGTTCCCTTTAAACTTAACCCATAAGATAAAAAGTCCCCACTAGGGTCCATCATCTCTTAATCGAAATATAGCGGCCTTTCATATTAGTGGCAGCACATAGGCTCAGGAAAAGTGTGGCACCCCAGGGTTTATGTGCCACAGTAACACCACCAAGGGTTAACTCCCCACACAACCCACAACACTACACTAGCGCCTCCAGTCCAGAAGGGGGAGATAAAGCTGCTTCCATATATATTCTGGTGTGGAGAGAAAGTGGCAGTTAGTTCAGTACAGGGCAGCACTGAGGAAGAAAGACCTGGGTGTAAAAGAGCTGCGTTAGGCTCACCCCATGGTCCACTGTCCAGTTCCAGGCCGGCTAAGGTCTTAGGAAAGGAGAAGGAGCAGCGAGGAAGACCAAGTCCCCTGAGACTCACCCCAGAGAGGCGCATAGAATGGATACCGGATCCGATGCTGTGCCTGACACAAATAGCACAGTGAACACCAGATGAGTGAAGGTCCCACATCTTCACTGTACCACAGTAAAGCAATACGGCAGGGTCAGGAACACGGAACAAGACTCAAGTTGCCTAGCAAGTTGGTACCGTGAGGGGAGAAAGGGCCGATAGCTTAGCTAAAGCAGCAGCAGGGCCACACACACAACGCAGGAACAGGGAGCCAAAGGACCCGGCCAGGGTGGGAGCAACCCAGCCCCTGTAGAGACTCCATGGACAGTACTCAGCTGAATTACCATCTGTTTCAGTAAATACTTGGAAAACTACAAAACCGTGAGTCTGTGTAATCTTTGCAAACCCTGTTCTCCCTCACAAACTGTTTTCATCACCACTGCCCCGGGGACCAGGCTTTGCCCGTGGAGAGCCGTCACATCACAGGCTGCCATCCATCATCCCCAGAGGTTTTGCAGCAGCGGTGGTCACCCTGACCACATACCACGGGCGGCGTCACGACTTTATCCCCTGTATATATCCCCCTTCACTTGTGGGCTCAGGATACGGTCCGGACCAAGGACCGCTGTGATAACCCCCGTGATACCCCGGACCGGTACCGAGTACCCCGTCCCAGTGGGCTCCACAAAAGCACTATGGCTTCTCGTCCCCCAAAAAGAAAACCAGCAATACCTGCACTCCCTAATCCAAATGCTTACTCCCTTCAGAACCTAAAAATGTCTAAACCACAGTTAACATCCAAATGTTTGGCCTTGTTGCAGTGAGGAGAGCTCTCGTAATTTACAGGGAGTGTGTCTCAAGAAGCACAGGCTGGGCACAATGTACTACAATGTATTGGGCACTACAATGGCTTATTTGCAATTTTTAATTCTGCAACATTCACTGCATTTGACTCCATATGTGTTTTACTGAAATAAATCATCACTCTTCCAATAGATGAACTCCCAGAGGCTTGCAATTTCCAAAATCTGGTGACTTGAGAGGTTTTTTTTGCTGTTCTGGCACTTGGAAGCTCTGCAAATGGAGTCCACAAACTAATTTAGGAAAATCTGTGCTCCAAAAATCAAATGTTGCTCCTTCTCTCTCATACCCTAAAATGTGGCCAAACAGTACTGTACAGTCACATGTGGGGTATTGCCACATTCAGGAGAAATTGTGGAGCACAACTTAGGGCCTTTTTTTTACCAACTCCAACTTTTTTCTTTTTCTTTTAACTTTTTTTAGACATGGGGTAAATGTTATTTATTAACTATTTTGTGTGACATAATTCTCTGGTTTAAGGGCATAAAAATTCCAATTTTGCCAAATTTCTAAAAGTAAATGCAAAAAGAATCATCCTGAATTTATCACTAACATGAAGTACAATATGACACGAAAAAAAAACAATCTTGGAATCACTGGCGTCCGTGGAAGCGCTCCAGAGTTATTACATCATAAAGTCCACTTGCAGAAAATAGAACCGGATGGATAGAAGCCGCGCTGACCACAATAAGAGTAACAGAAACACACACACTCTGTTTATTCAACCTACACGTTTCATCAGGTATCGTGGTCTGTTCGCCACGAAACGTGTAGGCTGAATAAACAGAGTGTATGTGTTTCTCTGTTACTCTTATTGTGGTCAGCGCGGCTTCTATCCATCCGGTTCTATTTTCTGCAAGTGGATTCTTACTTCTCACCGGGAGCCTGCTGCGACTATACGTGCTTGTCCAAGGGAGTTGTGACCATTCACAACCAGACCAGGTCAGTCTGTATTGCGGGGGTCCGTGTGACCATCAAACCCGAAGGTATTACTCTATGTGCACTTCGTTTCCTTCTTATTTGTAGTTCCGTACATCATAAAGTGACACTGCTCAAAATTACAAAAAATGGTCATGAAGGTGAAAACTGGCAGGGGTAAAGGGGATAAGAAAAGTAACCCTTTGTTCCTGTGGGGATAAGTTGCTGTCAGAGGGGTGTACTTGTGGTGTATTTTTATGTCTCTTTGCTCATGTTAAGACCATTTCTTTAAGGAGACCTTAGGATGAAAACATTTCTACCTATGTCTAGGTCCCAAATTTGAACCCATATAAGGAGTATACTAGAAAACATCATCCTGTGTCATTCCGACACCCCCATTTACCTCTCTGATTTAGGCATAGGTGATACATTTAGCTGAAAGCTTCTAATCTAAGTAGAGTAAAATAAATCTTCTCAAGCATGAATATCCCTAATAACTGGTTTCATATGTGAGTTCCATTCTACTCCTAAGAGCATTAAAAAACAAGTGTTTTGACTGGTAAAATATGATGCAAGATCTTTTGTGGACAGCTCTCCACATTTCCTCCACATATTCCACATTTCATTGGGATGATTTAACTGCCAGGTGTACATAGGATTAGCCTAATCTTCTCCAGAAATCTTCCCTTAATAAATCTTCATTATTTGAATGAGCATGCTAATGTACAGAGCCAGGATGAATCCACAGCATGGCTACTGTATGCAGATTCTACAATAAAGTCACTGATTTTCATTAGAAGATATGTCCTGAGATTGCATTTCACTACATATGCTCAGCATTAATGTGTGCAATTACTTTGAAGCTCAGATATTGAAATATGAAGCTTTCTGTAACCTGGAATATAGATCTATAAATGTGTTCCATTTTAAGGCAGTTCCCATCTACAATACCATGCCACTGTCTGCACATGACATTTGGAAGTCGCAGGTCTTTCCTCAGCAGGGGATGGGAAATTTCATTTACACATAGAAGGAAATAGAAACAAATACAGCAAGTCCTGGAATCTGCCTGGAGCAGCGCTGCACAACATTTTTTTGTCCAAGGGCCACATTGTCATACTAATTCAATCGGAAAGGCTGCAACGAAATTTAAAGGTGTCAGCCAAAATATAGATGATACTGGGCACTAGCACTTTATCATAGGAAAAGGCACCATCACTCCCGTGACCATAAGTACAGTTGTCAACCGGTGTTGCTCACCTGAACTAGAATTAGTTCAATCAATACTTGAGGACCCGTGGAAGCAGTAATTGACCGCGAAACGGCAGGCCGTCTTCCGCAGTCCCTGCACCCCCCTCCCCTGCTACAATATTCATGATGTGAATATATGGAGATGCAATAAAAGCGTGAAGATCCTGACTCTGGTGAGTGCGGACATTTTTTCTGAATTTATTGAAATTTAAAGGTGTACTTACATTAATACACCAGAAGAACTCAGTTTTAAGTATTTGAGAAGGATTTGGAGAATTTCTGCTAAAAAAAAATCTGTGTGAGCACACTCAATTTACTCTGAGTTTTTACAGCAGAACCTTAACTAAATTATCCTTATAATCTCAAAACTAAGTATTAAGAATTCTTTAGTTTTGAAGTACATGCATGAAGCACGTTATGAATTACTACATGTAAAACCACCGTCAATACAGGAATACATCACTAAGATTAGTATAGTGATCAATTGTAGTTACAAGTTGCCCTCATATACACTTGTATCATATCAACCTGCAACTCCCTGTATGTCCATAGCAATGGTAAGGGGATCCTGGGAGTTGTTGTTATCAGCCATCATCAGACTGTGGACCATAAAAGAACTACAGTACTGATGAGATGAATGCAGGACACAAATACACATTTACAACAAGGTACTTTATAGATGACATCTGCTCTGATTGGGTCATTCCTATCTCGTTTGTCTGCAACACTTTAGTATCAATATAGTGCCATCCCAATGATGATTTTTCACTCTCACAGCTCATCTTTGTAGACTTCACTCTTCCCTGGTCTCCTGCAGCAAATACCAACATGTTGCCCTTGAAAATAAAAGTTTCACTATACTTCAAAGTAAATAAAAATACCTTCCATAGTTTCATAATGTCTCCCACACCCTGCACCAATTCATAATATATCATCCATTGACCTTGATCCACTGTTCCTCCTCCACAATCCCCCCTATGCCCAATAGGGTGTTCCAATAGGAACACTAACTCCCCCTACCTCCTATAATAGTACATATAATTTTTGGCTCCTCCAGGAGCGCTTATTATTTTCAGCTGCATCCTCTGTTCTACCTCACTGTGACCGCACCAGTGTGATGAGATCACAGCATGATGACCTGATCATACTGCTGAATGCTGGGTCAATGGATAACACATGGTCCTCTGCAGAGATGGGCAGCCCAGCTGTGTTTGGTGTTCTGGCACCCTTGGTCCTGCTCGACAAAAGAGCCATTTCTTTTGGATCCTAAATCGATCCCTATTAAATATGTGCTCATATCTATTTGTGATTGAAACCCTATTAACTTGTAAGCAGCCAGTTAATTTGATGAGTGGGTAAGGTTTGTTTTGGATGGGTGGGATTTCATCCATCAAACAGCGTAATCTTACACCCAGTTAGAGCCATTTAGAGAACTTGCTGGTATGCCACCTCCCATTGTTTCTAGCAGGCTTTTTGTCTTGCATCCTTCCCGGAGCTCAAGTATTCAATATAGGAAGATGAGAACCGAAGCCTCCAAGTTCTCCATGGGTCATACAACATCCTTTGGCAGGTTGCAGTCAGTCCACAGACTTTATGCTGTGCATCCCTAACCTACAGGCATGAAAGATCTTGACAGATGTGCAGACCAAATATGCATAATTTAATGATGGAATTTTCAGGGACTGTTGGGTGCAGGCATTGGCATAACTGTGAAGTTATTCATACCAGATGACATACCAGTTCAGTGCATCAACAGTTGTGTCTTCATCAATATTCTCTTTCGACAAAGGTCACAGAACTTTCAGGTTTATTTAGGTGATGTATGGAAATGTAACCATATGTCCATTTAAATTAACTAGTAAATGTACAGTATATACAACCTCAGTAGCTGTCCCATGCAATCTACCTGCTATTTCATCTATTGTGTATAATTGTATGGATAAAGTAATAATATATGTTGTTAAGCTACCCTTCTTCTGAAGTTTGCTACTTAAACCCTTAAAGAAAACTGTCATGTGAAAATACCTATTAACTACAGGTATGGATTAATTGAAGATTATAGTGTTTGAACCCACACTTAGAGCTCCATTGCAGCTGTAACTGCATTACCACACTGATTGACAGTTGGCTTTAATACTGAGCTCTAATGCTGAGACGGGTGTAGGTCAGTATCGAGGGTGCTGTCACAGCTACCGCTCACAATACCCTGAGTGGTGACTGAACTCGCTCAAGAGCCATCCGTGTGACTGAAAGCCGAACGCTGCCAGGACAAATAAAATTCATCTCCTTCAGTTGGTGGGGCTCTAAGTGTGGGCACCAGGCAGCCTCAAAACGCTATTAACCTGAATATTAACCCCATATCTGCAGGTTAATAATGTTTGTTCACTTGACAGGGTCTCTTTAAAGTAAACATTTTGTCCAATGAATAAGGTTTTATGGACCCCACTGTGCACCCAGCACTTGTTGCACATGCCTATTCACTCCCTAAATTGTGACTTTATTGTTTAAAAATATTGTCCTGCACTAGCATGATATTGGTACTTAAGTATAATTTTTTGTAATATTTTCATTCTGGGCAAAGCTTGTTCAGTCTCCTGATAAAATTCTGCAGGAGATGAACTAAATGTGCAGCACAGCGTCATTCTGTGGGGTTAGGTTTATTTGTACTATTCCCCTGTGGGCTCTAAGCCAAACCCTCTCTCCTCCCTCTCTTCTCCCTCTCTCCCTCACTTCTCACTCCCTGTCACTCTTTACCAAGCACGGATAACTGTAGATCCAGGCAGCACTCTTTACCAAGCACTGGATGTCTGACATCACTTTTGTTCATAGTGCAATACCATTTGTCCTGTGTGCCCAAACTTATCTCTCCCTCCCTCTCTCCCTCCCTTCCTCCCTCCCTCCTTCCCTCACTGACCACTTATCGCTGCTGCTGTTGTTCCTCACCAATTCTCTTGTGGTCCCTCATGGTCATAGGAGTGCAGGAGCAGACCCTGCCACTTCCAGTCTGTGCATCCCCAGTCTCCTCTCTGTATAGGCATAAATCACAGGAATATCCAGGCGATGAGACCAGGGCAGATTGTCGCTATTGTCATCTATGATTTGTCCTGGTCTCCCCTCCTGGATGTTCCTGCGATCTGTGTCTGTGAGATGAGACCAGGGAAGAACAGACTGGAGGAGGCTGGGTTTTCTCCTTCATTCCTGTGACCATGCATGACCACAAGAGAATCAGTGAGGAGCAACAGCATCAGAAATTAGTGGGTGGTGAGGAATGGAGGGAGAGATAAGTTCAGGCACACAGGACAAATGGCATTGCGCTATGACCAGCGCAATGTCAGACATCCAGTGCCTGGTAAAGGGAGCTGCCTGGATCTACAATTATCCATGCCTGGTAAAGAGTGACTAGGAGGAATTGAGAGGGAGGTGAGGGAGAAAGGGAGGGGAGAGGGTTTAGCTTTGAGCCCACAGGGGAATAATATAAATGAACCCAACCCCACATAGTGGCGCTGTGCTGCACACTTCATTAGTTTCCTCCCCTCTTTGCCATAACTTTTATAACAGTTTTCTCTGCAATCAAACCTTGAATAATTCAAGTAAAGTTATGGTTGCACTGAGTATCTGACTGCCTGTAAGGAACTGGCTTCACTTTATAGCCCTAAACACTGCTGGTTGGCTCTCTTTAAAGTAAAATGGCTGGTGCATAAAAAAAGGTTGTTAGGTTAACTATTGTATAGATCCAAAAATGAAAAATGTATTTTCAGCAACTCTTCCATAAAAGGGAACAAATTTTAATTTAAAAACATGAATTTATTAGAAGCAATTAAATTAAAGGTAAAACAAAGCTAACATGACATAGTATAGGCTTACGCGTTTCGAACAAAAATGTTGTTCTTATTCATAGCATATTCATGTACAGTTGAAACCAGAATTTTACATACACTATAAAGACACATGCATGTTTTTCTCACTATCTGACATGAAATCAGAATAAACCTTTCTAGTTTTAGGTCAATTAGAATCACCATAATTATTAATATTTGCAAGAAGCCAGAATAATGATAGATAATGTTTTAAGGCATTTTTATTACTTTCTGCAAAGTCACAAGTTTACATACACTTCATTAGTATTTGGTACCATTGTCCTAAAACTATATGACTTGAGTCAAACATTTTGGATATCCTTCCACAAGCTTCTCACAATAGTTGGTAGGAATTTGGGCCCATTCCTCCTGACAGAACTGTTGTAACTCAGCCATGTTTGTAGGTCGCCTTGCTCGCACCTGCCTTTTCAGCTTTGACCATAAATTTTCAATAGTATAGAGATCAGGGCTTTGTGATGACCACTCCAAAACATTGACTTTTTGTTATCCTTAAGCCGCTTTGTAACCACTTTGGAAATATGCTTCGGGTCATTGTCCATTTGTCATTTCCGCCCAAGCTTTAACTTCATGACTGATACAATAATAATAATAATTTTTAATTATATAGTGCCAACATATTCCGCAGCACATTAAAATTCAGATGGTATATGATACAATACAAAACAATACAATAAAATAATATAATACAATACAATAATATGATAAAATACAACACAGACATTATGAGACAAAAACCATCAGGAGTGAGGTCCCTGCTCACAAGTTTACAATCTATGAGGAAATAGGGGAGGCACAAAAGGTAATGATTCAGACTGCCATCATATATGATCCAACCGTCAGTATAATAAATAGGGGATTCATATAATGCTGCATGAAACAGTCACCAGCCGGGATCTGTACAAGTGCAGATAAAGTGCTATATTATGCATGGGGGGTGTAGAAAGATGACACATGAGGCCAGATTTGGAGGAGGACAGAATGGGAATAATTAAACAGATGACGTGAGGAGATAGGCTAATCTAAAAATATGTGTTTTTAATGCTCGCTTAAAACTTTGGATATTCGGAATTCATTGAATTGTTCTTGGTAGCCCGTTCCAGAGAATTGGCACTGCTTGTGAGAAGTCTTGGAGACAAGAGTGGGAGGTTCGGATTGTAGCTGATATCAGTCTTATGTCACTTGCGGAACAGAGGGCACGTGTGGGGTGATAGACAGAGATGAGGTAGGAGATGCAGGGTGGAGCAGAACTGTGGAGTGCTTTGTGGGTCAGAGTGATAATTTTATATTGTACTCTATTGCTGATTGGCAACCAGTGCAATAACTGGCACGGGATAGAGGCAGCAATGAAGAGGTTGGAGAGGAATATGATTCTGGCTGCTGCATTGAGGATGGATTGGCGAGAGTTTAGTAAGGCTGGGTTCACACTGCGGCGGCGTCCGGTCCGGGGCTGTCAGGAGTGACAGCCTGGACCGGAGTTTTGCTGCATAGAATACTATCGGGCTGCACGGAGCTGGATCGCGCCGGGTGGCAATTATCTGCCATCCGGCTGCTGTGTCGCCGGATGAATCCTGCAGAAGTGGGGATTTGTCTGCCGACTCCAAAAACATTGCATGCACCATTTTTGGAGTCGGCAGACAAATCCCCACTTCTGCAGGATTCATCCGGCGACACAGCAGCCGGATAGCAGATAATTAACACCCGCCGCGATCCAGCTCCGTGCAGCCCGACAGTCTCCTATGCAGAAAAACTCCGGTCCAGGCTGTCAATCCTGACAGCCCCGGACCGGACTCCGCCGCAGTGTGAGGGCACCCTAAGAGGGAGACCAATTAGTAGAGAATTGCAATAATCCAGACGAGAATGAATAAGTGCGACAATTAGCGTTTTTGTGGAGTCAATGGTAAGTAAAGGTTGAATTCCAGAGATATTTTTGAGGTGTAGGTGACAGGAGTGAGTGATTGGATGTGGGCAGTGAACAAGAGATCTGAGTCAAATATAAACCCAACATCACAAAGCTCTCACTGATCTTAGAGAGACAAGTTGAGGAAAACACTGAGGGCAGCTGGATAAAGCGCTCAAACACAGTGAAATCCCTGGTGCATTGCCCCCTGGGAATTTGAATATGCAATTTTGGAGCCAGAATTCTACTCCACACTGATATGGGGCAATACCCCGAAACAGCTGTCTGTGGATGGATGCCTGACTTTGGTAATTCTCTTGTCATACCCTTAAGCTCGTAACTGAGCGGGATAGTGACTGAAAGGGCCACTTCATATGGTGGTTATGGTGGTCTCCGCAAGGAGTCCACACCAGGGCTAGGTCCTTTCCTCGAGGGATATCTGGCTAGTCCTGTGTTTGAGACTCTTAATCGAGGCTCCACGGACTCCATTTGCATATTCAAATATAACCCCAAGACAACATCATACTGGGACCAGGGAAGGGGATTAGTGGTGCCTCACCGAAATCCAGATGAAAACAGTTGCCAGGAACAAGTGGCTGGATACCATACATTAGCAATAGCAAATGAAAAAAAAAGGTTCCAGCACCAGGTGTCTCTTCATTAAAATCTTCAGCATTTTATTTCCATTTCAAGATAATAAACAGCATCAAGTGGGGAGCAGCCCCTAAACGCCTGACGCGTTTCGAACAAAGTTCTTGATCATAGGCATATAAACAATACAAAAAAACATCCTTATTTACCTATTCCATTAAGTGAAACCCTGCACACCTGTTACTTGACATAGTTGGTTAACATTCATTACAAACTCAAATGGGAGACAGCCTACCATAAATCATGGCACCTACATAGACCGTCGCCTCCTTAGCTACACAACAATAAGTTTGTAAAATACATCTCTACTTTCTCAGTACAACAGCTTTACATACTTTTTTTTTTTTTTAAAGAATGATGGAAATATAGAATAGTGCAAAGCAGGGAGGAGAGAGGAGCTACAGTGTAAAGCAAGATGAAAAAAAAGTGGGGGGAAGAAGAGGCAGTGTGAAACAAGGAGAAAAGAAAGAGAAACTGCAGTTTAAAGTAAGGAAAAAAGAAAGAACTGCAGTCTAAAGTAAGGAGAAAAGAAAGAAAAGCTGCAGTGTAAATCAAGAAGAAAGGAAAGAAAACCTGCACTTTAAAGTAATGAGAAAAGTTAGAGAAGCTGCAGTGTCAAGTAAAGAGATAAGAGAAAGTGCAGTAGAAAGCAAGAAGGAGAAAAAAAGGGTGAAAGTAAGAGGGAAACAAAGAAACTGCAGTATTAAAGCCTCTCATCCTTGCTTTATACTGCAGTTTCTTTCTTTCCCTCTTACTTTTCCCCCTTTTTTTCTCCGTATTGCTTTATACTGCATTTCATTTCTCTTTTCTCTTTCCTTGACACTACAGCTTCTCTTTCTTTTTTCTTAATTTACACTGCAGCTTTTCTTTCTTTCCTCCTTACTTTAAACAGCAGTTTCTCTTCCTTTTCTCCTTACTTTACACTGCCGTTTCTCCCCCATCCTTTTTTTTTCTTCTTGCTTTACACTGTAGTGTGGAGCCCACTGGGACGGAGTACTCGGTACCAGACCGGGGTACTGCTGGGGATATTACGGCGGTCTTAGTCCGGACCATGTCCCGGGTTCCGCAAGTAAATGGGGGAATATTTACAGGGGAGTTTGTCGTGACACCACCCACGGGTTGTGGTCAGGGTGACCACCGCTGATGCAGAACCTCCGGGGATGATGTTTTGCAGCTGGGGATGTAATGGCTCTCCGCAGGTAGAGCTTGGTTTCCCGGGGCAGAGATAGTAACAGTCTATAGATGGTGCTATGGATATTGCAGGATAGTAGGGGTAGTAGTAGAGATGATAGCTGCTTGTGAGGGAACGCAGGATTTGAGCACAAGGATCACACAAACTCACGGTTTTGAAGTTTTCCAAGTTTTTACTGCAGATGATGTTGTTAGCAGAGTACTGTCCACAGAGTCTGTACCGGGGCCGGGTTGCTCCCACCCTATCCGGGTCCTCAGCTTCCCTCTCCTGTGCTGTGTGTGTGGCCCTGCTGCCACTTCAGCTAGGCTGCTGGCCCTGTCTCTCCTCACAGGTACCCCCTTTGCTAGGCAACTTGAGTCTTTCCTCTGTATTTCTGACCCCGCCGTGTTGCTTTGCTGAGGTACAGTGTAGATATATAATCTCCACTAGTCCGGTGTTTACTGTGCTGCATGTGTCAGTCACAGTTTCGGATCCGGTATCCAGGCTGTGCGCTCCTCCGGGGCGAGTTATAAGGTAACTCTGTCTCCCAGATGTGTTCTCCTGTTTCTCTTACTCCTTCCCTCAGACCCTGGCTGGGCCTGGAAGTGGGTGGCAGGCTGTGGAGAGGCCTAAGGCAGCCCCTTTACACCACCAGTTTTTCTTCCTCAGTCTTCCCAGGAACTGAACTAACTCCATCTGTCACTGCCATTCCAAGGTAAACAACATTAGCTCCTCCCACCACTCTGTTCTTCCCCACTTCCTCTCCACACCAGAATATATAGGGAAGCAGCTTTAGCTCCCCCTTCTGGCCTGGAGGTGCTAGTGTAGTGTTGTGGGTTGTGTGGAGAGTTAACCCTTTGTGGTGTTACTGTGGCACATTAACCCCTGGGGTGCTACATTAGCGCCTCTCTTCTCCCTGCTTTGCACTATTCTATATTTCCATCATTCTTTAAAAAAGTATGCAAAGCTGTTGTACTGAGAAAGTAGAGATGCATGTGTGGTGCCCCTCTGGTGAGACACCACAGGGAAGTGCTGCATCCCAAACAGAAGGTGTAGTGCATCCATAGTCGCAGGTAGAGGGGGGAGCTACAGAGTCTGCATACAAAATCACAAGATCCCAATCACAGCCACCCTAGCACCAGGGACTGTATATTCAGTAGGTCCCAGGGGGGTGGAGCTTAGCAGAGCGGGAGATGTGACATAAGTGACAGTTGACAGCCATCAGAGAGACGGTGTGAGAAAAGCAGCAGAGACAGATGCAGGGGATCCTGTGGTCGTGACAGGAGGGCACCTCTCTAAACTGAGAGGTGACCCAGACAACGAAGGGGACACTCCAGAACTGGTTGGAGCCGGCTGGAGAGTCCAGGTCAACACCGGAAAACCGGAACAAGGCAGTTTGTTAAGGTTCATCCCAAACTGCTGACCAGCAGGCTGTGGGCCTGATAAAGAAGGTGCCACAGCACCCATCAAAGTAGTCCAACCTCTGTCCCATAGCTGGGTTAAAGACGCTGACAAGTAAGAGAGACTATAAGCAACAGACCTGGGGACCAGAAACCAAACTCAAGAGTGGGAGTGTAAGGAGCCAAAAGAGCCCATAAAGGAACAGGACTAAGAAAGTGTTGGAAAGGCAACTCTGACAGACTCTGTGGTAATCACCAAAACCTGTGGCAACAAAACTAGACTGTACCGTGTACCTAATGATTCATATGGTACCAGTAAAGAACTGTTTGGGCTAACCTAGTGTCTCTGCATCAATTATTCGTCCCCTGGGAGGCTCCTACAGCATCACAGAGCCAAGTACTACTACTCCCCTCATCCACCCTGCTGCCCTGAGGTAAAGCTCCGCCTGTGGGGAACTGTACTACCCAAAGCTGCATCACCATCACCTCAGCGGCTGGCTGCAGCGCTGGTAACTATATTACCAGGTACCACAGGTGGCGTCACGTAATAATCCCCCATCCCAAATAGTTTTCCCCTCAGCCAGTGAGTGTCCAGGGCACGGGACCGGGACTCGACCAGCCGTGATCCCCACTGAAGAAGAAACCTGTCCCGATATCCGTGTCCCCCCTACCCTGTCGAACGACTCATTTCTTATAAACTTATTGTTGTGTAGATAAGGAGGCGACGGTCTATGTAGGCGCCATGATTTTTGGTAGGCCATCTCCCATTTGAGTTTGTAATGAATGTTAACCAACTAACAAGTAACAGGTGTACATGGTTTCACTTAATGGAATAGGTATGTAAGGATGTTTTTATGTATTGCTCATATGCCTGTGAGTAAAAACTTTGTTTGAAATGCGTCAAGTATTTAGGGGTTGCATCCTCGTGTGATTTTTATTCATCTTGACATGGAAATAAAATACTGAAAATTTCAATGAAGAGACACCTAGTGCTAGAACTTTTCTTGTTCCTTTGCTATAACCCCAAGACAGCGAACAAGCTGCTGTGGAGTAATGGTAGAACCACATACAGAAATGGCAATATTAGGTTTGGGAGGATTAGTAAAGGAAGGAAACACAAGAAGTTCAGTTTTTGACAAGTTCACTTTAACCCCTTAAAGACCGAGTCACTTTGCAGCGATTCTGAGAGTTTTTTCGTGACATATTGGGCTTCATGTTGGTAGTAAATTTAGGTTGATAATTTTTGTGTTTATTTGTGAAAAAATAAAAAATATGGCGAAAATTTTGAAAATATTGCAATTTTCAAATTTTTAATTTTTATTCTGCTAAACCAGAGAGTTATGTGACACAAAATAGTTAATGAATAACATTTCCCACATGTCTACTTCACATTAGCACAATTTTTGAAAAAAAAAATTTGGGGGGTAGGAAGTTATAAGGGTTCAAAGTTCATCAGCAATTTCTCATTTTTCCAACAAAATTTTTAAAAAAAACATTTTTTTAATGACCACATCACATTTTAAGTCCCTTTGAGGGGTGTACATGACAAAAAACACCCAAACGTGACACCATTCCAAAAACTGCACCTCTCAAGCTACTCAAAAGTATATTCAAGAAGATTATTAACCCCTCAGTTGTTTCACAGGAACTAAAGCAATGTGAAAGGAAAAAAATTGACATTTTAATTTTTCCAACAAAAATGTTCTTTTAGGCTCAATTTTTTTCATTTTCACATGGGAACAGGATAAAATGCATACTAAAATTTGTTGGGCAATTTCTCCTGAGAACACCGATACCTCATATGTGGTCATAAACCATAGTTTGGGCGCACGGCAGGGCTCAGAAGAGAAGGAGCGCAATTTGACTTTTGGAGCTAATTTTACATTCAAAAAGTCAAATGGCGCTCCTTCCCTTCAGAGCCCTGCCATGTGCCCAAACAGTGGTTTATAACCACATATGAGGTATTGGTGTACTCAGGAGAAATTGCCCAACAAATTTTAGGGTACCTTTACACGTCGCAACATTGCAAGCAATTTCACTTGCAACTTACTGGTTGCAGTAAAATCATGGACACATTGTTCCATTTGTACACGGCAACAAAATAAAACAATGTGTCCATGATTTCACTGCAACCAGTAAGTTGCAAGTGAAATTGCATGCAATATTGCAACGTGTAAAGGTACCCTTAGGATCCATTTTATCCTGTTGCCCATGTGAAAATGAAAAAATTGAGGCCAAAAGAAAATTTGTGTGAAAAAAAAGTACTTTTTCATTTTTGCGGATCAATTTGTGAAGCACCTGGGGGTTCAAAGGGCTCATTATGCATCTAGATACGTTCCTTGGGGGGTCTAGTTTCCAAAATGGGGTCACTTGAGGGGGAGCTCCAATGTTTAGACACACAGGGGCTTTCCATACGCGACATGGTGTCTGCTAACAATTTGAATGGAAAATTAGCTCCAATTGTTAGTGGACACCATGTCGCGTATGGAGAGCCCCTGTGTGCCTAAACTTTGGAGCTCCCCCTCAAGTGACCCCATTTTGGAAACTAGACCCCCAAAGAATCTTATCTAGATGTATAGTGAGCACTTTGAACCCCCAGGTGCTTCACTAATTGATCTGTAAAAATGAAAAAGTATTTTTTTTTTCACAAAAATGTTCTTTTAGCCTCAACTGTTTCATTTTCACATGGGCAACAGTATAAAATGAATCCTAAAATGTATTGGGCAATTTCTCCTGAGTAAACCAATACCTCATATGTTGTGGAAAACCACTGTTTGTAAGCACAGCAGGGCTCGGAAGGGAAGGAGCACCATTTGACGCTCCAAGCGGAAAGTTAGCTGAAATCGTTAGTGAACACCATATCGCATTTGGAGATTTTCTAATGTGCCTAAACAATGGAGCTCCCCCAGATGTGAGATTTTGCACTAATGATATGGGGCTCCACTGTATTTTTCGTCACCAGCACAGATACAACAGGCAGGTACAGACTGCCACCCACCCCCAGTTGCCTAGTTTTACCTGGATGGTAATCAAAATACAGCGAAACCCTTATTTTTTAATTCTTAAAATAGTTTAAAAAAAAAAACTAAGTGGGCTTTGCCGGATTTTTAGTTTCCAGCCAGATGCAACTAAGCAGCTACGGGCTGCTACCCACCCCCAGCTGCTTAGCTGTACCTGGCTGGTAACCAAATTACGGCAGAGCCCTTTTTTTTTATTTCTTGAAATAATTTTTAAAAAAATGACGTGGGCTTCGCCATATTTTTAGCTTCCAGCCAGGTACAACTAGGCAGCTGGGAGTTGGAATCCATAGCATGGAGAGGGCCAAGCGTTTTGGGCCCCTCACACTGCAAATTGCAGCCTGCAGCTGTCCCAGGAAATGGCTTATTTATTAGAAGCGCCATTTCCTGGCGCTGTACCCAGACTCTTCCAGTTGCCCTGGTGCCAGTGGAAAACTGGGTAATAAAGGGGTTAATACCAGCTTTGCATTGTCAGCTGGCACTAAGCTCAAGGTTCATAATGTCGAGCCAATGTTAGACCTGGCCTTTAGGAACCTCTAAGTAAATGGTAAATAAGACACAACACACTATGAAAAAATCAATTTATTGTAACATAAAGCACAAACACATATTTGGACTCCATCTTTATTACCCCCCCACATGCCCTCCGACGTAGTCCACAACGATGGTCCTATGACGGTCAGTCGCCTCCAGTGACTGCAGTGAGGGATCAAGGGTCCTGCTGCTGCAGTCTCTGAGGTCACACTGATGCTGCACTGTATGGCAATGATTTGCCATGCAGTGCAGCTGTCAGTGCTGCAAACCCTACTCCCAGAGATTACATGATCTCTGAGGCTCGGGTAAGGTTACCAGATGTTGCCATGGCAACCTTAGGTTACTAGATATCACCATGGCAACCTGAGGTTACCAGACGTCACCATGGCAACCTCAGGTTACCAGATGTCGCCATGGTACCCTTAGGTTGCCATGGCGACATCTTGTAACCTTATGTTGCCATTACAACATCTGGTAACCTAAGGTTGTCATGGTGACATCTGATAACCTGAGGTTGTCATGGCATATGTCGCCATGGCATCCTCAGTTTACCAGATGTCGCCATAGCAACCTCAGGGTTCCAGATGTCGCCATGTCAACCTCAGGTTACCAGAGATCACCATGGCAACCTCAGGTTACCAGATGTCGCCATGGCAACGTAAGGTTACCATGGTGATATCTGGTAACCTGAGGTTGCTATGGCGACCTCTGGTAAACTGAGGTTGCCATGGCGACATCTGGTAATCTGGGGTTGTCATGGCAACATCTGATAACCTGAGGTTGCTATGGCAGATGTCACCATGGCAACCTCAGGTTACCAGATGTCGCCATGGCAACCTCAGGTTACAAGATGTCACCATGGCAACCTCAGGTTACCAGAGGTCGCCATGGCAACCTCAGGTTACCAGATAGGAGAACATGTGTATAATTGGGTATCATCAGCATAGAGATGGTACTGAAAACCAAATTTACTGATGGTTTGTCCAATGGTATCTTGAAATTTTACTTCAGTATTGACACATAATCTTTCTTCATGATGTCAGCTGTGGTATGCCGCCCCCCTCCCTGTGTCACTGGAGGTATGGCTGAAGATGGACCAGGTAACTAATGGTTTGATGGATGCCTGATCCCTCAATCCTTTTCTGACAGTATCTTGTAGTACCTTAACCCAGGTTATGGGTCTTGAAACGTATATACGGGCAGGTGGCAATTAATACTAGGCACTTTAGTGAAAGGTACATTAACCCTATACTATGATGCATTTCACTCCTTCCAATTTTGTGAAGCTATTTATAATGTGATGGTTATACTGTACCCGACAGAAGTCCTATATACATTCCCCCCCACCCCCCGTTCTTTTCGTCCACCGTCAAAAGATATATGGTTAAGACTATCCAGGACCCGTACGGGATGGTATATACACTCAATACAGTTATAGATATGGTATATATGATGTATTGATGGTTCAAGGCAATTTCTAAGCATCAATTTACGTGATACCAGATTTCCAGGTGGTGTATTTTCAGTGACACTTTATCCCTCCTTCTTGTCCCTAATCCTTGACATACTAATAAATGAACTTTCTGATTATGTTACATTGGAGCTATTACTCTTTTTTATGTTGGTTTATTCAGGTTGAGTAGCTCCCTGGAAGTAGGGCATCACTTTAGGTGGTGCCCCACTACCTATTGGATAGGATTGTGTGTGCTAGCTTCATGTAAGAGCAAAAAGCATGAGGTGTGTCAGGAGTGTGGATGCTGGGAGCTGCAGGATCAGCCTACATTCACGCCCCTTCACAATTCTGTTTAGTGAGAGGGCGTGGCAGGGGGCGTGCAGAATATAATAATATAAATATATAAGAGAGAGAGAGAGAGAGAGAGAGAGAGAGAGAGAGAGAAAAAAGTACTCTGCAGCACTCAGCTACTACCAATGATGTACATGTGCTAACAAGCTATGTATATTTGAGAAAAAAGTTTAAAAGCTTACGTTTTTTTCAAAAAACTCAAAATCTTATTTTTTTATTTCTGAAGTTCTTGGTACACACATTGGCCAATGTCTGTTTGCTCATCAACTGCGACAAAGTGACTTCAGGTCTGATGAGTCCTACGCTGATATCCCTGTCCTCCTTGTCCACCCCCCCACTTCTCAGTGGGCAGACTCCATCTCGACCCTAGATCACCTGTAGGCGATGAGGGTGCAAATTGCAGCATGGAGCCAGCAACTTCATAACATACAAAACAGAAAAAAAACTGCACAGCACTCACAGACAAAATGTGCACTGCTGCCAGCAGGGACGCTAGGTCAAATAACTAGAAAAAAGTACTCTGCAGCACTCAGCTACTACCAATGATGTACATGTGCTAACAAACTATGTATATTTGAGAAAAAAGTTTAAAAACGTACGTTTTTTTCAAAAAACTCAAAATCTTATTTTTTTATTTCTGAAGTTCTTGGTACACACATTGGCCAATGTCTGTTTGCTCATCAACTGCGACAAAGTGACGTCAGGTCTGATGAGTCCTACGCTGATATCCCTATCCTCCTTGTCCACCCCCCACTTCTCAGTGGGCAGACTCCATCTCGACCCTAGATCACCTGTAGGCGATGAGGGTGCAAATTGCAGCATGGAGCCAGGAGCAGGATGGATGTGGGGGGCAGGATGGAGGCAGGGGGGCAGGATGGAGGTGGGGGGGCAGGATGGAGCCGGCAGGGGGGCAGGATGGAGCCAGCGGGGGAGCAGGATGGAGCCAGCGGGGGAAAGGATGGAGCCGGCAGGGGGTGCAGGATGGAGCCGGCATGGGGGCAGGATGGAGTTGGCAGGGGGGCAGAATGGAGCCTGCGGGGGGGCAGGATAGTGGCATGGGGGCAGGATGGTGGCATTGGGGGGGCAGGATGGAGCCGGCGGGGGGCAGGATGGAGCCGACTGAGGGGGCAGGATGGTGCCGGCGGGGGGGGGGCAGGATGGAGCTGGAGGGGCAGGATGGAGCCGGAGACGCAGGATGGAGCCAGAGGAGCAGGATGGTGGCAGGTGGGGGAGCAGGATGGAGACGGCGGGGCAGGATGGAGCCGGCAGGGCAGGATGGATCAAGCGGGGCAGGGTGGAGCAAGCGGGGCAGGGTGGAGTCGGTAGAGGGGCAGGATGGATGTGGGGGGCAGGATGGAGGCAGGGGCGCAGGATGGAGGTGGGGGCAGGATGGAGCCGACAGGGGGTGCAGGATGGAGCCAGCATGGCGGCCGGATGGAGCTGGCGGGGGGGGCAGGATGGAGTTGGCGGGGGGGCAGGATGGAGCTTGCGGGGGGGCAGGATGGTGGCAGGGGGGCAGGATGGTGGCATTAGGGGGGCAGGATGGAGCCGGCGGGGGGGCAGAATGAAGCCAACTGAGGGGGCAGGATGGTGGCGGCGGGGGGGCATGATGGAGCTGGAGGGGCAGGATGGAGCCGGCGGGGCAGGATGGAGTCGGAGGGGAAGGATGGAGCGAGCGGGGCAGGATGGAGCCGGAGGAGCCCCACCGGTGGCGGGTGGGGGGGCAGGATGGTGGCGAGCGGGGCAAGATGGAGCAAGCGGGGCAGGACGGAGCCGGTGGGGCAGGATGGAGCCGGTGGGGCAGGATGAAGCCAACGGGGGCAGGATGGTGGCGGGGGGGCAGGATGGTGGTGGGGGGCAGGATACAGTCGGTGAGGAAAGATGGTGGTGAGGGGGCAGGATGGTGGTGGGGGGGTAGGATGGTGGCGAGCGGGGTGAGATGGAGCCGGCGGGGCAGGATGGAGAAGTCGGGGCAGAATGGAGCAAGCGGGGGATGATGGAGAAGGCGGGGCAGAATGGAGCAAGCGGGGCAGGGTGGACCTGGCGGAGGGGCAGGATGGATGTAGGGGGGCAGGACGGATGCGGGGGGGCAGGATGGAGCTGGCAGGGGGGCAGGATGGAGGTGGGGGTGCAGGATGGTGGCGGGGGGCAGGATGGTGGCGGGGGGGCAGGATGGAGCTGGCAGGGCAGGATGGAGCCGGTGAGGCATATAGATAGAGTAGAGTTGGTCGGTCGGTGGTTTGGTGGACCGAGGCTCACAGCAGGTTGTAGGCTTGTCGGAAGTGGTGAGTCTTCAGGTTTCTAATAAAGGTTTCCAGAGTCAGCGAGAGTCTGATATGTTGGGGCAGAGAGTTCCAGAGTAAAGCAGAGGCACGGGAGAAGTTTTATATGCGGTTGTGGGCAGAAGAGCTAAGGGTGGAGCAGAGGAGGAGATCGTGAGTGGAGCGCAGGTTGCGTGAGGGTAGGTATCGAGACACCATGTCACAGATGTACAGAGGAGACAGATACATATATATAAGACCTGGTAAAACAAAATCTAGGATTTTAAATTCAACAGTAGGTCACTACCAGTCTCATCAAATAATAATGGAAATATGGTATACACGTATGGTTTCCAGGATCTTTGCTGGAAGAGACAGATCATGTGGGTGTTGTAGCCTTCTGTCTTGTATGTAGTCACTTCTTCCTGCTTTCTATTCCTCAGCTTTTCTGGCTCTTCCTATAGAACATAATGAGCACTTGACACTAGTCATAAAGTGAAGTACAATTAGTACTGGAGTAATGCCCGTTGTCCCAACAACTCAGCAAGCTACCTCTGATTGAATTACAGAGCGCACCTCTATGACCTTCTCTGCACTTGTGCAGTATTTCTCCAGTCCTATTTTTGCTGTCCACCCTGCTGTTTCACTGTTTGATTCACAACCTCAAGAACTGAGTAAGGAAGGTTTTAATTGATCCTCTTAATTATCCTCTTGCACAGGGATCCAAGTTGTGATGTTGCCAATAAGTACAATATGGATTAGTAGTCTTTTCTTGTATACATGAAGAACACATTTAGTAAACCACCATGAATCAAGCAGCTGTTTATATTTTCTGCATACCATCTGTAAAGTGATTTTTATGATGGCAATATATACGAAGTCCCATGCCACCTCATGTGATACTGTGCACTTGCCAACATGATGGAAGAACTTCCAGGGAATCTTAGCTCCTGGCCAAACATCTCTATGTATGTCACAAGCAGAACCGTCCGGAAGAAATTCAGCGCCCTAGAGTTCTCTACATGTTATTTAACAGAGCTGGGTGATAAGTTTCATTTTTGGGCACAATATACCAAATTAAAGAAACATTTACTTAAGTGCAATGAATAGGAATTGACAGCTTGATTTATAACTGGGAAGTAAGGTATTGGAAAATGTATCCACCTGAGAAAGCTATTGCAGTGCAAAGGCATAATACATGTATTGATCCATCAATACCCGAATCTATACTATATTCCTCTCCTACCCTGGTCTAATATCTGATTCATCCCACATAAAGGGAATCTGCCACCAGATTTGCTATGTAATGTGATAGCAGCATGATGGAGGGGCAGAGACCCTGATTCCAGTGATGTATCACTTTCTGTCTGCATGCTGTCACTTGGATACTATCTCTGTTTTTTCTGCTGCAGATACAGCAGTATTCAGAATGTTAAACTCTACCCACCTCTCCTACACAGGCACACACCTTTGATTGGCAACTTTCTCTGTACACTGTCCATGACACAAAGCTGTTAGGCTTTCTTCACACCACGGTGTGATCCGCTCCGGGGCTGTCCGGGATGACCCGGACAGCCCCGGACTGGATCAGCACACAGAACCGGAGGGCCAAATGTGCTCTCTGGTCCTGTGTGCAGCTGGACGCAGCTACTGCTGCTAATGATTCAGGACTGCGGCTGGCAGGGAGCTACCCGCGGTCCTGAAATCACAGCGGCGTGCAGCCGCCAGTGTCCGGTTCCTAGATTCTACCGGTCCGGGGCAATCCGGCCCCATAGGCTCCATGTTAGGGAGCGCCAGATTGCATGCTCAGTACACTAAAACTGCTGTGTGCCATCTAATTTCACTTCCGCAATGTATAATATACATTGCGGAAGTGAAATTAAGTAAAAGCAAGGATTAAAAATAAAAAAAAAACATGTATTCTCACCTGTCCTGCGATCCCTCGATGTCGGCATCTAGCTCCCAGTACAGGACGTGGGTTTGCTTGGCAACCCGATCACCTGATCGGGTCACATGACTGGTTACCACGGTAATCGGTCATGTCACCGATGACACTGATTGGGTAGCCCCACCCAGCCATGTCCTTCAGCCATCAGGAGCTTGATGGAGGTGTCGGAGGATCGCTGGAAAGGTGAGAATACATCTTTATTTATAACCCTTGCTTTTATTTAATTTCACTTTCGCAAAGTATAATATACATTGCGGGAGTGAAAGTGCCCAGCCGCCTCCTGTCAGAAAGAAAAAGAAAAGGGCGCATGTGTAGACACACAGGGCTATTTGTATAAATAAAAAGTGCCAATGCCCAGCCGCCTCCTGTCAGCTATTTTTTCTGTGTCCGGACCCATGATAATCACGGTCCTGGACACATAAGTAGCACCTCCGATGCTGTCCTTTCCTGTCTGTGGGGTCCTGCAAAAAGTAGAATCCCACAGACAGGAAAAAAAAACGCTATGTGAAAGCAGCCTAACAGATTTCCTTTAAGAGGTAAACAATACGTTCAGACCAGAAACCAAGAGAGGGCCTAAATGCAGTGGCGTAACTACAGAGGTCGCAAAGGTCGCAATTGCGATGGGGCCTGGCAGGGGGAGGGGCCCGGGCCACTCTGCAGAGGAGCAGATGCTTCTGGCAGTGCTGAGTTGCGCTGTTCCTGACTTCCTGTACATTGAAATACAAGAAGCCGGGAAGTGCTTTGCTCCGCCCCCTCCAGTCTCTGCCCATGTTGCTAATGTCTCTCTCCTGCTTTCCTTGTAAAGCGTGTTCCCGGCCTCTCCAGAAGATAGACCAGCAGGTAAGGGCAGCAGCAGCAGCAGTGTGTGTGACATCAATTATGGGAGGCAGAAGATTAGTCTGCCTGCTCCACACAGCAGCAGTACAGCTGAATGTTTATCTGCCTCCCCTCTTCCTCCCTTCCTCTGTTCAGTGAACAACAGTGTCTGTAGGTACAGATCTCCCAGGAAAACTTTGGAATCTGGGAGGGGGGATGATAGATTGGGAGTGGTGGGGGGGTTGCCACAGAATCTGTCACATACAATGTGAGCAGTGGGGAAAGCATGTGGAGCAGCTTTTTTTTGTTGAAGGCAGGCTGCATAGCCCATGTATATCTAATAGGATGGACGACATATACAGCAAGTTGAAAGACCATATACAGTACAGACCAAATATTTGGACACACCTTCTCATTCAAAGATTTTCTGTATTTGCATGACTATGAAAATTTTAGATTCACACTGAAGGCATCAAAACTATGAATTAACACATGTGGAATTATATACTTAACAAAAAAGTGTGAAACAACTGAAAATATGTCTTATATTCTAGGTTCTTCAAAGTAGCCACCTTTTGCTGTGATTACTGCTGTGCACACTCTTGGCATTCTCTTGATGAGCTCCAAAGCAGCAAAGCACCCCCACACCATCACAGCTCCTCCTCCATGCTTCACGGTGGGAACCAGGCATGTAGAGTCCATCCGTTCACCTTTTCTGCGTCACACAAACACATGATAGTTGGAACCAAAGATTTCAAATTTGGACTCATCAAACCAAAGCACAGATTTCCACTGGTCTAATGTCCATTCCTTGTGTTCTTTAGCCCAAGCTAGTCTCTTCTGCTTGTTGCCTGTCCTTAGCAGTGGTTTATTAGCAGCTATTTTACCATGAAGGCCTGCTGCACAAAGTCTCCTCTTAACCTTTGTTGTAGAGATGTGTCTGCTGCTAGAACTCTGTGTGGCATTGACCTGGCCTCTAATCTGAGCTGCTGTTAACCTGCGATTTCTGAGGCTGGTGACTCGGATGATCTTATCCTCCGCAGCAGAGGTGACTCTTGGTCTTCCTTTCCTGGGGCAGTCCTGATGTGAGCCAGTTTCTTTGTAGCACTTAATGGTTTTTACAACTGCACTTGGGGACACTTTCAAAGTTTTCTCAATTTTTCAGACTGACTGACCTTCATTTCTTAAAGTAATGATGGCCACTCGTTTTTCTTTACTTAGTCGCTTTTTTCTTGCCGTAGTACAAATTCTATCAGTCTATTCAGTAGGACTGTTAGCTGTGTATCCACCAGTCTTCTGCTCAACACAACTGATGGCCCCAACCCCATTTATAAGGCAAGAAATCCCACTTACTAAACCTGACAGGGCACACCTGTGAAGTGAAAACCATTTCCGGTGACTACCTCTTGAAGCTCATCAAGAGAATGCCAAGAGTGTGCAAAGCAGTAATCACAGCAAAAGGTGGATACTTTGAAGAACCTAAAATATTAGACATATTTTAAGTTGTTTCACACTTTTTTGTTAAGTATATAATTCTACATGTGTTAATTCATAGTTTTTGATGCCTTCAGTGTGAATCTACAATCTTCATAGTCATGAAAATACAGAAAAATCTTTGAATGAGAAGGTGTGTCCAAACTTTGGTCTGTACTGTATATAGCAGGATGGAGACCCTTTTATACAGTATGATGCAGGACATATAATAATAATATTTATTAATTTATATAGCGCTATTGATTCCATAGCACCTTACATACATGAGTAATGCTGTCTCTCTTGGAAGCTCACAATCTAAATATCCTATCAGTATGTCTTTACAATGTGGGAGGAAACCGGAGTGCCCGGAGGAAACCCACGCAAACACGGGGAGAACATACAAACTCCTTGCAGATGTTGTCCTTGGTGGGAAATTAACCCAGGACCTCAAGACCCCAGCGCTGCAAAGGCTACAGTGCTAACCACTTGAGCCACCGTGCTTACATATTATCTCATACGACATTGATGTGAGGTGATCTTTTTCATAGGTAGCAGATGGCTCACACCATATCTGCACACTCGCTATCATTTACACTGATGAATATTACTTGCTTCCCTGAAGTTATCTCAGTCCTGATAATCATGTAAATCGATGAAAAATAAAGGAACTATGAACTATATCTCCATATGAGCAGGATGGAGACCATATATACAGCAAGATGGGAGACCATATATATAGCAGGATGGGAGACCATACATAGCAGGATGGAGACCATATATACAGAAAGATGGGAGACCACATATATAGCAGGATGGGAGACTATATATAGCAGGATGGAGACCCTTTTATACAGTAGGATAGAGGACATATACTGTATATAGCTGTATGGACACCATACATATAGCATGATGGAGGACATATATATAGCAGGATGGAGACCATATATACAGTAAAATGGACGTCATATAGCAGGATGGACGACATATATCTAGCAGGATGTAGACCATATATACAGGAGGTTGGAGGACATATATATAGCAGGATGGAGACCAGATATACAGTAGGATGGACGACATATAGCAGGATGGAGGACATATATCTAGCAGGACGGAGACCATGTATACAGGAGGATGGAGGACATATATATAGCAGAATGGAGGAGATATATATATTATATATCAGGATGGAGACTATATATACAGCAGGATGGAGGACATATATATAGCAGAATGGGAGATCATATATGTAGCAGGATGGGGATATTAATATATAATGGAGAGGGGAAAATTCATCAGACTTTATAGGGTTTATAATGCTTCATGGGGCCCATACATCTGACCAAAATGCATGGACGGGAACCCAAGTTCAGATTTCGCACCGGGGCCCATTGGACTCTAGTTACGCCACTGCCCATATGTAAGGATGTGGTTCAGCCCTAGAATACAGGATTTGTTTATTGCACAGAATGGGATGGAAGACAACTGAACAATATTGTTTCCTTCTACCAATATCATGGGTGTGTATTTACATGTATTTGTTCAAAACATCATTGTCCTAAATATTGCTTTTATGCAACTGTCATATGGAGATATAGTTCATAGTTCCTTTATTTTCCATTGATTTACATGTTTATCAGGACTGAGATAACTTCAGGGAAGCAAGTAATATTCATCAGCGTAATTGATAGCGAGTGTGCAGATATGGTGCGAGCCATCTGCTACCTGTGAAAAAGATCATCTTACATCAATGTCGTATGAGATAATATGTAAGCAATAAATCTATGGCGTAGGTTTTATTAGATATCTATAAATAAATGCAAATTCCATTTTTTATTAGAATTTCCTCTCTATTGCATATTAATGTACATTATCTTACAGAACCAGGAGTGTTTTTCCTCTTTGTATAATTTCATCTATTTCCCTGGTACTGTTAACTCCTTTATCTGTGCACATCTGCAGGTAAAATCTGCCACATTATGTCCTGTGTTCAGCTTGTCTTAGCACTTTAGTCTGCAAAAGTATCTGTAAAATAGCAAAACGGACGATGGGAAACAAGAAAAAAAAAGATCCTGCTCCCACACAACATTGAAAATGATAGCGCCAGTAGAACAAAAGACAATGTTAGTTTACTATTGCAGACACAATGCCGGACTCAGGCCCGGCCTCTCCGCGTCCTTCCTGAGGACTGCTAGTTTCCCGGCTAGTTTCCTTCCAGACACCAGTGTTCTTTCCCAGAGAACTGATCAGCGTTCTCAGGCTTTCCTAGTCCATACAGTACAAGCTAGTCCCCATCAATTCCCATACACTGCGAGCCGTTTTTATTTTTCATTTTCCAGCGTGCTTTCCACCTATTGAGTTAACATTGTATTGTCTGAGCTGCTTACACTATGGAGGAGCGCATATGTGCCGTAATTGATTTCCACTTGCGGGCTCCTATAATTTGAAACTTCTGCAGTTGCGTCTAATGACAGATAATGATGGATTGCCGTACTGCCTTGTGTATGACTTACATTCCCTCTCATCATGTTTGCCATTTAACTCATTCTTTGGCTTTGTAGACAATATGTAGCACTTAAAATTAGAAAAAAAAGTGAAACCTCTTTAATTTCTCCTTAAATAACCGGCACCCGATAAACATAGCAGTAAGGCTATGAATGCTTTATTATATTTACAAGAAACCTGGAGTTAGGATCCTTTATGTACCAAGATGCAATGTTATTAACAAATAGATGTATAATTACAGAATTATTATTCATAATATTATACTATTATCGCTGAATAGAAGCAGATTCTGTTCACAATTACACTCTGCATCAGTGGGAAAGTACCGAAAATTCACATCCCCCAGCTTTTCTTGTCTGCAGAAGCGCCCAGCAGGGTTACGGGGAGCTTAGAATCTAATTATTTAAGATTATGAAACATTGCTAATTAGAGATGAGCAGACTTGTGGATGATTTAGTTTGTTAGGTATTTTTTTTTAAAGTTCAGCTTCGGACCCGGACTTGACACAAACTTGATCCCAGACATCACACGCTATGTAAGTCAATGGAGACCTGAACGTCTGCGCTGAAAAATGGTCATTGTAATGGTTTGAGGGTTGCAAAGGAAACAAAATGAGGGTATTGTCTCTGAAAACATGTGGATATGGAATAAATGAATAAAAAAAACATCATGGGCTCCCACTAACCGGCAGAGGTAACACAGACAGCTGTGAGCTGCAACCCTCAGCTGTCTGCTTTACCTTGCTTGGTTATCACAGTTAGAAATTTCATACACACTGCTGAACGGGAGTGACATCTAGAGCCTGGTTCTCAGAACAAAGATCCATAGGAATTGATGGGCTTCTGAGATCTTGCTCAGAACGAGGTTTTAGGGTATGTTCTCCCCTCGAATCTCCACCTCCCAAAACCGCATACAAGACTTCTCTCGTGCATCCGCCATACTCTGGTACTCTTTTCCACATCACATCATACACTCCCCTACCCTGGGAACCTTCAAGAAAAACCTGAAGACCCACCTCTTCCCTCAAGCCTATAACCCACACTGAGACCTAATCCGCTGACCCATCACACCTCTCCCCCTCCTACTGTCTGCGACCCATCCGCTATAGACTGTGAGCCCTTGTGGACAGGATCTCTGCCCTAATATACCTGTATGATTTATTCGTCGTTATTTATGTTCTCGCCCTTGTTCTGCCCTTACACATGTACAGCGCCATGGAACCAATGGCGCTATATAAATAAATAATAATAAATAATAATAAATAATAAATGTTCGCATGGGAGAGTAGTGGTGCTTAATTTTGGAGACAAAAAACTGCACCCTCAGACTAAATACACACCAAAAAGATGTCATGTGCACGATGCGTTATTTGATGCTTATTTACTGCGGGAATGTGCAGATTTTTGTCCTGCATGTGTCATTTCATGTTAATCACACCTCAGAGACAGGGCTTATGCCCTATGTTATAGTGCGTTAATGAGATTAAAACTTATTGTGAGCATGTATATAAATTGTGGGGACCTGGTGAGAGGTTGCATGATTGTTTAAAAACTACTGTTTTATTAGAAAGACTGAAGTCTTGTCGGCCTTTACAGCCAGAGCAGGGACTTTCAGCAAGCTTGGGTAATCAGCTCACCACGGGAGTGCCGGTGTCCACGGGCCTGTGTCGTGAAACCACAGCAGTACAAGGAAAAGCAGAATACGTGGTCCAGCTCCTGGAGTTGAATATACAAGAAAATGTATTGAATGTTCATCCGGCCCCCAATTTACAGCAAATGCAGAAACTCAATCAACATGCATTGAATAGGGCAGGAAGCATTGCAGGCCTGCCCTATTCAATGCATGTGGATTGAGTTTCGCATTTTCTGCATTTGCTGTAAATTGGGGGCCTGATGAACATTCAATAAATTTTCTTGCATATCCAACCCCAGGAGCTGGACCACGTATTCTGTTTTTCCCAGAGCGGGGACTTCTCTGCCTCTTCTATGCAATTTGTGTAGCAGTGCAATCTATGCCTATTCTGAAAGTTCTCTACACACTAAACTGTCAAAAGCGGCGTAGATTGCACACTATTCAGTCAGTAATTAGCAAAACCTATAGACTTTGCAGGATAAAAACACGCTGCAGCATATTTGCAGATACGCAGCGAATATGCACCAAATATACGGCAAAATATGCGTTGTGTGAACAGACCCTAAGAGGTCACTCCCAGTTAGTGGTATAAATGGAATTTCTTACAAACATGAAAAATTCAGAGGCTGCTGCTGACCATCAGTGGTCTGTGGAGCCGGGCTCTGAGTAAGGCCAAGTTCACATCTAATGCAAGTCTGCGTTTTGCTGCATTTGCGCTTCTATGCATTTTGACCGCTAAAAACGCATCCAAACGCATGCATTTTTGGCCCCATTGATTTAAATGGAAAACGCATAGGTTTTGCAAACGCAGCCCTAGATGCAACAGCCCATGTTTTTGGCTGTGTTTGCAAAAAGACATGTGTTTTTCGTTTTTCCAAACACACATGCATATTTGCATGCATTTTTTCTGCGTTTTCCATTGAAATCAATTGAGCAAAAACGCATGTGTTTGGATGCATTTTTAGCGGTAAAAATGCATAGAAACGCAAATGCAGCAAAACGCAGCCCTGCATTAGATGTGAAAAGGGACTAAGTTTTCATAACACAGATCTACAGAAATCGATGTGCATCATGGGACATTATTTCTTGGATTACATTGCAATTTCTAGGATTTATTTTGAAGTAATAAGTTGGTCAATGAGGGAATGCAGGGGAACCTTTATTCAAATAAAAAAAAATTCCCCTGTGTCTGTGTATTTTTTAATGCTATACTTACCGGGTTAGTAATAGGGTGCTGGATTACTAACACCAGGGCTTGATGCCAGCTGACATTACACATCTGACATCAACCACATTAACCATTACTTCCATTTCCACTGCACCAGGGCAATCAGGAAGAGTCAGGTAAAGCACCTGAATTGGCGCATCTAATGGGATGCACCAAGTCTGAGCAGCTGTGGGCCTTCCCACCCTTTCAATACAAGGCCCCCAGTTGTCTGCTTTACCTTGGCTGGTTATCAAAAAAGAGCAGAGCCCACATTGTTTTTTTTTTTATTATTTTAATAAATATTTTTTTTTTAAACAGCATGGTATCCTCTCTATTTTTGATAACCAGCCAAGGGAAACAGAACAGCTGAGGGTTGCAGCCCACAGCTGTCTGTTTTACATGTACAGATTACCAAAAATAGGTGGGAGCCCATATCATATTTTTATCTTTATCATTAAAAGGAGCATACAGTTACCTTCCGCTTGCAATAAATCTTGTTGCCTGGCTCCTCTGCAACCTTTCAACAAGCTTTATCAACATATGAACAGTACCCGAGCACCAAACTCGGACACAGAATTTTTTTAAGCAAATGTTCAAGTCCGAGCATTGAACACAGTAACAAATGTCCGGTACGAACCCTCAACTTTATAATTCACTTGTCCCTATTGCTAATAACAGCATACAGTGTTTATCTTAATTCAATTTGCTATTATAAAAGACATGGTGTTACATATTGACTGCCTTGCTGTATGGAAGTGCTGCAATTGTGGTTTAAACTAAGCCTTTTTTTTCCCTCCTCTCAGTGTGGAGAGAGGAACCTAATGAGAGGGAGCTGAGAGTGCAAGTGTGTGTGATGAATATGACATATCCTTAGGTGAGTTGAGGGACGTGCCTGGGCTGGTTACTCCCCACCCCTCGGCCATAAGTGGGTCAGCACACATCACCTGCTGTCACTGATTCAGTTCACTGCTATTCTGTGATCCTGGAGTGCAGACGTGATCTCAAGCTGTTGCTGTTTTTCCCATTGGAGGTTGCTGGGTTCCGTGGTCCATGGGTGGAGGTAGGCGCCTTATTCCTAAGGCTTCTTAGGAGTTTTAGGGTCTTAGGCTGGGAGCTCGGACCTCCTGACCTTCAGAGGTACCTCCGAGTACAGGGCAAATCAGGGACCCCAGTATCAGGGCCAGAGCAGGTTCCCCTGACTCCCTAAGCCCAGCTCCATCCTACTTATGGGCACCCCCCCCCCCCCCCCAACGTGACATAATCAGTGACCCACTATTTTTTCCCCGAAGCCGCTATGTCAACCCGAGCTTTTGCACACCTGGTGGAGGAACTCTCCCAGGAGGTTTCTAACTTGCGGAACCGGGTGGTTCATCAGCTTCGAGAAGTGGTTGGGTATCTGACTGCGGTTCACACGCTGGCTGTACCAGAACTCAATATCTCCCTTCCTGATTGACTTTCAGGAGGGAGAGATTATTTTTTTTGTTTTTAGAGAAGCCTGCAAATTATCTTTCAGGCTGCGTCCTTGTTCTTCAGGGAGCGAGGAACAGCATGTGGGGATTATACTCTCCGTTCTTAAGGAGGATCCCCAGGCTTGGGTCTTCTCTCTGTCAACTGATTCTCCATCCATGCGGTCGGTTGACTAGTTTTTTACAGCGCTTGCCCTGGTGTATGGCAACCCTGATGCCATCTACCTTGCTGAGTCTAAACTACGTAAGCTCAGGCAGGGAGCACGACCAGTCGAGGTGTATTGCTCGGAGTTCAGGAGGTGGGCCACTGACACTCAATGGAACGACCCTGCTCTGAGGAGTCAGTTCTATCTGGGGTTGTCAGATCAGTTACAAGACACCATGACTCAGTACCAGGGTCGGACTGGGGTGTCTGGGGCCCACCAGGGAAATTGATTTCAGGGGCCCACCCTTCAGCTATATGTAAATACCTGGTAGCTGTTATTATACCCATTATATTGGCGGCTCCTGCACATCACTCTGCGCTCAGCAGAACTGCCATGTACAATTATTGTACTTTATATTAAAGAGATTCTTTGGTGAAAACAAGTTATCAGTGATCCACAGGTTCAATAGGTGATCACTTATTTATTGGTGGAATCTGACCTGTGGAAACCGTATCATCAGAAGAATGTGGGACTTATATCCCAATTATTAAAGGGGTTTTCCCATAAACAAAATTAATTTTAAAGTTCATTTTAATCAATAGATTTTGGAATAATAATTTCCATAATTTGAGGTGTTTAAAAATAATGTTCCTCTGTCGAGAGAATCCCTGTATGGTCAGACACATCCATTACACAGTACACAGCAGGGACACATATATAAGTTTATCTCAGCCCAGGAGCATTTTCTTTTAAACACATCCAATTGTGGAAATTATTATCATTACAGGGTCTACTTATTATTAAGATGAACTTTAAATTAACCTTGTTCGTGGTAAAGGCCTTTAAAATGCAGTGGCTGGTAATGATGTAAGTATTGCGCATGCGTGAGGTGTACTTTACCGCAGCTCATCACATGAGCTGCCGTAAAGTATACCTCACGCATGCGCAATGCGCAGCTTGGGGTCTGTCGATACACCGAAAGGGTGTATCGACGTCAGCAGCGCCTGAAATGACGCGTTTAGCGTAATATCGGCTGATCAGCCCATGGAGAGGGGCGAGGAGGATTCAAATAGTTTATCACGCCCATCAGGGCGTGAATACAAGCACTAAAGGCAGCGATAAGAAGTCACAGGGAACGCCCTGTGCGACTTCTCAGGAGACAAGAAGCCGTAGTTGTAGAGGTATCAAAATAACTTTTTGAAAGTTTCAAACTACACAATTTTTACACAAAGGGATAGGTAGAATAGCATAATGATGGTGCAGGGACAGGTATTAATAGGATGGGGGGTGATTTTTAGGGATCAGGTTCCCTTTAAAGATTACAGCATCCACATGACTACATCACCAGAACCACCGTCAATACAATCACATATCACTAGAACCACTGTCAATACAATAATACCTCACCAGAACCACTGTCAGTATATCACCAGAACCATTGTCAATACAGTAATACATCACCCAAAACAGTCAATACATCACCAGAAACCCCATCAATACAATACATTACTATAACACCTGTCAGTACATAACCAGAACCATCAGCAATACAATAATACATAATCAGAACCACCGTCACTACATCACCAGAACAGTACGTTCCCTATATAAATGTGCATGTAGATTAAATGTCCCATACTATTCATACTCCTTCCACATGTCCCATACTGTTCACCCCCGATGTGTCCCATGCAGCTCATCTTACATCCATATGTTGCATACAGCTCATCCTCACCCCCATTCCCATGAATCCCATGTTGCTTATCCTCCCCCAATATGTCTCATGCAGCTCATCCTTCCCCACCATCCCCCTTCCAGGTTACACGCAGCCTCTCACCTCCCATGTTCCACGCAGCCTCTACCCTCCTATGCACCACGCGGCCTCTCCCCCATCCCTCATCCATGTAGCTTCTCCCCTCTCCCATGTTCCATGTAGCTTCTCCCCCACATTCCATGTAGCTTCTCCCCCATCCCCCATTCATGTACCTTCTCCCCCATCCACCCTCCATCCATGTACCTTCTCCCCCATCCATCCATTTTCTCCCCCTTTTTCCATGCCGGCCCCCATCCATCCATCCAGCTACTCCTCCCTTTCTATAACCGCCCCTATCCATTCATCCATCCCGTTCTCCCCCCTTTTCTATGCCGCCCCCCTATCCATCACGTTCTCTCCCCTTTTCCATAATGCCCCCCACACATCCATCCCATTCTGCCCCCTCTTCCAGGCCACACCATCCATCTATCCATCCATCTATCCCACTCTGTCCCCCCCAGGCTACTATCTTCGGCTGTAACAGCGCCTTACCTGACTCCACGTTTCTGATCCCGCATCCCGGCAGCTTCTTCCTCTGCAGCGCTCGGTCTCTCGGTCACCGGCACCAGGAACCTGGCACCAGGCAGCTTCTTCCTCTGCAGCTCCCGGTCTCTGGCACCAGGCAGCTTCTTCCTCTGTGACTCTCGGTCTCCCGCTCGCCGGCACCAGGCAGCTTCTTCCTCTGCAGCTCCCAGTCTCCCACTCGCTTGCACCAGGAACCCGGCACCAGGCACCCGGCAGCCTCTTCCTCAGCAGCTCCTGGTCTCCGGCACCAGGCTATGGGGGGCAAAAACACGCTGCTATGGGGGGGGTCACAGACATACTGCTACTGCTGGGGGTGGGGGAGCACAGACACACTGTTACTGTTGTGGGGCACACACATATTGCTGCTGGGGGGCACACTGATTGCTGCTGCTGGGGGGCACATATTGCTGATGCTGCTGGGGGTCACACATTGCTTATGTTGTTGGGGGGGGCACACATTTTGCTGCTGCTGTTGGGGGAGCACACATATTGCTGCTGCTAGGGGGGGCACACTTTATGCTGTTGCTGGTGGAGACATATTGCTGCTGGGGGCAGGGCCGGCTCCAGGTTTCTGAAAGCCCCGGGCGAAAGAGTCTCAGTGGACCCCTTTAGTACATACTGCCGCATAATGTATAATATATATATATATATATATATATATATATTCCGCAACCTATATATATGTGTATATAAATATATCCCTCGCAAATGTATTCCCTACCATGCTGTCTCTCCGATCCTGTGCATATCTCTCCCCTTGAGCGGTCTCTCCTCTCTATGTGCAGTCTCTCTCCCCTGTGCGCTGTCTCTCCCTTGAGCCTGTCTCTTACCTGTGCTTGTTCCCCTCCCTGTGCACTGTGTCTATCCCCTACACTTGTCTCCCCCTTTGCCTGCCTCTTTCCTGTGCGTTGTGTCCCCCCTGCGCATCTATCTCCCCCTGCGCGCCTGTCTTCCCCCTGTGCCTATCCCTTCCCCTGTACGCTGTGTCTCCTCCCTGTGCCTGTCTTCTCCGCTGGTGTAATTTGCCCCTGCGCTGCCCCACACCTCACCCTCGGGGGCCCCTGAGTGCTGCCCCCACGCCCCTGAGTGCTGCCCCCACACCAGGAGGCCCGAGTGCATCCACTACACCAGGGGGCCCATGAGCGCTTCCCCCCAACACCGGGGGGGCCCCTGAGCACTGCCCCCACACCAGGAGGCCCCTGAGTGCATCCACTACACCAGGGGGCCCCTGAGCGCTTCCCCCCAACACCGGGTGGGCCCCTGAGCACTGCCCCCACACCGGGGGGGCCACTGAGCACTGCCCCCCCACCAGGAGGCCCCTGAGTGCATCTACTACACCAGGGGGCCCCTGAGCACTTCTCCCCAACACCGGGGGGGGGCCCTGAGCACTGCTCCCACACCGGGGGGGCCACTGAGCACTGCCCCCACACCAGGAGGCCCCTGAGTGCATCTACTACACCAGGGGGCCCCTGAGCGCTTACCCCCAACACCGGGGATGGCCCTGAGGACTGCCCCCACACTGGGGGGGCCCCTGAGCACTGCCCCCACACCGGGGGGGGCCCTGAGTGCATCCCCCACACCGGGGGGGCCCCTGAGTGCATCCCCCACACCAGGGTCCCCTGAGTGCATCCCCCACACCAGGGGGACCCTGAGCGCTTCCCCCAAAACTGGGGGGCCCCTGAGCGCTGCTCCCACTCTGGGGGGCCCCTGAGCGCTGAACTTACACTGGGGGGGGCCCTAAGCACTGCACCCACACCAGGGGGACCCTCAGGGTCCACTAAGAGCTTCTAACCTGAAGGCTGCAGCCAGTGATTTCTCAGACCTCTCCTTTCAGTGTGAGCTGCCTGCAACTGCTCTATTTCCTGTGTGCAGAGATACAGGAAATAGACGGCTGCAGTGATATAAAGCTAAGGAGTCAGAGCAGCTCCTCAGCACAGTTCAGGCCCCAGATTATTGTTTAACAGGACAGGTGCACAATGATAGTTTACTCACAGGAGTGTGGGGGCTGTGGAGTCTGTGCCCCCTGCAGAAAGACCTGTCTGCCCTCTCTTTCAAGCTGCAGTTTCTCAGCCTGTGCTCTTGCTGGGCTGGCAATGTGCAGCCATGGCTGTGATCTTGCTTCTCAGTGTCACTGAAGGCTTCCCTCTCTGCTCCCTCCAAGAGTAGCAGGAACTGGAGGAAAAAGATGTCACATAGGAGGGGGGAGGAGATCACAATGCCCGCTCTACCCGGAGGAGATCCCTGCACAGCAGTACAGTCAGGGGGTAGTGAGAGGCGGGGCTAGATGGGCGGGGCCTCTACACCTGAGGGCCTCCCATCACTTTTACTCGGTTACCCGGCAGAGCAGTCCGAGGCTGCTCAGTACACTGCCCCAGAGATGCTGGAGGCTGCAATGGTGCTCGCTATTAGGTTGGATAGACAGACGCCTATGAGAGAGACCAGATTCGACCCTGCCCCCGGTGACCATCCCTGCTGTGGAGGTTACACATGTGGATTCTGATGTTCCTAAGCAGTTGGGGACTGCAGAGTCTTGTACTAACCCATCTGCAGGTCATCAGGTTGGGCGGTCTTGTTTCTTTTGTGGTCAACCTGATCACTTCATTAGGGTCTGTCCATACCAGACCCTGCTTCTCAGCTGCAGACGTCCCATGTGGATAAGCGTGGGAGTGCTACTGTGTCTGCCGTGTTGGTCAGGTCTGCTCCTATGTCTCCACTGGTGGTGGTTAATCACCAACCGAAAGATAGGAGTAACACCCTGCCGGCACCTCTGATCAATGCTGGACTCAGGGGTTATCCTGAGAAGCGTGTTAGGGGGAAGGTGCTTACCCCCACTAAGCGTATGGTGAGAATGGTCCCTGAAACGTAACTGGAAACCATCTTTGCCATTTTCCCCCCTGAGAGTGAACCTTCGGTCTGTGACCGCGTGCACGGCAATAGACGTTCAGGTCCAGACCTGAGTGTGGATGACTATGTGTGGGTGCTGTCAAAACACGTAAGGTGAAAGTGTGCGGCTGGAGCTCCTATTACTGGAGTGATTGGTCCATTTAAAATTGCGGCTGTTTGTAACCCTGTGTTGTTCCAGCTAGCCATCCCCCCAGTGCTTTGTACCTGTCATATCTTCCATAGGTCGTCACTCAGGAGGTTCAGACCATTGCCGGACGTGTCCGGTTTTGAGTCCAGAGGCCTCTCACAATAGGGTGGTACTGTTACGTATTGACTGCCTTGCTGTATGGAAGTGCTGCTGCTGTGGTTTAAATGAAGCCTTTTTTTCCCTGCTCTCAGTGTGGAGAGAGGAACCTAATGAGTGGGAGCTGAGAGTGCAAGTGTGTGTGATGAATATGACTCATGCTTAGGTGAGCTGAGGGGTGTCCCGGACCTTCTTGCTCCCCACCCTCGGCCATAAGTGGGTCAGCTCACATCACCTGCTGTCGCTGATTCAGTTCTCTGCTGTTCTGGACCCTGCAGAAGTGATCTCAAGCTGCTGCTATTTTTCCCATTGTAGGTTGCTTGGTTCCGTGGTCTGTGGGTGGAGGTAGGGGCCTTATTCCTAGGGCTCCTTAGGTGTTTTAGGGTCTTAGGCTGGGGGCTCAGACTTCCTCACCTTCAGAGGTACCTCCAAGTACAGGGCGAGTCAGGAATCCCAGTATCAGGGCCAGAGCAGGCTCCCCTGACTCCCTACGCCCAGCTTCATCCTACTTCTGGGCACCCCCTCTTCCCCCCAAAGTGACACTTGGCTTATGCACCTCTACATAAAATAGTAAAAATTAGGAAAACATGTGTAATTGTTATGTGGAACTCGTCATATCTATTGGCATCACGGAACTTGCTCTCTCTTGGATCTCCACATACTTAACGGACCGGACCTTCAGCGTCACCCACTCCCACACCTCCTCGTCCTACCCCCTATCTGTCGGGGTCCCCCAGGGCTCGGTTCTGGGGCCGCTACTCTTTTCAATCTACACTCTCGGCCTAGGGCAACTCATTGAGTCCCATGGCCTCCAGTATCATCTCTATGCTGACAACACCCAAATCTACCTGTCTGGACCTGACATTACCTTCCTACTATCCAAAATTCTAAAATGTCTGTCCGCCATATCATCCTTCTTCTCTGCCCACTTCCTTAAGCTGAACATGGACAAAACCGAGCTCATGGTCTTCCCCCCAAGCCGCTCACCCTCATTCCATTGTCGTAAATGACTGCTCTCTCTCCCCAGTCCCCCACGCCAAGTGCCTTGGGGTTATCCTTGACTCTTCCCTCTCCTTTAAGCCCCACACCCAGGCCCTCGCCACCTCCTGCCGACTCCAGCTTAAAAACATCTCTCGGATCCACAGTTTTCTTGACCAAGACACTGCTAAAACCCTTATTCACGCTCTCATCATCTCCCGCCTCGACTACTGCAACCTCCTGCTCATTGGCCTCCCTGCTACCTCCCTTGCACCACTCCAATCTATTCTAAACTCCGCTGCCCATCTAATCCATCTATCTTCCCACTACTCCCCTGTCTCCCCCCTCTGCCAAGCCCTTCATTGGTTCCCTGCTTCCCAGAAATCCCGGTTTAAAACATTAACCATGACATACAAAGCCATCCACAACCTGTCCCCTCCATACATCTCCGACATGACCTCCCGATTCCTACCCTCACGCAACCTGTGATCCTGCCAAGATCTCCTCCTCTACTCCCCCCTCATCTCCTCTTCGCACAACCGCATACAGGATTTCTCTCGTGCCTCTCCAACACTCTGGAACTCTTTGCACCAACACATCAGACATTCTCCTACCCTGGGAACCTTTAAAAGAAGCCTGAAGACCCACCTCTTCCGCCAAGCCTACAACCTGCAATGAGAGCCGGTCCACCGCACCTCATCACGACCAGCACCTCCCCCTCCTACTGTATCCCCACCCATCCTTTGTAGATTGTGAGCCCTCGCAGACAGGATCAAATCCTTTCTTGTATCTGGTCGACCGAATTGTCCACGTTTATTGTACTTGTCCTAGTCTCCCCCTTTTGCATGCAAAGCGCCATGGAATATAATGGTGCTATATAAATAAATAAATAAATAATAATAATAATAATAATATAAGGGGATTTCCAGTTTAGCAAAAAAAAATCCAATGTACCCTATTAGGCTACGTTCCCACAATGAGTTTTAGATGAGTTTTTGATGTTGCATTTCTTCACCTATTAAATTGCTTGTGTTTTTTTATTGCATTTTTCAGCACTTTTTAATGTGTTTTTATCACATTTTTGATGCTCCAGTTTATGTCTCTTTCCACGTGTTGTGTTTTAAATAAAGCTGCTTTGTTTTTCATACTTCCTGATATTTGGCTTTGACAAAACTTTATTAATACTGACATTTGCAGATCGTATGCATTTTTAAATGCATCTCCGCAGGGAAACGCACTCAACATCTATACAAGTGTTTTTTTTTTTTGTTTTTTCTTGGTCAACAAAGAGACACAGTGTGAAAACCTGTGGACACACAGCCATAAGAAGTTCTGAGATACCTTGTCCTATGGTAAGGTTGGGGTTACATGGCAACATGTATCCTGCAACAGCAGCTCTCTGCCTAGTCCACACAATCAATAACATTAGTTTATCTTCTCTGTTACTCGTAGTCATGTAATTATTTTAGAGCTCTGATTCTGCAGTAAATAAAATGGCTATGTTGCAGACAACTCCCATGTCACCTGCAACTCGTATTAAAGTCTATGGTAGGTGTGTTGCATGTGATTTTCAACCAGCAACAGAAAATCCAACACGTTTTGAAGCATATGAGACTATGTGTCGTAGTGTATCACAGATTGCATTGTGACACCATAATAAATCTTTACATCCAATGGTGCAATGTGTCACTTAGACTTTAGTGTTGCGTATGTATTACATGAAGCACAGAACACTTTTAAGACTGCTGTTTTTTCCTTTCAGAATATTTTGGCGTTATTTAAATAAAATTATTAATATTTCTGATTTTAAGTTTCCTTAAAGATTATTACTCATTTTCATCTGTCCAAAGATGGCCACCAGGACCGGCGTCAGCACCCGGCGCACGCGAGCAAGTGCCGGGGCCCGAATGCTTGGAGGGGGCCCAACGGGCCCCTGAGGGCTAGGGTCACACTTGTGTTGTGACCCTAGCCTGAAGCAAGTATTGTCTGCTGCAGCACAGAGCGTTTAATGCTATGCGCTGCCAGCAACGAGCCCAAAGAATCCCAATGTTTACATTGCCAACCAGTGGTTGGCAAGGTAAACATCGGGTTTCTATGGGCTCCAGCGCATAGCATTAAACGCTATGCGCTGCAGCCGAAAACACTTGTGTCAGGCTAGGGTCACAATACAAGTGTGACCCTAGCCTCAGGGGCCCCTGAGCACTGCCCCCACAGCCAGGGCCATATCCAGGGGGCAGCTGGGGGGCTCATTTGTATGGAGGTCATGTGCAGCCTCCTGCAGCTCCGGAGGTCTCCCTCTGTGGGAGCCGACAGAGCTGCACATTCTGTGCTGAGTGCTGACAGGACCTGTGATGATGTCACATGGAGGGGAGGAGTCAGGGCTCACATGATCAGTTCCTCTGTGTATGCAGGATTCTGCTGTGCTGGCCACCATGTCCATGATGCTCAATTAGGTGAAGTTTATGTGTGGGGTCAGGAGGGATTTACAGTGTGAATGTAGCAGAGGTGAGTGTGTACTAGGTGTATGGAGCGGAGCCATGTGGGTACTAGGTGTACGGAGTGTAGCCGTGTGTGTACGAGGTGTACGGAGTGTAGCCGTGTGTGTACGAGGTGTACGGAGCAGAGCCGAGTGTGTACGAGGTGTACGGAGCAGAGCCGAGTGTGTACGAGGTGTACAGAGTGGAGCCGAGTGTGTACGAGGTGTATGGAGCAGAGCCGAGTGTGTACGAGGTGTACGGAGCAGAGCCGAGTGTGTACGAGGTGTACAAGGTGTACGGAGTGGAGCCGAGTGTGTACGAGGTGTACGGAGCGGAGCCGAGTGTGTACGAGGTGTACGGAGCAGAGCCGAGTGTGTACGAGGTGTACAGAGTGGAGCCGAGTGTGTACGAGGTGTACGGAGCAGAGCCGAGTGTGTACTAGGTGTACGGAGCAGAGCCGAGTGTGTACTAGGTGTACTGAGCAGAGCCGAGTGTGTACTAGGTGTACAGAGCAGAGCCGAGTGTGTACTAGGTGTACAGAGCAGAGCCGAGTGTGTACGAGGTGTACGGAGCAGAGACGAGTGTGTACGAGGTGTACGGAGCAGAGCCGTGTGTATGAGGTGTACAAAGGGGAGCCGAGTGTGTACGAGGTGTATGGAGCGGAGCTGAGTGTGTGAGGTGTACGGAGCGGAGCCGAGTGTGTACGAGGTATACGGAGTGAAGTCGTGTGTACGAAGCGTACAGAGCGGAGCTGAGAGTGTGCAAGCATAACGGAGCGTAGCTCAGAGTGTACGAGGTGTACGGAGCAGAGCCGTGTGTACGAGGTGTACAGAGCAGAACCGAATGCTTACAAGGTGTCCGGAGCGGAACTGCATGTGTACGAGGTGTACGGAACGGAACTGCATGTGTACGAGGTGTACGGAGCGGAGCTGTATCTGTAAGAGGTGTGTGGAGCGTAGCTGCGTGCGTACGAGGTGTATGGAGCAGAGCCGCGTGCATACGAGGCATGTGTACCAGGGGTAGCCCCCGCGGATTCCGCTCCCGCTCTTATAGTCCCAGCTGCCTTTGCCAGCAGCATTCTTCTCCAGAGTCTCTTCTGCCACTGTCTGCATTCTGCAGCTCAGCATGGAGGGGCACGATGTTGTCATTACTGTGCTGATATGTGCAGAGCGACCGGAGGAGACCAGAGCAGCGAGAAGAAAGGTGAGGAAAAAGAGAGATCCGGATGGCCAGACACTCCACTTGGCTGCGGTGCCACCCATATTGCATTGCGGCTCCATTGAGCTGCTTGCATTATTTGTGCGCTTCAGGATGCTTGCGTATATACCAAGAATCCTCAGACGCACAAAAATGCAACATGTTGCGTTTGCAGGGGACTTTTAAAAAGCGCAAGGGAATGCAAACGCACCTTAGCCCGCTCCTAACAACATGTAATATGCTCACTGTCAGAAACAGCTCTTGCTGGTTTCAGCAGTCACTGTTCCTGTAAGGCTGATTTCACATAGGCGTTTTTTGAAAAATGCGTCAGTTGCGGTAAAAAAACCCGCATCTGCCGCATTTTTTGTCTAGCGGCTGCACTTGCTTCACATTTGTGGCAAGCCCCATGCATTGTCTATGGGGCTTGCGGTAAGTGTGCGGCTATAGATATATATATATATAATTATAGTCCGCGATATGTACTAAAGGGGGCCCACTGAGACTTTTTCGCCCGGGGCCCACAGAAACCTGGAGCCGGCCCTGATGTCCATGTAGAAATGATGCGAGTTGTATGCCATCTGCAGACATTTGAAGGGCATGCATTTGTAGAGGAGTATTTGATTTCCAGATAACAGCTATTACACTCTCTTTCTGGGTTCTGTAACAAAGATTATACAATATAAACTGATTTTTACAGCTACAATACATAGTCAAGTAAATGGTCAAACTAGTGAACCTTGAGATGATCCACTTAAGTATTCAGGCCAGTGGATGAATGCTAGATAATTAGGGATCTTTCTGTGTAACATGCTTGGACATTTGGTTCCGCTTACGGTCTTGGCAACATATTAGGTTTTGCAGCTGCAGGCAGTGATACATAATAGTTTCTGCCATTTTATATTGTTTCAATTAAAGAAAATATTCTTGATGTAACTTTCACAAGAGTAAATGGTGTCAGTAATAAAGAGTGGGGGAAATTTACTCATAAAAGCATTCTCTATGTTGGTCTTGCTACAGAGTCAGCAGAAATAAAATGTGACAAATCTATTGAGATTCATCTTATAAAATCTGTTGTTTTTTTACCTTCTACTGAGCCCAGGCCAATTTCTGTAAAAGTGCGAGAGCATGGAAAAACTGCAAAAAAGTATCACATTTTGGTGCAAAATAGAAATGTGCCAAAATCTGCAACCTTTTGTGTCACAATGTAAGCAAAATGAAAATTTGGGGAATTTGGCAAATTTTAATTTCAAAAGGTTTGCTCGTCTTTAAAAGCCAATGTTAAATGTGGTCCTCTAAATTTCTTGAACAAAATTAATGGTATCTTAAGGCCCCGTCTCACATTTCAATGTGTCGGTGATTCGACCAACGATCCAACTTGACCTAGATCGCTAGAACGACGTTCATTGATCGCTAGTGAAATGTCACACATATAGATCTCGTTAATGACGCAGCAACGATCCCACAGCAAGCAAATGATACTTGTGGTCGTTAGCTCACCTACGTCCTTCAGTTCTCAATAGGCAACGTGGTTAATGACATCGTTATCGAGGTGTCACACACACCCATGGAACCCATGGAACCCAGGAACGCTCATCGTTTGGTTTAAGGTCCAGTTCACCAACCTCACATCAACGATCTGCCCAATTATCGTTGATTGTTTGTACATGTCACACTGAACGACATCGTTACAACGTCGTTAGAACGACTGAAAACCCGTGACGTACTAACAATATCGTTACCGATATCGTAGTGTGAGACGGGGTCTTTAGAACAGGTCTTAATCAGCTCTTTCAGGATCAGTCATTTTTATTGTTCTACCTTCTCCTATTACCTTGCCGGAAACTCTGGAGAATTCAGTGCCCCATGCTGGCATATGTAAATCCAAATTTATTATGCACTGCTCCGCACACCCACAATCCTGCCCACCTATACTATCACCTGGCATTAGTGATAGTAAAAATCTATCTTCACTGTCATTCATTATCACTACTGAAAGATGGGTGGGAGAGCAGTACATAATCAGTTTGGATTTACATATGCTTGACTAGCCAGTGTGCAACACTGAATTCTCTACAGTTTACACCGAGATAACATGAGAGATAGAGCAATAGAATTATTTATCTTGAAAGGGCTTGAAAGGGCCATATTCCATGATACCATTAGTTTTGCAGTAGAAAATCATCTGACAGATTCTGTATAAGCCATTGATTCTTAATCAATGGGAATTTTACCCTTGTTCAAACTTCATCATAGCTCCTGTGCCCAAGAAGAAAGTGGAGGGCTACAGCACTTCCAGGAATATCGTAGCTTTATCATTGGGTTGATTTGCAGTGAAGCTGTAGACTGGAGCCTCAGTTTCCTACAAACTTGCTATGAATCTAATGGTATGTGCACATGATGTCTTTTAGAAGCCAGCATAACCACTCAGTTTTGTAAAAGAAGGGTGCTTCAGGAAACCGCCTGTGTCATTTTTGCCATCTGTTTGGTTGGGGTTTTATTTGCGAAAGCTTTTCCACCAGTTTTTTATTAACTTGTCCATATAAATTAGTGAACATGGGCTGTGGAATCTGGTCAGGTCACTTCTATTAACTGCTTTGCAGCTTTGGAAATCTGCAGTTAAAAGAAGCTAGAAAAACTGAACATACGAACAGCAAGACATTATTACATTGAAGTATATATGTTCCTTCTTTTTTTAGCATTCCTTTAGTGCTGTTTCATGCTAGTTATAGAGTGTACCTCCATAAAAGAAATTGTGTTTACATATCCAAATCCTAAAAAAAACTAACACTAAGACAGAAAAAAACTAAAATGTAACAAATGACAAGACTCTACCATTCATTGGTAAAGTAATAATTAATTTACCTCTTAGATACATGAACATGGATACTAATTCCAGATGGAATTTTACAAATGAATTTGTGACAACCTAATCTTTTGCAAATTAATTTTGGACACAAATTACACCCAAAAAATTGTGCTTTTAAGCCGATCAAACATTGCTGCAGCTCGCTCTGGGCCAAGCACCAATTGTAACCGACCTTAGCAATGATCACTCCAGTGTTTTGTAAAAGAAAGCATCTCAAACAAGACTGGGTAGTTCCGCAACCCAAGCCAAACCCAACATTGAAAGGTTTACTAATTTCTTCATACTACAGTTGTGACGACCAAAAGTATTGACACCCCTGCCATTCTGTCAGATAATACTCTGTTTCTTCCTGAAAATGATTGAAATCACAAATTCTTTGGTATTATTATCTTCATTTAATTTGCCTTCAATGAAAAAACACAAAAGAGAATGAAACAAAAAGCAAAACATTGATCATTTCACACAAAACTCCAAAAATGGGCCAGACAAAAGTATTGGCACCCTCAGCCTAAAACTTGGTTGCACAACCTTTTGCCAAAATAACTGCGATCAACCGCTTCTGGTAACCATCAATGAGTTTCTTACAATGCTCTGCTGGAATTTTAGACCATTCTTCTTTGGCAAACTGCTCCAGGTCCCTGATATTTGAAGGGTGCCTTCTCCAAACTGCCATTTTTAGATCTCTCCACAGGTGTTCTATGGGATTCAGGTCTGGACTCATTGCTGGCCACCTTAGAAGTCTCCAGTGTTTTCTCTCAAACCATTTTCTAGTGCTTTTTGAAGTGTGTTTTGGGTCATTGTCCTGCTGGAAGACCCATGACCTCTGAGGGAGACCCAGCTTTCTCACACTGGGCCCTACATTATGCTGCAAAATTTGTTGGTAGTCTTCAGACTTCATAGTGCCATGCACATGGTCAAGCAGTCCAGTGCCAAAGGCAGCAAAGCAACCCCAAAACATCAGGGAACCTCTGCCATGTTTGACTGTAGGGACCGTGTTCTTTTCTTTGAATGCGTCTTTTTTTCTCCTGTAAACTCTATGTTGATGCCTTTGCCCAAAAAGCTCTACTTTTGTCTCATCTGACCAGAGAACATTCTTCCAAAATGTTGTAGGCTTTCTCAGGTAAGTTTTGGCAAACTCCAGCCTGGCTTTTTTATGTCTCGGGGTAAGAAGTGGGGTCTGCCTGGGTATCCTACCATACAGTCCCTTTTCATTCAGATGCCGACGGATAGTACGAGTTGACACTGTTGTACCCTCGGACTGCAGGGCAGCTTGAACTTATTTGGATGTTAGTCGAGGTTCTTCATCCACCATCCGCACAATCTTCTGTTGAAATCTCTCGTCAATTTTTCTTTTCTGTCCACATCTAGGGAGGTTAGCCACAGTGCCATGGGCTTTAAACTTCTTGATGACACTGCGCACGGTAGACACAGGAACATTCAGGTCTTTGGAGATGGACTTGTAGCCTTGAGATTGCTCATGCTTCCTCACAATTTGGTTTCTCAACTCCTCAGACAGTTCTTTGGTCTTCTTTCTTTTCTCCATGCTCAAAGTGGTACACACAAGGACACAGGACAGAGGTTGAGTCAACTTTAATCCATGTCAACTGGCTGCAAGTGTGATTTAGTTATTGCCAACACCTGTTAGGTGCCACCGGTAAGTTACAGGTGCTGTTAATTACACAAATTAGAGAAGCATCACATGAATTTTCTAACAGTGCCAATACTTTTGTCCACCCCTTTTTTATGTTTGGTGTGGAATTATATCCAATTTGGCTTTAGGACAATTATTTTTGTGTTTTTTCATTGAAGACAAATTAAATGAAGATAAAAATACCAAAGAATTTGTGATTGCAATCATTTTCAGGAAGAAACTGAGTATTATCTGACAGAATTGCAGGGGTGTCAATACTTTTGGCCACAACTGTATATGTACAAAAACAGAGATTTTTTTTTTTCAAGCCTGTGTGGAAAAAATATCAGCATGCACCTTAGAACTCTATCCCTTGGTTAAACATTAGATAAATACTATAATGTCACAAGATACACAAAGCATGCGTCCATCCAAGGTGCAGATGGATACACCAAATGGTTCAAAGACTGCAGTCACTTACACTTTTGTAGGACATAAGTGGCCATTTTTCTCCTCTGTTTTATACAAGTCTATAAATTAAATGTGAAAATTAAGGAGTCCTATCACACACCAGCCAACCAGCACTCCCGCATATCTCTGATAAGGGTCAAACACCTCAAAACACATGTCTACACATGGAGTTTATGGTTTGGCTTCATATCCTAAATTATATGAGAATGCACTTTAAAAGATCAATTTTGACTTTTAGCATTACTTCCCAATAGGCGTCACTAGATTTTCTATCCTCTGCCTCTCTGAATGGGCTATTTGTACCCTTTTCTACAAATTGTAGACAATGTTGTGCCATCACACATTGTAAATTTATACTACTTGGAAAAAAATCTGACCACATGACTAAAGATGAGCCAACTCGACTTTAAAGTTCAGAGATTGTACAAAACACTAACTTTCACTCCAAAAAAATCAGTGTTTGAGTTCGGAATTCGGGTGCTTTACATGCGCAAATCCCTAAGGCGAGCATTGCTGTGCTCAGGTACACTTGAGGCTCAGCCCGGTGTGAGCCACTTGCAGTATTTGGAGTAAAATCAGAGTTATCGGATGTAGGGTGTACAAAAAAAATGATAAACCTCCCCCCTCCTCCCTCGGAAGTGCTTTGTTTATTGCTGGTTGTATGTGGGCAGAGACCCGAACTGCCAAATTAGTGATTTCTAAAGAGGATCAGGTCAAGACTTGGTACAGAACAGAACTTTATCTAAAGTCCAGCTGGAGCCCAAGAACCCGAACTACCATGGGTCCGCTCATCTCTACCTATGACTCACTTCCCACAGGGTCTAATGGCCACTAGGCCTACATTGACCTGATCCCTCCTTGCTTTACTAGGCCTATATTGACCTGATCCCTCCTTCCTTTACTAGGCCTATATTGACCTGATCCCTCCTTCCTTTACTAGGCCTACATTGACCTGATCCCTCCTTGCTTTACTAGGCCTATATTGACCTGATCCCTCCTTCCTTTACTAGGCCTACATTGACCTGATCCCTCCTTGCTTTACTAGGCCTATATTGACCTGATCCCTCCTTGCTTTACTAGGCCTATATTGACCTGATACCTCCTTGCTTGTACAAAGCCCTGAGAGTATATTCTTCATACAGAGCAGCCCTTCATACCATAGAGGGGTCTACTGAAATAAAATGATAAATAGGTAATACATGTCTAGTAAAGTCGAACATGAATATATTATACAATGTAAGCATTTCCTTCCATAAAGTATATTGTGTTTAGCAGGGCATTGGGGAAATTCCATAATAATTGATTTATTTTACTTGGATTTTTCTTTTGGTATGTGGATAAATTACTAGAGGGCTTTTCAGGAATTCATGTCAGTTCAGTAACTGTGGTTGGAGATGGACTATGGCAGATATGCTGCAAAGATTTTGGTCCGGCATTTGAGATGTCTAATTAGATAGAGGAAAAGATAAACATTTACCACTTTACAACATGTGATTTACAGCTGTACAAATACAAGTGGAATGAAATCACAATATGTGTTCATATGATTTCTATAGAAAATAAACACATAAACCAGCATTATTTAAGTTAGAGATCCCACTCTCTCTCTAATCTTCTGTACTCCTCGCCTTCTCAATGGTATCACTGTGCTGGAGATGTGGACCTTTAATGAAAGAGCCTTACAAAGTCTTAAGCATGCTATGTTAATACAAGTAACATTTACTCTCAGCTCTGGTATCTTCCTATAGCAATCAGATCAATTAGGCAGAACACTATCCAGCTATGTAAACTATGAATATTGAAAACGGGTGTAAAATGACGAGCTGCGCTGAGCGCGGCTACAAACATCTGTTTTCTAATTTAATTTTTTTCTTACTTTTGCCATAAGGAGAACAGGAAGGTTGTAAATTTAAGGTTGAAAAACATGGAGCAAGGCATCGGCTAACACATGGCAGAAACATAATAGCAACGGTTAATACTAACACTATTTTATTGAAATCTCAGTGAACTGTCAGAGTCACAATGAGGTCCCTGGTGCCCTAAAATATGAAGAAAAAAAAAGGAGAAATGCCTCAAGGGGGAAATTATAATGACATTTATGGAAATACTATTTTGCGATCCATATAATACAATTATTATTTTCCTTTTAGAGTAAAAGCTACATTCACTTAAAATAAAATGGAATAAACAAGTGTGTAAGCTACCATATCATGCATTACTGTACATTGAATCACCTCCCTAAACTGCTAAGAAATCTTGACTTACAGAAAACTAACATAAAATAATTGTAAAAAATATTTGAGTATATGTTTAAAGCCCCACTCCCGTATTTTTTTTATTTTAGTGCTGCAGTGGTGCTGTAAATGTAAGTCCCCTGGCTTAAAATCACTTGCCATCATCTTGCTCTTTTTCCTGGGACACATTGGTAGGTCTCCAGCGATTTGTGACCTGCCAACACAAATCAATGCATCTCTATGGCAGCATTGTTTTCGCCACATTCTGACATTCATAGAGATGCATTGGGCGCTTGTGCCATAACTTCTGACTGCCGGACAGTCAGATGTTTTGGACACAAGATGGCGTCACAGGACCGGAGGGATACCTAAAAAAGATGAAAATACTGAAGGGTCAGTATAAGACAGAAGACTGACAGTAAAAGCGCTTCTCCAGTGCTGAAAAAGAAACTTGCTGGAGTAGTGCTTTACTTACATAAAAACATATATGCTGGGAAAGTGATACACATTAGATAGCTGCTGATTAAAAGCTCCCCATAAAACACATCTACTTATAAAGCCCATATGTAAATGTTTCTTCCAGTAGAATCTCAGTTATCTCTCTCTTCTGTACATCTGTGACATGGTCTCCCAGCACTTACCTACACACAACCTGCATTCCTCACAAGATCTCCTCCTCTATTCCCTTCTTATTTCTTCTACCCACAAAAATGCATACAGGATTTTTCCCATGCATCCCCCATACTCTGGAATTCTGCCCCAATATATCAGACTCTCACGTAGCATCGAAACCTTCAATAGGAATCTAAAGACCCACTTCTTCCATCAAACCTGTAACCTACAGTTATCCTCAGTCCACTAAACCACCACATGCTAGCTCTACCCTCACCTACTGTATCCTCACCCATCCCTTGTAGACTGTGATCCCTCATGAGCAGGGTCCTCTCTCCTCTCCTAGTGTATCCTCACCCATTCCTTGTAGACTGTGAGTCCTCGTGGGCAGGGTCCTGTTTCCTCACCTTCTATATCCTCACCCATCCCTTGTAGACTGTGAGTCCTCGTAAGTAGGGTCCTGTCTCCTTACCTTCTGTAGTCTCGCCCATCCATTGTAGACTGTGAGCCCTCATGGGCAGGGTCCTCTCGCCTCTCCTAGTGTATCCTCACCCACCCCTTGTAGACTGTGAGTCCTCATGGGCAGGGCCCTCTCTCCTCACCTTCTGTATTCTCGCCCATCCCTTGTAGACTGTGAGCCCTCATGGGCAGGATCCTCTCCCCTCCTGTATCTGTGAGTGCCTTGTATTGTATTGTTCATAAATATTGTACTTGTCTACATAGGCCCCTTTTCACATGTAAAGCACCATAGAATAAATGGTACTATGATATTAATAAACAATAATAATTATATAATTATAAGCTCTGGCAATGTCCTATTGTGGCGCTCCGCTACGTAGATGTCACAGAGGGGTACTGCACCCATAAAAGCGGTGCAGATGCTCCAGCTGCAAGCAGATTCTAGGTTGGTGGGTGGAACCCTAGACCAGCACCCCACACTAGATCACACAGTGGGAGGTATCCAAGAGGGACTAAAAACCACCTCTAGGGGGAACAAGGAGGGTCTTTGTACCTGAGGTCTGCTGGCCTTTGGTCTTTGCCTCCAAGGAAGTTGGCGAGTTCAGGCAGTGAGCCTGAAGGAGCTAGGAGGTCTCTCGGCTGAGGGACCAGGGAGAAAGAAAGGTATCCCAGGCGCAGACAGCCAGTTGGGGAAGGAAGGGACTTGAGACGATCTAACCACAACAGCTTACCGGGCATCAGAGCTCGCACCTGTGGGATCCTCCAAGGACCACAGAAAATCCGACGATCTGAGGAGGTATATCTATATACTGCGCAGGCTCTTAAGTGACCAAAAGAGGGTACCAGGCACCGCTTGAGGATTCAGCTGTCGGCCAACAGAGGGTAACCCGACGGGAGCGAAGAGAGAAAGACAGCAGGAGGTCAGGTTCGCTTTATGGGATCAGACTTTACACAAATTACTGGGAAGCACGAAAGATGGAGAAAAGGCACACTCTGAGGGTTCCATCATACCACCTGGGATCCGCTTGCAGCCACCCGTTAGCTACTTGTCTCTATAACATCTTACTGAACTGAGAACTGTAAACAATGTTGCTAAAGTTTCCAATAAAGTACCCAGAGTGAAGTGAACTCGACTCTGCTGCATCTTCTTTTCCATGAACTTGTTCCATTCACAGGATTGCTGCCCTAGAGGTCCATTCCTGCCTGCGGAGGACTACACCATCTCAGCCGCGATACCACCGACCTCCGGTGGACTGTGGCGGCGCTGGTGCTACTTCACCAGAAACTGCAGGTGGTGTCCTGATAACAAACTTTATATATAATCCCTTGTAAATATCACCTCCCTTTTCAAAGATAGGCCCAGGACACAGGATCAGGCGCGGCCGCCATTCCCCGTGACACAGCAGTTAACCCTTGCCGCCTGATACCCGAGTACCCCAAGGCCTGGGTGCTGCACTATCTCTCAAAGGAGCAAAATTTTGAACATTTTGTAATTGCTTACAACAACATAGGAGCTTGGCCCAGTGTGATCACCGAGAGAGCTGTGCTGGGGCTACGTTCACATGTCCAATAATCATCAGAATGGATCCAGCAGCAATTCATTGTCAAAAAAACTGTGCAGACACAAGTTTTGTGTCTATTTTTAAATAACTGATTTCAGTGGGATGCATATTTTTAACATTGAAGTTTATGAAAAATGGATCAGTTAGTTACTTTGTTTGTCTCATTTTTAAAGATTCCATTTTTTGCTTATTGCATCAATTTCAAATGAAAGAAAAATGGATGGATATTTAATGGATCCTTTTTCCATAGAATCCAATGTTAAAAAAAACGGATCCAGCTGATACCAGTATTCTAAAAACTGCACAACTTTTTTGCCAATGGATTGCTGCTGGATCGTTCCAATGGATGATTACTGGACATGTCAATAAAGACTTACTTGACAGCTGAGCTAATGCATTAACAGTCAGGGCCAGTGTCAGCATCGCCCCTAACTGTTTAACCCCATTGATGGCACGATCAATGGCGATTGAAACATTTATAAGGTTGTGAAAGGTAGTGCTCTTTATGTTACCCAATCAGCTCCCAAGTGACAGGATCCTAAACTGCAAGAGATGGTAATCATGGCAACTGGAGGTCATGCAACCACCTACAGGTCTATGCAGTACAGTAGCCTGTAAAGCCCTGACAGAAGCAGGTCTGACTGTCTGACAAGTATACTACTCTTAAATAGGTAAATATTGTACTCATCTAACTACACCATTTTCTTCTTGTATTTCACAGGCTTGTCTAAATGTGGCATCCCGGTCCACCTGCAGCTGTCCACATGGGTAGCATACTCTGATAACATGATGTAGTAACTTTTAAAGTGCAAAACAACCTACGGTAGTTTTGAGTTTTGTCATGTTACATAGCTGGACCTGAGACCATGTATTCAGAGTATAATCTGTACATGGTAACCTTTGTAACAGGAGGAATCGATTGATGGTTTTGTAATGTGACTTTATACACAGCGCTGTGATATTTTAGAATATAATGATAACAAGCTATGTACAAACTATGTATATTGAATGTAAACTGAAACAAACCTGAAAAACTCTTTGTGTCTAGACATCTAACCACTCAAGTGCCTTATTGTGCAGCTGTTGTGGATCGTGAGTGTCTAGTTAAGCCCACGATCCACTGATAAATTATGTATATATTTACTGCTCACCGTATATGTTTTTGTAAACTAATAAAATGTGTAGATTTATAGAAGTTTTGCTAGTGTACAGACTTTATTGTCCTCCTTCCTCTTATGTAGTACTAGTAAAAAGGCCCGATGCAATTGCATCGGGAGAGCGGTGAAATGAATTGTGTGTATACAGGCGGGTGTGTGGGTAGCAGAGTATACAGGGGGCTTTGTGGGTAGCAGAGTATACAGGTGGGTCTGTGGGTAGCAGAGTATACAGACGGCTCTGTGGGTAGCAGAGTATACAGGCGGCTCTGTGGGTAGCAGAGTATACAGGCGGCTCTGTGGGTAGCAGAGTATAGAGGCGGGTCTGTGGGTAGCATATTATACAGGCAGGTCAGTGGGTAGCAGAGTATACAGGCGGCTCTGTGGGTAGCAGAGTATACAGGTGGCTTTGTGGGTAGCAGACTATACAGGCAGCTCTGTGGGTAGCAGAGTATACAGGCGGCTCTGTGGGTAGCAGAGTATACAGGCGGCTCTATGGATAGCAGAGTATAGAGGCGGTTCTGTGGGTAGCAGAGTATACAAACGGCTCTGTGGGTAGCAGAGTATGATGTGGCGGGAGGCTGGAGGGGTGAGGAGAGCAGAGGATGGAGGGGTGAGGAGAGGTCCGGCTGGAGGGGTGAGGAGAGGTCCGGCTGGAGGGGTGAGGAGAGGACCGGCTGGAGGGGTGAGGAGAGGTCCGGGTGGAGGGGTGAGGGGAGGTCCGGCTGGAGGGGTGAGGAGAGATGCGGTTGGAGGGGTGAGAAGAGATGCGACTGGAGCGGCAACATGAGCGCTCGGCGGCATGACGTGGCTGCGTGTTGGGGGTGATCGTAGCCCCAGTCACACAGAATTGTCCTCTGCGGTGGGGTGGGGGCTGCAGAGAGGGATCAGTCCCTCCCCTCAGGTGACACATGTGACCTGAGGGGAAGGAGCGGATTGGGCATTGTGTGGTAAAGAGAGGACGGCCATCCGATTGGTCCAGGATGCGGAGTACTGGGCAATGGGATGGGTGTCCTCTGTTTACAACACAGCGCCCAATCCGCTTGCAGGGGCGGCGGCCAATGGGAGTGAGTGGGGCGTGTTAGGCTTTGTAGCCTGTCATGCCCCGCTCACTCCTATTGGCCGGCGCCGGCCACAGGACAATGTCACTGGCTCCCGTCACCCGCCCACAGCCCCTACACCGCTACTGCAGCAGCATGGCGACACCGAGGCGCTAGCTGTAAGAGAGCGGGGAGGGGCGGAAGGCACCGCCGGCATCTGGGCAGCGTAGACCTTGCGGAGGACGCTCGCGATGAGGCGCTGGCGGCGGGGCCGACGGCGGTTGGCAGGATGGCGGCGGTGTGAGTTAGTGCGGCTGCGGCAGTGCCGTAAAGGATTTTGGGATTCGGCTACAGTGGCCGAATTTCAAACTCCCGATTATATAAGTAGATATGTGTATAAACTGTATATGTACATCTATCTATATATGTGTATATACTGTATATATATATATGTGTGTATATATAATATATATGTGTATATACTGTATATATATCTGTGTATATACTGTATATGTATATATATGTATATACTGTATATCTATATATGTGTTGTGTATGCACTGTATATGTATATCTATATGTGGGTATATAGTGTCCGTCTATGTGTATATACTGTATATATATATGTGTGTATATACTGTATATCGATAGATGTGTATATACTGTATATCTATATCTATCTATATGTGAGTATATACTGTATATCTATGTATATGTGTATATACTGTATATCTATCTATATATGTGTATATACTGTATATCTAAATGTATATATGTGTATATACTGTATATATATCTGTGTGTATATACTGTATATCTATGTATATATGTGTATATACTGTATATTGATATGTATGTATATACAGTATATGTACATCTATCTATATATGTGTATATACAACATATCTATATGTGTACATACTATATATCTATCTATATGTGTGTATATACTGTATATCTACATCTATATATGTGTATATACAGTATATGTGTGTGTGTGTATATACTGTGTATCTATATATGTGTGTATATACTGTATATGTACATCTATCTATCTATCTATGTGTATATACTTTATATGTATGTGTGTGTATATACTGTATATCTGTGTATATACTGTATATCTATATATATGTATATATGTGTATATACTGTATATCTATGTCTATGTGTGTGTATATACTGTGTATCAATATATATCTAGCTGTGTGTATATACTGTATATCTATATTTATTTGTGTGGATATACTGTATATCTATATCTATCTGTGTGTATATACTGTATATGTATATATGTGTATATATTGTATATATATCTGTGTGTATATAGTGTACATGTATCAGAGTGTATATACTGTATAGCTATATGTATGCATATATGTGTATATACTTGATATGTATATGTGTATATACTGTATATGTATGGGTCATTCCATGTCAAGTGATCCAAAAATGAATATTTTTTTCCCTGACGTCCTCAGATTTTTTTAATTTTTTTTCTATATGAAGAACAACTTTAGTTAATTATAAAAAAAAAGTTTTGAATTTTTTTCTTTATCAGTTAATTTTTTACAGATTTTTAAAGTTTTAAAAAAGTGCGAATTTTGGCCTGGTATGGCTTTACATTTTCTATCATATCTCGGGCTAAAAATAAGATAGAGAAACAAAATAAACACCAATCTACTCAGAACTGTGCAGGCTTTCACCAGATATGTCACAAGAGGATCTTTGTTAATATTTTACCCATGTGATCGCAAGCGCAAAACTTTAAAACGCATTTCCGAAAAATCGGCGCGCTTTAAATATTTCAAAAACTGCCCATGTGTCTGCTATGCTCTTAGCCACATCTGTACCAAATTTCAAGTTGGCATCGCGATGGGATCATATTTTAAAATATTTTAATATTAATAGCGTCAATGGGTCATTCTATATCAAGTGATCTAAATATGAATATTTTTTTTTACCTGACGTCTTTAGATTTTTTTTATTCTTTTTCTTTATGAAGTACAACTTTAGTTAATTACAAATTAAAAGTTTAGAATTTTTTTCTTCATCAGTTAATTTTTTACAGATTTTTAAAGTTTAAAAAAAGGGTGAATTTTGGCCTGGTATGACTTTACATTTTTTTATCTCAGGCTAGAAATAAGATAATGAAGTGGGAGAGACATCATTTTACTCAGAACGGTAACAGCTTTCATTTGATATGTTACAAGACTATGTTTCTTTGTATCAAATTCAAACTATTGACGGGCAATTGTGAAAAAATGACTGATTGTGTTCTTGGTTATATTTGTGCAGAGATTCAACTTGGGACCTTATTCAACTTATTGAATAAAACATTTATATGCAACAAAAAAGAAACACAAAAAACAAATCCCATAAGTGCCAGGATAAATACATCTTAATCATCAGAACACAACGCTCAGCATTTTCAACTTGAATGTATTGAACAAACCAAAAGAAGAAAGGTGATCATATCCTCAAGTTTCATTAAACAAGATTAAAAGAACCAAAAATGTTAACCCCTATTTATACATATAAATTTGTTTTCTATTCTATCACTAAACGTGTGATTTAAGTGTTTAATAAGAATAGTACAGTAGTTAAATCATCGTTCTATAAATTATGAACTAATCAAACAATTAATAGTATGTTTTTAAAGTGGCATTTTATCAATTTGTCCCTTCTAGTGGGTGAAATGTAATCTTGTCCATAAACGCTTACTAGCAATCGCCATTTCCTTGTGTGTCAAAGAGTATGTCCGGCCTGTCACGGTGCTAGGCTCCGCCTGAGTTAATATCTGATTTTTGTGCACTTTTAAAATGTCTGGCTTTCTTGGATACACAAAGGATGGCGCTGGACCAGAAGGATGCAATAAAGTCAATTCTACTTCTTCATTTTCACAATCTTTGGAGAGTACAGTAGCTAGCCACCAGCGCCAATCATATTCATATTTTTTCAAAAGGATTGCAACAGTGTCTATGATAAAATGCTGTTTCTTGAGAAGTAGCAGCCGTTGCTGTGTGGGAAAAATACAGTTAATATTAACCTCTTTACGACCAATGACGAGTATACTTGTCATGAAAAGATGTCAGTTCCCGCATCTTGACGAGTATACTCGTCATGGCTTTGAACTGTCACTGCTTCTAAACGAACAGTGACAGCTCAAATCTAAAAGCTGTCAGTGACAGCCAAGGGTTAGGGGCAGAGGTGTGGGCACCCCTGTTAACCCCTTCACCCCCCTCCCCCACCGCAATCACTCTTATCTGCGGGCGGGTTGCACCGCAGCCGCCGGCCATGAGCTGATGCTCCAGCTCCCCCTGTGTCCTGTCCCCGCCCCCTGTGTCCAGCTCCCCCTGTGTCCTGTAGCCCCCCCTGTGTCCTGAGCCCCCTGTGTCCTGTCCCCGTCCCCTGTGCAGCCCCTCCTGTGTCCTGTCCCCGTCCCCTGTGCAGCCCCTCCTGTGTGCGGTCCCTGTCCCCTGTGCAGCCCCTCCTGTGTCCTGTCCCCGCCCCCTGTGTCCAGCTCCCCCTGTGTCCTGTAGCCCCCCCCTGTGTCCTGAGCCCTCTGTGTCCTGTCCCCGTCCCCTGTGCAGCCCCCCCTGTCTCCCGTCCATCCCCGCCCTCCACCTTGCACAGTTTGTTTGCCGGCGGGCTTCTGCGCCCACCGGCAAAGCTGCAGGGCCCCCTCCTCCTCCCTGCTGGTCCCCAGCCCCCGGGACTCGGTCCCCAGCCCCCGATCCCTGGTCCCCAGCCCCGCTCACCTATCCCGATTCCCGGCGGGCTGCACGCTCGGTGCACCCGCCCGCACCGTCGGGCCTCCTCTGCAGTGTGGCTCCTCCTCTTCTCAGGGGCTCCTCCTCCTCATCGCTGGGTAAGTATGAATGAATGAAAGAATGAATGAAAGAATGAATGAATGGATGGATGGATGGATGGATGGGTGGATGGATGGGTGGATGGATGGATGGATGGATGGATGGATGGATGGGTGGGTGGATGGATGGATGGGTGGATGGATGGATGGATGTGTGCGTGCGTGGATGTGCGTGTGTGGATGTGTGTGCGTGGTTGTGTGCATGCGTGGATGTCAGCACGTGGATGTGCGTACGTGGATGTGCGTTCGTGGATGTGCGTACGTGGATATGCATGTGTGGATGTGTGTGCGTGGTTGTGTGCATGCGTGGATGTGCGTACGTGGATGTGCGTACGTGGATGTGCGTATGTGGATGTGCGTGCGTGGATGTGCGTGTGTGAATGTGCGTGCGTGGATGTGTGCGTACGTGGATGTGGATGTACGTGGATGTGTGTGTGGATGTACGTGGATGTCAGCATGCGTGCGTGGATGTGTGCATGCGTGGATGTGCGTGCGTGGTTGTGTGCATGCGTGGATGTGCGTACGTGGATGTGCGTGCGTGGATGATGGGTGCATAGGTGGATGGATGGGTGCAACAAGGGATCAAGTGTCCTCTTGTTATAGTCTCTGGGATCATAGTCATGGTGCACTGTATAACTGATCATTGTCATACAGTGCACCATAACTCTGACCCCTGAGACTGTAGGAAGAGGACACTTGATCCCTTGCTGCAGTCTCTGGATTGAGCAGAGGCGATCGAGCGTCGTGGGACCTTCGTTGTGGACTACGTCGGAGGCAATCGAGCGTCGTGGGACCTTCGTTGTGGACTACGTCGGATCTTCATAATAAAGATGGAGTCCGAATTTTGTTTGTGTTTTTTTTTCAAATAAAAAGATTTTTCTATGTGTGTATTTTCTGACTATTTACCAGAGATTCCTAATGGCGGGTCTAACATTGGCCCTATATTATGAATCTCGGGCTTAGTGCCAGCTGCCAATAAAAAGCTGGCATTAACCCCTTTATTACCCAGTTTGCCACCGGCACCAGGGCAACTGGAAGAGCATGGGTACAGCGCCAGAAAATGGCGCTTCAATGAATGCGCCATTTTCTGGAGCGGCTGCGGGCTGCAATTCGCAGCATGGGGGGCCCAGAACGCTTGGGCCTTTCCATGCTGAGGATTCCAGCCCCCAGCTGCCTAGTTGTACCTGGCTGGGCCAAAAATATGGCGGAGCCCTACGTCATTTTTTTTTTCTAGAATTAGTTCTAGAAATAAAAAAAAATGGGCTTTGCTGTATTTTTGGTTGCAGCCAGGTACAACGAGGCAGCTGGGGGTTGCTGGCAGTCTGTAGCTGCCAAGTTGTACCTGGCTGGACCAAAAATATGGCGGAGCCCTACGTCATTTTTTTTTTCTAGAATTACTTCTAGAAATAAAAAAAAATGGGCTTTGCTGTATTTTTGGTTGCAGCCAGGTACAACGAGGCAGCTGGGGGTTGCTGGCAGTCTGTAGCTGCCAAGTTGTACCTGGCTGGACCAAAAATATGGCGGAGCCCTACGTCATTTTTTTTTCTAGAATTAGTTCTAGAAATAAAAAAAAATGGGCTTCGCTGTATTTTTGGTTGCAGCCAGGTACAGCGAGGCAGCTGGGGGTTGCTGGCAGTCTGTAGCTGCCAAGTTGTACCTGGCTGGACCAAAAATATGGCGGAGCCCTACGTCATTTTTTTTTCTAGAATTAGTTCTAGAAATAAAGCCTTCGCTGTATTTGTAGCCAGCCATGTACAACTTGGTAGCTGGCTGACTGGAATCCTCAGCGTGGAGAGACTCAAATGTTGTGGGTCCCCCACGCTGCAAATTTCAACCCACAGCCACCCAAGAAAATAGCGCATTCATTAGAGGCGGCATTTTCTGGTGCTGTACCCCAACTCTACCAGTTGCCCTTGTGCTGGTGGCACACGGGTTCTCCATATGCGACATAGTGTCCGCTAACAATTTCAATAGAAAATTAGCTCCAATTGTTAGCGGAAACCATGTCGGGTATGGAGAGCCCCTCCCTGTGTGCCTGAACATTGGAGCTCCCCCACAAGTGACCCCATTTTGGAAACTAGACCCCCGAAGGAACGTATCTAGATGCATAGTGAGCACTTTGAACTCCCAGATGCTTCACAAATTCATCCATAAAAATGAAAAAGCACGTTTTTTTCCACAAAAAGTTTCTTTTTTTCATTTTTACGGATCAATTTGTGAAGCACCTGGGGGTTCAAAGTGCTCACTATGCATCTAGATACGTTCCTTGGGTGGTCTAGTTTCCAAAATGGGGTCACTTGTGGGGGAGCTCCAATGTTTAGGCACATAGGGGCTCTTCATATCCTACAAGGTGTCCGCTAACAATTCCAATTGTTAGCGGACACCATGTCGCGTATGGAGAGCCCCTGTGTGTCTCCACATTGGAGCTCCCCCACAAGTGACCCCATTTTGGAAACTAGACCCCCAAAGGATTATATCTAGATGCATAGTGAGCACTTTGAACCCCCAGATGCTTCACAAATTGATCCGTAATAATGAAAAAAGAAATTATTTGTGGAAAAAAAGTGCTTTTTCATTTTTACGGATGAATTTCTGAAGCACCTGGGGGTTCAAAGTGCTCACTATCATCTAGATACGTTCCTTTGGGGGTCTAGTTTCCAAAATGGGGTCACTTGTGGGGGAGCTCCAATGTGGAGACACACGGGGACCCTCCAAACGCGACATGGTGTCCGCTAACAATTTGAATGGAAAATGAGCTCAAATTGTTAGCGGACACCATGTCGCGTTTGGAGGGTCCCTGTGTGTCTCCACATTGGAGCTCCCCCACAAGTGACCCTATTTTGGAAACTAGACCCCCAAAGGAACATATCTAGGTACATAGTGAGCACTTTGAACCCCCAGATGCTTCACAAATTGATCCGTAATAATGAAAAAATAATTTTTTAGTGGAAAAAAAAGTGCTTTTTCATTTTTACGGATGAATTTCTGAAGCATATGGGGGTTCAAAGTGCTCACTATGCATCTAGATACGTTCCTTCGGGGGTCTAGTTTCCAAAATGGGGTCACTTGTGGGGGAGCTCCAATGTGGAGATACACAGGGACCCTCCAAACGCAACATGGTGTCCGCTAACAATTTGAGCTCATTTTCCATTCAAATTGTTAGCGGACACCATGTCGCGTATGGAGGGTCCCTGTGTGTCTCCACATTGGAGCTCCCCCACAAATGACCCCATTTTGGAAACTAGACCCCCGAAGGAACGTATCTAGATGCATAGTGAGCACTTTGAACCCCCAGATGCTTCACAAATTGATCCGTAATAATGAAAAAAGAAATTATTTGTGGAAAAAAAAGTGCTTTTTCATTTTTACGGATGAATTTCTGAAGCATATGGGGGTTCAAAGTGCTCACTATGCATCTAGATACGTTCCTTTGGGGGTCTAGTTTCCAAAATGGGGTCACTTGTGGGGGAGCTCCAATGTGGAGACACATGGGGACCCTCCAAACGCGACATGGTGTCCGCTAACAAATTGAGCTCATTTTCCATTCAAATTGTTAGCGGACACCATGTCGCGTTTTGAGGGTCCCCGTGTGTCTCCACATTGGAGCTCCCCACAAGTGACCCCATTTTGGAAACTAGACCCCCTAAGGAACGTATCTAGATGCATAGTGAGCACTTTGAACCCCCATATGCTTCAGAAATTCATCCGTAAAAATGAAAAAGCACTTTTTTTTCCCACAAAAAATTTATTTTTTCATTATTATGGATCAATTTGTGAAGCATCTGGGGGTTCAAAGTGCTCACTATGCATCTAGATATGTTCCTTTGGGGGTCTAGTTTCCAAAATGGGGTCACTTGTGGGGGAGCTCCAATGCGGAGACACACAGGGACCCTCCAAACGCGACATGTTGTCAGCTAACAATTTTGTGTCTCCACATTGGAGCTCCCCCACAGGTGACCCCCATTTTGGAAACTAGACCCCTAAGGAAGGTATCTAGATGCATAGTGAGCACTTTGAACCCCCAGATGCTTCACAAATTCATTCATAAAAATTAAAAAAACACTTTTTTTTCACAAAAAAATTCTTTTTGCCTACATTTTTTCAGTTTCACATGGGCAAAGGGATAAAATACATCCCAAAATTTGTTGGGCAATTTCTCCTGAGTACACCGATACCTTATATGTGGTCATAAACCACTGTTTGGGCGCACGGCAGGGCTCAGAAGTGAAGGAGCGCCATTTCACTTTTTGAACGGAAAATTGGCTCTAAAATTCAAATTGCGCTCCCTCCCTTCTGAGCCCTGCCGTGCGCCCAAACAGTGGTTTATGACCACATATGAGGCATCGGTGTACTCAGGAGAAATTGCCCAACAAATTTTAGGATGCATTTTATCCTGTTGCCCATGTGAAAATGAAAAAATTGAGGCTAAAAGAACATTTTTGTTACAAAAATTAAAATGTCCATTTTTTCCTTCAACATTATTTTAGTTCCTGTGAAGCACCTGAAGGGTTAATAATCTTCTTCAATATAGTTTTGAGTAGCTTGAGGGGTGCAGTTTTTGGAATGGTGTCACTTTTGGGTGTTTTCTGTCATGTACACCCCTCAAAGGGACTTCAAATGTGATGTGGTCACTAAAAAATTGGTTTTGTAAATTTTGCTGGAAAAATGAATAATTGCTGATGAACTTTGAACCCTTATAACGTCCTACCAAATTTTTTTTTTTCTTCCAAAATTGTGCTGATGTGAAGTAGACATGTGGGACATGTTATTTATTAACTATTTTGTGGCACATAACTCTCTGGTTTAGCAGAATAAAAATTAAAAATTTGAAAATTGCTAAATTTTAAAAATTTTTGCCAAATTTTTTATTTTTTCACAAATAAACGCAAAAATTATCGACCTAAATTTAATACTAACATGAAGCCCAATATGTCACGAATAAACAGTCTCATAATCGCTAGGATCCGTTGAAGCGTTCCAGAGATATTACCTCATAAAGGGAGAGTGGTCAGAATTACAAAAAATGGTCTGGTCATTAAGGTGCAAAGTGACTCGGTCCTTAAGGGGTTAAGTAAGGAAGATAGGTAATAAAAATAAAGATTTACAGTACACTTGAGATAGAACTGTATTACTATAAAGTGAGCTTTAGGGCTAGCGCGCACAGTTTTTTCTGTCTGCAGATACACGCTGCAGTTTTGGCAGCTTGTTTTTCTACCAAGTTTTTACCACATATGCGTTCATTTTTTTAATCGCTAGTGAAAAAAATGGCAGCTTTTTTTATATAAATGATAAATGCTGAGTTTATTACAGCGATTAAAAAAGTAGTTCAAGCAGTGATTTACTCACTCTTGAGTGTTTCCAAAAACACTGCATGTGGTGAACCCCATAGAAATCAATGGGGCTGTTTTTCTGAATGATAATCCCTAAGAATAGCACTGTGTGTATTGGCCCTTAATAATAAAAGCATTAAACTATTAATATATTTACTCACCCATATTTTAGTACACAGCCTTGATGGCTTTGTACAGACTATTGTTTGTTCAGGAGTGAAGATGTCCAGACATGTCAGGACATGAAAGGTCTGAACAAGCTGTCTTACTTCCTCAATGCAGTGGGTAGACACTTAACATGATTGACAGAGCTGCTGGCCTATCATCTGCTCTGCATTCACTGTCTATCCCTGTGCTTTCTCAGGTTGAGTCCTAACAAAGCTTTTTCCTATATGTCCTCTCCTGCTTCTAAGCTGTAACATATCAAAATAATACAGTAATGTCTAAAAATAATGGATTTAATAAATATAGACCCCACGCTTTTAGACCACAGGTTGAACAGATCTGAATTCAAGATTTTTGAATTGACACTATAATAGTTAAATATTTTAAAATATGATCCCATCACGATCCCAACTTGAAATTTGGTACAGATGTGGCTAAGAGCATAAAAGACACATGGGCAGTTTTGGAAAATTTTTATTAAAACGTTTTTTTCGGAAATGCGTTTCAAAATGTTGCGTTTGCGTTCGCATGGGTAAAAAATTAAAATTAACAAGTATACTCTTGTGACATATCTGGTGAAAGCCTGGACAGTTCTGAGTAGAATGGTGTTTATTTTGTCTCTCTATCTTATTTCTAGCCCAAGATAAAAAAAAATGTAAAGTCATACCAGGACAAAATTCACCCTTTTTTTAAACTTTAAAAATCTGTAAAAAATTAACTGATGAAGAAAAAAATTCTAAACTTTTAATTTGTAATTAACTAAAGTTGTACTTCATAAAGGAAAAAAAAAAAAAAATCTAAAGACGTCAGGTAAAAAAAAATATTCATATTTAGATCACTTGATATGGAATGACCCATTGACGCTATTAATAGTAAAATATTTTAAAATATGATCCCATCGCGATCCCAACTTGAAATTTGGTACAGATGTGGCTAAGAGCAAAGCAGACACATGGGCAGTTTTTGAAATATTTAAAGCGCGCCGATTTTTCGAAAATGCGATTTAAAGTTTTGCGCTTGCAATCACATGGGTAAAATATTAACAAAGATCCTCTTGTGACATATCTGGTGAAAGCCTGCACAGTTCTGAGTAGATTGGTGTTCATTTTGTTTCTCTATCTTATTTTTAGCCCGAGATATGATAGAAAATGTAAAGCCATACGAGGCCAAAATTCGCACTTTTTTAAAACTTTAAAAATCTGTAAAAAATTAACTGATAAAGAAAAAAATTCAAAACTTTTTTTTTATAATTAACTAAAGTTGTTATTCATATAGAAAAAAAATTAAAAAAATCTGAGGACGTCAGGGAAAAAAAAATATTCATTTTTGGATCACTTGACATGGAATGACCCATACATATACAGTATATACACATATACATATCAAGTATATACACATATATGCATACATATAGCTATACAGTATATACACTCTGATACATGTACACTATATACACACAGATATATATACAATATATACACATATATACATATACAGTATATACACACAGATAGATATAGATATACAGTATATCCACACAAATAAATATAGATATACAGTATATGTATATGGTGTTTATTTTGTCTCTCTATCTTATTCCTAGCCTTAGTTATGAGGAGAAACGTAAAGGCAGGCAATAGCGAAATTCGCACTTTTTCCGAACTTTGAAAATAATTTTTAAAAAAAATAAATTTTTAAAAAAAATTTTCTCTTCACATTTTGCATTGTCTGACATGCTATTATCAAATAACAAAATCTCAAAAGAATTAAAAATATAGAGGTAATAATCATTGGTTCGCTTGACATGGAATGACCCGTATCTGTGTGTATATACGGTCTATGTGTATATGTATCTATAAATGTGTATATACTGTATACCTATATCTATCTATATATGTGTATATACAGTATATGTATCGATATATGTGTAGATACAGTATATATATATGTGTATATACTGTATATCTATATGTGTATATTTTGTCTATATATATATATATATATATATATATATATATATGTGTGTGTGTATATATACTGTATCTATATTTGTGTATATACTGTATATGTATCTATATATGTGTATATAAACTGTATATCTATATATATATATACCGTATATACTCGTGTATAAGCCGACCCGTGTATAAGCCGATCCCCCTACTTTTGCCCCCAAAACCTGGGAAAATCTATTGACTCGCGTATAAGCCGAGGGTGGACCCCAGCACAGGTATACAGCCCCCAGCAGTGGTATACAGGCCCCAGCAGTATGATATACAGCAGCCCCCAGTGGTATATACAGCAGCCCCAGTGGTATTGCAGCCCCTATATACAGCAGCCCCAGTGGTATTGCAGCCCCAGTGGTGTATACAGCAGCCCCTATATACAGCAGCCCCAGTGGTATTGCAGCCCCAGTGGTATTGCAGCCCCTATATACAGCAGCCCCAGTGGTATTGCAGCCCCAGTGGTATTGCAGCCCCTATATACAGCAGCCCCAGTGGTGTATACAGCAGCCCCTATATACAGCAGCCCCAGTGGTATTGCAGCCCCAGTGGTATTGCAGCCCCTATATACAGCAGCCCCAGTGGTATTGCAGCCCCAGTGGTGTATACAGCAGCCCCTAAATACAGCAGCCCCAGTGGTATTGCAGCCCCAGTGGTATTGCAGCCCCTATATACAGCAGCCCCAGTGGTATTGCAGCCCCAGTGGTATTGCAGCCCCTATATACAGCAGCCCCAGTGGTATTGCAGCCCCAGTGGTGTATACAGCAGCCCCTATATACAGCAGCCCCAGTGGTATTGCAGCCCCAGTGGTATTGCAGCCCCTATATACAGCAGCCCCAGTGGTATTGCAGCCCCTATATACAGCAGCCCCAGTGGTATTGCAGCCCCAGTGGTGTATACAGCAGCCCCTATATACAGCAGCCCCAGTGGTATTGCAGCCCCAGTGGTGTATACAGCCCCAGTGGCAATATATTGCAGCCCCAGCGGTAGTATACAGCAGCCCCCGTAATCCAGGGCCCCCCCAGCCTGACTCCGGTCACCTGTAAAGGAAACTATACTTATCACAGTGCCGCTGTCTGTCCGCGCCCGCTCGCACCCGCTCGCAGCTGCCGTACGCGATCCTCCATCTTCATGCCTCTTCTTCCTGTTTCCTGTGCTCGTCGCAGGGAATGACGTCATTCCCTGCGACGAGCACAGAAACAGGAAGAAGACGCATGAAGATGGAGGATCACGTACGGCAGCTGCGAGCGGGTGCGAGCGGGCGCGGACAGCGGCACTGTGATAAGTATAGTTTCCTTTACAGGTGACCGGAGCGAGGCTGGGGGGGCCCTGCATTACGGGGGCTGCTGTATACCGATGTATACATCGGTATGTACCGATGTATACATCGGTATACAGCACTGACTAGCGTATAAGCCGAGGGGGGTACTTTTCAGCCCAATTTTTGGGCTGAAAAACTCGGCTTATACGCGAGTATATACGGTATGTGTATATACTGTATATCTATCTATGTGTACATACTGGATATCTAAATATATGTGTATATACTGTATATCTATGTGTATATACTGGATATCTAGATGTATGCATATATGTGTATATACGCTATATCTATATCTCTCTGTGTGTGTATATACTGTATATCCATATCTAAAAATATATGTGTACATACAGTATATATATATATATATATATATGTATATAGTATATATGTATCTATATATGTGTATATAGTGTATATGTATATATGTGTATATATTGTATATATATATGTGCATATACTGTTTATCAATATATATATGTGTATATACTGTCTATGTATCTATATATGTGTATATACAGTATATCCAAATAAATATATATTTATGTGTGTATATAGTGTATATCTATGTATGTGTATATACTGTACATCTATATATATGTGTATATACTGTATATCTATGTGTGTATATACTGTATATCTACATGTATGTATATATGTGTATATAGTCAATATATATATCTGTGTGTTTATATACAGTATATGTATATAGAGTGTATGTATGTATATGTGTATGTTGTGCTCCTTTGTCTGTGGCGATTTTTGTCCCCTGTGGTGTGTCTGTCCCCGGGTCTCCTCTCTCTCTCAGCTGGTGTCTGTGGGGGTTGCTGTGCCGGAGGTGCAGGGTGCGGGGCTGAGACTCGTCTCTCTCTCTCTGGCTGGGTCTCCTGTGTCTGTGTGTGGGGGTTGTTGTCCCGGAGGTGCAGTGCGGCTGCGGCTGTCAGCTGCTGTGTGTGGGGGTTGCTCTCCCGGAGGTGGAGTGTGCAGGGTGCGGGGCTCCTGTCCCTCTCTCTCTCCCCGGGTGTCCTGTCTCTGTCTGTGGGGGGTTGTTCTCCCAGAGGTGCAGTGCGGCTGCGGCTCGCAATGACGCTACGCGTCATCGCTCGCAGTGCCGCAAAGGAGTTTGGGATTCGGCTACAACACCCAAATTCCAAACTCCCGATTATATAAGTAGATTGAGTCACAGGTACACAATTAATATGCATAGTTAGAAAATTGTATTGCCTAAATGTTGTTGAGAAAACTTTCAATGTGCTTGCGTTTTGTTCAGCAATGGAGACTTGTATGGTGAGCGTGCATTCAAGTCATGGAGGATGAGTGCATTACTTATTGTTTTCTTTGAAACAATTGTACCTGCTCATTCCAGGTCTGTCTGTAACTCTTCACAGGTGGTTCTTGGCTCTTGGTCAACTCTTCTGCTAATTCTTTTCACTCCTCTGTCTGAAATCTTAAGGGTCCCGTCACACTTGGCAACGCTCCAGCAATCCCGACAATGATATGACCTGGTAAGGATGGCTGGAACGTCGCTACTTGGTCGCTGGTGAGATGTCAAACAGTCAGATCTACTGAACGATGCAGCAATGATACGTCGACCCGTATAACGACTTCAGCAGTCGTTGGGACCCAGTCACACAGCAGCTAGTCTGGCAACTCAGACCTACGTGGCTGAGTTCTGAGTCGCCAACGATGTCGTTGATAAGGCGTCAAACACACCGATGCATGCTGCCCAGCGGGAACCCGGCGATCAAAAAATGGTCTAGGCCATTCCGACACGATCAGTGATGTCACAGCGGGGGCCCGGTCGCTGCTACGTGTCAAACATAGCGAGATCGCTGGAGAGGTCACGGTTACATCACAAAACCTGTGACACAACAGTGATCTCGCTAGAGATCTCGCTATGTGTGACGGGGCTTTATTTGTGACCATTTTTATGGGGAAATTACGTTCTTTCCACTTTCAAATTATGGCTCTATAAAAGTGCTCACTGGAATCTTTAGTAGATTAGAAATTCTTCTAGTAACTCATACCATCAGTATGTTTTGGAACTATAAGGGTATGTGCCCACTAGGCGTTTTTGCTGCGTTTTTGGTGCGTTTTCCGCTTGCAGGAAACCATTGGTTTTATGCTAATGTATGCTAATCTGTTCCTGCGGTTGGGCTTCCCAGCAAAACCTATGGGTTTTACAAAAACGCTGTGCCCACACACTAGTTTTGCAAGTGTCAAGAACTGTCAAATACCTGCGTTTTTGGTGCGGATAGCAAAGAATGGACATGTCAATTCTTTTGTGCGTTTTTGGTGCAGTCAATGGGAAAAACGCTGGAAAAACGCAGCTTCAAAAACGCACCAAAAACGCAGTAAAAACGCGCAAAAAACGCACAAAAAATGCGCAAAAAACGCAGACAAGATTTTAGCATTTCTCCTGTCAAGGACTCTAGGATCCTCAGGTTTTCCTGCGTTCAGGACTGCAGCAAAAACGCCTAGTGGGCACATACCCTAAGAGTGTGAATATCTTGAGACAGCTGATTGGTTTTACTCATCATGAGATGTTTCTTGGATGGAACCCTGGTAATGAGACATATTTTTAAAGGCAATCAGTTATACCAATTGATATTATTTTTCGCTATGTGGCAGAATTGCTTTCTAATTACTGATTTCAGCTGGTGTATGACTTTCTTTGGCTCTTTGCACCTCTCTTTTTTCATATGTTCACTACTTTTCCCTGTTTCAATTCTTATTGCTACACATAACTTAATTTAGTGGGTTGTTACTAATGTTTGATGATAAATTCATGTTAATGGCACCTCTAGAAATATGTTTACTTAGAAAATTGGTAATGTATTAAATACGGTACTTATTTCAGCTGCTGTCTAGTGTACTGTTGTATTCAGAACAAGCTGTTTTACAAATTGTGAAGTCTATATTCTGCTATTACTTTCAGTGTTAATAAAATTTTTGAGCTAAAGAAACATTTTAATTTTCACCATCAACTGTTTTAAAATTCTGTGATGCACTTGAGGGTGCAAGATGTGATTTTCAAGGTGTGATTTTCAAGAAGATGAGTGAACTTTCCCTGAACATGTTTGTCCATTTCAAATTCAACATGGATATTGCAGATTTTCTTCAGGACCGGAAACCTGGAAATCCTAAAAAATCGGCGAACGCGGTTTTGTTTGGAAAAAAAGTTTGAAAGTTAAATTGGTCCTAATGATTTCTCTGATACTTTGTTCCTAGTGAGGAGAACTGACTAAAGTAAAGAGGTTTCATATCCACCTAAATCAATTGTCTATCTTGGTCTGAGCCCCCGCAAGCAGCTGTTTACTTTTTCCTTATTGCAATATACCCCCTCCGGGCGAGTGGCTTGGTGCAGCACGGGCCCAGTAGACTGTAGCCATCCTACAGAACCTGAGACGGAGGACATGCGCTGATGTCAGTTCCATGTGATGACCCACGTGATCAGCCAGCATCCAAACCTGGAAGCGGGGACAGTGAGTGGTGCCCTCAATAAGCACCGTAGTTTCTTCTCCAGGGTTATCCAGGCAGCATAAACATGACAGGTTAGTGCATATAGTTTATAATCTCCTCCACTTGACAATCCTTTCTTCCACTTCTACCTCTTCCTTTAAATAGTCACATGATCTATCACCTGATTCCAGTAATAGATTCATTCTATTCTGACCACCATGGAGGTAAGCAGTCTCTAGTTGCTGCTGGTGATTATTCTGCTGGAGTTCTGCTTTTGGAGCCATGTCATTTGTAGTCCTGATGTTTGGCTGCAGCTGTCAAGTTTGTTTTATATCCTTTATTGCCTATGTTCCCCTGTCTGTCTACCTTCCCCTTTGTTGGACTACTGTAGAGGTGAAGTCTAGTGCACTGACAAGCCTTTGGCCTAGCCAAGGTTAGTGGAGGAACATAACCCTTGGGTTTAAGAGCATAAAAATAAATTAGTCAAATTTCCTATATTTTCACAAATAAATGCAAAAAATATTGTCCTAAATTCAACACTAATATTAAGTGCAATGTGTCACAAAAACAATCTCAGAATCACTAGGATCTGTTGACGCATTCCAGAGTTATAACCTCATCTCGTAGACTGTGAGCCCTTGTGGACAGGGTCCCCTCCCCTCCTGTACCTATATGTCCTGATTGTCTAGAATTATTGTAATTGTGCTTGTCTTCCCTGTCCTCATGTAAAGCGCCATGGAACCTAATGGCGCTATATAAATAAATAATAATAGTAATAATAATCAAGTGACACAGGTCAGAATTGTAAAAATTGGCCTGGTCAAGTAGGTGAAAACAGACTGAGGATAAACAAAAGCACACAACTTCAAAGTTTGAAAATGACATTTTTTTCAACAATTTCATCAAATTTCCAATGCTTCAATAAATAAATGTAAACCTAATTTTATCACAAATATAAAGTACAATTTGTTATAAAAAATAATCCCAAAATTCCTGAGATATGCAGAACCATTCCAAAGAGATTACCATATAAGGTGACACATGTCAGATTTGTAATATTTGAACTCGTTTAGGAATGTGAAAACTGGCTGTGAAGGGAAGGGGTTAGCATACACAATGTGTAGCCTTTAACAAATATATAAGTAAAAAATGTTTGATTACCTGTAATCAATTTAGCTCAGTTAATCTCTAAAGTTCGGCAGTATTTTAGGGAAATATGTGACCCAGAGAAGGGTATGCAAATTAAATTCATGGCTGTCAGAGCCATCAAAAGACGAGTGGCACAACTTGGGCAGTTGGTTCTTAATTCTGTCTCCTGTTGGTGGAAGGCCCCACTCCTTGACTCCCACTGATGTCTTTAAAGGTACCATCACACGCAGCAATTTTTTCTAGCAATTTCACTGGCAATTTGCTGGTTGCAGTGAAATCATGGATACATTGTGGTATTTTGTTGCTGTGTACAAATGGAACAATGTGTCCATGATTTCACTGCGACCAGCAAATTGACAGTGAAATCGCTAGAAAAATTGCCGCGTGTGATGGTACCTTTAGACATTTCAGAAGCGTCTTCAAACATATCATCCCTTTAAGCATCATCTGTTCATGTAACTCCAGGAAAACATTATTATTGAGAACAGAAGGAAAGGTGTACAATATTAAATCAATTCCAATATTGTTTCTGCCATCACAGGCCGTTGACCTTTTCATCACATATCTAAAGGTAGATTAAGGGTGGATTTAAAGTGTGCTCTTATTTTATGAGTTGTCTTTTTACTGGAATTAAAGGAAGTTGTTTTCTAGCCAATAAGGATATTACAATTTACGCCTCATCAATCTCTGCTGCAGTGTCAGGTGCATGACTTATAAATCAACTTAATAAAAAGTATCTGCAGATAAAACATTTAGCTTCATGTGTCAGTGTCAAGAGGAGAAAGTTATTAATAAACAACAGACAATGGCTCTGCGGCATTTCTGCCAGTCTCCTGGGTGTCAACAATACGGCATTGGTGCATTACATATACATTAAGGACAAAAGCATCTATATGCCTGGACATTGCATAAACAGGGTCCCAGACCACATCTTTGTAACCTAATAATATCAATCTTGATCGTGAAAAAATAGTCGAGTAAGGCCATTTGTGGTTGGAGATTGTAGGTTTTGCTAGCAGGGTTTTTAACTCATCTCTTTTATAACTGACTTTTGTAATTTACACATCTTGAGTGGCTCATTTAATCCACCTGACATACAAATTATATCTTGTACCTGGTCCCTACTCAACTAAGCATGCTTTGGTTGTGAATTCCATTGTGTGCTCCTTTGTTACTGTTTGATATTCTTTTCAGTGCACAGTGACAGTGCACTCACTTTTTGGCTCTAATGATAAGTGACAACATAGCACACTGTCAGGACACATTGGAAAGTGAGAACATGGCAAGTAGAGATCAGCCCCACCCCCACAGTGGCAGGGCAGGTCTCTCTCACTCTCTCATCTGTAATCTGAGAGCAATATAATGTAGGGCCAAGTATCCTGATTCGAGCATTGTGTTACTTACTTGGCTGCTTAGCATAATTTTGATAACAGAAGATTATCACTAGAGTACTAGTAAATCTGCTGCTAGGTAGTTTGCCATATACATTTGTTCTATATAACCCCTAGGATATAGCAAGACCTATTAGTCTCGGATGAATCTCAATCAAATGTATTATAGAGAATAAAACATAACCTATATACTTGCATATGACCCACCCAGGGGTCTTTGGGAACTCGGTACCCAGGCGTTAATGCTGGGGGTGATGTCTCGGTGGCCAGTGCCCGGGCCGGTATCCTGGGTGTCACTGGGTAAAGAGGGAAAAAAATAATAAAAGAAAAAGAATAAAGTCTTGTGAAGCTACCTGCAGTTTCTGGTGATCTCCCCAGCGCCAATGACAGACCACCGGGGATGGTGGCATTGCAGCCTGTTGATAACACTCCCTGCAGACGGAGCGGGGTCCCTGGGAAGTGCTGCTACTGAGCTGGTTGATGTGGCAGCAGCTACTTCTTAACCTAAGCAGAATAAAACACCGGAGGCTTGCTGACTCTGTACGGATACTTTACTGGTAACAGTTCACGGTTCACTTCAGTTTACAGTCAAGCAGTCTTTGCAGGTAGCTGGCTGGGTAGTCACCGGAGGTTACAAAGTCTTTCTGAGGCTCTCCAAGTGTTCCTTCTACTACGTTCACTGTCCTCTGTGTCTTTCTTGCGCCTCCTTTCTATCCGTGCGCTGCCCTGTACAAACCCATTTCCTACAAGGCCTGTCGAGTGTGATGAGGTTACCCTTCTCTTCTCTAAGGGGCCCCAGCCGGTTTGATTGTACCTGGTGGGGCTTTACATTGTGGACGAGGTCAGGAGCTGCTTGGCAGACTTGCGACCCACCGGTATTGGCGGCTCAGGGTTGAACTCGCCTGCACCCCGACTTGGAGCCGGTACCCCATTCTGAACCGAGATTCCCTCAGACCGTTTACTCTGGCAGTCTGGCACTGGGTCTCCACCTTCTGTCTTCGTCGCCACTCCTTTTCTGGCGCCATCCCTGTGAAGTACCTCTAGGACTTGCTCCTTGCTTTCTTCCTCAGACTAGATCTGTCTGTGTGTTTCCCGCTCCTTCTACCTTAACACTCTTCCCACCAGGACCAGTTACCCTGGTAACGGGTTAGCTGATTGGTCCCCTAGTCAAGATGTAGGGATGCTGGGATGAGAGTCTCAGTTCGACATTATCCCCTCCAATGACTAGGATACAGCACACTTTGTTTTGGGTGCAGTACCCCTACTGTGGCGCACTGACCAGTGGGGTGCCACACATAATCCTGAGGTCTCGTCTGTCATCCACATCCAGGGCCCTGTTGTCTCTATATCATGCGCAGCAGCAGTCATATTTGCAAGCCCAAGTGATGGGTGTGCTAATATGGCGCCTGCTGGCAGTAATGGCCCATTGCAAATTAATGCCAGCGGTGCTGCGGCGACCCTCACCCGCCAACACTTTGTCGATGTAGAGACGCAACACACTACGCCTTCGCTACCCCTTCCCCTTTGAATCTAACTGCCGTGCCTCACCGTCTGAGTAACTACATCAATACATTAAATGCTGGCTATACTTCTAAGGTAATTTATTGCTAAAGAGTTACAGCCCCATTTTGGTCCCCATTTACCTCTGTACACTTTCCCTCTCCTGGTTAGCTGTGTGATGCAGCCTTCCCTTTGGTTTCTCAGAAGGTACAAGAAACCCTTTTAGGGAAACAGGTCCAATCTGTTTTTTTTAGTTGTGCGGCTATGAATTTTTTATTCTGTACAGTGATCAGTAGGGTGTGGATGCGCTTCACTGTGTTGTAGTCTTTACTATTTCCATTACCTGTGTATGAGTAACTGCATAGCAGTTGACATTTTCCCATACATAACCCCATGCAAGACCTGTCTAAATATCAGCAATAACAAAAGTTATTACACTACTGCATTCAATGACTTTTTCATTTTCATGACACAGCTATACAATTGCTTGTTTTTTTCTTTGTGGAATGAGTTCTAGTTTTGAATGACATCATTCATTTTACCATATAGTGTCCTGATAAACAGTAAAACAAAATGAAAGTGTGGTTAATTGGAGAAAAAAAAAACAATTTTTCCATTATTTTTTGGGGTTTAGTTGTTACATGATTTCTCTTGTTAATCAGTTATTGGCTTGGGTGGATAGATTCACAGTCAGTCCGGGAATTGAGATCTATACATAAAGGGTGGGCCATTAATATGGATGCCCCTAAATAAAATGAGAATGGTTCGTGATATCAACTTCCTGTTTGTGTGTTTGTATATGGGAGGGGGAAAACGTTTCCAGAGAGGTGGTGACCATGGTGACCATTTTGAAGTCGGACATTTTGGATCCAACTTTATTTTTTTTCAATGGGAAGAGGGTCATGTGGCACAACAAACTTATTGAGAATTTCATATGAAAAACAATGGTGTGCAGGGTTTTAAGGTAACTTTATTCTTTCATGAGGTGTTTATGACCACTAAAAATATGTTCAAAGCGCTGCCCATTGTGTTAGATTGTCAATGCAACCCTCTTCTCACACTCTTGACACACTGATAGCAACACCGCAGAAGAAATGCTAGCACATGCTTCCAGTATCCATTGTTTCACATGCTGCACATCTCGTACCTTCACAGCATAGACAATTGCCTTCAGATGAGTGATTAGGCAATTGTTTTTTGTGAATGGTGAAGTATTGGTATGACAGTAACCCACAGTGGATAAATACCTCCAAGACTGTTGAAACACAAAAATTGATGGTATGGTGTGGTATATGGGGTACAAAGATAGTGGGGACATTCTTCATTAATGGAAACCTCAATGCCACTGGAGATCTGAAATTGCTTCATGATTCAGATATCCAGTGGCATTGAGGTTTCCAATGAAATGGCCCATGCTGAAGATTGCAAAATATGCAGATCTGATCCCGCCCTACCATAGAGGTATGGCTATATATATTTTAATACAAAAATCAACGACTGACAAAATCTTTCCTGATATATAACTACTACCTGTGAGCCCGATTCTAAAGAATCAGGTAGTCTAGAATCCATATATAGTTTATTTACTAATATTTAGGGGAGTGCGGTGAAATTAATTGTGTGTATACAGGTGGCTCAGTGGGTAGCAGAGTATACGGTGGCTCAGTGCTTAGCACTGCGCGGTGGCTGAGTGGTTAGGACTGCGCAGTGGCTCAGTGGTTAGCACTGCGCGGTGGCGTAGTGGTTAGGAAAGTATGGTCGCTCAGTGTTTAGCAGTGTACGGTGGCTCAGTGGTTAGCAGGAGTATGGTGGCTCAGTGGTTAGCAGTGAGTGCGGTGGGCAGAGTGGTCAGCGCAGTGCGGCGGGCAGAGTGGTCAGCGCAGTGCGGCGGGCAGAGTGGTTAGCGCAGTGCGGTGGGCAGAGTGGTCAGCAGAGGATAGAGGCACTGTGCCTGTCATACTTACCAGCGGGTCATCGTCTTCCCCGCCACGGCATTTTCACTCCGCCGTCCCCAGCATCTTGACTCCACTCATGCAGAGCATTGCTCCTGTGCAGCCTCCTCTCTGCTGAGCATTGCTCCTGTGCAGCCTCCTCTCTGCAGAGCATTGCTCCTGTGCAGCCTCATTACTGTAGAGCATTGCTCCGGTGCAGCCTCCTCCTCTCTGTAGAGCATTGCTCCTGTGCAGCCTCCTCTGTGCAGAGCATTGCTCCTGTGCAGCCTCCTCTCTGCAGAGCATTGCTCCTGTGCAGCAGCCTCCTCTCTGCAGAGCATTGCTCCTGTGCAGCCTCCTCCTCTCTGCAGAGCATTGCTCCTGTGCAGCCTCCTCCTCTCTGCAGAGCATTGCTCCTGTGCAGCCTCCTCCTCTCTGCAGAGCATTGCTCCTGTGCAGCCTTCTCCTCTCTGCAGAGCATGGCTCCTGTGCAGCCGCCTCCTCTCTGCAGAGCATGGCTCCTGTGCAGCCTCCTCCTCTCTGCAGAGCATTGCTCCTGTGGAGCCTCCTCTGTGCAGAGCATTGCTCCTGTGCAGCCTCCTCTCTGCAGAGCATTGCTCCTGTGCAGCCTTCCCTCATGCAGAGCAATGCTCCTGTGCAGCCTCCTCTCATGCTGAGCATTACTCCTGTGCAGCCTCTTCTCTGCAGAGCATTGCTCCTGTGCAGTCTCCTCTGTGCAGAGCATTGCTCCTGTGCAGCCTCCTCTGTGCAGAGCATTGCTCCTGTGCAGCCTCCTCTGTGCAGAGCATTGCTCCTGTGCAGCCTGTACACACACACTATACACAGTATATAGATATAAGCCTGTATACACTCACTATACACAGTATATAGATAGAAGCCTGTACACACACACTATACACAGTATATAGATAGAAGCCTGTACACACACACTATACACAGTATATAGATAGAAGCCTGTATACACTCACTATACACAGTATATAGATATAAGCCTGTATACACACACACTATACACAGTATATAGATAGAAGCCTGTATACACACACTATACACAGTATATAGATAAAAGCATGTATACACTCACTATACACAGTATATAGATAGATATAAGCCTGTATACGCACACTATACACAGTATATAGATAGAAGCCTGTATACACACACTATACACAGTATATAGATAGATATAAGCCTGTATACACTCACTATACACAGTATATAGATAGATAGAAGGCTGTATACACACACTATACAAAGTATATAGATAAATATAACCCTGTATACACTCACTATACACAGTATATAGATAGATATAAGCCTGTATACGCACACTATACACAGTATATAGATAGAAGCCTGTATACACACACTATACACAGTATATAGATAGATATAAGCCTGTATACACTCACTATACACAGTATATAGATAGATAGAAGCCTGTATACACTCACTATACACAGTATATAGATAGATAGAAGCCTGTTATACACACATTATACACAGTATATAGATAGATATAAGCCTGTATACACACACTATACACAGTATATAGATAGAATGCTGTATACACTCACTATACACAGTATATAGATAGATAGAAGCCAGTATACACACACTATAGACAGTATATAGATAGAAGCCTGTATACACACACACTATACACAGTATAAACACACACACACTCTACACAGTATATAGATATAAGCCTGTATACACCCACTATACACAGTATATAGATAGAAGCCTGTATACACACACTATACACAGTATATAGATATAAGCCTGTATACACACACCATACACAGTATATAGATAGAAGCCTGTATACACTCACTATACACAGTATATAGACAGAAGCCTGTATACACACACTATACACAGTATATAGATAGATATAAGCCTGTATACACTGACTATACACAGTATATAGATAGATAGAAGCCTGTATACACTCACTATACACAGTATATAGATAGATAGAAGCCTGTATACACACACTATACACAGTATATAGATAAATATAACCCTGTATACACACACTATACACAGTATATAGATAGATAGAAGCCTGTATACACTGACTATACACAGTATATAGACAGAAGCCTGTACACACACACTATACACAGTATATAGATAGAAGCCTGTATACACTCACTATACACAGTATATAGATATAAGCCTGTATACACACACACTATACACAGTATATAGATAGAAGCCTGTATACACACACTATACACAGTATATAGATAGAAGCCTGTATACACTCACTATACACAGTATATAGATAGATAGAAGCCTGTATACACACACTATACACAGTATATAGATGTAAGCCTGTACACACACTATACACAGTATATAGATAGATAGAAGCCTGTATACACTCACTATACACAGTATATAGATAGATAGAAGGCTGTATACACACACTATACAAAGTATATAGATAAATATAACCCTGTATACACTCACTATACACAGTATATAGATAGATATAAGCCTGTATACACACACTATACACAGTATATAGATAGAAGCCTGTATACACACACTATACACAGTATATAGATAGATATAAGCCTGTATACACTCACTATACACAGTATATAGATAGATAGAAGCCTGTATACACTCACTATACACAGTATATAGATAGATAGAAGCCTGTATACACACATTATACACAGTATATAGATAGATATAAGCCTGTATACACACACTATACACAGTATATAGATAGAATGCTGTATACACTCACTATACACAGTATATAGATAGATAGAAGCCAGTATACACACACTATAGACAGTATATAGATATAAGCCTGTATACACACACACTATACACAGTATAAACACACACACACTCTACACAGTATATAGATATAAGCCTGTATACACCCACTATACACAGTATATAAATAGAAGCCTGTATACACACACTATACACAGTATATAGATATAAGCCTGTATACACACACCATACACAGTATATAGATAGAAGCCTGTATACACTCACTATACACAGTATATAGATAGATATAAGCCTGTATACACTGACTATACACAGTATATAGATAGATAGAAGCCTGTATAAACTCACTATACACAGTATATAGATAGATAGAAGCCTGTATACACACACTATACACAGTATATAGATAAATATAACCCTGTATACACACACTATACACAGTATATAGATAGATAGAAGCCTGTATACACTGACTATACACAGTATATAGACAGAAGCCTGTACACACACACTATACACAGTATATAGACAGAAGCCTGTATACACACACTATACACAGTATATAGATAGAAGGCTGTATACACACACTATACACAGTATATAGATATAAGCCTGTATACACACACTATACACAGTATATAGATAGAAGCCTGTATACACTCACTATACACAGTATATAGATAGATATAAGCCTGTATGCACACACTATACACAGTATATAGATACAAGCCTGTATACACACACTATACACAGTATATAGATAGAAGCCTGTATACACTCACTATACACAGTATATAGATAGAAGCCTGTATACACACACCATACACAGTATATAGATATAAGCCTGTATACACTCACTATACACAGTATATAGATAGATATAAGGCTGTATACACACACTATACACAGTATATAGATATAAGCCTGTATACACACACCATACACAGTATATAGATGTAAGCCTGTATACACACACACTATACACAGTATATAGATAGATATAAGGCTGTATACACACACTATACACAGTATATAGATATAAGCCTGTATACACACACGATACACAGTATATAGATATAAGCCTGTATACACACACACTATACACAGTATATAGATAGATATAAGGCTGTATACACACACTATACACAGTATATAGATAGAAGCCTGTATACACACACCATACACAGTATATAGATATAAGCCTGTATACACACACACACTATACACAGTATATAGATAGAAGCCTGTATACACTCACTATACACAGTATATAGACAGAAGCCTGTATACACACACTATACACAGTATATAGATAGAAGGCTGTATATACACACTATACACAGTATATAGATAGAAGCCTGTATACACACACTATACACAGTATATAGATAAATATAACCCTGTATACACTCACTATACACAGTATATAGATAAACATAACCCTGTATACACTCACTATACACAGTATATAGATAGATAGAAGCCTGTATACACTCACTATACACAGTATATAGACAGAAGCCTGTACACACTCACTATACACAGTATATAGATAGAAGCCTGTATACACTCACTATACACAGTATATAGACAGAAGCCTGTATACACACACTATACACAGTATATAGACAGAAGCCTGTATACACACACATATACACAGTATATAGACAGAAGCCTGTATACACACACTATACACAGTATATAGATAGAAGCCTGTATACACACACTATACACAGTATATAGATAGAAGGCTGTATACACACACTATACACAGTATATAGATAGAAGCCTGTATACACACACTATACACAGTATATAAATATAACCCTGTATACACTCACTATACACAGTATATAGATAAATATAACCCTGTATACACTCACTATACACAGTATATAGATAGATAGAAGCCTGTATACACTCACTATACTCACCTGTATTCTGGAGATCAGCTCTTGGGGGCTCAGTCCGGGGTCCTCTGTCACCTCTATGTTCCCTTGTGATCGCAGGATGTCAGAGGCAGAGAATCACTGATGAGGACACATCTGATGTGAGACAGCGGCATGATGTCTCCTGTGCTGAGAGTGCAGCAACGAAAGTGCCTGTGATGATGTCAGAGTCATGTGATATAGCCCCGCCCATACCAGTGACATCATCTCAGGTGCTGCAAGGAGAGAGGACTCGCAAAGGCATTGCGAGTGAGGAGAGACTCTGCAAGGACTCGCAAATGCATTGCGAGTGAGGAGAGACTCGCAAAGGCATTGCGAGTGTGGCAGCCACGCATACGACGACGGAAACACTGCCGAATATGACGGAAGTGGCCTTAGGGTAATTATATATTAGATAGAAAATGTAAAAAAAAACAATAAAAAATATTCTTTCACTTTGAACACTAGGGATAGGTGAATCTCTCTTCTATTCCCGTGCTCGGGATCTGGGTCACCCTGTGTCAGCAGTGAAAGACTTGGTTTGCCACCCGATTATACTTACCGGGTCAGCGGTATACAGTGCAGCTGTGCGGCGGCGCAGCATCACTTCTGGGTTGCCGGGGATGAATCATGTGACTGGCTCCTGTGGCGCCCCACTGGTCAGGCGTCACAGTTGGGGTACTGCACCCATAAAAGAGTGTGCGGTTATCCCTGTCACAGTGGGAATGCAAGGTTTTTAGAAGGCTCCCACCCTGGCACTCCCACACTTGAGCCTAGGCAAATGGTCGGAGCCCAGTCCCAGGGGGGAGAATTAGGGGAGGAGGGAGGTAGAAAAATGGGGAGTTCTAGTTTGCCCTGAGGTGAAGAAGGAAAGGGAGCCCTCAGAGAGGAAAGGGGTCTCTGAGAGAGGGGGCCTGAGAGAAGAAAAGGCAATCCAGGAAAAGAGAGAGGGAACCCTCATACTGGAGCGCCCATACTCCAGGGGGACTCCTGGTTGACCACGGGGAGCCGGCTCCGAGGATGCACTGCAGGGAGTCTAGTCCCTGAGCCACCAATACCGACTGTCGCGGGTCAGTCTACTGGCCCCGACACCTTGTCCATACAGCACCGCCACACCAGGATTGTCCACATAAAGATCGAGATCCCCCTTCTTGAGAGCTGGGAAGTTGGGAACTCATCAGCACCCCCAATGGGCCTGGTAGTAAGGGGGTAGTGCGATGACAGGAATCAGCAGCAGGACCTGGGATAGTCAAGAGAAGGCATACCACTGGAGATTCAGAGAGACCTTGCAGCCCGCTGTGACTACCCGGCCAGCTACCTCATGCAAATGACTATTTTCTACTGTGAACTGCGTTGTCATCAGAACTGTTCCAGTAAAGTACCCGGGTAGAGTGACAGAGTCTCCGTGTTTTTGTTGTATTACTGCATCGCTGACAATCTACCTTCACAGACTGCATCTACATCATCGGTGCACCCCTGCCCCTGAGGCCCAGCTCCACATGCAGGGAGCTGTCCCATCAGAGCTGCAGTACCATCGTCCTCCGGAGGTCTGAAGCGGCGCTGGTGTCCCATCACCAGAATCTGCAGGTGGCGTCACGATAAACTATAATTATTCCCATTTAATTTTTCCCTTTTTTTAAAGCTGACTACCAGGGCCACGGGTCTGGGCCGGCCACCAGTGACATCCCAACCACAGCGGAGGGACCAGATACCCAAGTCCACATCCAAGTCCTGGGGCGCGTCACTCCAACAGCCAATCACATTCTGGCTTAAAATAAGGGGCAGCTTGGAAGTGACGCAGTGTGCATCACACAAGGAAGCCTGAACGTGGACCCAGTAAGCAGCGATATTAATTCTCTCCTTTCTTTAACAGGCCGGCCCTGCTCCCGGACATGAGATAGAAGAGAGGCTCGCCCATCCCTAGTGAACACTGCACATGTAAACTCAATAAAAAGATATTTCAAAAGAAAAAGTTTACACTCAATTTATTTAATTTCTTTTTTCAGAAAAATTTTTGAAGTTTCTTTATTTTAGGGCTTTTGATTAGTCGATTACATATTAGCACATCTCATTGGCATTAAAAAAAAAACACCTGGAATAGACCACTCTGTTTGAGATGACTCTATATAATATATGCAGTTCACTTTTCGTTTTTGTATTGAGTTACTGAAATAAAGTCACCTTTTGATGATATTCTAATTCATTGAGATGTGCTAGCATATATATATATTTATATATATATCTAATATATAAAGCTGAATGTGTGTGTGTGTGTACTGTATGTATGTGTGTATGTATGTGTGTATGTATGTATGTATATCCGGGATTGGCATCTACACCGCCGCAATTACAACCACAAAATTTTGCACAGTCACACGACTGGACCTCGGGAGCGTCATAGGCTATGTTGTGAGGCGAAATTTTAACCCCACGCATTCCAATTCACCAAACAATTTTGCCCCTATCTACATAATGGGGAAAAAGTGACAGTTACCAGTTGACAGTTGTGAATGAGAGGGGCTTAATGATAGTGCCAAAGACTAACAGCACATACCAGCATATAGTCACTAAGGTAGGGCCCCAACATGAGATATTCACCATGCACGGGGACATGTATACACACCACACGCACACAAAAAATAACAGCAAGTGTATAGTCGCTAAGGTGCAGCCCCAACATTGGATACTCACCACGCACCTGAACAAACACACACACACCAGAAAGAGACACACACAACACAGAGACACACACCCACGGGGACACACACACGCCCTATAGCGACACATGCACTCACCCCAAAGGGACACACACACAAAACAAAGATACACACACAACACAGACACACACACACCTCACAGACCCCCCCACAGGGACACACACACATAGCCACTCTATAGGGGCACATGCACTCACCCCACAGGGACACACACACACCACAAAGAGACACACACACCACACAGACCCCCCCACAGGGAAACACACACATACACACCCTATAGGGACACATGAACTCACCCCAGAGGGACACACACACTACAAAGAGACACACACAACACAGACACACACACACCCCACACAGACATCCCCCCTCAGGGACACACACACATACACACCCTATAGGGACACATGCACTCACCCCACAGGGACACACACACCAAAAGAAACACACACAACACAGATACACACACACCACACAGACCCCCCCACAGGGACACACACACATACACACCTTATAGGGACACCTGCACTCACCCCACAGGGACACACACACACCAAAAAGAAACACACACAACACAGATACACACACACCACACAGACCCCCTCCCACAGGGACACACACACATACACACCCTATAGGAACACATGCACTCACCCCACAGGAAACACACATACACACCCCAGGGACACACACACCACACAGACAGACACAGATGTGCACTAATCACCTCACACAACTCACCTCATACATGTGCTATCTTTAATTTCCAAACATACACATCTGATTAAAAACAGCCAATGTGCAACACATGTGCCATATAAGGAATTAAGGCAGATGTCAGTCACATGAACTGTCTATTATGTGTATATGTGAGGTAACATATACTGCCCGGCCAAGGAGAGGGTTTACTGTTGGCTGGAGATTTATTAGACTGCCTATAGCAACCAATCACTGCTCAGCTTCTACTTTTCTTACAGGTCATAAATATGACATATTCAAATTCTATTTTGTTATAGCTAACATCAGTTATTTATTAACCCGGGCGTAGCCGGGTACTACAGCTAGTCTAATATATAAAGCTGAATGTGTGTATGTATATATGTGTGTATGTATGTATGTATGTGTGTATATCCGGGATTGGCATCTACACCGTCGCAACTACAGCCACAAAATGTTGCACAGTCACACATCTGGACCCCGAGAGCGTCATAGGCTATGTTGTGAGGTGAAATTTTAACCCTGCGCGTTCCAGTTCACCAAACAATTTTGCCCCTATCTACATAATGGGGAAAAAGTGAATGGAAAAGTGTTGGAGGAAAATCGACAGCTGGCAGCTATAGCCACAAAAATTTTTCACAGCCACACGTCTGGACCCCGGGAGCGTCATAGGCTATGTTGTGAGGTGAAATTTTAACCCCGCGCATTCCAATTCACCAAACAATTTTGCCCCTATTTACATAATGGGGAAAAAGTAACAGTTACCAGTTGACAGTTGTGAATGAGAGGGGCTTAATGATAGCGCCAAAGACTAACTGCACATATCAGCATATAGTAACTAAGGTGTGGCCCGAACATGAGATATTCACAATGCACGGGCACATGGATACACACCACACGCATACAAAGAGTAACAGCAAGTGTATAGTCGCTAAGGTGCAGCCCCAACATTGGATACTCACCACGCACCCGAACAAACACACACACGCCACAAAGAGACACACACAACACAGAGACACCCCCCCACGGGGATACACACACACCCTATAGCGACACATGCACTCACCCCACAGGGATACACACACACCACAAAGAGACACACACAACACAGACACACACACCACACAGACCCCCCCCCACAGGGACACACACACATAGCCACCCTATAGGGACACATGCACTCACCCCACAGGGACACACACATCACAAAGAGACACACACACACCACACAGGCCCCCCCACAGGGACACACATACACACCCTATAGGGACACATGCACTCACCCCACAGGGACACACACACACAACAAAGAGACACACGCACCCCACACAGACACACACACATACACTCCCTATAAGGACACATGCACTCACCCCACAGGGACACACACTCCACATAAAGACACACACAACACAGATACACACACACACCACACACCCACACACACACCCCCACAGGGACACACACATACACACACTATAGGGACACATACACTCACCCCACAGGGACACACACACACCACAAAGAGACACACACAACAGAGACACACACCACACAGACCCCCCCCCCACAGGGACAAACACACATACACACCCTACAGGGACACATGCACTCACCCCACAGGGACACACACATACACACACCCCAGGGACACACACACCACACAGACAGACACAGATGTGCACAAATCACCTCACACAACTAGCCTATTTTCTTACAGGTCATTAATATGACATATTCAAATTATATTTTGTTATAGCTAACATCAGTTATTTATTAACCCGGGCATAGCCGGGTTCTACACCTAGTAATATATAAAGTTAAATGTGTGTATATGTGTGTGTATGTGTGTATGTCCGGGATTGGTATCTACACTGTCGCAACTACAGCCACAAAATTTTGCACAGTCACACGTCTGGATCTCGAGAGCGTCATAGGCTATGTTGTGAGTCAAAATTTTAACCCTGCGCGTTCCAGTTCACCAAACAATTTTGCCCCTATCTACATAATGGGGAAAATTGACAGTTACCAGTTGACAGTTGTGAATGAGAGGGGCTTAATGACAGCGCCTAACTAACAGCATATACCAGCATATAGTCACTAAGGTGGGGCCCCAACATGGGATAATCACCACGCATGGGGACATGTATACACACCACACACACACAAAGAGTAACAGCAAGTGTATAGTCGCTAAGGTGCAGCCCCAACAATGGATACTCACCACGCACCCGAACACACACGCACACCACAAAGAGACACACACAACACAGAGAAACACACACCCCTCCTCACAGGCACACACCCTATAGCAACACATGCACTCACCCCACAGGGACACACACACACCACAAAGAGACACACAAAACACAGAGACACACACACACACACACCACACAGACCCCCCCCCCCCACAGGGACACACACATACACACTATAGGGACACATGCACTCACCCCACAGGGAAACACACACCACAAAGAGACACACACAACACAGAGACACACACACACCACACAGACCCCCCCCACAGGGACACACACACATACACACCCTATAGGGACACATGCACTCACCCCACAGGGAAACACACACACCACAAAGAGACACACACAACACAGACCCCCCCACAGGGACACACACACATACACACCCCACAGAGGGACACACACACACACCCCAGGGACACACACACCACACAGACAGACACACATGTGCACAAATCGCCTCACACAACTAGCCTCATACGTGTGCTATCTTTAATTTCCAAAAATGAACATCTGATTAAAAACAGCCAATTTGCAACACATGTGCCATATAGGGAATTAAGGCAGATGTCAGTCACATGAGCTGTCTATTATGTGTATGTGTGAGGTTACATATACGAGGTAACATATACTGCTCAGCCGGGGGGAGGGTTTACTGTTAGCTGGAGATTTATCAGGCTGCCTATAGCAACCAATCATAGCTCAACTTCTCTTTTCCTACAGGTCATTAATATGACATATTCAAGTTCTATTTTGTTATAGCTAACATCAGTTATTTATTAACCCGGGCGTAGCCGGGTAGTACAGCTAGTAGACATATATAAACAAAAAATAGAATTCAGCACAAACTTAAGCAAAAGTGAGGGGGTGCAATACATCCTGAAGTACGGTATCCAAACGTAGTATATAACTTCAAAAAAACAGGCAGCACGTTAATTATGGGCCTGATAACATGATCGGCCTGGCTTCAATATGCGCATTGATCAGGTCCATAATGCACTGGGCCGATCACGTGATCAGGCCCATAATGCATCGGCCCGGATATGACGTTCTGACCCAGGCATTACAGTGGATGAGAGGGCGGAAGATTCCAAATGGAGGCGGCAAAGCAGTAAGAAGGATGACACCCAGCGGGGCATGCGTGGACACCACAAGGAGGGATTCATGGAGCCTGCCTTTCCAGTCTCCTACATGGGGACCATATGTAAGTTCAAATTCATTTTTCTAAATCGTTAATGGCCCCCTTTAGGTCAGAGAGGGATGGTTAAGGAGCAGCTAGGTAGGTGCAGGGACATCTAGTGATAGCAGAGAGGGCTAGATCTAGGTGACAGGTTCCTTTTAAGTTTTTCAATATCTCTATTCACACCCTCCATAAATGCAGTGATAGAAGCAGAGCAAGTTGGAGGTGTGAAATCATTGCTCTTAGGTAAAAATAACCTTTTCATATCAAGTTCACTATGTACATCCTTAAGTGTATCTTTACTGTTTCTAAAGCACTCCGGTACTTTGATTCGTCTATAAAAACGATTCAAATCAACGGTTAGTTGGAACCAGTTCATATGTGAGGAAGGACTAAAATTTAAACCCTTATTTAACAGTTGTTTTCGTGGCTATGACAGTACCTTTTTAGAGATGTTAACTATCAGTCTGTTTCTTTGCTCCTCATCCCCATTTGCTGTGAACAAGGTTGTCAGAATATTACGCCACTTTTACGGACTGTCAAGAAAACGTTACACAATGAAACAAAAGTGGATTTTCATGGAGAAAATATTACGGGCTCATACCCACTTGTGAGACAGAGTTGGTGTATTACATAGTTTTTTGGATTACATGAAAGATTTTTTTTTTTAAATTGTGTGGCACTCCCATGCCCCTGGGAAGAGACGTACATGAAGGCCTCTTTAAATAATGTGCCCACTATAAGAAAGTTGGTCTTTTGTAGTATTGCCCAAGGCAGGGCAGCCAAAAGTTGTGAGGCACCACAATGCCCCTGGATAAAGACGTGCATCAGGGCCTCTTTACATAATGTGCCCATTTTAAGTAAGTGGGTCTTTTGTAGTATTGCCCTTTAGCAGGGCAGCCAAAAATTGGGAGGCGCCCCAATGCCCCTGGATAGAGACGTGCATGAGGGCCTCTTTAAATATTGTGCCCATTATAAGGAAGTGGGTCTTTTGTAGTATTGCCCTAGGCAGGGCTGCCAAAAATTGTGTGGCACTCTGATGCCCATGGATAGAGGCGTGTATGAGGGCCTCTTGAAATATTGTGCCCATTATAAGGAAGTGGGTCTTTTGTAGTATTGCCCTAGGCAGGGCACCCAAAAGTTGGGAGGCACCACAATGCCCCTGGATAGAGACGTGCATGAGGGCCTCTTCAAATATTGTGCCCATTATAAGGAAGTGGGTCTTTTGTAGTATTGCCCTAGGCAGGGCTGCCAAAAATTGTGTGGCACTCCAATGCCCCCGTATAGAGGCGTACATGAGAACCTCTTTAAATAATGTGCCCATTATAAGGAAGTGAGTCTTTTGTAGTATTGCCCAAGGCAGGGCAGCCAAAAGTTGTGAGGCACCACAATGCCCCTGGATAAAGACGTGCATGAGGGCCTCTTTACATAATGTGCCCATTTTAAGTAAGTGGGTCTTTTGTAGTATTGCCCTTTAGCAGGGCAGCCAAAAATTGGGAGGCGCCCCAATGCCCCTGGATAGAGACGTGCATGAGGGCCTCTTTAAATATTGTGCCCATTATAAGGAAGTGGGTCTTTTGTAGTATTGCCCTAGGCAGGGCTGCCAAAAATTGTGTGGCGCTCTGATGCCCATGGATAGAGGCGTGTATGAGGGCCTTTTTGAAATATTGTGCCCATTATAAGGAAGTGGGTCTTTTGTAATATTGCCCTAGGCAGGGCACCCAAAAGTTGGGAGGCACCACAATGCCCCTGGATAGAGACTTGCTTGAGGGCCTCTTTAAATAATGTGGACATTATAAGAAAGTGGGTCTTCTGTAATATTGCCCTAGGCAGGGCTGCTAAACATTGGAAGGCACCCCAATGCCCCTGGATGGAAGCGTGCATGAGGGCCTCTTTAAATAATGTGCCCATTTTAAGGAAGTGGGTCTTTTGTACTATTGCCCTAGGCAGGGCTGCCAAAAGTTGGGAGGCAATCTGATGTCCCTGGATAGAGGCGTGCATGAGGGCCTCTTTAAATATTGTGCCCATTATAAGGAAGTGGGTCTTTTGTAGTATCGCCCTAGGCACGGCAGCCAAAAATTGGGAGGCACTTCAATGCCCCTGGAAAGAAACATGGAGGAGAGCCTCTAAATATTGTTCCATTACAAAGGAGCGGGTCTCCTGTACTTGTAATGCAAATTCTGTAAGCATGGACTAAAACATTATCCTGGGGGGTATACATGAAACTACTGCCTTACTTTTGAACAGTTAGGGTCATCATCATCATATGATATAAAAAATGTATGTTTTCGTGGCATCATGAACCACGGTCGCACTGATCATATGATGGTGGCGGATGAGGAGAAGGAGGAGCAGTACAGCAAGTAGCCAAAGACATGAAGTGTGTACCGATGTGTGGGTGTGCAGAGGTGCATGGCAATCTACCGGCACAAAATTTTAATTCCGCTATCATTTGGTGGTGGTGTGGTGAAGTCAGGCCCAATCCAACCCTTGTTCCTCTTGATCAGAGTCAGCCTGTCAGCATTTTCATTTGACAGGCGGGTGCGTTTATCAGTAATGATTCCACCTGCGGCACTAAAAACATGTCCAGCTTGGATACCCAATAATTATAAGGCACAGAGGAGTCTAGGAGCACTTTAGTACGATCGGTAAGGTACTCCCTCAGCATCTTGGCAAACTTTGCAGTCCTTGTGATACTACCCCGCACCTCAGGGCCTGTGGTACGGGAGGTGCTGAAAAAAGTGTCCCAGATCTTTGAGAGTGTTCCCCTACCTCTGCTGGATTGGACTTGTGCCTCTCTTGTGCCTCTCTTGTCCGGACGCCTTGGTTGTCCACCGAATTGGGACCTCTGCCGCTAGCATTTTCAGAAGGGAATTTTTTTGGACTAATTCCACGACTATGGCCTTCTGGTACTGCATCGTTTTTGTAGACCTCTCCGCCTCGGGAATAAGAGAAATAATGTTCTCCTTGTAGCGTGGGTCTAAAAGTGTCACCAACCAGTAATGAGTGTCCGCCAAGATGTTGATAACGCGAGGGTCACGAGACAGGCAGCGTAACATAAAGTCAGCCATGTGCGCCAGACTGTTAACAGGCAAGACTTCAGGGTCCTTACCAACAGCATGACTGGCCATGCTGGCCTCATCATCCTCCTCCTCCTCTCCCCTGTCCTCTGGCCATCCACGCTGAACCGACAGTCTGACGGTTGTGCATGTATTACCGTCAATTCCGCATGAAAGTAGCTCTATTTCTTCATCCTCCTCCTCCTCGTCATATTCCTCCAATGCACATTGGGATGAGATGAGGCTGGGCTGTGTGTAATCACCCAGTATGGTTTCTTGCTCCAACTCATCGTGCTCCGCCTGCAATGCATCGTCTTTGATTTTGAGCAGAGAGCGTTTTAGAAGAGAGAGAAATGGGATGGTGACGCTAATGATGGCGTCATCGCCGCTCACCATCTTGGTGGAGTCCTCAAAGTTTTGAAGTACGGTACATATGTCAGACATCCATGTCCACTCCTGAGGTCTTATGTGTGGAGTTTGAACCGTATACCGACGACCTAGCTGATGCTGGTACTCAACAACTGTCCTCTTCTGCTCACAAATCCTGACCAACATGTGCAGTGTGGAATTCCAACGCGTGGGGACATCACACACCAGTCTGTGAGCCGGAAGCTGCAAACTCTGCTGAAAGCCGGCAAGTGTGGCAGAAGCAGTAGGTGACTTTCTAAAATGGGCACACAGGCGGCGTACTTTGACGAGCAGATCAGACAGCTCTGGGTAGGATTTAATAAACCGCTGAACCACGAGGTTGAGCACATGGGCCACGCATGGAACATGTGTCAGCTCACCTCGCCTCAGAGCCGCCACAAGGTTCTGGCCATTGTCACACACGACGATGCCTGGCTGTAGGTTCAGTGGTGGGAGCCAGTGATCTGTCTGCTGTTTCAGAGCGGTCCACAACTCTTCAGCATTGTGCGGTTTGTCACCAACACATATTAGCTTCAGCACAGTCTGTTGCCGCTTAACCGAGGCAGTGCTGCAGTGCTTCCAGCTTGGGACTGGTGTGGAGGGTGAAGTGGAGGAGGAGGAGAAGGCTGAGGAGCATGATGTTACGGAGCTGTACACTGTGGGTGAAACCCTGACTGAGTTAGGGCCTGCAATTCTTGGTATCAGAAGGACGTGTTCCGTCCCAAGCTCAGACTAGGTCCCAGCTTCCAATATATTAACCCACTGTGCCATCAGCGAGATGTACCGGCCCTGCCCATAAGCACTTGTCCACGTGTCCGTGGTTAGGTGGACTTTGCCTGAAACTGCATTGTTAAGGGTACGTATGATGCTTATGTAATGCGGGGACAGCACACCGGGAAAAATAGTGGTGGCTGGGGACCGAGTAACGTGGGACAGCCGCCACCATCAGGTTGCAGAATGCTTCCGCCTTCACCAGCCTAAAAGGCAACATTTCCAGCGCAAGCAGTCGCGAAATGTGTGCATTTACAACGGTGGCATGTGGAGTGTTGGCAGCGTATTTGCGCCTGCGTTCTAAAGATTGGTGTATGGATAACTGAACGCTGCGATGGGACAAGGACGTGGTTGATGATGGTGCTATTTCTGCTTGTGCAACTACAGGTGAAGGACAGGAGGCATCTTTGCATGCAGTATGGACAGAGAATTGTCTTGCACGCACAACAGTGGAAGACACAGCGATGTCACCCGCAGACACTACTCCTGGACTCTGCTGTACATCCCACTAAGTCAGTTGCTTTGCTGCCATGTGCCTGATCATGCTGGTGGTGGTCAGGCTGCTTGTTTTGCTACCCCTGCTGATGCTGGCAAGGCAGGTGTTGCAAATGGCCTTTTTGGAATTATCTGCAGACACCTTAAAAAACAGCCAGACTCGGGAAGACCTAACAGTTGTACTGGCAACTTCTGTCGTGTTGTTGTTCCGGGGAACAGTTGCCTGCCTTCTGCCTGCGGCCACCACCCTGCTTCTACTGGCCTGTTGTGATGCTAAGCCTAACTCCCTGTGTGCACTGCTGTCCTTGCTCTGCATGTCCTCCTGCCAGGTTGGGTCAGTTGTGATGCTAAGCCTAACTCCCCGTGTGCACTGCTGTCCTCGCTCTGCATGTCCTCCTGCCACCACGTCGTCTTCCACTTCCGCACCCTGGTTCCCCTCCTGACTTTCTGGCAATTGTGTCTCATCATCGTCCACCTCTTGTTGAGACACGTTCTCACCATTGCCTTCGTGAGACCATGGCTGCTCAAATATTTGGGAATCGGTACATACGATCTCCTCATGACCCACTTCAACTGGAGGTGGCGAGAGGCCAGAATCTACAAATAGATAAGTGAACAGCTCTTCAGAGTGTCTAAGTGTGGGATCAGTTATGTCTGGGGCTGGGCACTCCGCATGGTGGGAGGAAGGAGTATCAGGGTGTGGAATGTGCGGTCCAATCTCACGGCTACTGACACTTGACCGTGTGAAAGACAGGATAATTGTGGTGGTGCCAAACTGACTGGAAGCATTATCCGCTATCCAACTAACAACCTGTTGACACTGGTCTTGGTTTAATAGTGGTGAACTGCTGTGGTCCCCTAGAAATTGGGACAGGAAGGTCGAGCGAGATGATGTGGGCGTTTGTCGTGGTGCAATTCGAACTTGCACGGTTCCTTGTCCCTTGCCTTCGGCCTTGCGCATTTTCAATGTTGTGCTGCCTGTATACAGCTAAATGAAGGCATCCAAAAGATGGTTTTTAGCTGCACACTGAGATTACAGATTACAGCGGTTTAATCCCGGCAGCTGGAACGGTCAGACATAAATGCTGACGTGTATACCGTGTTTTGGCGTATACTACTTGGAGCTACAAGCCACTCCTGGGGCACTAACATTCTAAATGAATAAATTCATATACTTGACCAAAGAAAATTAATTATAAGGCCCTCCAACCACAAGAAACTTCATAGAAAAAGACCAGGAGCAAGGCCAAAATACTGCATAATCAAAACAACTTTATTGAAAACATATATCAGCTCACAGCAAAGATGTTACAAGCAGGCACACAAGCAGGACCCCCATCAAGGTACAACACAAAGGTACATGGAAACCAATAATTATGTCTCCTGGCCAAATAGCCCACCTAAGCATAACATTGCCACATACCCCAACACATATATAAACCAAGTGGTTACCAACAAAGTACAATCAGGGCAATGGATAGGGTCAGAAGATAGCTACCTGCTTGTGGCTGCCTCCCCTAGACGCACGTTTCGCGTTTAGCTTGTTCACAAGGGGGTTGTGAACAAGCTAAATGCGAAACGTGCGTCTAGGGGAGGCAGCCACAAGCAGGTAGCTATCTTCTGACCCTATCATTTGCCCTGATTGTACTTTGTTGGTAACCACTTGGTTTATAATATGTGTTGGGGTATGTGGCAATGTTATGCTTAGGTGGGCTATTTGGCCAGGAGACATAATTATTGGTTTCCATGTACCTTTGTGTTGAACCTTGATGGGGGTCCTGCTTGTGTGCCTGCTTGTAACATCTTTGCTGTGAGCTGATATATGTTTTCAATAAAGTTGTTTTGATTATGCAGTATTTTGGCCTTGCTCCTGGTCTTTTTCATGCTAAATGAATGCAGACAAGAGTTGGTTTTTAGCTGGACACTGAGATTAGAGATTAAAGCCCAGCAGCTGGACTGGTCAGACACAAACGCTGACGAGAATATTGAGTGTTTTGGCGCATCCTAATATCCTAATTTACACTACAACCTAATCCTGCTGCACTAAGATGCTAAATGAATGCAGACAAGAGTTGTTTTTTAGCTGGACACTGAGATTAGAGATTAAAGCCCTGCAGGTGGACTGGTCAGTCACAAACGCTGACAAGAATACCGAGTGTTTTGGCGCATCCTAATTTACTCTACAACCCACTCCTGCCTATAGAGAGCTAAATTAATCCCTAAAAGCACTGTTTTGGGATGGATGAGATTTCCAGCCTGTACACCAGCCCCAGGTGTGATGCAGGCTGGTATACTGGCACAATTAAGTTTGCTATATACCCTGCCTCCCTGCATGCCTGTATACAGCTCTATTAGTCCTCAGAAGGACTGTTGTGGTAATTATATTGGCAGCCCTGCGCCTACACTAGCTGAAAGGCCACAAATCTGTCCCTCAATCAGCAGCACCTCTCCCTACACTGCCTGTCTGTGGACCAGAGTGACGAGCACAGCGCGGTCAGGTCTTATAAAAACCTGATGACGCTGTGCGGCCAGCCAATCACTGTAATGCCACAACCAACATGGCTGTGGCATTACAGTGTCTGTCAGCCAATCCCTGCATGCGGGCTGGCTTTGTAAAGAGCGCCAACATGCAGGGAGGTGGACCCCGAGCATAGCAAGAGTATCGCGAGATTACTTGGTACTCGCCGAGTACCCCGAGTACCGAGATATTCGTGCGAGTTCCGAGTAGTGATAAGCATACTCGCTCATCCCTAATAGTTATTAGAAATTTTACAAAATCTTGCACAAAAATTGGATGAGTTCATCACATTTGAGCATAAATCTCTTGGTATTATTTTAGCTCTGTAACATTCACCAAGTGTCACTAGATGTAGTTCAATAGTAGTTTCAAATCATTCTCATGTTTCTTTTTGATTTCAGAGGCAGAATGATTACTCAAAGAGTAATCACCACCCATAGCCCCCAGCACCCTCTCCTCATCATCCATGTTATATGAAAACACCACAGACTCTTCATGGTCTATATCCATACAACCAAAAAAACAAACAGTCAACAAAAATAGTGCAAAGAATCTAATAATCAAATATATAAAAAAGCAAAAAATTGAATTCAGCACAAACTTAGGCAAAAGTGAAAGGGTGCAATACTGCAATACTTCCTGAAGTACGGTGTGCAAACGTAATATATAACTTCAAAAAAACAGGCAGCACTCCAAATCCGGAAAAAGAGGACATCTTTAAGCCAGCCCTCAGTGGCACATCAGGGACACTGGGAGTGCTCTCACTGACATGGTGTCTTGATTATGCATGGCTCTCAGCATCGTCTGGGTTAGAGTGAGCATGTCTACACATCAGGGATCGTCATTGGCTGCTTTGGCCATGACATCATCGCGCATGTGTACCAAGTCTCACTCCAATATTGCAGAAGCTGGTAAGCTTCACAATACTGTCCATACTAGTTCTTTTATGGAAACAAGTGTTTTTATATCATCTTGTCATATTACAAAGTGAAGTATAAAGGTCTGATCTAGCAAAGGAACCTGGTCCAATCACACAGGACATGGTGGTACTCAGAGATTAACCCTATATCGTCCCGTGAACTTGACTATTCAGAAGAAGTAAACAACTAATTCTCGATCTCTTGGCTCTTGTATTGAGACGTAACTATTTCCTGTATGGCGATGATTTGTTTGAGCAGCAGAGAGGTACAGCAATGGGGGCCAATATGGCCCCTGCGTACGTGAACATCACCATGGGAGTTATGGAGGAGGAGGTCATCTGTGTTAGGGGTTGGTGGAAATACATAGATGGCATCTTCCTTATATGGAATGGTACAGAGGCAATGCTGACAGATTTTTTGTTGTTTCTTAACAATGTCAATCAAACCATCAAATTCACTATGACACACTCAATGACTGAAATACAGCTTTTGGATGTTTTGGTGTAGAGAAGTGGGGATTATCTCACTACTAATACTTTGTTTTACTGATAGGACTAACATCCTACTTTTTTCAAGTCATCACCCCCCTAATATGATTCAGGTGATTCATTATGGCCAGTATTTAATAACCAAGAAGATCGAGAGCGATATGGCTTATCTTGAAAGAACATTAGATAGTATGACAAAAAAGTTCAGACAAAGAGGTTATCACAGTAAGTTTTTGAAAACACATAGAGATAGGGTCAAAAATATAAAACATCAGACCTTGTTGGACACTAAGAATCGGGATGATTCCGGTAGCATACCATTTGTACCTGTCTATAGTGAGGACAGTGGTCCTGTGGCCAAAATAATTAAGAATCATTGGCGTACTCTCTCTTATGGGTTGTCAGACATTGCTGAATTCACTAAGCCCCCTCTCTTCTCCTATCGGCGCAGTCGGAATTTGAAGGGTCAGTTGGTGCACTCAGACTTGGGATCCTTTAAGAGACATAAACAGATTTCTCTGACAGGGGTAGAAAGAAAGGGTTGTTTCTAATGTCTTACTTGCATCAACTATTCCGCTGTGCTTAAGGGTCCTGATTTTTTTGATAGTCGATCTCAGAAAACGTCTAAAATAAAAAATTTTTTGACTCTGATCATATCATTTATTTACTTGAATATCCATGTCAGCTATGTTACATAGAAATGACATGTGACTTCAAAACAAGATTTAGCCAGCATAAATACTCTGTACGCAAGAAGAGGTTGGGTTTACCCATTTCTAAACATTGTGTAGAAAAAGGGCACCAAGATAAAGAGCTGAAATTCAGAATCATAGATCATGTACTCCCCTTGAGAAGAGGAGGGAATAGAGGGGCTCTTTTAAAAAGAAAAGAGATGGAATGGATTTACAAACTTAAGACCTTGAATCCGTATGGTCTCAATGTGGACTTCAAAATCCACACTTTGTCATAGATGATACAAATGTCTAAGACATATGGTGTATATGCAAATGACAATGGCCTACATGATTCTTGTCCTCATTGGAGGTCCCATGAAATATTCTGTGTGAAGTTTTTTGTAAAATTTGATGAATATCGATGTTTCTATGAAACTAAAAAAAATCTTTTTATCTTTCAAATTAAAGATGGAACACATGGATGAAATTCACCTTTTGCTGTATGGTGTCAATGTTAAAATAGTTTTTTTCTATAAAAAAATGTTTTTCAACTTCTAGAACTAATAAAAAAAATTTCACATAATTAACTTATGTCTACTCCGCAAATTTTTTTCTTTGCCCCAAAATGTATTGAGCAATTGGATTTGCATTGTATGGCTATGATTGTTGATGTTGTGAATGCCCAGTGTGTGTGTTGCTTGTTGGTGTTACTGGATAACCCCTGTGGTTCCGACTTAGCACATACTGATTGCCTCATGTGGTTCAATCACAGGACGATATGGGGTTAATCTCCATGTCCTGTCTGATAGGACCAGGTTCTGAAGCTTGCCAGCTTCTGAAATGGTGGAGTAAAACCTGGTGCGATGAAGAGCACATACGCGATGATGTCATGGGCAGAGCAGCCAATGATGATCGCTGATGTGTAGACATGCGCACTCTAACCCGGAAGATGCCGAGAGTGGAGTATAATCAAGACACCATGTCGGTGAGCGTACTACCAGTGTCCCATTATAATTTTTGTATGCATTCAGAGAGGTGTTACACATGATTTAATCATTGGCAATTTTAATGTATCTCTGATAGAGAACAGTATTATTATTTACACATGACACTGTTATTGCACAATGATTATACTAATGGATTATTTTTATGATATATATTGTCATATTTAAAATTAAATTCTCTGTATATTTGTTAATTGATTGTCACGTCTGATGTATAAAGAGCCCATATATATATATATATATATATATATATATATATATATACTGTATATATAAATATATTAGATGGAGGCCCGATGACATCACGGTGGGTGCAGGCTCTGTGGTGCTGGGGGCATAGGATGTCTCCCCCCCGTGCACTCTCTCCCCTGTTCACTCTCTCTCCCCCACTGTGCTGTCTTTTCGCTCTGAGCTCTCTCCTTTGAGCTCTCTCTTCCCCCTCTGAACTCTCTCTTCCCCTGTGCACTTGGACCTCCCTTTGTGCACTCTCTGTGCTCCCCTGTGTGCTCTCTATACCCCCTGTGCACTCTCTCTGCTCCCTGTGCACTCGCTCCCAGTGCTTTATCTCTCCTCCTTGTGCTCTCCCCTAAGTGGTGTCCATAGATGGCGGCAGCATGAGTAAATGCTCATGCGCTCACCGGATAATGCCGTTGCCATCTTTGTATACCCAGGTGTCCATAGATGATGGCCACCTGTGTGCCAGGTATACGAATGCATACTTACTTAGGCGGTGATGTGTCAGTGGCGGCTGTAAGTGGTGGTGATTGTGTGTGGCTGCGGCATCAATGGAGGTACTGCGCAATGTGCCAGTACCGCCAGTGGGTGCCATATTTGCACACCCATAACTCTCTGCCCTCCTGTGCGCTCTTTATGGCCCCTTGTGCACTCTCTTTCTGGCCCTCTCTGCACTCTCTCTGCCTCCCTATGTGCTTTGTGTGACCCCTTTGTGCTTTCTTTGGCCCCCCCTCTGCATTCTCTGTGCCCCCCTGTGTGCTCACTCTGCCCCCCTGTGCCCTTTCTCTGTGCCCCCTGTGTGCTCTCTCTGCTTCTCCTGTGCACGCTCTGTGCCCCCTGTGCACTCTTTCAATGTCCCCAGTGACCTCTCTCAGTACCACCCCTGGGTGCTCTCTACTCTCTTTTTCCCTCTGTCTGTGCCCCTCTGTACGCTCTTTGTGCTCCCTGTGCAATCTCTCTGGCCTTCTTGTGTGCTCTTTCTACTCCTGTGCACTCTCTCTGCCCTCCTGTGTGCTCTCTGTGACCCTATGCACTCTCTGTGGCCCCCCTGTGCGGTCTCTCTGGGTAGTAATGCAGCAGCCATCTTTGGACACCGGGGTTTCCAAAGATGGTGGCTGCATGAAATACTATGCATGCTGTGAGGCACCGCCGGCATGATCCGCATGGCCGGGGTACATCACATGTAGGATCAGAGGATGATCCTGTGCACACTGGCCGGTTTTCCTGTGATGATAATACTGTGTGAACCAACCTGAACACAATGAGGTCATGAGCCTAATGAGCGGCAGTGAGAGTGGGCTGAGATCGAGGAGTCCATGAGGAATAGGATGTAATGAGTGAGTGCTGACAACCCGGAACACAGGGAGTTAACCTGAGCTGTGTGACAGGCTGATTACAAGCAGCTGAGGGGGTGTGTCCCTGTGGGAGTGGCTGGCACGATAAGAGGCCGGCCACCTGAGTGATTGTGAGATTGTTCCTGGAAGCTCAGAATAGATCCTGGAAGCTCAGATTGATGCTGGAAGCAGAGATAGAGTCTGGAAGCTGAGACCAGCCTGAGAGCTGAGCAGAGCCAGTCTGTGTGAGGGACTGGTGACTGCAAGTACATGCCGCCATGATTGAGATGGTGAAGGGAGCATGCTAGCTCCATGCCGGTGCCGAGGGCCGGGGTCGTGAGCACCTGGTGGGGAAGCCGTGGCTGAACCCGGTGGAGACTGGTCCGGGCGTGGAGGGAACCACGTCCGGGAAAGGAGCCTTGGGGGACGCTTGGTGGACCCGTTATACAGGTAGCGAGACCCGGATACGTGCCCGGTAAGACAGCGGTTCCCGTGTAACGGAGTGAGCCGTGTGTGAGCAATGCCAGGCGGGCATAGACCGCCTTTGGGTCCGAGTCAGAGTACTCCGTTAAGGGACCCGAGGAACTATGTGTATGAGGGCGTAAGTAATGGCCCTGAATGAGAGATGATGACCTATGTAAGACCCATGTATAATAATGTGGAGAGACAGTGACCCAGCGAGTATGGATGATGTTGGAGGCGTTCCGTCCTTGGGACGAGAGGGAGGCTTGCCCTGCTGCTTGCAGAGGGTACCCGTCCCTCAACCACGACCTCTAATGGTGTGGGTGTGCCTGTGGTGCCAGAGGCAGGGGTAATAGGGCTCCTAGTAGGTAACGGATGTAGAGGTTCCCGTGCACTATGGTTTGCCAGTCCCTGTAATGGGCCATGGAGGGGCCACAGTCCATGGATGTGGGCTGTGAGCAGGTGTGTGATCCATGGACGTTTGAAGGATGGATCACATACGGTGTGTAAGGTCCCAGTCAGGCAGGATTCCTGACTACGGGTGAATGTATATCATCATGCTGGGGTGACTAAAGCCAGGCGGCAGGTACCGCCATTGGGACCCACAGGGCCCGTTGAGGCGTATGTACCGAAGGTCAGAAGCAGGGGTTAGAAGGGCTCCCGTACAGGGTAACGCGTGGTTAGGCCGGAGGCCGCAGCCACGGGTTACTAGGGTTTGCCAATCCCTGTTATGAACCCGGAAGGGTCATCATCGTACTGTAACTTATGTATAGTGTAAGTAGGCCGGAGGCCGTAGCCACCATGGGAGCTGTTAGTAGAGCTCCAATGGGGACAGAGATGGTTACAGGTCCCGGGTTACTATAAAACGTTATGTGCAATATAAGAGTTATGTGATGTTAAATGTAAATGTATGGTGTATTTATGTAAAGTGTTGTTAATCAATGTGATATGTGTCAAACATGCTACCCGGGTTATGTGATTAATATGTGAAAATAAACGGGTAGACATTGGTTAACCTTATAAACACGTGTTCTTGTCGTTTTGCAAGCGGGTTCCCCGGTTGCTACATCACATATGGTGGAGAATGCGGGCAAGGTTGCCCGGTGAGGAATGCACCCCAGTTACAAAGGGGGGTTGGTACAGCCGAGGGCTGTGGTGCCGGAGCACCTTATATGGACAATTCTGTTGATGCACTTTATATGGATTTGGTTGCTATGGGCAACCGCACGACGCACCCTAGCCTCTTGCCGGTGACCTGGCGAGGTCACGAAGACGTCGTACTCAAAGTATCGGGCGGCCCTAGGGGTCCCGAAGTCAAAGTCGGCGTGATCAAGGTTCCGGTGGCCCGAGGGGTCACGAAGTTGCCAAGACAACGCCACATCCGGATTCTATGAACTGTGTTTGCCCCTGCTGGTTTAAGCAAGGAGGGGGGAGGTTGGACAGGAGTCACAGGTATACAAACCGAGAGCGGTGCCACAAGGTGTTGTGTGGTGGCCCGGCTCCTATGGCAGTGTGTTCATCCCCCACTGGTCTGAACAAGGAGGGGGGAGGTTAGGACACGGTTTACCGGTGTCCTAGGTGTACAAGCCGGCAGTGTGTGTGACCCTTATTCACAAGCCAGGAGCGACGCTGTCAACCGACTTGTCAGGGCCGTGTGTTTAACCCCTACCCACGGGTGTAAACAAGGAGGGGGGTATGTGAGGCACCGCCGGCATGATCCGCATGGCCGGGGTACATCACATGTAGGATCAAAGGATGATCCTGTGCACACTGGCCGGTTTTCCTGTGATGATAATACTGTGTGAACCAACCTGAACACAATGAGGTCATGAGCCTAATGAGCGGCAGTGAGAGTGGGCTGAGATCGAGGAGTCCATGAGGAATAGGATGTAATGAGTGAGTGCTGACAACCCGGAACACAGGGAGTTAACCTGAGCTGTGTGACAGGCTGATTACAAGCAGCTGAGGGGGTGTGTCCATGTGGGAGTGGCTGGCACGATAAGAGGCCGGCCACCTGAGTGATTGTGAGATTGTTCCTGGAAGCTCAGAATAGATCCTGGAAGCTCAGATTGATGCTGGAAGCAGAGATAGAGTCTGGAAGCTGAGACTAGCCTGAGAGCTGAGCAGAGCCAGTCTGTGTGAGGGACTGGTGACTGCAAGTACATGCCGCCATGATTGAGATGGTGAAGGGAGCATGCTAGCTCCATGCCGGTGCCGAGGGCCGGGGTCGTGAGCACCTGGTGGGGAAGCCGTGGCTGAACCTGGTGGAGACTGGTCCGGGCGTGGAGGGAACCACGTCCGGGAAAGGAGCCTTGGGGGACGCTTGGTGGACCCGTTATACAGGTAGCGAGACCCGGATCCGTGCCCGGTAAGACAGCGGTTCCCGTGTAACGGAGTGAGCCGTGTGTGAGCAATGCCAGGCGGGCATAGACCGCCTTTGGGTCCGAGTCAGAGTACTCCGTTAAGGGACCCGAGGAACTATGTGTATGAGGGCGTAAGTAATGGCCCTGAATGAGAGATGATGACCTATGTAAGACCCATGTATAATAATGTGGAGAGACAGTGACCCAGCGAGTATGGATGATGTTGGAGGCGTTCCGTCCTTGGGACGAGAGGGAGGCTTGCCCTGCTGCTTGCAGAGGGTACCCGTCCCTCAACCACGACCTCTAATGGTGTGGGTGTGCCTGTGGTGCCAGAGGCAGGGGTAATAGGGCTCCTAGTAGGTAACGGATGTAGAGGTTCCCGTGCACTATGGTTTGCCAGTCCCTGTAATGGGCCATGGAGGGGCCACAGTCCATGGATGTGGGCTGTGAGCAGGTGTGTGATCCATGGACGTTTGAAGGATGGATCACATACGGTGTGTAAGGTCCCGGTCAGGCAGGATTCCTGACTACGGGTGAATGTATATCATCATGCTGGGGTGACTAAAGCCAGGCGGCAGGTACCGCCATTGGGACCCACAGGGCCCGTTGAGGCGTATGTACCGAAGGTCAGAAGCAGGGGTTAGAAGGGCTCCCGTACAGGGTAACGCGTGGTTAGGCCGGAGGCCGCAGCCACGGGTTACTAGGGTTTGCCAATCCCTGTTATGAACCCGGAAGGGTCATCATCGTACTGTAACTTATGTATAGTGTAAGTAGGCCGGAGGCCGTAGCCACCATGGGAGCTGTTAGTAGAGCTCCAATGGGGACAGAGATGGTTACAGGTCCCGGGTTACTATAAAACGTTATGTGCAATATAAGTGTTATGTGATGTTAAATGTAAATGTATGGTGTATTTATGTAAAGTGTTGTTAATCAATGTGATATGTGTCAAACATGCTACCCGGGTTATGTGATTAATATGTGAAAATAAACGGGTAGACATTGGTTAACCTTATAAACACGTGTTCTTGTCGTTTTGCAAGCGGGTTCCCCGGTTGCTACATCACAATGCGTATACCCAATGCGTGCATGCCCACTTCCTTATGCCACCATCTTAAGTGAGTAAATGAGCATGCACTCTGGGTAAGCAGCGAGTCAGATGGCAAGTCATAAGGAGGCGTGTGCAGCCAAGGCAGTGGGCGGGGAGAAGCGGCGATGTGTGGCATCAGTTTCAGGTGTTGCATTTTTGGTTGTCGGTTGCACAGCAGGCGGTTTTGTGTGAGGGGTCAATACTGCCAGTGGGCACCCTTGTTTCACACCCATCACTTTGGCAGAAGTAGATGACAGATGGAAAAAGGTAATATTATAGATAGATATACACACTGATTATTCATAGTTCAGTGAAGGTACTCTTTAAAGGGGTCTTGAGCTCATAAATGAGTAAAATTGTAAACAAGCGGCTTTGCAATTTACCCCCTTTTAAAAGATCTCTACATTTTTAAGAATGGAGGGCTTTTTAATGTCAGATATAACGATTTAGAAGAGAAACACGGCACTCACCATAGGTAGAATCTTCATAACTTTTATTCCATGCGATTCAACATAGACAAAACGCAGGGAGGGGAGGGGGTGCTGAGACTCGGTGACGCGCACGCACACTTGCACCGCCGTGCTTAGGAATCGCATACTTTGTGGGTTATATCAGCGATTTACAGACTGACTGTGCCCGACTTTCTCTACCCGTGCGGTTTTTAATGTCAGAGCTCATTACTTTGGTTACCAGCCACCTTGCAGTCCCAGCCTGGATATCTAGGCAAGGATTTTGCTACAACCTGCTCATGCAGCTCTGTAGCTAGTTGGACAGCTGGAAAGGCCAAATTTAGTCCCTTTGAACTGTTCCCAAGTGGCAGAGGCAAAGTTACATCTGTTTATAGCCCATACTGTCATTGTTCAGAATCACACTTTCCCCAGCAAGCCACAGCCATGAGTGACTGAAGATGCCAACGTTAGAAAACCCCTTTAAGTCATGAGAGCAGAACCATTAATTATTAAACACTAGTAAAAAGACAATTGCATCAGGAGCGCAGTGAAATGAATTGTGTGTATACAGGTGCGTGAGTGGGTAGTAGAGTATACAGGCGGGTCTGTGGGTAGCAGAGTATACAGACGGCTCTGAGGGTAGCAGATTATACAGACGGCTCTGTGGGTAGCAGAGTATACAGGCGGCTCTGTGGGTAGCAGAGTATAGAGAAGGCTCTGTGGGTATCAGAGTATACAGGCGGCTCTGTGGGTATCAGAGTATAGAGGGGGCTCTGTGGATAGCAGAGTATACAGGCGGGTCTGTGGGTAGCAGAGTATAGAGGGGGCTCTGTGGGTATCAGAGTATACAGGCGGGTCTGTGGGTAGCAGAGTATAGAGGCGGCTCTGTGGATAGCAGAGTATGATGTGGCGGGAGGCTGGAGGGGTGAGGAGAGCAGAGGCTGGAGGGGTGAGCAGAGCAGAGGCTGGAGGGGTGAGGAGAGGTGAGGCTGAGGGGTGAGGAGAGGTGAGGCTGGAGGGGTGAGGAGAGGTCCGGCTGGAGGGGTGAGGAGAGGTCCGGCTGGAGGGGTGAGGAGAGGTGAGGCTGGAGGGGTGAGGAGAGGTGAGGCTGGAGGGGTGAGGAGAGGTGAGGCTGGAGGGGTGAGGAGAGGTGAGGATGGAGGGGTGAGGAGAGATGCGGCTGGAGCGGCGACATCACCGCTCGGCGGCAGGACGTGGCTGCGTGCTGGGGCTGATTGCAGCCCCAGTCACACGGCATTGTCCTCTGCAGCGGGTTGGGTGCTGCAGAGAGGGATCAGTCCCTCCCCTCAGGTCACACATGTGACCTGAGGGGAAGCAGCGGATTGGGCGGTGTGTGGTAAACACAGGACGGCCATCCGATTGGTCCAGGACGCCGAGTCCTGGCCAATGGGATGGGCGTCCTGTGTGTACAACACAGCGCCCAATCCGCTTGCAGGGGCGGCGGCCAATGGGAGTGAGCAGGGCGTGTCAGGCTTTGCAGCCTGACACGGTCCGCTCACTCCCATTGACCACCGCCGCCCACAAGACGACGTCACTGGCTCCCGGCACCCGCCCACAGCCCCTACTCCGCTACTCCATCAGCATGGCGACACTGATGCCCCAGCGGTGAGAGAGCGGCAAGGGGCGGAAGCCACCACCAGCATCCGGGCAGCGTGGAACTCGCGGAGGCCGCAAGGACGGTCGCGATGACACGGGGCCGACGGTTGGCAGGATGGCAGCGGTGTCAGGTAGTGCGGCTGAGGATGGAGGAGGCTGAGAGGATAGAGGAGGCTGAGAGAATAGAGGAGGCTTTGAGGATGGAGGAGGCTGTGAGGATGGAGGAGGCAGAGGGGATGGAGGAGGCTGTAAGGACGGAGGAGGCTGTGAAGATGGAGGAGGCTGTGAGGATAGGGATACTGTGAAGATTGAGGAGGCCGTGAGGATGGAGGAGGCTGATTGGAGGGAGGAGGCTGTGAGGATGGAGGAGGCTGAGGGGATGGAGGAGGCTGAGGGGATGGGGAGGCTGTGAGGATAGGGAGGCTGCGAATATGGAGGAGGCTGTAAGGATGGAGGAGGCTGTGAAGATGGAGGAGACTGTGAGGATGGAAGAGGCTGTGAGGATAGGGAGGCTGTGAGGATGGAGGAGGCTGTGAGGATGGAGGAGGCTGAGGGGATGGAGGATGCTGTGAGGATGGAGGAGGCTGTGAGGATAAAGAGGGTGTGAAGACGGGGAGGGTGTGAGGACGGGGAGGCTGTGAGGACGGAGGAGGCTGTGAAGATAGGGATACTGTGAAGATTGAGGAGGCTGTGAGGATGGAGGAGGCTGTGAGGATGAGGAGGCTGTGAGGATGGAGGAGGCAGAGGGGATGGAGGTGGCTGTGAGCATGGAGGAGGCTGTGAAGATAGGGAGGCTGTGAGGACGGAGGACACTGTAAGGAAGGAGGAGGCTGTGAAAATGGAGGAGGCTGAGGGGATGGAGGAGGCTGTGAGGATAGGGATACTGTGAAGATTGAGGAGGCCGTGAGGATGGAGGAGGCTGAGGGGAGGGAGGAGGCTGTGAGAATGGAGGAGGCTGAGGGGATGGAGGAGGCTGAGGGGATGGGGAGGCTGTGAGGATAGGGAGGCTGTGAAGATGGAGGAGGCTGTGAGGATGGAGGAGGCTGTGAAGATGGAGGAGACTGTGAGGATGGAAGAGGCTGTGAGGTTAGGGAGGCTGTGAGGGTGGAGGAGGCTGAGGGGATGGAGGATGCTGTGAGGATGGAGGAGGCTGTGAGGATAAAGAGGGTGTGAGGACAGGGAGGGTGTGAGGATGGGGAGGCTGTGAGGACGGAGGAGGCTGTGAAGATAGGGATACTCTGAAGATTGAGGAGGCTGTGAGGATGGAGGAGGCTGTGAGGATGAGGAGGCTGTGAGGATGGAGGAGGCAGAGGGATGGAGGTGGCTGTGAGCATGCAGGAGGCTGTGAAGATAGGGAGGCTGTGAGGACGGAGGAGGCTGTAAGGAAGGAGGAGGCTGTGAAAATGGAGGAGGCTGAGGGGATGGAGGAGGCTGTGAGGATAGGGATACTGTGAAGATTGAGGAGGCCGTGAGGATGGAGGAGGCTGAGGGGATGGAGGAGGCTGAGGGATGGGGAGGCTGTGAGGATAGGGAGGCTGTGAAGATGGAGGAGGCTGTGAGGATGGAGGAGGCTGTGAAGATGGAGGAGACTGTGAGGATGGAAGAGGCTGTGAGGTTAGGGAGGCTGTGAGGATGGAGGAGGCTGTGAGGATGGAGGAGGCTGTGAGGATGGAGGAGGCTGAGGGGATGGAGGAGGCTGTGAGGATGGAGGAGGCTGTGGGGATGGAGGATGCTGAGGGGATGGAGGAGGCTGGGAGGACGGAGGCGGCTGTGAGGATGGAGGAGGCTGTGAGGATGGGGAGGGTGTGAGGACGGGGAGGCTGTGAGGACGGAGGAGGCTGTGAAGATGGAAGAGGCTGTGAGGATAGGGATACTGTGAAGATTGAGGAGGCTGTGAGGATGGAGGAGGCTGTGAGGATGGAGGAGGCTGTGAGGATGGAGGAGGCTGGGAGGACGGAGGCGGCTGTGAGGATGGAGGAGGCTGTGAGGATGGGGAGGGTGTGAGTATGGGGAGGCTGTGAGGACGGAGGAGGCTGTGAAGATGGAAGAGGCTGTGAGGATAGGGATACTGTGAAGATTGAGGAGGCTGTGCGGATGGAAGAGGCTGTGAGGATGGAGGAGGCTGTGAGGATGGAGGAGGCTGTGAGGATGGAGGAGGCTGTGAGGATAGGGAGGCTGTGAGGATGGAGGAGGCTGAGGATGGAGGATGCTGTGAGGATGGAGGAGGCTGTGAGGATGGGGAGGCTGTGAAGATGGGGAGGCTGTGAGGATGGGGAGGCTGTGAGGATGGAGGAGGCTGTGAGGATGGGGAGGCTGTGACGATGGAGGAGACTGTGAAATTCTTATACTTACAATCCGCTGAGCACTTGGTGCTGGGAGTAGTAGCGGCCATTGTGCTGATAGGACCTTGCATGATGTCAGAATGACATCTGCGTTCGGCGCTGTGATTGGGCCGCTCGTGGTCATGTGATAAGTATGTCACATATCACATGACCGCAAGCAGGCCAATCACAGCGCAGAACGCTGATGTCATTCTGACATCATGCAAGGTCCTATTAGCACAATGGTTGCTACTACTCACAGCACCTAGCGCTCGGCGGAGGGAAAATATAAGAACAGATGAAACAGGAGTGGTGGAACGCAGGGAGTGCAAGCGGGGAGGAGTGCGGGCAGGGCAGAAGGAGCAGGGTGGAGCGCGAGTGGGGCAGAAGGAGTGGGGGAAAGTGCGGGCGGGGCAGAGGAGGAGCGGGGGGGGCAGGAGGAGGAGCGGGGGTGCCGCGGGGGGGCTGTGAGGAGAGCCGCCGCTGCGGCCAGTGTGCGGCTGCGGTTCGTGATGACGCTACCACGTCATCGCTCGCAGTGCCACAAAGGATTTTGGGATTCGGCTACAGTGCCCGAATCCCAAACTCCCGATTATATAAGTAGATGACTAACAGGGCCATGGCACAAATTTTGCATCAGTGCCCAGTAAGTAGTTTCAACTATAACTCTTCACCAGACTACAAAAAATAAATTATATAGAAGTGTTATGTCTGGCAGCTATCTAGAATGTCTATGACCAACTTTGCTCTGTGTTAGTATTGTAAATTCCTGCAGGAGAAATTCTATTTGATAAATCCAGACAACCGTGTATCTACAGTACATAATGTATTTGTTCAAACCTATGTTGAACCCATCGTTCTGTCCAATTCCCCCTTGATCAATATAATACAAACTTTTCCACTAATGGCGTGCTCTTCAGCATAATAAAATGTAGCTCATGGGTAAAGATTAACTTCGGCCATGTATTGTCTTGTTCCTAAAGCTGAAAGAGAATACTAAAGCAAAAATGTACTATTTAATTTCAGAATTCATACTAAAAAAATGCATTTTAGTATGCGGAATGGAATCAGTGATAAGATGTCTGTCCTACTTCAGATAAGCCCTCCCTGTATAAAAAGTGGGTCATTATATCAGATTTTTCTTAAACAAAATCTTGACCAGAGGGTTGGTGCAACATGCATGTTATTAATCTTTTAGGTTTAGTTATATAGAAATGAGATAAATAACATCCACACGTCCTTTCGATCCCTACATGACATCATTCATTAAACATTAATTCTTTGCAGTATATATTGTAGACAGAACAATACGCCATTATTGTACTTTAATGAACCTACTCTAATGAATTGTATTTTGGGCTTTGCACATTGTAGACTCGGCCCCTTTGCGTCTTTATTTTGTAAGGGCTTTGCTTGGCACAGAGAAGTACAGTCAAAGGAATACAAGGAATATGAGGTCTGTATGATCAAAATACTCTCCTTGGCTTCATTCCAGCTGCCAAAAACCGCTGTTATTTTAACTTGACAGATAACTCATTTATATTTGAAGCTGTCTATGGGGCAGTTTAAATCAAGTATTCTGTATATATTCTACAGTTCTAAGACAAGGCAGGATTTTCAACTATTATTCCAAAGTAATTCATGCTTATTGCCTAAAATTAAAGTCTGGTATAATGGCCATAGGTAAGAAAATAAAAAAACGCAGCTTGAAGCTTTCCCTGGGCTCATCACCTAGATAAAGATGAGGTTATGCATTTATGGTATGATTACATAAACACACAGAAGTTAAATCAAGTATTTATTTCTATGGTGGCGTAACACTGCATCGCAATTACCTTAAAGCACTGTTTCCCTCCCCCAGTCCCTAATGGGGCCGTCAAACGCGTCAATGTCGTCAGCGATCTCATCGCTGGTGACATTGAAGGCTGATCGCTGGTGAGCTGTCACACAGGCAGACTCACCAGTGATCAGTGGACCAGCAACATCGTGGAAATGATTTTAATATCGTTTCCTTGATGTCTTGCTCTCGCTGCCAAGCTGCGGTAAATGGGAGCAGGCTGGTCTTCAAGGTAAACTGCAGGTATCTAGGCAGTGCGTGCTGTCGAAATACCAGATGTATACCTTGGTTACCAGCCTTCTCTGCTCACCGGCTGGTATCCAAGGTACACAGCGGGTAACTAGGGACCCTAGTTACCCGCTGTGTACCTTGGATACCAGCTGGTGAGCAGAGAAGGCTGGTAACTAAGGTATACATCTGGTATCTAGACAGCACGCGCTGCCTAGATACCTGCAGTTTACCTTGGAGACCAGCTCCCAGGGCTTGCTGAGAGGTGCTGGGAGCTGGCTTATCACTCGTCTCCCGGTGTCACATGCAGCGATGCTGTGTGTCCACCGGGCGACCATCGTCAGGTTTTAGAGCTGGTTCTAAAACCTGACGACTGCGACTTATCGCTGGTTGAAATGCCCTGTTACACGCTTCAATATTGCTGCAATGTCATGTGCAGCAGCGATATTGCACGCGATATTGACGCATGTGACATCCCCATTAGAGACCCGAACTGTGCATATTCTCAAAATTTCCTTAGTATTGCACAGATGATTCCAACACTTGTGCAATGCTAAGGAAATCATGAAAACATGCACTGTTGCTGGCTCTTTAGGAGTGCAGTTGTGGAACATTGCCTTAAAGGGTTAGTCCAAGGCCAAGCATTGTTCTTCTAAATTCCTATCTCATTTATTCCTATAAACTATTTTCTAATATACTTGCATTAAAAATTCCCTTCCAATCCCTCACTACACTAAGTAATAGTTACTGTGGTTTTATTTCAATTTCCTGGCCTGATGACATTTCGTGTGTGCCCCAATGCATTCAGGGATACTCACACAGAACGTCATCAGAGCAGGGGGAGAAGCTGCAGTCACTTCCACAGCCTCTGCCCCTCCCTGAAATAAAGAGGTACCTCTGAGAACAGGGCAAGACAGGGACCCCAACAACAGGGTCAGATTAGGCTCCCTTGACCCCCTTCACCCATCACACCATCTAGTTACCTGATTCCCTCTCCTCCTAAGCATGACATTACGTTTAGGGTGAAATCACTTTTTCACACAGGGTCCTGTAGGTTTTGATTTCTTTTTCCCTTAATAATAAAGACCTTCATTTTAAAACTGCATTTTGTGTTTACTTGTGTTATCTTTGTCTAGTATTTAAATTTGTGGGTGATCTGAGACATTTAAGTGTGACAAACATGCAAAAGAATAAGAAATCAGGAGGAGGCAAATATTTTATCACACCACTGTATATGCTGCACAAGTAAAGCCCTAATGAAACATATTGGTAACACACAAGGTATAAAGTTATGATTAATAGTTGTACAGTTGATAAAACTTAATTTATCATGTACTATATTTTTCGAACTATAAAATGCACTTTTTCCCCAAATATTTGGAAGAAAAGTGGGAGATGTGTTTTATAGTCTGAATGTAATCTGGCTTCCTGTGGAGTGTGTGGGTTACCCTTGTGTCCCGATTAAAAAAATAATATTCATTGTTCCCCACACCCATAATTCTGCCCATGTCTCAGAACTGAAGCCGGTACTGAGAGGTGGGTGGGATTATGGGAGTTGGAAGCAGTGAATATTCATTTTGGATTAGCCAGCAGCTGACTGGGGGCGCATGGCAGTGATGTAATGCACTGCCTGTCGTTTACATGCCGGAATCAGTTGCCTGCATGATGCATCAGAAGAGGATGCCATACATTGAGGGAGTGGAGTGTATTTTTACAATACACTCTCTAAAACTCATCATTGTAAAGGGAAGCTGCCATGTGAAAAATTGCTATTAACCTGCAGATATGGGATTAATCTGCAGATTAATAGCATTCTGAACCTTCCCAGTGACCACACTTAGAGCCTCACTGCCGGGAAATAATGGACTTTATTATCCCTGGCAGTATTCGGATTTCAGTCATAGGGGTGTGCCCAGTGCAGGTTCAGTTGTGAGAGTTGTGGAATTGTGGCTGTAACATGCCCCGCGCATTGCCTGACAGCTGCTCTGCATTAGACTAAGGTGTCAGTCACTCTTGGGCGTGCAGTTATACCCGCAACTCTCTATACACTTCGTAGTGACTGAGCTTGACCGGTGTCACCCCAATGATTGAAGCCCGAATGCTAATTGGAGGGGAAAAAGTTAATTTCATCCCAGCAGGGGAAGTTCACTGTACAGGAGTCAGACAGGTTCAGAATGCTATTAACCTACAGATTAAGGCTGCTTTCAAATCAGCGTTTTTTTTAAATCGTGGCAGATGTGGTGAAAAAAACGCATCTGCCGCGATTACCGCATAACCGCTGCACTTGCGGCACAGTTGCGGCAAGCCCATACAATGTATATGCGGGCTTGCGGCAGGTGCGGCAAGTGTGGTTTTGCCACTTGCGGCAGGTGCGGCCGCGAAGAAAACCGTGGTCAGCCGCGGTTTTTCGCGGCCGCACCTGGCGCAAGTGCCAAAACCGCACTTGCCGCACCTGCCGCACCTGCCGCAAGCCCGCATATACATTGAATGGGGCTTGCCGCAACTGTGCCGCAAGTGCAGCAGTTATGCGGTAATCGCGGCAGATGCGTTTTTTTCACCGCATCTGCCGCGATTTAAAAAAAACGCTGATGTGAAAGTACCCTAACCCCATATCTACTGGTTAATAGCTGTTTTTCACATGACAGGCTCCCTTAAACTTCCTCAATGATGAGGAATCTGTGTCTGCATGGATTTTCTCCTTGCTCCAGAAATATATTAAAATATCTTTGAAATTGGCCCTAGTATAAAACTAAAGCCCTACTTCAGAGATCGATATGAATGACTATAACCGGTATATTGCCGAGGAATACATTCTCCAAATCGAAACAAAGGGAAATAATACAAGAAACTAATGACTGATTCTACCAGGATGACAAGTATTGAAATTAATTTTCCAAAACAAAGACTGTTAAAAATGTCTTAGAATTTCAGAGACATGGAGCCAAATTGCTTTATATGTAATATTCATGTTTAAAATGTAATCAGGGAAATGGAGATGAAATTTGTTAGTGTTTTTAATGAACTTTTGTTGAAATATTCGATGCTTAGTGTCGCTGTTATAATGGCATGTTAATTATATTTTTCTCTATAACTTATTCAGAGCATGGCAATTAAATAATAAGGTGTAGTTACGCTCCTCTTTTGGGTATCCATCACCTTGTGCCTATGTAGGTATCGTGACATTTGGAACAAATGGCGAGAGATGTGCTAACTGCCCACAAGAGTGTGACTAATGGAGGGCAGGTGGAGACAGCCTTCTCTATTCAACACTGTCCACTTTCTTCAGCAAGATGACTCAAGACACAGCTGTCTTCTATTTCCCTCCATGGGACCTGCTTCACTAATTCTGACCCTGACACATATAACATGGAACAATTAATATGGCATTTGTTAAAAACTGTATAGGCAATATATAAAACAATAAACTTATCTAATTGTCCTTGCTGGTTATTGTAGACCTGGGAACTCCACAGCTGCGGAGCACAATGGAGTATTGCTCACACTATCTAGCATTCCAGCAGCTGTGCGCCGTAGACTGAATAAAGTAGGAGTAATGGAGAACCAAGACGAAAAAATGGGAAATCAATGTGTAATTGTTATTAGATTTGCGGCCACAAAAACATAACTCTATTATATTTGTTATCATTGTTTATTCATTGGCACATACGGCTCGGAATCCCAATCATCTGCGGGCATTAGTCACTGCTTATCTTCCGTACTAGACCAAATCTTGACAAGAAATGCTCCTTGTACCCACGGTTTCCCTGAGAAAACAGAACTTGCACAACAATGCCTCTTCCCATTTTTCTTTTGTATTTGTTATGCCTGGTGGAACCAGGAAGCCTCTATTGTGTCAGGCCGCCCAGTCTGTATGATCGTATTCTACTTCTCACTTGCTGACATGGTCTACTTCCTGGCTTTTAGGTTCTCATGAGATTTTCCCATATATATAAGTTTAATATAAAAGAATACTGTATGTCAACACTTCAGTAATTCATTTCACTGCCAGCCGCGATTGCTAAAAAACATATGGGACCTCTTAAGGTTATGACAGAGAATTATTGTTTTACATGCAAAATCCTCCTCTAAACATAATTATTTCAGTGGAGAAGAAACTGATATAGTGACCACTATTTTATTGAATGTATACGGGAAAAAAAAATAATGTGCTGTTTTCCAAAAAGGAAGTACAACATACATAACTAAAGTAATATACCATTAAAAAAAATTAATGAAGCATGCAAGCAATAAATGTTTATTTGGAAAATGAAAATAAATCCACTTATCTACCACATGGAAATTTACCATAAGTAAGAGTTTAGCAAAAGGCAAAGGAATTAGCTGAAGAAACACTGTACTTTATAAATAAGGGTATGTACACATGATCCGGAGGCATAGTACGTTGGACGCAGTGCCTCCAGACCTGAGGGAGGCTAGGGGTGGGTAAACGCAGGAGGAACACAGCCGCCCTGTACTCACGATCTGTGTTCAGTGCAGGGTGGCTTTTCCTTGCATTCACGGAAGATCACTTCTGACTCCACAGCAATAAATTAACTTGCTGCAGATATGTGGAAGCGCGGTAACCCGCACCACAGCTTAAATAACGCTGCAGTGGGGAGAAGCACAGTGAGCATGGGATTTCCAGAAATTCCATCCAGTGTGCTTGTACTGTAGAACGCAGCGTTTTGGGCATTTTGGACACAATGGTAAGGCGCTAGTCCAAAATGCTCTTATTCTGAAACGTGTGCATGCACCCTAATTGTGTACAACTGTGTTCATATAGATCTCAAGCATAAAAGGCATAATTCTACCTCCTCCCAGTGGATGGGTGCAGTTTATAAACAATGTAAGATCTATGAATGATGTGATCATCTCCCAATGCCTCTGGAGTCAGGTCAATGAATTCCATTATGTTCAGTAGAAAATTCCACTGCCGGTATATAGGCAATCAAAATATCATAAAATGGGAATTTCATATCAAAGTATTTCAGGTTTAACTGTGATTTCTTCCATTATTTTTAAGTCTAAAAAGCACTTTAGATTAAAGTTGTTCAAAACTGCCAATACTGGATGCCAGTCTAAGGCGGCCGTCACACGTCTCGACATCGTGAACGATATTGTAAGCGATCACGTGCATATCGTTCACATCGCTGGTGAGATGTCACACAGACAGACTCACCAGCGATGTGGGCCAGCGAGATCGCTGGTAACTATTGTACACATCGGGTTACTAGTCGCCGCGCGGCGCTTAGTAACCCGACGTTTACCATAGATACCATCTCCCAGCATAGGCTCTGCTGCTGAGAGATCGTTCATCGTGGTGTCATACCCCACGATGAAGCAGATTGTTACATCGTTCATCGCTAGATATGAGCTCCGGCTCTCATATCTGCGATGTCATGATCAAGCGATTTTACATTGTAAAATCGCTTGATTGCACGTAACGATGCACAAACGATATCGCTTAAGCGATCAAAAAGCAGATCGCTTAAACGATATCGTTCAAGATATTGCAGCTTGTGACGGCCGCCTAAAGTGCATAGGGCTCTCCTGACTCATCTGACAGGTGAGGGAGAAAAGGGTGGGGCAGTTTGAATATCAGCAACCTAACATTTGGGTATTCAGGAGATAAGCTACTGTCTGATTTGCGTGACAGCGGCTTTCTCCACTCTTTTCTTTGAAAAGACATGAACATTCATTCACAGATGCAGGTCTAGGTTTTCATGAATCTGGGGCAAGATTTCCCTTAAGTGCCCCCTCATATACACAGCTTAAGCGGTATGAGTAGACATCATGTGACCGCTCAAATGCGATTTCCACATCTACAGTTGTTTGCTGACTAGCTGCTCTTTATTATTCTCTTAATATAAAGTGAAAATCTACAGTCCCTCTTTCATTGAGAGAAACAGGAAGAAAAGCTAGCTATCACGTGACAGTAAAGACCACATCACATGCTTCAATATCGTTAACGATATCACTTAAACGACACGTTTTTTTAACCGCATAAGCGATATCATTTGTGCGTCGTTGCGTGTAACCGAACAATTTTTGGATGAAAAATCGTTTGATCGCTCTTCGCAGATTTGTAATCCTAACCTCAAATCTGTCGTGCATCGTTCAATTAACCAGCGTTCAACCTTCTGCATCGTTGTGTGTAACACCGTGCAAACGATCTCATTGACAATTTTGCCTATTCCTGACACTGGCTGGCCTCGATCGCTGGGTTGTGTGCTGGATCGCTGGTGCGTTGCCAAATGTAAAATCGTTAACGAGATCTATGCTTATGACACTGCACAAGCGATATCGCAATATTGTTCTAACGATCTTGATCACGTAATTTTGCAGGCGATATCGTGATCGATATTGAAACATGTGACGTGGCCTTAAGTATAAAAATTGCATTTAAGTGGTCGTGTAATTACTGCTGGAACCGGCAAGCAGAACGAAATCTTGTAAGTGAATATATTAAAAAGTGCTTCTCCAAATTGGAGATGAAAGTCTACACTTAATATATGTGACTGCAGACTTCAGAATTTTATCAGTGCTTGCACAGCACGCTGTCAGGATTCTTCAGTGTCGGGGGTATATATGCGATTTGCATACTTCTGACCTCATGCCGACTTGACATGCTGAACATCGCTCATTTCACTTGTATTGAGCAAGGCTCAGCATGTCTAGTCGGCACATGACCACACATATGCAAATCGCATACTTGCCCTACATGACCTCTCACTGTCACAGTCGGCACTAGAGGATCCTGACAGTGTGCAGTGCATAAGCTTTGAGGATTAAGAAGTATGTACTAACATGAAAGTTTACAGTCACTCTATGTTACTGCAGATTTCTGAGTTCTCACAATGAATGTGTGGCACCCTACGGTTAAGTAGTCACAAAAACGTCTGGTTGGTGCAGGAAAGGATTTACACATCAGGAGAACTCACCTACAACACATTCCACCCCAGGCCTGAAGGGAGAGCTCTACTGACTGGCGTTAGACACATTTACTAACATCAGACAGGGCCCCCTATAAAACCCAGGTTTGTGAGTGGATCTAGAGAGTTCAGTGCGGGACAGCACTGAGGAAGGGACCTGGTTATCGGTGCTGCGTTAGGCCCGTACCAGAGGACAGCCTAGCCAGTGTGAGGGACCCAGAGTGAGGGTTCGGAGGCAAGGCGAGACGGAGAGGGGGCAGAGGAACCAGTCCGGTTCACCCCAAAAGAAGCAACCCGGACACTGGAGTCCGAGTCTGCAGTGGTTCAGTTAGTCCCAGCAGAAACACCGGGGAGCAAGGGGGACTTCAGTGACCCAGCGCAGGAACACTTGTAGCACAGCCATCTACAGAGCCAGGGACTGCAGCAGAGTTGGCAGTGCTCAACTGAAAAGCTCTCAACACCTGCAATACAAGTAAGGAACACAATAGAGTTCAGGGCTAGGTTTTAGACAGTCCAGGACTTAAACAGACACAGAGCAATAAGGAGGCCTCATATCTCATGGATGTGGAAATCCTAACTGCCACCTGACCACCCGGACTGTACCCGGGACTTACCCTGTTAACAAACAACATCAGTAAAGGTACAGAAATAAAAGACCCAGTGTGTATGTGAAAGTTATTGCTATCCAAGGTCCTGCTCTCACTATAGACTGTGGCAAACTTTTATTTGCCTACACATGAGGAGCCATCGATTGCTGATGTGAAAGAGACTGTGAGGTAAAATCTGCAAAGAGTCACCTTCCTGTGTGAAATCCCTACCCTTGAACACAGGTCCGGAGACACTGCTCCACCTACGGGGAGCATTATCAACAAGCTGCCTTATCATCACCCCGGAAGCCTGCAGCAGCGCCGGTATTATTACAGGGATCCGTAGGTGGCATCACGAGACAATTTATTATTTTAATTTTATTTTTTTTATTAAAAAGTGGCCCCTAGGAATGGAATCGGGCACTGGCCGCCCGATATACGATTCCAACCAAGAACCATAAGCCCTGGACTGGATACCCCAAGCCCTTGGGCGTGAGACAAATGCACTTCATATTGCCAGGAACCATATAGTTGACATCTTTTGTGATTAGAGTCATACTCTTTCTTTTCTACTGATTTTTTCCAGACACCATGATGACTAGTCATATGCACAGCTCGTCTCTGCAGATTTCTATTTTCTCCACTATTCAGCAGGAAATCCAAGCATGATGCCCTTAAAAATAATAGCTTGAATTTACTGCTTCTGTATAAAACTATCTGCCCTGCACCATACTCCTGAATAAATAATGGCTCCTCACTGTGTTCCCAGTACAAAATATGACCCCCACTCTGTATCTCTTATGGTACATGCTCTTCACACTGCTCTCTACTTTCCATAGTGGACCCCATCTTCACACTGCTCCCTCACAGTGTGTCCCTCCTATATTGCCCAGTGTTTATACTGTACCCTCTTCTCACGACCCACTTCTCTGCATAATGTCCCCTCCCAGTGCGTCCCCATGCTGACTCCTCTTAACACTGCCCCCACTACCTAGTCTCTATACTGTACCCCCACACACTTTATTCCCCCTACTGTTTCCTCACACTATTCCACTAAATTTTGTCTCCTCACACTTTTCCCTCTCTGTTCCCAAATTGTCCACTCATGAATTTCTGCAAAAACTACTAGAAAAAAGCAGCATCAAAAAAACTTACCATCTATGCCAAAAGCAGAATCAAAATGCACTCTCAGGATGCAGTCAGAGCCCAAATGTAAAGCAAGCCCAGCTACAGGCTAATAAACCACCTCGACCAGCTATGTGTGGGAGGCAATTTGCCATGCATACACTGGGCCCGCTTTGAGCACCATTCACACTGATACAATTGATGCAGAGTGTCTGAAAGCAACCCAACCGCTCCGCTGCTGAGCATTGGGCCACACAGTACGATACCTCTGCACCACTAGATGAATGGGGCCCCTAGGGGCCCGACTGCACCCTGGATAGATAAAAAGTGCAAAAAGTCTCTTATATGATGAATAAAAAACTTTTACAAATGGGATTTTGGTTATGCATTGGCCAAGACATTTAAGCTGATGATCCACGACAAGGAATCCCATGCTCATCAGTCCTATCAGACACTCGTTTTCAGACACTCTGCATCAATTGTATCAGTGTGAATGGTGCTCAAAGCGAGCCCAGTATATGCATGGCATATCGCCTCCCACACATAGCTGGTCGAGGTGGTTTATTAGCCAGCAGCTGGGCTTGCTTTACATTTGGGCTCTGACTGCATCCTGAGAGTGCATTTTGATTCTGCTTTTGGCATAGATGGTAAGTTTTTTTGATGCTGCTTTTTTCTAGTAGTTTTTGCACAAGTTTTTGATAGGACTGATGAGCATGGGATTCCTTGTCGTGGATCATCAGCTTAAATGTCTTGGCCAATGCATAACCAAAATCCCATTTGTAAAAGTTTTTTATTTATCATATAAGAGACTTTTTGCACTTCTGCTTTTGGCATAGATGGTAAACACTCATGAATTTCTCCATTACAATTAATCTGTTTTCTTCAGCTCAATTGGAGCACTTACTTTACTAATGTTCTCCACTCATATGCGGCTTTGGGGAGTGACATCAAATGCATTATCAGATTATCTCACCAGGCTGCTGATTTCACCTTGAACCGGAAATGCAGTCAGGTCTTCAATTGTAGTGGCACTTGAAAGACATGAGTACAACCAGTCTGTTACACATTCTCTAAGCCAGCTGTCCCACTTCATGAATTCAGGGCGTGGCAAAATTAATCCATCTGAGAAACATCTCAGATGACCACATGAAGCAGCCTGATGGTGTCCCCCTGCTTGCTGATCTTAAGGCATATGCATCACTTACCTCCTCTTAGATATGCCCATAAACAGTCATGTGTATGGGGGAGTCAGAAGAGAATGCCAATTGTCTAAGGAGTCATCAGCTATCATATGTGAATGGGATTTATAAGAGATCTAGATGTTCTAAATCTTTTATTTATATGTGATCTTGGCAATAGACTAGACAAAATCTTAAAAAGACTTGAGAACAATTTTAGCTACTACGATAAATTAGACTAAATTTGTGGATGTCCCTGAATTTGAATTCAAAAGGTTTTCCTGTGGCTTGACCTAAGCAATCCTGCTTAACAGGCCTCATGACAATCTGGTTGTCAACTTTCACTCTTATACAATGATCTGGCCTTTGCTTGTTAGCATTCACTGAGTAGCTTCCTACAAGTAGAGTTAATAGTCACATAAATGGTTCAGAACCAGAAAGGTAAAGACTGTGACAGAATCATACCAGCGATGGAGTTAGGGGATGCCCAAATAAGAGTGAACATGAAAGCCCCCTAAAGATGATTTTCCAGGATTAATTCATATTATAAATTTATGCCATCAATGATTAATCAATGTGGTTCTGCTTCACAGAATAAGGCCCAGTCAATTGTTTACAAAGATACAACGCATACAAGGGTGTAGCTGTGACTAGCACTACAACTTAGTTCTGTGCATTTAGGCTGGAATAGAAGCCAAACAGACATTAGATTAAAGTGGACCAAACACCCTGATATTGGTGCAATCAGCTAACAGTATGACTTTTATGGGGATTCCCAATTTGCACCTGACAAATGATGACAGAAAAGAAAATGATCCAGCACATTGGATTTTCAAAGGCCAATACTTTATTTATCTGAGAAATAATCAATTGCCAGAGGCATCTGACAGTCCTCTCTCATAGAGAATACAGGGGTGATTAACCGAGCTAATACTTGAGAGAGAGATAGCTGTCCCCCGAATAATTGTTCAGCTAACAGCCATGAAATCTGTGTGTGTATGGGAGGGAGTTAAAGAGGACCTGTCACCCCCCATGGATGTGTGTGAATCTAAGTGCAGCACTGAATGCAGCATGTATGCTGCAATCAGGCAAGGAGTCCCACATGTCTCTGTGCGGCTGGTACCCCAAGATATAGGCTTAGAAAAACTTACAGTTAGAAGTCATGGAGGCTGGCCCTTGTGCTGCAGCCACCTCGTAGCATGGATGCATTTCACGCCCTCTGCGTCTTTGTGCCACCTTTTTTACATGCCCTCACCTCCTCCCTCTTGCCAGTCATGTCTTCCTCACCTGCGCCTTCTTGTGCTTCTTGATGCAGGCGCAGAGCGAGGTATCACTTCTTGCGGTTCCCGGGAGCCTGTCCCGCCTCCTGCAGTCACTTCCTCTCCTTTCCCCGCCCTGCTCTGTGTTATGCTATGAAGCAGGACGGGGAAAGGAGCCGACGTCAGAGCAGGAGACGGGACCGGCACCCGGAAACCGCAAGAAGCGATACCTCGCTCTGTGCCTGCGTCAAGTAGCACAAGAAGGCGCAGGAGAGGAAGACAGGACTGGCAGGAGGGAGGAGGTGAGGGCATGCAAAAAAGGTGGCACAAAGACGCAGAGGGCGTGAAATGCACCCATGCTACGAGGTGGCTGCAGCACAAGGGCCAGCCTCCATGGCTTATAACTGTAAGTTTTTCTATGCCTATATCTCAGGTTACCAGCCGCACAGAGACATGGTGGACCCTTTGCCTGAATGCTGCATACATGCTGCATTCATTGCTGCACTTAGATTCACATCCATGGGGGGGTGACAGGTCCTCTTTAAACTAAATGCTAGGTACAGTGGCCACTAATGAAAGATTCCAAGTCCAGCTTCACTAACATTGGCTTATTTATTTAGTTAAAATATCAAGTATATACTGCACACCCCACATCCCCCATAATGTACGCATTCCAGAAGTCAAGCATCCTTATCCATGATACAACAGCCACTGCAGATCAACTTCTGTGCCTGTGTTAACATTATAAGGACTATGACAATCATTCTACTTTTGGACAAAGGTCCCAGGATTTGGACCAAATTAACAAAACACTCTTGGCCAATTTTACAGAGAGGACATCAATGTTTAATCAACATAAATCCTTTTAAAAACTATCTTTCAATGATTTAAGTACTTTTGGGAGCTTCAACAATCAAGATTTTCCATGAACTTTTATAGTATTTTTGTAAATATAGAAAATATAATAAATTATGAGTCTTCAAAGCGACAAACTTTACAAGACAAACAATTGTTCAAAGTTTGGGACACTACTGGCAGAATTTCAGCTGCTACCGGAGACTACAAGGTACTTTGCTCAACATTTGGTGGGCATACGGTAAAGATTATACAGTAGATTGCAAATAACTTTTCCATAACATTTTCTTAATTTGCCTTTCCTAAATATCTCCAGGTGGTTTGGGTCAGATGATACATCACTGATAACATTGAGCTGCATAGAAAATAGATTATATTCGGAAAGCTCATAGAAGACATTTGTTTTACAGCAATTGAGTATTTGTCCAAATAATTCAAGATATCCTGGTCTTGACATCGCTAAAAAATGAAATACTAAATACGAGATGTGTTTATATCAACAAGTAACAATTACTTTGTATCTTAAGAAAAGCCAAAGAAGAATCTGTATTATCGCTTCGGGGCAGCTTGAGCTCATCTCACTGTGAGACACATGTTTACCATACTTGCCTAATAATTTCTACATGAAATCTTTTCTACTCCACTTAGATGTAAAGCACTTTCATCTAAGAATAAATGATTTAGGAAATCAAAATAGAGAATACAAAACAAACTGAGACATAAAACCAAAACTCTGGTCTCCGGCCAGATTTGTATTTGTGTCTTGCTGATTTCACTTTATATAGCGTCCACAAAAGGTCGTGGGTGATATGATTTTTACTACAAACATTTTTCTTTTATTTCTTCTTCCTTACTGGATTCTTTCAATTTTCTGTGGCTCGGATATATTGATTTAATGGCTCTTTGATGGCTTTTATTTGCCGTGTTCTCTTTCCTTAAACCACCAGCGCATTGTTTAATACGATTTCTGCCTCATCGCAGCGCAGACTGTTTTTTTTTAGACAAAAGTCGGTGAAAACAAAATAAAAAGTAAGATTTATTTATTTTATATCACTTTTAATACTTATAAAACAAGATACTTTTTGCACATCCCTACAAATAACATTAAAGACTAGGGTATCGCACATGTACATGAAATGAAAGAAGCTCTGTATTGAAAATTCAACTTTTCATTTATGACACCACAACTTCCCAGACCAAGATGTTGAAAAATGGACCCTGTCATGTCCATTATGTGCAGCTAGGAAAAGGAGTATGATCCACTGGCTGTTCCTTCCTTTTTAGTTTGCTAATGTATTGCTCCCAGTGGAGAGAAGGAATCTGCCCCAGGTCTAAACCAGCATCAGTTAATAGATGAAGCCAGATGGATCCCAAAATATGAAGGCAACTGTAGTTCTTTTATTGCTCTCTACTAAAATTAAAGGGCTGAGCTTTTTAGTTACTACAAAAAATTGCTATGAAATCACTGTTTATAGGAATGGACTAAGTAGGTTGAAAAAGTCTTCAAAATTCCTCTAGTCAATCATCAATCGGCTTGATAGCCATTTTACTTTTTAATTAGAATTTGAAAGCTATTGAACTGCACTCACTTTAAAGAGCTTTTTCAAGCTACTCATTGCATTGAAGTCACAGCTATTTTTTGTAGTGAGGTAAAAAGTTTGAGTGTAGAACTAGTCTAATGCCTATCTATGGACAATGACTTTTTTTTTTGTATTTAGCAACATAAAGTTCTGGCCTTTACGCAGCAGTTTGAGACTTTTCATATCTGGAAACCTTAAACTCCGTCCAGAATCATGAACACAAAAAGACAAAAACAAGCAAACACATACAAAGATGAATAAAAAAAAGAACAAATTAAGAGAAGAATTAGACTACAATGAAAAACTAGACATAAAAACTAAACAACTTGCAAAGTGCAATAATGTATTGGGTCCAGGGACTTATAGCATGGAAAGAAGTGAAGTATAGGCAAACTGGAGACTTGATTGAAGAGAAAGTATGGGGAAAGAAGAGGTCAGTTGTGAACAGGTTCAAGAACAGTTGTGTGTAGTTAATATTGCATGCTGATAGGTATATGTGGACAACACTTGGTAAACTGGACTGAGATTGGAAAAAGCATTGAGTGTAACATGGAAGTCAGAAGTAGCAGAAGAGGATGATTAGACACCTGGATGGTGCTGAACTAGGTGAAGCAGAGGCAAAACTCTTGTCAAACTTGAGGCAACTGTGAACAAAACTTCTTTATGCCCAAGCAACTTTCCTTGAGTAAGCCTTAAAAGGCCTAGAGTGATGATGTTAGAGATCACTGGCCTGGTTGCCTGAGAAATCTGGCGTAGACTACTGAAAAGAGAGTTTTCCATAAGAAAAGGGAGGAAAGGTGGGTGCTGAAGCCAGGACTGGTGAGTAACATACTACTCTCTCAATAGAAAACTAGATGGCATGCACACCGATATGTTTCATAAGTCGAGGTGCTGATTGAGAGGTCTGGGAAGGACCCACATCCAATGTTTAAGAGAAACAATCGAACACTCTGTTTCACATGATAATAGTTTTATTTGAAGAGTAACCTGCAGCAACGCGTTTCGGCCCAACTTGGACCTTGGTCACGCCTGTTGCCTTTCCTAAGGTGCCTTTCTTAAACACAACGGACTTTGTCCACTAGGTTAATTCTCTCAGAGCTGTATTCCATGCTTTAGTTACTGGTAAAGTGCGAACAACAGAAAATGTGGACATTTTGCTAAAACACCTACCGTAATTTGCAAAGGAGCTGGGGACATTTTGGCTGCAATAGTAAACAATACTTTGTTAATAAAAAATATTTAATGAGAAAATAGTGACATTTATTCCACTTTCACAGTTGTATTTTGATCAGTATTTTCCAGCAAGGGAAATGAGTATAATGGAAAGATTTATACTGGTTTCGGCTTACAAATAATGATGCAGAGTGCTGACCAAAATAATGCCGTGTTCATGAGACTTAAAATGCATTTTTTCTTAATAAAATCACACAAATTATCACTTCAGTTGGACATTTAAAACTGAACCGTAGCAAACTGAACCGTATAGAACTGCCTTGACGATGTATAGAATTACTTTTTACTATGCAATGCCTTCTACTGAAACTCAATGCAAAGACATTGAACTCTGCTGGTTGTGCTCTCCTTTGCCATGTTACTTCTCTGTTATAAGTAAATGATAATTGAATTAATATTCATACTTACATACAGTTACAGCCTCCATTCTGAGCATATTCCAGCACACACATGCTTCCTGCGTAGAGACTGCCGTCCTAATTTTTTCTCCCCAAATCTAGGCTCTGAATCAATAAAGTGGCATATTTTGAAATTTCCCAGAGTCTTTGGAACGGAGAACAATGATTCTCACATAACCACATATACTGTAGGGTAACAAGCATTATTTTAGCCTTATCAACAAAAACAGATGGCAACAATGGTCTGCATAGACCACAATCCTCCTGTCAAAATCCCCCCAAAATGGTTCTTCTAGTCTACGGCTTTTTAAGTTTAATAATATGTAAGACCTCTTTGGCACTGAATGGTTAAACAGAGCAGGGTTTCACCTCTGGGAATAAGTGAGATAAACAAGTTGGACATAGCAAAAATTATTTTTGATTAAACTTTACCTTCTGACATAGGTTTTTAAGAACACCATCACTCATTATATGACTGTGAATTCTAACAGACCTTGGAAACCTGATATTCCATTTATTCCAGTTTCCATATGCAGAAAGCACATAGTGCGTATCTGGTTTTAATATAAGACTGCAGTTTTCCAGATCTCAATAACTAATACCTTTTTTCCAATAATCAGCTTCACAATAAACAGACTAATAGCCCGACTTCTTAATTACTTGCATTAAGATGGCATACATAGCGTGCTATCACACATCACATGCTTTACAAATGTTCTCACTTGTTACTATGCATCATATGACAAATTCTGCACTGGTGCAAAACAAAAGGTGCCAGAAAATCAGTCATTATTACAGATATGTAATGACTCAAGTAATAGCTATTAGGCTCGACAGCTGGAATTTGTCATATCGAAGTAGCTCACCATAGGCACAATTAAAGGGTTCTCACATTGCACAGGAGTGCTATAAAGGAACAATCCAAGGGTTTATTGCATTTAACGCTCAATATATTTGATTTTCACGTTTTTACTTCCATTATTTTTAACTTGGTTCCACATAATCATTCAGAAGATTAAAAAGCCTAAATGTCAACGTTCCCCTCTCGTAATTCACATGCCCGGGATTTACTGGCTAGACTACAATGCAGCTTTCTTGAGTGGAGTTAAATATGTAGACTTTAAGTTTGCAGATATCTGTCCAAAGCGTCTTTGCAATATTCTATAGAATAGATGACCAATATCTTCAGATTTTGTTGGAGATACAGCACATATTCCTGATTTATTATAATCAGCTAAATTCACTCCGACCTGTAAAACATTGGTCTACCTTCACCGCTAAACCGCCATTCTCCCCATACTAACACACTGCTTCCCCATCTCTCCCTGGTAAAACATAAAACATCCCCTATGTAGTAATTTACTCAGCCTCTCACTGAGCACATCTATATTAGAAGATCTCGCTCACTCTGATGAGCCTCCCATATCAACAACACTGCTATGGTTCTTTACTAGTTGAGCTGTGTGAGGTCTTGTTTTTGTGTGATGAGATGATGTTTTAAATGGGACCATTTTAGGTACTCGTGATGTTTTGATGTTGTGCTGAAAGTAAGAAAAAGGCAATTCTAAAGTTTTGATTTTTTTGAGCTTTAGGATGTTAAGTTTACTGGTCAAAGCGGTTGTCCACCACTAGGTAACTCCTGCATAATCATTTCAGGACACCAATTAAAATAAAAAAAGTCTATACTCACCTCTCACAGCACATGATTGATGTGATGTTCCCGGAGAGTGATGTGATGTTGTAGTGTCACACTCAGGTGGCTGATAATGAGCTGGCACAGGGTGCAGCTAATCAATATTCTATAAAGGCAGACACCGCTTTGTGTAGCCTGCACCTGATACATCACAGTGGTGCCAACATCGCTGTAATGAATCCTCTGCAGAAGGTGAATGTTCATTGTTTTCATTTTAATCCAAGTCCTAAATATATTAACCTGGAGTCATCCAGACAACTCCTTTAAATCATTTTAGATTAAAAAAAATCAATTTTAATAAATAGGACTCACTGAAATGGTTATACCAAATTTTTTTTGTTTTTACTTTTATTGGGTGAAATCTGCAGTTAGGCTGCTTTCACATCTGCGGTAAAATGTAATTCCCGGCTGATCCAGTAGATTTCGCCGTATCTGCCGGATCTGCTGCGCAACGGTCGACTTGCGGCACTGTTCCGGCAAGCCCCATTCATTCTCTATGGGGCTTGTGCGGTATTGCTGAATCCAGTAAATCCGGCACTTACGACCGCGCAAAAAAAAACGTTGCTAGCAGCAATTTTTTTGTGGTGCCCAAAAGCACCGTAAGTGCCGGATTCGGTAACACCGCACTTGGCACACCTGACCGCAAGCCCCATAGAGAATGAATGGGGCTTGCCGGATAGGTGCCGCAATTTGGCCGTTACGCGGCAGATACGGCAGGTACAGCGACATCTGCAGGATCAGCCGGGAATTACAATTTATCGCAGATGTGAAAGCACCCTAGTTTGAATTTTTTAATACTTTTTTTACGATTCCCTTTCTTATTTTCTTGGAGGGACTTCAACCTGCCATCATTAAGGAGTCAGCTTAGCTCTGTTAGAGGCAGATGCTGACTAACACAGCTAGGATCTGGTTAAGGTGCAGGCTCAGCTCTTCATAAATCTGTAACCAGCTTACACTATTCATGTGTGGCAGATGGTGGGAAGGGTTAAATAATAATATCAGATGTGTTCAGAGGCATAACTACAATATTTGGAAGCGATGCAATTGCACCCAGGCCCGGGTAGCCTTACGGGCCGCAAAAAGTCTCTTTGGGTTATATGAAAATACCAATGCTATTAAAGACTTATAATAAGTCAGGTCCCAGTTTGGGATTTTACTTCGGGGCACAAGATCTTCAAGTTATGCCCCTGGTTGTGGTATATTATATTATTTACATAAAAAGTGTTTTATGCAGATACATTTATAAGTAGACAAAATAAAATAAAAGAACAAGTACAATAAATAATAATAAAAATAATATAATATTTATTCATTTATATAGCGCTATTAATTCCATAGCACTTTACATACATCAGTAATGCTGTCCCCATTGAAGCTCACAATCCAAACATCCTATCAGTATGTCTTTAAAATAAATAAGTACATTCCGTGCATCATGTATACCACCAAATAAAGCATGAGGAAATAACCACAATATATAAAGGCATGAATACACCCTCCATCCCAAACATATTTCCACATCATACGTATGTAGAGCATGGCTCCATCTATACATAATACTGCCATGGCATGAGCAATTATTACACCAACATACTGTCAAGGTAAATACTGTATTGATCAGGTGTAGTCAGAAAATAAACATTAATTACATTTATTATTTCACACATGACTTATATTATTATGATTATTCACTTTTACCTTTTTTATTGGGCACAGACAGGCATGAAGGCACCTTCCTTGTATGAAGTATTCTTGCTTTTACACCATGACAACCATATATTACACCTATATGCCTTTTATACAAGCCAGGATGCCAATCACGATGCACCATCGCAAGCTCTAATATCTGTAATGTATCTACCTTAGTCACAATAATATGCAGCAGGGCGATACTATCATGAGTTGGGTTATTTTTATTACTCCTCTGTTTGCTCTAAGCCAAACCTTCCACACTCCCTCTCTGTCACAATTAAGCACTGCAGGCCAGGACACCTGACATCCCACAAACTGATAGCGATATGTCAAATGTCTTGTGTGTGCCCGAGCTTATACTCCTGCCCTCCATCCATCTCCCACTTATCACTGATTCTCCTGCTTGGAACGACTTCTCCTGTGATCATGCATGGTCACAGGAGTGCAGGAGAAGACTCGCCCTTCCAGTCTGTGAATCCCCAGTCTCCACACAGTTACAGATGACAATGTGGGGATCTGTCCTGGTCTCCTCTCCTCACAGACCTCAGTAGAGGACCTTTCGCTACTGTCATCTATAACTGTGAGGAAGCCGGGGGCCTGCAGACTGGAGGGGCGGGGCCTTCTCCTGCACTCTCCGTGACCATGCATGATAACAGGAGAAGCCGTGATAAGCAGAAGAATCAGTGATTAGTGGGGATGGACAGAGGACAGGAGTGTAAGCTCAGGCACACACAGGACACCTGACATATCGCTATCCGTAGGGCGATGTCAGGTATCCTGGGGCTGCAGTGCTAAATAGTGACAGGGAGGGAGGAAGTGGGAGGGTTTGGTTTAGAGCCCATAGGGGAGTAATACAAATAAACCCAATCCTACATAGTGACACTGTGCTGCACACTTCTTTAGTCTCCTCCCCTCTTTGTCATAACTTTTATAAAACTTTTCATTGCAATCAAACCTTGAATCACTGAAGTGAAGGTATGATTGCACTCAGTATACCACTGCCTGTAAGGCACTGGCTTCACTTCATAGCACTAAATCCAGCTGGTTGGTTTCCCTTAATGGCACTCATAATAACCACAATGGCCCATGAGTCACAATTTCATTCATGCTAGCTGAAAAGCTCCCATGAAATGCCTCTAATACCAACCAGAATTTTCCCTGCCAGCTAATGAGCCCCAAGAATACCGCTATTATAGATACAACATGTTCCAAATTATTATGCAAATGTCTCTTTCTCTGATTTTCTTAAATGGTCAGTGCAAATGACAGTCAGTGTAATAAAAGTAATCACCCGTTAGAGTATCCATTGAATTTTATTGAAGAAACCTCCCAATAATACAGTTAATCTTCAAAATGAAAAAGAAACTCTAAATGTACTGTTCCAAATTATTAGGCATAGTAGAGTTTCTAAACATTTGATATGTTTGAAATAACTGAAAATGCTCATTTGTTGAATTTGCAGCATTTGGAGGTCACATTCACTGAAATAAAAAGCTATTTCACTCCAAAACATCCTAACAGGTCAAGTTACATGTTAACATTAGGAACCCTTCTTTGATATCACCTTCACAATTCTTGCATCCATTGAACTTATGAGTTTCTGGAGAGTTTCTGCTTGTATTTCTTTGCATGATGTCAGAATAGCCTCCCGGAGCTGCTGCTTTTGATGTGAACTGTCTCCCACCCTCATAGATCTTTTTCTTGATTATACCCCAAAGGTTCTCTATAAGGTTGATTTCAGTGGAAGATGGCTGCCACACCATGATTTTATCTCCTTTTATGCCCATAGCAGTCATTGACACAGAGGTATTCTTTGCAGTATGAGATGGTGCATTGTCATGCATGAAGATGATTTTACTCCTGAAGGCACGTTTTTGCTTTTTGTACCATAGAAGAAAGTTCTCAGTCAGAAACTCTATATACTTTGCAGAGGTCATTTTCACACCTTCAGGGACCTTAAAGGGGCCTACCAGCTGTTTCCCAATGATTCCAGACCAAAACATGACTCCTCCACCTCCTTGCTGACATCGCAGCCTTGTTGAGACACGGTGGCCATCCACCAACCATCCACTACTCCAACCATCTGGACCATCCAGGGTTGCGCGGCACTCATCAGTAAACACGACAGTTTGAAAATGAGTCTTCATGAATGTCTGGGCCCACTGCAACAGTTTCTGCTTGTGAGCACTGTTTAGGGGTGGCCAAATAGTAGGTTTATGCACTACAGCAAGCCTTTAAAGGATCCTACACCTTGAGGTTCGAGGGATTCCAGAGTCACCAGCAGCTTCAAATATCTGTTTCCTGGTTTGTAAGGCCTGTTTAGCAGCTGCTCTCTTAATCCAATGAACTTGCCTGGCAGAAACCTTCCTCATTCTGCCTTTACCTGCACGAACACTCTGTGCTCAGAATCAGGCACAAATCTCTTCCCAAACGATGATCACACTTAGGTTTTCGTGCAATATCTAATGTTTTCATTCCTTGTCCAAGGCATTGCACTATTTGTTGCTTTTCGGCAGCAGAGATATCCTTTTTCTTTCCCATGTTACTTGAAAACTATGGCCTGCTTAATATTGTGGAACACCCAGTTTTCCTTTTATTGGGCTCACCTGCCCAACTAATTATCACAGGTATCTAGATTGATTTCAGTGATCCAAAGAACCCTGAGACACAACACCATCAATGGGTTTATTGACAAAAAAAAAACCTATGACACTTAAAACCAATTAGCATAATAATTTGGAACATGGTGTACCCATGTCCATCACCATGCACATAGTCTCTGTAATCTGCAATCCTGTAATCTGCAATCCTCTCTATGCACTGTATGTGAGCACATTGTCCCAATGACAACCACTATATGCTTCAAGGAAGCCAAAATCGCACTTTCTGGCCATAACTTAACTTAACTTTGTTCATGTGAAAACCCCTATAAATGCCACTGTCATGAATTGAAGGTGGCATTCAAGAGCTTAACAGCAGAAATTAGTGGGAGCTCCAATCACAGCTGTTAGAGGTAGATGTAAGCCAAATATTAAACCTGACATCTGCCCTTTGTGGACCAGGCTCTGCTTCTTAGCCCACTTGAAAGTCCCTGACATGCTCGATGATGGATATATCTATCAACGGGTGTTAAGGGGTAAAATACTGAACCACTGGCTCACAATGTACTAATTCCAGCACACAGTGCAAAATGGGAATATTGTTTTTTGAAAAGATGTATGTTTAATATAATATTTTAATGGCAGGATGGCTCTTCTGTCCCGAGGAAACATTAAAACTTCAGTGCCAAAACAGCTTGTTCTGCCAGTGGCTGTGTAAAATTACTTGTGCTTTTTCTTCCATTATCATGGAGCCAAGACAAGAAACTATTAGTCTAACATTCACATCTTTATTTAATTCCCTTAGCTTTTGTAGAATTGTAACCTTTCCCGCCTGTGAAGTCTTACTCCTCAGTATTAGGTCAATCCTGACCGTAGATCATATCATATCACACAATATTTATTCTAAATGCAAGAGGTCAATTAACATTGCAGAAATATCTTTACCGGGGCTTTCAAATGAGAGGAGATGACATTCAGACACTAAAGCTAAATATTACTTTAGGGCTTTATATGTAAAAGAATGACGGCTGGTAAAAATCAGGTCACGTTCTTCTCCAGTTGTGTTTACATTGTTATTAATTTGGATAATTACAAAAACAAATTACAGCCTTCATTTGACTCTTACCTCTGGAATGCTTAGATGTATCTGACAAAGGATCATAAGTCCTTTCACTATTCCGTGTAAGATCACTTATCAAAGAGGAAGCAGTACATCAGTTTAACCGATGGTGTTAATTGATGGTGAAAAAATATAGCTGTACAGTTTGCAGTATCAGCAGGAATTCATCTCACATTACAGCTCCTGCTGTCCATACATACTTCTTACAGAGAACCTACGTGAATTTCTGGACTTCCTTTGGATTTGTAGTTGAAACATTTATTACAGTGTTGCTCAAGGCGACAGAGAAATCTGGTAATATGCTGAGAACAGGGACCTAAATGTTCAGCCTGCTGCTAATTATCGGAGTGTAAAAGTCATGGAACTTTTTTGAGATACACAAGCTGGGTCATACTAGCCCACGGGGGCTGTCTGGCCTGTGCTAAACCCTGCATAGTCCTATTTGAATCCTATTTACATCTCCAATTCTTTATACAGAACATGACTTATATAGAACAAACCTCTCTACTTTTTATCTACGGTATATTTATGTAAAGGATAAAGATTGGTATAGAGCTCACAATCCAACTAGACCTACATCAACGGGGTCTCTAATAGTGAGGGAATGTAAGGAACTTTTTCAATTAAGTATATTAGAAAAAATATTAGATTATGAAAAAAATAGAGATATAGAATTACAATAATTGTTCGTTTCGGACCACCCTTTTAAACCCAAGGTCTAAGTACTGCCTGCCATCTGTGCCAGGGATGTATAAGACCACTTCTCTTCTGTTAAAGGGGATAACTAAGCTAAAGATATTGTTGATTTATACTTAGAATAGGCAGTGGATATATGATAGGTGGGAATCTAATTCCTAGCAACCCCACGGTCAGCTGTTATAAGCTCCAGTGGCCATCAGATGAGAAAAGCCGAAGACTACAGCTCCATTCACTGTGTATTGGCCATGCGGACAACTGCAGCTCTGCTTCTATTCAAGAGAAAAATACTTACATTACTCACAAAAAGTTAGGGATATTTGGATTCCAGGTGAAAATTCAGGATGAACCTAAAATGCACTGTAACCTTTTCAGGTGAAATTAATGTGACCTTCTCTAAACCTTTAAAGGCACATATCCAACTGTTCAGTGTTTCAGTACTTTATTCAGAACTTGCTGTTCTCTAACCAGGAGCTTAATGGAAAAAAATCTCAACAGGGAAAGACCCAATAAATATTGTCGTTCAATTAGAATTAGTATTTTAGCAGTTCTCCTCATCATTATGATCACATTTTGATATCATGAGACTAAGACAACACTTCACAATTGATGAACAGATCCTGGCCATTAAAAGGCTTAAAGGCTTAAAGAGAACCTGACACCCCCTGGTGCTTTCTAAAGTGAAAGCACCACTGAATGCATCATGTTTGTTGCATTCAGGGGAGGTGTGTACCATGTCTCCAGCCCCTCTGTACCCCGAAATAACACTTTCTAAAGTTCATGTTTAAGGGGTCCGATGGGTCTGCTCACTGTGTACTGAGAATGCTGCTGCCAGGGTCATCCCCACCTCCTGTATGTTTGTTCTGCCTCCTCTTCTTTGTGTCCCCTCCTTTTCGGCCCCTGTGCCTAGCAAGAGAATTCAAGCATGCGCATATCGAGGACTTGGTGTGAATGTGGCCCGGCTGCTTTAACAGCGCATGCGTGTGATGCAAGCACCAGAGCCTGCCTTATTAAATCTTATGCTGTATGCAGGGTGGGCTCTGGAGAAGTACAAGAATGTTAGCATGAAGGCCACAGAGAAAGATGTTGCAGTAATCGAGTCGGAAGATGATGAAGTCATGTGCAAGAGTTTTAGTAGATTGAGGGTTGAGGTAAGGATGGATTCTGGAAATATCTTCGAGCTGGAGGTGATAGGAGATGGCTAGAGTTTGGATGTGTGGCTTGAAGGACAGGGCAGAGGCAAGAGTTACTCCGAGGCAGCGGATTTCAGGTGCAGGAGAGAGCATGATACCATTTACCATTATAGAAAGATCAGGTAGGGAAGATACATGATATGTAGGAAAGATGATAAGTTTGGTTGTGTCTACATTGAGTTTTAGTAAGTGAGAGGTGAAGAAGGAGGATATGGCTGACAGACAATCCGGGACTCTGGACAGCAGAGAGTTGACATCTAGGCCAAAGAGGTAGATCTGAGTATCGTCAGTGTACAGATGGTAATGGAAGCCATGGGACTTTCTGAGTTATCCTAGGCCAAGAGTATACACTGTGTGCAGAATTATTAGGCAAATGAGTATTTTGATCACGTAATACTTTTTATACATGTTGTCCTACTCCAAGCTGTATAGGCTTGAGAGCCAACTACCAATTAAGTAAATCAGGTGATGTGCATCTCTGTAATGAGGAGGGGTGTGGTGTAATGACATCAACACCCTATATAAGGTGTGCTTAATTATTAGGCAAATGCCTTTCCTTAGGCAAAATGGGTCAGAAGAGAAATTTGAAGGGATCTGAAAAGTCCAAAATTGTGAGATGTCTTGCAGAGGGATACAGCAGTCTTGAAATTGCCAAACTTTTGAAGCGTGATCACCGAACAATCAAGCGTTTCATGGTAAATAGCCAATAGGGTTGCAAAAAGCGTGTTGGGCAAAAAAGGCGCACAATAGCTGCCCATGAATTTAGGAAAATCTAGCGTAAAGCTGCAAAGATGCTATTTGCCCCCAGTTTAGCAATATTTCAGAGCTGCAATGTTACTGGAGTATCAAAAAGCACAAGATGTGCCATACTCAGGGACATGGCCAAGGTAAGAAAGGCTGAAAAACGACCACCTTTGAACAAGAAACCTAAGATAAAATGTCAAGACTGGGCAAAGAAATATCTTAAGACTGATTTTTCAAAGGTTTTATGGACTGATGAAATAAGTGACTCTTGATGGGCCAGATGGATGGGCCAGAGGCTGGATCAGTAAAGGGCAGAGAGCTCCACTCTGACTCAGATGCCAGCAAGGTGGAGGTGGGGTACTGGTATGGGCTGGTATCATCAAAAATGAACTTGTGGTACATTTTCGGGTTGAGGACAGAGTGAAGCTCAACTCTCGAACCTACTGCCAGTTTCTGGAAGACAACTTCTTCAAGCAGTGGTACAGGAAGAAATCGGTATCGTTCAAGAAAAACAAGATTTTCATGAAGGACAATGCACCATCACATGCATCCAACTACTCCACAGCGTGGCTGGTCAGTAAAGGTCTAAAAGAAGAAAAAATAATGACATGGCCCCCTTGTTCACCTGATCTGAACCCATAGACAACCTGTGGTCCCTCATAAAATGTGAGATCTACAGGGAGGGAAAACAGTACACCTCTCGGAACAATGTCTAGGAGGCTGTGGTGGCTGCTGCACGCAGGGCCGGCCCTTGGCATGTGCGAGTCGTGCGGCCGCACAGGGCGCCACGCTCCAGGGGGCGCCGCAGGGAGACAGCTGTCATTGTTATTTGCTGCCCTGCTCCCGCTCCCAGGGGCTTTGCTAGATCTGTGCGGCTGCTAGTAGACAGAGGACGGCATCCGCAGGGGCGCCCGGTGGTAGCGCGGGCTCCCTGCTGATGCCACTCTCTCTACTATAGTCCTGGCCGCTGCTGCCGCCGTGTTATCCCCCCCCCACCCTGCAGTGTGAGCCCACCTGTGGAGCTGCACAGGCCTGTGCTTACAGGACCTGTGATGATGTCAATGAAGGGGGAGGAGTCAAGGATCACATGATCAGCATCTCCGAGTATGCAGGGCAGCTTCCACCAAGCAGGAAGTGAAGAGGTAAAGAAATGAGTTTGTGAAAAGAGGTGAGTTTGTGTGGGATCAAGAGGGATGTATAGTGTGAATGTAGCAGAGCTGCGTGTGTATGAGGTGTTCGGAGCGGAGCCGAGTGTGTATGAGGTGTATGAAGCGGAGTCGCGTGTGCACGAGGTGTACAGAGCGGAGCCGAGTGTGTACGAGGTGTACGGAGCAGAGCCGTGTGTGTACGTGGTGTACGGAGCAGAGCCGAGTGTGTACGAGGTGTACGGAGCGGAGCCGAGTGTGTACGAGGTGTACGGAGCAGAGCTGTGTGTGTACGTGGTGTACGGAGCGGAGCCAAGTGTGTACGAGGTGTACGGAGCGGAGCCGAGTGTGTACGAGGTGTACGGAGCTGAGCCGAGTGTGTACGAGGTGTACGGAGCTGAGCCGAGTGTGTACGAGGTGTACGGAGCAGAGACGCGTGTGTACGTGGTGTACGGAGCAGAGACGCGTGTGTACGTGGTGTACGGAGCAGAGACGTGTGTGTACGAGGTGTACGGAGCGGAGACGTGTGTACGAGGTGTACGGAGCGGAGCCCAGTGTGTACTAGGTGTACGGAGCGGAGCCGAGTGTGTACGAGGTGTACGAGCGGAGCCGCGTGTGTACAGAGTGGAGCTGAGTGTGTATGAGGTGTACTGAGCAGAGTAACGTGTGTACGGAGCTGAGCCACGTGTATGTTATGTGCGGAGCCGTGTGTTTCCAGAGTGGAGCCGAGTGTGTACGAGGTGTACGGAGCAGAGCCGAGTGTGTACGAGGTGTACGGAGCAGAGCCGAGTGTGTACGAGGTGTACGGAGCAGAGCCGAGTGTGTACGAGGTGTACGGAGCAGAGCCGAGTGTGTACGAGGTGTACGGAGCGGAGCCAAGTGTGCAAGAGGTGTACAGAGCGGAGCCGAGTGTGTACGGAGCGGAGCTGAGTGTGTATGAGGTGTACTGAGCAGAGTAACGTGTGTACGGAGCTGAGCCACGTGTACGAGGTGTGCGGAGCCGTGTGTTTCCAGAGTGGAGCCGAGTTTGTACGAGGTGTACCAAGCAGAGCCATGTGTGTACGAGGTGTATGGAGCGGAGCCACGTGTGTACGAGGTGTACGGAGCGGAGCCGTGTGTGTACGAGGTGTATGGAGCGGAGCCGAATGTGTACGAGATGTATGGAGCGGAGCCGAATGTGTACGAGGTGTATGGAGCAGAGCCGAATGTGTACGAGGTGTATGGAGTGGAGCCGAGTGTGTACGAGGTGTATGGAGTGGAGCCGAGTGTGTACGAGGTGTATGGAGCAGAGCCGCGTGTGTACGAAGTGTACGGAGCGGAGTATTATACTATATGGAGGAATGTGGGGGTGTATTGTACTATATGTCATGCTTTAAGTGTGCAATATACTATACGGAGGACTGTGGCGTGCATTATACTAAATGGAGGACTTTGGGTGTGCATTCTAGATAGAGAACTGTGTGGGTGCATTATTCTATATGGAGAAATGTGGGGGTGCATTATTCTATATGGAGGTCTGTGGGTGTGCAATCTTGTATATAAAAGCCGGAAGGATTTGTGACCTCACATCCGTCACTTTGTCCCAACGTCCGGCAGAGCTATACCCGCTCAGGGTGAGCCAAGATGGCGGCCGTAAGCGGGAGTCGGGACTCATAGAGCTCGCTACGCTTATGGCAGCCCCTAACACATACACACACCACACACACACCACACACACAACACACGCACAACACACGCACACACAGTCCCTATACTTACCACCTCTCCTCCGTCTTCTCCACCGCCGACATGTCGCCGCCCCTGGAGAACTGGATCCAATACGGCGTCCGGGAAGTCTCGCGAGACTTCCCGGACGCCATATTGGATCCATGGCTCCAGGGGTGGCGACATACTTTCTCCAAGATGGCGTCCGGGAAGTCTCGCGAGAGTTCCCGGACGCCATATTGGATCCAGTCCTGGGTGCAGCGACATGTCGGGACTCAGGAAGACGCAGGCGCCAGGGAAGAAGCAGGGACGGTGGTAAGTATATCGGAGTGTGTGTCCGTCCGCCCCACCGCTGACCACTCTGCCCACCGCTGACCACTCTGCCCACCGCTGACCACTCTGCCCACACAGCGCCGCTGCGCTGACCACTCTGCCCACACAGCGCTGCTGCGCTGACCACCCTGCCCACACAGCGCCGCTGCGCTCACCACCCTGCCCACACAGCGCCGCTGCGCTGACCACCCTGCCCACACAGCGCCGCTGCGCTCACCACCCTGCCCACACAGCCCCGCTGCACTGACCACCCTGCCCACCCCGCTGCTGCGCTGACCACCCTGCCCACACAGCGCCGCTCTGCTGACCACCCTGCCCACACAGCGCCGCTGCGCTGACCACCCTGCCCACACAGCGCCGCTGCACTGACCACCCTGCCCACACAGCGCCGCTGCGCTGACCACTCTGCCCACCGCACTCGCTGCTAACCACTGAGCCACCGCGCAGTGCTAACCACTGAGCCACAGCCCAGTGCTAACCACTGAGCCACCGCGCACTGCTAACCACTGAGCCACCGCGCACTGCTAACCACTGAGCCACCGCGCACTGCTAACCACTAAGCTGCCTTACAGTGCTCCATCCACCCTCACCCCTCCGCTTTGTCCTCCATCATCCTCCCACCGCTCTGTGCTCCGTCCTCCCCCTGCCTGTACCATTCCATCCTCCTCCATCGCTTCCTCCTCCTTCCTTTGTCCGCCTCCTCTCCACCACTCCATCCTCCCCCTGCCTGGGCTGCTCCATCCTCCTCCACCCCACCGCTTCCTCCTCTGTCCTCCTCCTGCCGCTCTGTCCTCCCCCTGCCGCTCTGTCCTCCCCCTGCCGCTCTGTCCTCCCCCTGTTGTTCCGTCCTCCCCCTGCCTGTGCCGCTCCATCCTCCCCCACCGCTTCCTCCTCCTTCCTTTGTCCTCTTCACCTCCGCCACTCCATCCCCCGTCCTCCCCCTGCCCGTGCTGCTTCGTCCTCCCCCACCTCGCTGCTTCATCCTACACCCTCCTCCCTCCCGCCACTCTGTGCTTAGTCCTTCCCATGCCGCTTCGTCCTCCCCCTGCCTGTGCCACTCCATCCTCCCCCACCCCACCGCTTCCTCCTCCTTCCTTTTCCTTCCTCACCTCCGCCACTCTATCCTCCATCCTCCCCCTGCCTATGCTGCTCCGTTCTCTCCCACCCCGCCGCTTCATCCTGTCCTCCACCCCCCCGCCGCTCTGTGCTTCATCCTCCCCCACCGCAACACTTCCTCCTCCTTCCTTTGTCCTCCTCCCCTCTGCCACTCCATCCTCTGTCCTCCCCCTGCCTGTGCTGCTCCATCCTCCCCCACTCCACTGCTTCATCCTCCATCCTCCTCCCCTGCCGCTCTGTGCTCCATCCTCCCCCTGCCGTTCCTTCCTCCCCCTGCCTGTGCTGCTACATCCTCCCACACCCCGCCGCTACCTCCTCTGTCCTCCATCCTCCTCCCCCCTGCTGTTCTGTCCTCCCTCCTGCCCCCTGCCACGCCGTTCTTCACCGGCCGCTCCTTCTTCAAAGTTCCTCCCAATTCAGCCCTCACCGCCTTCCCCATGCAATCTCTATTTCTATATTCTAAAATACCCGATGCGTTAGAATCGGGCCACCGAGAGTTCCCGGACGCAATATTGGATCCAGTCCTGGGTGTGGCGACATGTCGGCAGAACAGAGGACTCAGGAAGACGCAGGTGGCAGGGAAGAAGCGGGGACGGTGGTAAATATATCGGAGTGTGTGTCTGTGTGTGTGTGTGTGTCCGTCCCCCCCACCGGTGACCACCCTGCCCACAGCGCTGCGCTGCCCACTCTGCCCACGGCACTGCGCTGCCCACTCTGCCCACGGCGCTGTGCTGACCACTCTGCCCACGCACTCACTGCTAACCACTGAGCCACCGCACTCACTGCTAACCACTCAGCCACCGCGCAGTGCTAACCACTGAGCCACCACCCAGTGCTAACCACTGAGCCACCGCGCAGTGCTAACCACTGAGCCACCGCGCAGTGCTAACCACTGAGCCACCGCGCAGTGCTAACCACTGAGCAACCGTATACTCTGCTACCCACTGAGCCACCTGTATACACACAATTCATTTCATCGCACTCCCCTAACTATTAGTAAATAAACTATATATGGATTCTAGACTACCCGATTCTTTAGAATCGGGCCGCCATCTAGTATACTATATGTAGGACTGTGGTGGTGCATTATTCTATATTGAGGACTATGGGGGTGCATTATATTATATGGAGGTCTATTGGGGTGCATAATATATGGAGGAATTTGGGGGTGCAATATACTATGTGGAATACTATGGGGGGGGTTCTGTCAGGGATCAAATCTTGCTGGAGATTAGTCAGAAAGTCTGTTCCCTGAAGGCTTCTCCCTGCTGACTGCCTTGAGTGACCGGTCTCTCCGTATACACGCAAATGGGGTGAATTCACCAGGGACTAGCCTTTCTTGCTACTCTCCTATCTGTCTCGGTCCCCAGAAGCTTTTGGAGTATGTTCTTATTTGAAATGCTGCATTATTTAAGAGTCAACACCTCTATATACAGCAGATAAAACAGGATCCACCATTCACAATAGATGATGTCACAGCTCACCTCCTCCTCCTGTACAATGACTGATAACACCTCTATATACAGTAGATAACACAGGATCCACCATTCACAATAGATGATATCACAGCTCACCTCCTCCTCCTGTACAATGACTGATAACACCTCTATATACAGTAGATAACATAGGATCCACCATTCACAATAGATGATATCACAGCTCACCTCCTCCTGTACAATGACTGATAACACCTCTATATACAGTAGATAACACAGGATCCACCATTCACAATAGGTGATATCACAGCTGACTTCCTCCTGTACAATGACTGATAACACCTCTATATACAGTATATAACACAGGATCCACCATTCACAATAGGTGATATCACAGCTCACCTCCACCTCCTGTACAATGACTGATAACACCTCTATATACAGTAAATAACACAGGATCCACCATTCACAATAGGTGATATCACAGCTCACCTCCTCCTCCTGTACAATGACTGATAACACCTCTATATACAGTAGATAACACAGGATCCACCATTCACAATAGATGATATCACAGCTCACCCCCTCCTCCTGTACAATAACTGATAACACCTCTATATACAGTAGATAACACAGGATCCACCATTCACAATAGGTGATATCACAGCTCACCTCCTCCTGTACAATGACTGATAACACCTCTATATACAGTAGATAACACAGGATCCACCATTCACAATAGGTGATATCACAGCTCACCTCCTCCTCCTGTACTATGACTGATAACACCTCTATATACAGTAGATAACACAGGATCCACCATTCACAATAGGTGATATCACTGCTGACCTCCTCCTGTACAATGACTGATAACACCTCTATATACAGTAGATAACACAGGATCCACCATTCACAATAGGTGATATCACAGCTCACCTCCTCCTGTACAATGACTGATAACACCTCTATATACAGTAGATAACACAGGATCCACCATTCACAATAGGTGATATCACAGCTCACCTCCTCCTGTACAATGACTGATAACACCTCTATATACAGTAGATAACACAGGATCCACCATTCACAATAGGTGATATCACAGCTCACCTCCTCCTGTACAATGACTGATAACACCTCTGTATACAGTAGATAACACAGGATCCACCATTCACAATAGGTGATATCACTGCTGACCTCCTCCTGTACAATGACTGATAACACCTCTATATACAGTAGATAACACAGGATCCACCATTCACAATAGATGATATCACAGCTCACCTCCTCCTGTACAATGACTGATAACTCCTCTATATACAGTAGATAACACAGGATCCACCATTCACAATAGGTGATATCACAGCTCACCTCCTCCTGTACAATGACTGATAACACCTCTATATACAGTAGATAACACAGGATCCACCATTCACAATAGGTGATATCACAGCTCACCTCCTCCTGTACAATGACTGATAACACCTCTATATACAGTAGATAACACAGGATCCACCATTCACAATAGGTGATATCACAGCTCACCTCCTCCTCCTGTAAGATGACAGGTAACACCTCTATATATGGGAGGGTTGGTAATGACAGGTGGGAGAGGATATAGGTCTTGGGTCCCTGATTTTTTCTGACCCTAGCATAGCAACGCCCCTCCCTGCTCTCCTTGAAGACCATGAATAGATCATGTACAAACATGTATGCTCATGGGTTCTGAGTAAGTAATGGCGTGGGGGCGCCATAAGGCAAATTCGCACAGGGCACCATTCAACATAAGGCCGGCCCTGGCTGCACGCAATGTTGATCGTAAACAGATCAAGCAACTGACAGAATCTATGGATGGAAGGTTGTTGAGTGCCATCATAAAGAAAGGTGGCTATATTGGTCACTAATTTTTTTGGGTTTTGTTTTTGCATGTCAGAAATGTTTTTTTCTAAATTTTGTGCAGTTATATTAGTTTACCTGGTGAAAATAAACAAGTGAGAAGGAGATATATTAGGTATTTATTAAGTTGCCTAATAATTCTGCACAGTAATAGTTACCTGCACAAACAGATATCTTCCTAAGATAGCCAAATCTTAAAAAAAAAACACTCCAATTTCAAAAAATATTAAGCTTTGATATTTGAGTCTTTTGGGTTGATTGAGAACATAGTTGTTGATCAATAACTAACATAGTCCTCTACAATACAACTTGCCTAATAATTCTGCACACAGTGTAGATGGAGAAAAGTAGAGGCCCCAAGAAAGAGTCTGTAAAAATACAAAAAAGGGGGGAGGCAAGAGGCGCAATAGTGCCCTATCACTAGTGACATTGTCTGTGTGAGTTTATCAATAGGTGTGCACTCACCTGATCCAGTTGTGTGCCCCACAACTGGTTTATAAGCATTTGGTTTTTACCTGCTGCAGGACCTCCATCAGCCACTCGCACGTGGAAAAACGCTCAGATATTGGGAAGACGGTGTACCACGGTCCGCGCTGCTGCCTCAATGGAATCACAGGGAATGTAAGGTTCCAAGAAGTCACAAGGAATGCAAGGTTCCAAAAGTAACAATCTCCTTTATTCCACCAATGCGTTTCGGCGCCTCTCCTGGTGAAGGTGCCAGGAGAGGCGCCAAAACGCATTGGTGGAATAAAGAAGTTCGTTACTTTTGGAACCTTGCATTCCTTGGGACTTCTTGGAACCTTACATTTCTTGTGATTCCATTGAGGCAGCAGCGCAGACCGTGGTACACCATCTTCCCAATATCTGAGCGAAGAAAGAGCCTGTGGGACTCCAACAGAGAGAGGAGGGATGAGGAGGTCATGTAGGAGAGGGAGATGCTAAACGTGTGGTCGGAAAGGTATGAGGCGATCCAGGATACTGATGCCAAGAGAGGGAGAATCTGTAGTAGGAGGCAGTGGTTGACTGGGTTACCTCAAATGGAGTGGCCTCCACTTTTTCCAGATCTGAATCCCATAGAAAATCTATGGGTTCAGCTCTGTCGCCATGTAGAGACTCGTACCTCTGTACCCCAGAACCTCAATGACCTGAGGGCTGCCCTTTGAGAAGAGTGGGATGTCATGCTGCAGATGATAACTCATCTGGTGAAGATCATGAGATGTTGTCAAGCTGTAATTAATGCTCAAGGCCACTTGACAAGTAATTGAGACGTTGACATTCTTTGTTGGAGTATATCCCCACTGTTGTTGCCCTTTCTTTTAATAAATTGAAATAAGAAAATCAACATAGAATGCTGCTACTTAAATTCTTTATTTCAATGATAAAATATCACTGTAAAATATGATAAAATATGAATGTAGCATAAACATTTTACTTGCTCGAGTATCCAGTGGCGAACATGCTCGCTCATAGAAACATGAGGTTATAATAAGTATTTCCTCAAGTCACACTAAAGTTTGGAAGTGTGATTTCAAAAACAAACAAGAACAATGAAATGTTATTAAACTTGTATTTGCTAAGAAATGATAAACTTTTGGTGCATGGTGAAATCTATGACCATTTTATGTTTAACAGAATGTGAATAAAATGATAAATAATGAAAAAAAAGTAAATGCTAACACTGGAATCAAAAAATGTTCACGTACGGCTGATCACAAAAGCATAAGTCACTGAGTATATTGACTGCCTATCAACTTAATTTAAAGCTTGTGTAGGCTTGTGTAGGCTGACAATTTCTTTTATTTTACATGAAACACCAATTGTTTTTATTAATGTATAAAGGAAATAGCTGGAGAATGGCCTGGGGTACAAATATCCTTCAATTAAGAAGATTTATTTATTTAAAATGCATTTTTCCCTGCGCTTTGAATAAATTAGTGAGCAATGTAAAGGTTAAACAAATAAATAATCTTGTGTGATGGCACTTTTAAGCAGTTGCTAATAAATAATGGTAGGTGGCAAGAGATAGATAGATAGATAGATAGATAGATAGATAGATAGATAGATAGATAGATAGATAGAAATAGATACAAAACAGAATGTGTGTACCAAGAACTTCAGAAATAAAAAGATAAGATTTTGAGTTTTTTGGAAAAAACGTAAGTTTTTAAACTTTTTTCTCATATATATATAGCTTGTTAGCATATGTACATCATTGGTAGTAGCCGAGTGCTGCAGAGTACTTTTTTCTAGTTATTTTTCTAGATAGATAGATAGATAGATACCGTGTTTCCCCGAAAATAAGTCCCCCCAATAATAAGACCGGGGGGGGGAAGGAGGGCCTGCTAATATAAGTCCCCCCCCGAAAATAAGACCGGGGGGGGGGGGCGCTGCGCAATATAAGGCCGGCCGGCGGGGAAGGGGCGCTGCGCAATGTATACTACCTCGTCCGGTGCTGTCCCCGCTGTCATGTCCCACTCCTCTCCTGGGCTGCGATGCGGTGTCCCGGTCCAGTTGCTTGCAGATCGGTGCGGTGCCCAGCCGACTTCCTGCTTCCTCCGGCAATCTCCGCCCAGGTTAGGCCCTGCGCCAATGAGAGCGCAGGGCCCGTGACGTCAATCACCGCCCAGACGCGGCCAGATGACGTTGGGGCCTCTGATTGGCCCGACGTCATCAAGCTGCCGTGGCTTGATGACGTCGGGCCAATCAGAGACCCCAACATCATCTGGCCGCATCTGGGCGGTGATTGACGTCACGGGCCCTGCGCTCTCATTGGCGCAGGGCCTAACCTGGGCGGAGATTGCCGGAGGAAGTAGGAAGTCGGCCGGGCACCGCACCGATTTGCAAGCTACTGGACCGGGTCACCGCACCACAGCCCAGGAGAGGAGTGGGACATGACAGCGGGGACAGCACCGGACGAGGTAAGAAGCGGTGCATATGTGTATGTGTGTGTATGTGTATGTATGTGTGTGTGTGTGTATGTGTGTGTGTGTATGTATGTGTGTGTGTGTGTATGTGTGTGTATGTGTGTATGTATGTATGTGTGTGGACGGGGCTGGGGCTGGCAATATAAGCCCCCCCCCGAAAATAAGACCGGGGGCCACTTTTGGCCCCAAAAAAAAATATAAGACACGGTCATATTTTCGGGGAAACACGGTAGATAGATCAAAAAAAAAAAAAAACAGGCAGCACATCCAAAAATTTGAAAAAAAGTGGACAGAATTTTATCCAGTCCTCAGTTGTGCAACGTTTCGGCTCACTTGAATCCTTTGTCAAGCACAGTGTAGTGGTATAGTGAAGGGCTTTTTATACAACAAATGCACATCCTTCAATTAAACAGTGTACATCAAAATTCATATAATCATCAATTACCTAGGCTAAGAGAATCGAGAATGATAAGGTTCATCTGGAAGAGACATTGAACTCTATGACAGAGAAATTTAAGCGGAGAGGTTATCCCCAGAAACTTTTGAAAGAGCACCGTGATAGGGTTAATAAAGTGGAATGGGAAACTCTGTTAAATTCAAATGTGAAGGCGAGTGTAGAATTTATCTCTGCTTCCAGTGAGTAGAGGGGTCTGTGGCAAATAATAATCATGGCGTATTATATGGTTAATATTATATATTAATAAGTTGCCTGCTCCGACCAAAATGATATAGACCAAGTACTGGTGTGAGAAGCAAGATACCAGACGCACAGAGTCAGCTGTACACTCTTCCTTGGTCGGCCCCCAGTGTGGCTCCAAGTGTGCTTTAAGGCATGAGGTTTTTCCTCAGTAAGGGGCTCGGTCAGCCCTACTCAGATGTATTCATTGGTCAGTGGGTTAGTCCATGGGCAGATCCATGAGTTCATCAGGGGGTGTGGTCTTGATCGAGGGTTCCAGGTGATGTGGCATTCTGTGATTTCTATGATTGGTCGGTCTTCCTCTGGACTCCTTCTTTCAGGAACAGAATGTAGTCATAGATTCAGTCACCATCTTGCACAGCATGGCATGGTGTGATGAAACTGGAAAAATGGCTGCCATGTAAACCAAAGCTTTTGCAATGTAAAATAATACACTCTATGGATCATTTCTCTCCACCCCTTATGTCTTAAGGTTAATTAAGTATTTGATTCTATGTCTCTCCTCAACACTTTGTCTAATGGGCTACCGGACATTGTGGAGTTCTCCAATCCCTCTCTCTTCTCCTATAGAAGGAACAGAAATCTAAAGGATCAGTTGATGCACTCAGACTTGGGATCCTTCTGGAAACAAAAACAGATCTCCTTGACAGGGATGGAAAGGAAGGGTTGTTTCCCATGTCTGAGTTGCATCAACTGTATTGCAATGCTTAAGAGTTCAGAATTTGTTGAATATCGTACTTAGAAGACTTATAAGATCAATTTCTACTTAACATGTGAGTCATAGTATATTGTGTACTTGACAGATCTAAGCTCTCTCCCCGCGGATCCGCGGGCCAGCTGGATGTCCTTGGGCATGATGGTTACTCTCTTGGCGTGGATAGCGCACAGATTGGTGTCCTCAAACAGCCCCCACCAGATTAAGCCTCGCTGGCCTCCTGCAGGGCCACTGACGGACCGAGCCTCTGGAAGCGGAGATCGGTCTTAGAATGTCATTTGGTGTTGACCAAGTTATTTTCCTCATAGGAATCATTAGGTTATATTCAGGTTACGGTAAAGTAAAAACTTTTTTGGGGGTCTGATGCAGGGGCGCACCCAGGCTGTAGTGAGCCCTGGTGCAAGAAATTTTTGGGGCACCCCCTTTTCCCCTGGAACTCAGTGCCAGAATAGTGCCGCGGGTGTGCAGCACAGCCAGTAGCGTAGCAACTGTTTGTGGCGCCCGGGGCGGTCGAAAAATTTGCCGCCCCTTTTCTTGTTGATAATCTGGAAGTATACTACATAGTATACACTGTCTGCCTCTATATACAAGAATATAACTACTATACTAAAACACAAAGAGAAGGGGTGCAATTGCCACCTCTGCACAACCCCAGTGTATGGCAACAAGCAGGACTCAAGGAGGGCCCGGGGCCGGAGCAATTTTCGCTGCCGTGCTGTGGAGTTCATAATGTAATATAAATGCAAAAAAACTTATTCTTAATATTATGTCACAATACCAGGATCTGAGGATCTTCTATTTCGAGGTCAGGGGCTCTCTGATGCCATAGTGCTGTCTGCCTCGCTGTCGTCCTCTTTTGACACTGCAATGCGGTGGACAAGAGAGCATTAACTGGTTAATAGCAAGAGGTATGGAGTGTACTAACTGAGCCATAAATCCTCCCCATACCAGTAGGATTACTATATGGATTTTACTATTAGGGTACGGACACACTGGCATGAAACTCTGATGAGTTTAATGTGTGATTTTCTCACATTGCAATCAATCTCTGAGAGCACTGACGAGTGTCGGACGCTTTTTTCTCCAGATTCAGGATGAGAAAAAAAAGTGCGACAGTCTGAGATTCACACCGAGACTCACCAGTGCAAGTCTACGGGTCAGTCAAAATCACGGACCGCACACGGACCATCCGAGATGCATCTGTTTTTTTCACGGATACATTATCATTCTGTAGCTGAGAACACTGCAAAATGTTCTTGTAAATGATTCTACAATAATAGCTACTGAGGAAATAACAGATTGATTGCACATGGATGTGATCTGAAAATCTGAGAAAAATGTTGGACACTCGCACAGCAGTTGCCAAACGGACCAAAAAACGGATGTCACTCATCCGACTCTCCAGGATGGGAAACGGACCGATTTTAAGGCAGCGGGAGACAGTGTACCACCAAGTCCCCAGCTCCGTGCTGTGCAGACAATTGACGGTACACTGTCTGCACAGCACGAGATGAAGACAGTGGATACACTGTGCACAGCACGGAGTGGGACATGGTGGTACACTGTCTGTGCACAGCACGGAGCTGAGGACCTCCCATGAGCACAAATACAGGCAGGCGGCGGAGAACATTGAGCCTCCAGGAGAACTACAACTCCCAGCACCAAAACACTGGCCAGAAACAGCAATAACGCCCCACAGGCAGGAGAACACAATTTACAGCATGCCACACCTGCCAAAACAAAGGTGGAGGCTGCCGCATGAGGCAGAGACCCTGGTACACCCCATTATCCACCATCTGCCCCCCTCTGCACCCCGTCCTCCTGTCCCCCTGTTCCTGTCCTTCTGCCGCCCTGTTCCTGTCCTTCTGCCCCCTGTCCTCTTCTCCTGTCCCCCTGTTCCTGTCCTTCTGCCCCCTGTCCTCTTCTCCTCTTTATGCTGTATATAGCATATGGCCCATATCCCATATGCTATATACAGCATTCATCTCCATGGAGCCACTTAGTGTACCTGTTAGGGACAGGGAGTCAGGCTCTCACTGGTTAAATTCAATGAATATCAGCCTCCCTCCAGGATCCAGAATGGCCGGAAGTGAAGTGCGGGCCGCACTGTGTGGCTGTGCGGGAAGTGACGTTACGTAAAGGTCCTATCATGAAGTGATCACCGCAGTCGCTCTGACAGGTCCTGCCAGGGCTGCCACTAGGAATTTCGGGGCCCCTTACTGCCAAAATGTTGGGGCCCCCCTGAGACTCCGCCCAGCCCCTGCACCAGCTCCGCCTCCACCCAAACATACATTATATTTATAGTGAAAAATTGGAACAGCACCAAAAATTATCTCACTTTAAGTGACACACTTGTCTCTTTTCCCAGCACCAAGCAATCCCATGATAGAGCATATGAAAGTTGGGTGCTGAGGGAAAGAAATGTAGAGCAGTGGATAGGATTATTCCCCTTTCACCTCAGCAGCAATGACAGTTTCGTGGTAGATCCGGCAGATAGTTGCCGCACCTGCCGGATATCTACCACGTAAGAGACGACTTGCAGCACTATCCAGCAAGCCCCATTCATTCTCTATGGGGCTTGCGGTTGGGTGCGGCAAGTGCGTCAGAGACTGCGGGCAGTATGCCCATTACAGACTGCATGCTGTATACACATTACAGACTGTGGGCTTTATGCATGTTACAGACTGCGGGCTGTATGCACGTTACAGACTGCGGGCTGTATGCAAGTTACAGACTGCGGGCTGTATGCACGTTACAGACTGCGGGCTGTATGCGCGTTACAGACTGCGGGCTGTATGCACGTTACAGACTGCGGGCTGTATGCGCGTTACAGACTGCGGGCTGTATGCGCGTTACAGACTGCGGGCTGTATGCGCGTTACAGACTGCGTGCTGTATCGCTTACAGACTGGGGCTTTATGGCGTTACAGACTGCGGGCTGTATGCGCGTTACAGACTGCGGGCTTTATGCGCGTTACAGACTGCGGGCTGTATGCACGTTACAGACTGCGGGCTGTATGCGCGTTACAGACTGCGGGCTGTATGCCGTTACAGACTGCGGGCTGTATGCCGTTACAGACTGCGGGCTGTATGCCGTTACAGACTGCGGGCTGTATGCACGTTACAGACTGCGGGCTGTATGCACGTTACAACTGCGGGCTGTATGCACGTTACATACTGCAGACTCGGGCACGTTAGACACTGCAGGCTGTATGCACGTTACACACTGCAGACTCCGCACTGTAACACTGCAGACTCTGGCACTACAGACTCTGGCTCCGGGCACGTTACACACTGCGGACTCTGCACACTACAGACTGTGGGCTCCGGGCACGTTTCACACTGCGGACTCTGGGCACACTACAGACTGTGGGCTCGGGCACGTTACACACTGGGACTTTGGGCACACTACAGACTGCGGACTCCGGCACATTACATACTGCAGTCTCCGGGCACATTACACACTGCAGACTTCGGGCATGTTACACACTGTGGACTCTTGGCACACTACAGACTGCGGGCTCCGGGCAAGTTACACATTTTGGACTCTGGGCACGTTACACACTGCAGACTCTGGGCACACTACAGACTGCGACTCCGGGCACGTTACACACTGCACACTTCGGGCACATTACACACTGCAGACTTCGGGCACGTTACACACTGTGGACTCTGGGCACACTACAGACTGCAGGCTCCGGGCAAGTTACACACTGTGGACTCTGAGCACGTTACACACTGCAGACTTTGGGCACACTACAGACTGCGGACTCCAGGCACGTTACACACTGCAGACTTCGGGCACATTACACACTGCAGACTTCGGGCACGTTACACACTGTGGACTCTGGGCACACTACAGACTGCGGGCTCCAGGGGACATTACACACTGCAGACTTCGGGCACGTTACACACTGTGGACTCTGGACACACTACAGACGCGGATCGCATTTACAACTGCAGACCCGCATTTACACTGCAGACTCGGCATGTTACACACTGCAGACTCCTGGGCACACTACAGACTGCGGGCTCCGGGCACGTTTCACACTGTGGACTCTGGGCACACTACAGACTGTGGGCTCCGGGCACGTTACACACTGTGGACTCTGGGCACACTACAGACTGTGGGCTCCGGGCACGTTACACACTGTGACTCTGGGCACACTACAGACTGTGGGCTCCGGGCACGTTACACACTGGTGCACACTACAGACTGTGGGCTCCGGGCACGTTCACACTGTGGACTCTGGGCACACTACAGACTGTGGGCTCCGGGCACGTTTCACACTGTGGACTCTGGGCACACTACAGACTGTGGGCTCCGGGCACGTTTCACACTGTGGACTCTGGGCACACTACAGACTGTGGGCTCGGGCACGTTTCACACTGCGGACTCTGGGCACACTACAGACTGTGGGCTCGGGCACGTTACACACTGTGGACTCTGGGCACACTACAGACTGTGGGCTCCGGGCACGTTACACACTGTGGACTCTGGGCACACTACAGACTGTGGGCTCCGGGCACGTTACACACTGTGGGCTCCGGGCACGTTTCACACTGTGGACTCTGGGCACATCTGAGAGTGCTGGTGTATATCTTGTATACACAGCACTATACAGTATATACAGGTCCACACTATATATATACAGTATGTAGGCACACTAGTACAGCATGTAGTGTGGACCTGCATATACTGTATAGTGTTGGGTAGAGACAAACAGACACACAGACACTGTCAAACACACAGAGACACTCAGACACAGACATGATACTCACATATAACAGGACCTGTAATGATGTCACATGGAGGGGAGGCATCAGGGGTCACATGATCAGCTCAGGGAGGGATCATGGATATGATGAAGATGGTGGAAGGGCCTGGGACCTGCACCTGTCATCCTGATGATTGGTGTGAGATGGGCCCTGCTTTGGGGAAACGGCCCCGCCCCTTCACATCCGTGGCCACGCCCCCTGCATGCCGTGGCCACCATCCAATGCTTTAAAGCAGGGCTGCTGCCAGAGGAGCTGGCGGCCCCCCGCACCACACTAGTGGGTGGCTCCATTATCGGTCCCGGCCTGCCTCTCTGTCACCACCAGAGCTTCAGCTCCCACGGTGCAGGGGCTTCACCTTTCCCGGAGATGCCATCCACAGAATTTTGACAAGAGCTGGAACTCAGTGCCAAAATAGTGCCGCGGGTGTGCAGCGCTGCTACCACCCTTCTCTGTCTGACAGGGGAACGGACCTGCCGCTGGAGCCTCAGGGGCCCCCTAGCTGGTCAGGGCCCTGGTGCAGCTGCACCAGCTGCACCATGGTAGTTCCGCCCCGGGCCTGATGTATATATTAGGGATGGGCGAATCTACTCGCTAGGACTTGTTACTCGGCGAGTAGTAAGGGACTCGCAGGACTCGGTACTCTGCGAGTTTCCCAGTGTTTACTCGCACGAGTCCAATGCAAATCAATGGCAAACGCTGACAAAACTAGGATTGCCATTGTCTTGCATTAGACTCGGCTACTGTGCCAGTGATAGCAGGGAAACTCGCAAAGTAACTGCTGTTACTTTGCGAGCCGAGTCCAGCTGTCTTCTCTGTGCAGGCTGCCGCAGCTCCAGGGTCCTAGAGCCCGCCTGCTCACAGAGATGACGTAGCAGTGCTGAGATTGTTCTCAGTCTGCTCATTCCCTGTGCATAGACATCTATATCTATGCACAGGGGATTTAGCAGAGAGGACATCGCGTTTTGGACTACGTCGGACGGAAGAGGATATTTTTAATTAAAGATGGAGTCCCTAATGGCTTTTTTTTTTATTTCAAATAAAAAATTTTCTCTGTGTTGTTTTTTTAACCCTTTATTGGAGATTCTTAGTGGCTGGGTCAGATGTCTATGCACAGGGAATGAGCAGACTGAGAACAATCTCAGCTCTGCTACATCAGGCAGCAGGCGGGCTCTAGGACCCTGGAGCTGCGGCAGCCAGCACACAGAGCAGACAGGACTCTTATCTGTGCGAGTTTCCCAGCGATTACTTGCAAAGTAAACGAGTCCAATGCAAATCAATGGCAAAACTAGGATTGCTTCAGGCTGAAGCTTCCGAGACACATCTGTGATTTGTAAATCGCACACTACTCGTTATTACTCGCTTCCCCATTCATTAACATTGGACTCGCTAGACTCGCAACGAGTAGCGAGTCCCGGGCTCAGACTCGCTAGAGTCAAGCGATTCCGAGTAATTTAGGATTCGCCCATCACTAGTATATATATTATGTAATCCCTTTTTAATATTAAAAAAAAACCTTTTTTCTTATTTTTCAGGGGCTACACATGGATGAAATACACACGCATGGCATTAAATGTTGTCATAATTTTTTTTTTTTTTTAAACATGGTATTTTTTGGAGTTAAAAAAATATTTTCTGGAGAAATTAATAAAAAGCCATTTTTGCAGTAATTAACTATTTACCCCAATGATTTTTACTGCCCCTATTGGTTTAAGGCAAATGAACCAGTATGTATGTGGTTGGATGAGAACGTTTTGGTGACTAGGCAAATGTGTTTACTAGTTAGCTCTGCAGGTTAATCCCTGTGACTCTGGCCGGTTGCACACAAACTGATCCACAGGGTGGCTATGTGATCCTGCAGTGTCAGTTGCCAGGCACTATGTAGTCCTGGTTGTGTGTTAATGGTTCTTGCGCCTTTTTTGTACTGTTTTCTAAGGCTGCCTTCACAGTAGCGTTTGTGTCTGCATGCTGATGGCATGCAGACACAAACGCAGTCAAAAGCAGGGTCTAATGATGTGTCCGCAGCGGAGAATGTCCGCCTGTGGACACATCACTGTGCCGCCCGTCAGCCAATCAGCAGTGTCTGGGGGCGGAGATCAGCGCCGGAGATCTCCGCCTCCCGGCCGCCGGTAAGCTCCGGGACACGTCAGCGGGGAGAAACAGCTGATTTGACAGCTGTTTGAATCTCCCGCGCCGACACCGAGAGGAGATGTCGGCGCGGGAAGATTCAAACAGCTGTCAAATCAGCTGTTTCTCCCCGCTGACATCGCTAGCAGATTACCGGCGGCGGGGAAGAAGAGATCAGCAGAGGCTGAGCTGATCTCCCGATGCCCGTCGGTGAGCTCCTGTGACATCACCGGCGGCCACCGGGAGATTTTTCAATGGGTCTGCAGCGTTCTCCTGCGCTGTCTCCATACGCTAATGTGAAGGCAGCCTAAGTAATGTGTGAGCAGTGACTCACTATAATACATATAATGTATAAATGCCAGCTCCTAAGATGGCAGAGGATCATTCAACGCATTCTGCGCATGCGCACTGAAGTCACAGTGGTGGGAGGTGCTGATGACATCGGGACTTATGCAGTGAGACCTAGAAAATGCTGATAGCGGTGGTACAACATACACCATGGCGGTGAGGAATGTCCATGTGCCCCCACATAATACTTTTAATGTATTCAGGAAGGTGTAGGACATAATTACATTATGTCCAATTAAGCAATATTGTGTTTAGCAATGTATATGGAAGTTTACAGTAAGCACTATTTTTGCACTTTATACACAATAACACCATTGTGATGATTTTATGTATTTTGATGTACACTGTTTAATTGAAGGATGTGCACTTGTATAAAAACCCCTTCACTTTACCATTATACTGTGCTTGACAAAGGCTTCAACTGAACCGAAACGTTGCACCACTGAGGGCCGAATAAAACTCTGTCCACTTTTTTCTAATTTTTGGATGTGCTATTTTTTTGGACTTATATGTTATGCTGAACACCGTATTCAGGAAGTATTGCACCCCTTATTGTTTTCTAAGTTTGTGCTGAATCCCTTTTTTTTGTTTTTAGATAGATAGATAGATAGATAGATAGATAGATAGATAGATAGATAGATAGATAGATAGATAGATAGATAATCAGGTAGTGGAACAGGCTAAAATATATACAATAGTAGGCCCTTGAGCATCCAGGCATTTACCCAATTTGTCTATTAGAATGTCATAAAAATAAAAGTAGGCAGCACTCGAGATTATGAAAATAAGTAGACTGTTATTACCCCACATCAAAATTCTCCATCTTTGCCATAAAACAGACGGTATATTGTGATATTTGCTTACATCAAGCACTGGAACTTTGAGAACACATTGGAAATATTGTCCTCAGTTTGCAAGGAAACCCAGTAGATTTGCTTTGGCATCGGTGAAGATTCATTCATTATGACGCACTACACTGGTCAACAAATAACTCTCGTCAATGCCGTTTATGGCAGATTTACCACCCAAGCACAAATCAATCAAGCATAGACTAAGGCTGGCTTCACACTGTGGGTCAGATCCGAGCCGAGGCTGTCAGGATGAACTGGATCAGCACACAGAACCGAAGGGCTAATATGCCCTCCGGTCCGGTGTGCACCTGCATGCAGCTGCCGCCACTGATGAATCAGGACCGCGGCTGGCAGGGAGCTAGCCGCGGTCCTGAAACAACTGCAGCGTGCGGCCGCAGGGGTCCGGTTCCCAGATCCTCCCGAACCGGTGCAATCCGGCCCCATAGGCTCCCATGTTAGGGAGCACCGGATTGCCCCAGATCCAGGAGAATCCGGGCGAATGCGGGGCAATCCGGGTCAATCCGGGAATTGCCAATTAGAGGAGATATTCTCCTCTCGGACACAAAAATGCTGCAAGCAACGTTTTTGTGTCCATGGGAGAATACTGAATCTCCCAGATTGTCCCGGACAGATAGAAACCAGATGGTAGAGAGCTGCCATCCGGCTTCTATCTGGCCCCATAGGCTGCTATGGGGCTAAAATACGGTCCGGGGCTGTCCGGTTTACACGGACAGCCTCGGATCGGATGTAACCGACAGTGTGAAGCCAGCCTAAAGCTTGCACATACACTGAAAGATAATCGTGAACAAGCATTCTTAAAAAACACTAATATCTTACTCACTGGCAGACACAGACTAAACAGTGCTTTTGTACAAGAACAATATATGGGCCCTTTGAAGTTTAAAAGCTGATGAAAATGCACAATTCCACTTGTTTTAGAGGTGGAAATGGGCCCCCTTACATATTGGGCCCCTGTGTGACTGCACACATTGCACCAATTATGTGTCCACTCCTTATTTTACTGTGTAACGAGGCTGTTGATCATCTAATCTACTATATAATTGTCTAAGACGTTTTCGTGTCGGACCCCGACAACGTGCCGTGGATATGTCACACTCTGTGACGTCATCACGGCGAAGCATTGGCCGCGTAGCGGCCATTGCGAGCCGCTGACGTCACCACGCACGAGCAATGGCCGCGAAGCGGCCATTGCGAGTCGGTGGCCGCTACCTCAGCCGCCCTGTGCCCCTGTGCCCCTGTGCCTCAGTGCCTCAGTGTGCCCCTGTGCCTCCCGCTCCGAAGCAGCTGCTGTCAGCACATGCTGATACAGTGCTCCGGAGCCTGTGCCCCAATGCCCCTGTGCCCAAGTGCCCCTGTGCCCCTGTCACCCCCGCCATCCCCTGTGCCCCAGTGCCTCTGTGCCCCTCTGTCTCTGTGCCCCAGTGCCGTAGTGCCCCAGTGCCTCTGTGCCCCTCTGTCTCTGTGCCTCTGTGCCCCAGTGCCGTAGTGCCTCTGTGCCCCTCTGTCTCTGTGCCTCTGTGCCCCAGTGCCGTAGTGCCCCAGTGCCTCTGTGCCCCTCTGTCTCTGTGCCTCTGTGCCCCAGTGCCGTAGTGCCCCAGTGCCTCTGTGCCCCTCTGTCTCTGTGCCCCTCTGTCTCTGTGCCTCTGTGCCCCAGTGCCGTAGTGCCCCAGTGCCTCTGTGCCCCAGTGCCGTAGTGCCCCTGTGCCCCAGTGCCCCTGTATATATACTTACCACCTCTCCTCCGTCTTCTCCGCCGCCGACATGTCGCCGCCCTTGGCAGAACTGGATCCAATATGGCGTCCGGGAAGTCTCGCGAGACTTCCCGGACGCCATATTGGATCCAGAGCTCCAGGGGCGGCGACATACTTTCTCCAAGATGGCGTCCGGGAAGTCTCGTGAGACTTCCTGGACGCCATATTGGATCCAGTCCTCCGGGGGCGGCGACATGTCCCCACAACAGAGGACTCAGGAACACGCAGGCGGCAGGGAAGAAGCAGGGACGCTGGTAAGTATATCGGAGTGTGTGTGTGTCTGTGTCCGTCCGTCCGCCCGCCCCACTCTGCCCACCGCTGACCACTCTGCCCACCGCTGACCACTCTGCCCACCGCTGACCACTCTGCCCTGCGCTGACCACCCTGCCCACACAGCGCCGCTGCGCTGACCACCATACCCACACAGCGCCGCTGCGCTGACCACCCTGCCCACACAGCGCCGCTGCGCTGACCACCCTGCCCACACAGCGCCGCTGCGCTGACCACCCTGCCCACACAGCGCCGCTGCGCTGACCACAATACCCACACAGTGCCGCTGCGCTGACCACCCTGCCCACACAGCCCAGCTGCGCTGACCACCCTGCCCACACAGCGCCGCTGCGCTGACCACCCTGCCCACACAGCGCCGCTGCGCTGACCACAATACCCACACAGTGCCGCTGCGCTGACCACCCTGCCCACACAGCGCCGCTGCGCTGCCCACCCTGCCCACACAGCGCCGCTGCACTGACCATCCTGCCCACCGCACGCCGCTGCTAACCACTGAGCCACCGCGCAGTGCTAACCACTCAGCCACCACGCAGTGCTAACTACTGAGCCACCGCGCAGTGCTAACCACTGAGCCACCGCGCAGTGCTAACCACTGAGCCTCCGCGCAGTGCCAACCACTAAGCCACCGCGCAGTGCTAACCCCTGAGCTACCGCGCAGTGCTACCCACTGAACCACTACGCAGTGCTAACCACTGACCCACCGCGCAGTGCTAACTACTGAGCCACTGTATACTCTGCTAAACCCTGAGCTGCCTTACAGTGCTCCATCCTACCTCACCCTGCTGCTTTATCCTCCATCCTGCTCCTCCCACCGCTCTGTGCTCCGTCCTCCCCCTGCCTGTACCGTTCCATGCTCCTCCACAGCTTCCTCCTCCTTCCTTTGTCCGCCTCCTCTCTGCCACTCCATCCTTCCCCTGCCTGTGCTACTCCATCCTCCCCCACCCCACCGCTTCGACCTCTGTCCTCCTCCCCCCGCCGCTCTGTGCTCCGTCCTCCCCCTGCTGCTCTGTCCTCCCCCTTCCTGTGCCGCTCTATCCTACCCCACCCCACCGCTTCCTCCTCCTTCCTTTATCCTCCTCCACCCCGCCACTCCATCCTCAGTCCTTCCCCTGCCTGTGCTGCTCTGTCCTCCCCCTGCCGCTCTGTCCTCCCCCTGCCGCTCTGTCCTCCCCCTGCCGCTCTGTCCTCCCCCTGCCGCTCTGTCCTCCCCCTGCCGCTCTGTCCTCCCCCTGCCGCTCCATTCTACCCCTGCCTGTGCCGCTCCATCCTCCCACACCGCTTCCTCCTCCTTCCTTTGTCCTCTTCACCTCCGCCACTCGATCCTCCGTCCTTCCCCTCCCCGTGCTGCTCTGTCCTCCCCCACCCCGCCGCTTCATCCTACATCCTCCTCCCTTCCGCCGCTCTGTGCTTCGTCCTCCACCTGCCTGTGCCACTCCATCCTCCCCCACCCTACCGTTTCCTCCTCCTTCCTTTGCCCTCCTCACCTCTGCCACTCTATCCTCCGTCCTCCCCCTGCCTATGCTGCTCCGTTCTCTCCCACTCCGCCGATTCATCCTGTCCTCCACCCCCCGCCACTCACTGCCAACCACTGAGCCACCGCACTCACTGCTAACCACTTAGCCACCGCACTCACTGCTAACCACTTAGCCACCGCACTCACTGCTAACCACTGAGCCACCGCGCAGTGCTAACCACTGAACCACCGCCCAGTGCTAACCACTGAGCCACCGCCCAGTGCTAACCACTGAACCACCGCGCAGTGCTAACCACTGAGCCACCGCGCAGTGCTAACCACTGAGCCACCGTATACTCTGCTACCCACTGAGCCACCTGTATACACACAATTCATTTCGCCGCACTCCCCTAACTATTAGTAAATAAACTATATATAGATTCTAGACTACCCGATTCTTTATATATATTATATATATATATATATATATATGCGTGCACATATACATGCAAATATAAATATATATAATTGCCGTAGGCAAAATCGTGTCGGCCCCCGAAATCGCCGTGGCTATGTCACTATTGTGACGTCACCACGGCGAAGCATTGGCCGCGTAGCGGCCATTGCGAGCCGCTGGCCGAAAATAGAACCAGAGGCTCGGCCACAAAGCTAGCGATTTCCCGCTCAGGTAGCGAGTCGCTAGCCTCAGCGGGAAATCGCTAGCTTTGTGGCCGAGCCTCTGGTTCTATTTTCGGCCAGCGACTCGCAATGCCCGCTTCCATAAGGATTACCGCAACCGCGCCGCATTGCGACTCGCTGGCTGAGTGCGAGCACTTGCGGCGCGGTTGCGGTAATCCCCATAAGGATTACCGCAACCGCGCCGCAAGTGCAAGTTGCGGCGCGGTTGCGGTAATCCCCATAGAAAGTATAGGGGGACTTGCGGCTGGTGCGGCAAGTGCGGTTTTGCCGCACCTGCCGCAAGTCCCCCTATACTTTGTATGGGGATTACCGCAACCGCGCCGCAGATGCGGTTTTTTAATAAAATAAAATAATTTTAATACAAATAAATACACTGAAAATAAAAAATAATAAATAAATTTAATAATAAATAAAATAGTAAAAAAAAAAATATAAATAATAAAATAAAAAATAATGATAAAAAAAAAAAAAAAAAAAATATATTAAAGTATTGGACCCCCCAAAAAAAGTATTGGACCTCCCCAAAAGTATTGGACCCCCCAAAAAAGTATTGGACCCCCAAAAAAAGTATTGGACCCCCCCCAAAAACTATTCACACCCCCCCGAATAACTATTCACACCCCCCGAAAAGTCCTCACACCAGCTATAACTACTATAATCAAATTAATGCACGTTCTAGAATCCCGATGCATTTGCATCGGGCTCACAGCTAGTTAATGAATAAAAGGCTTGTTCATCAGGTGAAATAATTTTTTTGCGCAGTGCAATAGATCTTTCTTCTCATGGCTGCATCGTTCTACATAAATAGGACCTGCATTGCCATGAACCATGACAGTCTATGCTTGGAGTGTGAATTGTTTCTTTTGGTCTGCCTTTGTAAACAGAATATTTAACAACCCCTGATCCGTAAAGGTTTGCCAATCGGCAATCGTATTGTGCCGCTGGTCAATTTGTGTAAACTGACCCTACAGCAACCAGGATTGAAGACGTGTATAAAATGTCCACCCAAGTAGCTTCACATGGAAAAATTACAGCAATTTTGATGCAGAATTAAAAAGAAATTGGAAGATCAAAAATAATATAAATTATTTAGATCCTAAAAGCAGTTCCTGGTCAAATTTTCCATATATTCAATAATATTGGGGAATAAATGAACAAACATGCTAAGAATATTGTTGCAAAGAAAGATCAATGATAGATGATGAATTTCTTTCAATTTTCAAGGAAAAATTCAAATGCGGACAATTTTTTCAGACGGTGAATTCTGAGCTCTGTGAACAGTCAACGAAAAAAGTAATTGGGGAGTTTTTGAAGGAATTTTTCATTTCTGAACTGTGTCTTGATTTGGATTTCAAGAGCAATTTGCAAAGGTTTTTTTTTCCCTTGAATAATTTTTTTGAACCATCTAGATGTTGACCTATTTCTGGAATATTGGACTGATATTATCTGAATTATTTATTTAGCTTAATCCAAGCTAAATTCAATCTTTCCTTCTATTTTTGATCCATCACCTATTTTTTTATATTATACCCTGAGTAGACTGTACATAGTATATACACTCCCACACAGCACTCATACAGTTTATCTTAACATGAGTGTTTCTACAAATTTAAACTCAGTGGAGGACTTGCTAGAGAGAAATGTGTAAATCTTTCTCATTTGGCTAAGTGCAAAGTAGTTGATGGCGGTCATTTTTTAGCCTTTACAAGAGTGTTGTGTTTAATTGGGCATTATAGGAGACAGTGTTAACTGCTATAGACCTCATCAGTGGCATTTTTGCAGCCAGCTCAGTGATCTGAAGCACCAATTACTTTCAATGAAAAGCCATTATCTCTCCCTCGCTGCAATAGTTATAAGACACCTTCTTTTTGGATACACATTTCAATCTATTCTAAACAGACTAACCCCCTGCTTTACTTATATATTTCTAAAATAGAAAAAGTAATGGAATTTATTAGACAAGACATGAAAACTTTACTAAGTATGGTATTCATAGTACAGCTGTAATAGAGAGAGCAGCTGGCATGTTCTACAAATTGAATTGCATGCTAATTGTGCACAGTGAAATGGTCCCACTGATCACATGCAGTTGAAGATCACCAATGGAAAACAGGAGATGATGGGTTAAAATCCCCCTGCCGACGGACAAGATGCAACTCGTGATGTAGTAGTTTCTGTCCTAAAGAAGATGTTTATACTTTGAAACGTGTAGCCCTACTAAACTTCTTGGAATATACTTATATGGCGTGTCTTCTTCACATCCTGTGCATCTTATCCATTGGAAGCGCAAATTTGAACCCTTCATCTCCTGTTTTTCCATTTCTGAAATCCGAGGGAACACAGCCACCACTTTTTTTAGTGTATTCCTGTAGCTGTGGGTACACAACCCCACCAGGTGAGCACTGTACTATTCAGTTTTACCAACTTTCACCCAGATAAGTCCCTATCCTGCTTGTCTTTCCTTTACAGTCTTCCGAAGACCACAAATGAGTGCATAAGTCTTCTGGCAACATATCAGTAATACTATTTGACTTGTGCGCTCCTTTTGTAGGTGAAGCTATGGCAGAACTGAAGGCCTATTCCCTTATTCCAAAGTTTCTCAGCCATGATTCACTATGAGCTTCCATTTGATGTCAAGGGTTCATCCTTGATAACGCTTATCGTGCCAAGTTAGCACCTTGGCAAGAATAGCCTTTCAAACCATTCAAAAGGAAGCTACCATATTTCGTAATAAAATGCAAAATACAAAATAAATCACTCATCCTTGATGATTAACATTGATGAAGAATCAATTATTACGTGGACAGGAGTGTGGTCATAAGTCCATTTTTCTCTTGTTGGATTTATCATGATTCCTATTTTGTGGGATACTGCTTCAGACAGGCCCGGCGTCAGCACCCGGCGCACCCGGGCAAGTTCCGGGGCCCGACAGCTTGGAGGGGGCCCACCGGGCCCCTGAGGGCTAGGGTCACACTTGCATTGTGACCCTAGCCTGACGCAAGTATTGTCTGCTGCAGCGCAGAGCGTTTAATGCTATGCGCTGCCAGCAAGGGAGCCCATAGAAACCCGATGTTTACATTGGCAACCAGTGGTTGGCAAGGTAAACACCAGGTTTCTATGGGCTCAGTTGCTGGCAGTGCATAGCATTAAACACTATGCGCTGCAGCCGAAAATACTTGCATCAGGCTAGGGTCACAATGCAAGTGTGACCCTAGCCCTCAGGGGCCCCTGAGCACATTGCCCCCACAGCCAGGGCCATATCCAGGGGGCAGCTGGGGGGTCATTTTCGGCCTCCTGCAGCACCGGAGGTCTCCCTCCTCCCCCCTCCATGGGAGCCGACAGAGCTGCACACTCTGGGCTGAGAGGACCTGTGATGATGTCACATGGAGGGGAGGAGTCAGGGGTCACATGATCAGCTCCTCAGTATATGCAGGACTCTGCTGTGCTGCCCATCATGATGCTCAATTAGGTGGGTGAAGTTTGTGTGGGGTCAGGAGGGATTTGCAGTGTGAATGTAGTAGAGGCGAGTGTGTACTAGGTGTATGGCAATTAGGTGAAGTTTGTGTGGGGTCAGGAGGGATTTACAGTGTGATTGTAGCAGAGGCGAGTGTGTACTAGGTGTATGGAGCGGAGCCGTGTGTGTACGAGGTGTACGGAGTGGAGCCGAGTGGGTACTAGGTGTACGGAGTGGAGCCACGTGCGTACGAGGTGTATGGAGCAGAGCCGCGTGCGTACGAGGTGTATGGAGCAGAGCCGCATGCGTACGAGGTGTACGGAGCGGAGCAGAGTGTGTACGAGGTGTACGGAGCAGAGCCGCGTGCGTACGAGGTGTACGAGCAGAGCCGCGTGCGTACGAGGTGTACGGAGCGGAGCCGCGTGCGTACGAGGTGTACGGAGCGGAGCCGCGTGCGTACAAGGTGTACGGAGCGGAGCCGCATGCGTACGAGGTGTACGGAGCGAAGCCGCGTGCGTACGAGGTGTACGGAGCGGAGCCGCGTGGGTACGAGGTGTACGGAGCGGAGCCGAGTGCGTACGAGGTGTATGGAGCAGAGCCGCGTGTGTACGAGGTATGTGTACCAGTGATAGCCCCCCGGGATTCCGCTCCTATAGTCTCAGCCACCTTTGCCAGCAGCATTCTTCTCCAGAGTCTCTTCTGCCGCTGTCTGCATTCTGCAGCTCAGCATCAAGGAGCACGATGTTGTCATCACTGTGCTGATATGTGCAGAGTGACCGAAGGAGACCAGAGCAGCGAGAAGAAAGGTGAGGAGAAAGAGAGATCCGAACGGCCAGACACTCAGCTTGGCTGTGGTGCCACCCATATGGCAGTGTGGCTCCATTGAGCTGCTTGCATTATTTGTGCGCTTCAGGATGCTTGTGTATATACCAAGCATCCTCAGATGCACAAAAATGCAAAATTTTGCATTTGAAGGGTATTTTCAAAAAGCGCAAGGGAACTCAAATGCATTTTAGCCTGCTCCTAACAACGTGTAATATACTCACTGTCAGAAACAGCTCTTGCTGGTTTCGGCAGTCACTGTTCATGTAAGGCTGCCTTCACATAGGCGTTATTTTAAACTAGATGGTGCCCGATGCACAATGCATCGGGATTCTAGCAGAGCGAGTCTCTGACTCGCAATGGCCGCTTCGCGGCCAATGCTTCGCGCCCAATGCTTCGCGCTGCTAAGGCGACTCGCCATGCCCGCTGCGCGGGCATAGCGAGTCGCCTTAGAGCGACTCGCAATGGCCGCTGCGCGGCCAATGCTTCGTTCGTATCCACATGACGACATTAGTCGCAGCGAGTGCGGTCTTAAAAGGGGCACTCGCTGCATTCGTGATTATATAATAGATGTGGCAGTTGCGGTAAAAAAAAACAACATCTGCTGCATTTTACGCCTAGTGGCTGCACTTGCTGCCCATTTGCGGGCATATATATGTATATATATATATATATATATATATATATAGTCCACGATATGTACTAAAGGGGGCCCACTGAGACCTTTTCGCCCGGGGCCCACAGAAAACTGGAGCCGGCCCTGGCTTCAGACCATCATATCCCTTGGACACAAGGAGATACAAGCATATACAGTGGTTGTGGCTTTACACAACACTATAAAGTGAGCCTTAACCCTATTAATACATTTATTCATATTACGGATGAACACTATGTTACGCCATTTTTCCATTTTCAGTGAATACTGCAAGTTAGCACCTTGGCAAAAATAGCCTTTCAAACTATTCAAAAGGGAGCCACCATATTTAATAGTGTTATTGTACATGTAAGCGTATTAAGTTATGTCTGGGTCGGCCTACACGGAGCCGAGGTGTAATGGCGGCCAACTGTCAAGGTGGTCTCTCCAGCTGGCAAGCCGTCCTCAGCAAAATAAGAACGGGTTAAAGTTGTTGGTGGGGCTGCAGGATCCACCGCTGTCAACAAATAATGTCCAGATAAATAACACATTAAGACTCACTGTTACTGAGCAGCTTATAATGGTGGTAATATTACAGCTTTCCACAATGCAGCCCCTGATGGTGTGATGAACTCAGCTCTCTTTCTCGTAATGTGTAGTAGCCTTCCTCACCTCCACTGGTTATTACACTAAACCATGCCCTTAAACTTCTTTCCTCTGGACCTTGGCTTTCACGATACCTCAGGAAACTGTTTTAGTTCCCTTCCCACAGATAACAACTCAGGATCTCCTCAAGGCAGTTCTCCACACACACACCTTCACCTCTTCAATGCTTATCCCTAACTGATGGTGTCTGGCATTTGGGCACTACTGGGACTGCACATGACACTATGTCCCATGTGGCTGCACAGAGCCTGCTGTATCCTGACAGTTACAACAGCAAAGGCTTTGGCTGATTTCCTTTTTCTGGAGAACCAGTGAATCCAAGGAGAGGTCTGTTGCTCCTCTTTGGCTCAGTAGTTCTTCTATAGGGCTGCTAACCACCATACTTCACAATAGCTTTGCACTGATCACATCAGCGTGTATTAAAATGAATAAAAAGCTGATTTTCCACACTACTAGAGTTTACAGATATCTGCAGATATTTGTGACGCCTAATTCTGCAGGGTGTCACAGTTATAATGCTGCATCTAAGGAACCTGACAGATATCACAGCATCTTAACATTCTTTGGCATACCTTACTAGGCTCTGATATCAGAGCAAGCAGTAAGAGTGACAATTTTAAGTCTTATTTAAATAAGTCGTTAGAACAGCTGCCAAACATTGCTAACAATTTTTCAATTATTCACAAAGATATTAGCAGGTTTTTTTGGACACTGCTGTATTGGCAACTCCACAGAAATTGTAAGTATCAGCGAATTGCAGGTATGACTGGCGGTCTACACAAATTCCTGCTTACTCATGTTATGGGTGAAAATGAATAGGGGGCCAGAAACCCAATTCTAAGGGCCAGTGGAGCACCCAATTGTGACATGTGGACAAGTGATAAATGACCTTCATGGGATAACCTCTTTAATGTGTTGTCTCAATCATGCACACAGGATAGGTGATACTTTGCTGATTGCTGAAGGACCCAGCATTGGGTGTCCAATTAATATTGTTAATGAGACTCTGAGTACCCAATATCGATCATGTAATTTCTGGCACTCACATAGAAAGTGAATAGACAGGGAATAAAATTAAAATCATCATTCCATTTAATCATAATTCCATTGAGATTGGTGGAATCCCAGAGGTGGACAACCATCAATTTGCAAAGTTTCACCTATTCACCTATTTCATCTATTCACCTATTTTCACCTATTCATCTATTCACCTATTTCACCATGGATAAGTCAGAATTTACTAAATTGTGTCAACCCCTTAAATTTTTGGATTGAATTTTTAAGTGCCAAATGCCTGAAATTGTAAATCAAGTGCTAATTTTCCATTAGACCTAAAGGGTAAGTCTGGTGGAAACAAGTTATCCACAGTATAGTTAATAACTTGTTAACTGGTGGGGGCCAACTGCTAAAACCCAAACTGGCAGGCAAAATTAGGAACTTTTATTCCTGTTAGGATGGAGCTGCTGTGTGCATGTGAGACACAAATTCACTTTGACACAGATGAGCACTATGTTTGGCTTTTTCCGCCAGTCCCATGTGGACTGACTAAATGTTGCAGTGGTCATTCATTCAACTAGCTGCTACATTTTAGAATAGGGTAAGGCTCCCAAGAGAGGATAAAATTCTTCATTTTGCTGATTCCCAGCAGGTGAACTAGTAATGTTATCACTAGTAGATAAGTGATAAAGGGGTTGTCCAGTGTAGACAAGTTAATACCTTTAAGATTGCTGTCCATTATGAAATTTAATGTGATTACTCTACCTGTTATGCACTTGGCTACTTTACGATCAATTCCGCACATATTCTGCTTAAGGTACCCTGTAACCTGTGTGTGCCATGGTATGCCTGAGATTTTTGACGTAGGTATATGGCAGCTTAATTTTGAATCTTACAAAAATCATGGCATGCGATAATCAGGTGTAATATTATTTAGCAATGCTCCTAGAGGGAAATATTTCTTCAAACTAGTCACTTCCAGAGCCTTTATGGCATCACACAGAGGCTCTTTATTGAGTCGTACAGCATCTATAGGTTGCCATATAAGTGAGTTGACAACTGTTAAGGAAGACATGGCCTGCCTGGTGGACAATCCACCTGTTCCAGCACAGGATCCACTTGTCAAATAGAAATATGATGCTGTTTTGCAAATTAGTTTTGCAGTAAGGTTAAACAAACAGCAAAGTAGACAAAACTTTCTCAGATAAATGGATTTGTTGTAGCTGGCCTTATGAGTCAATGGAGCGGTGGAGGCAAATCACGTACACAAGCTATCTGCCATGGTTGTCTAAACACAATAAAACTTAATCATGGCCAAGTTTTGCGTTATTTCACATTAACAGGAAAATAAGCAAAAACACCAATCTGTGGGAAAACAACCAAAGCATCTTAAGCTAATGCTATTTACAAAATGCTCAGAGTTTACAGCTTCCCATATGCTAGGGAAACCGTTACATTACAACCCAATGTCTGGAGGCCTCAGACAATATGGCAAGGAAGTTAATGCAATTGAACCAAGGAAACAGCTCTGACTACACACTCTATAAAATAACCGTAATTCATCATTCAGAAAACAATGGAAAGAGAACGTTCCTGCTTTGCCAGTTATAACATTATCAATCAGCTTTCTCTGACAGGTTAATGCTGTTGTGAATATTAGGCTTGCAACATTAAAAGTAACCTTAGTCTCCCTACATGAGCATTTCTAGATGGGACACAACCATCACTCATGAAAGTGCTGCATGGGTGAGAAGATAAAGTGATATAAGCTCGTCACTGCCAGACTGACCATCAACACACTGCAATGCGCAACCAATAAAAGATCCTCTGGCAGTGAAATGTTAAAGCGATACGTAGAAACCCATTACACCGGTTCATCTCGTAGAAAATAATGCGCTTGTAGTCATAGTTCAATGCTCTTCAAATGAAAGGAAGGAATAATCTTCAAATATCCCTTCCTGAAACATAAAAACGCTTTTCTCTTTACCACTGTCGATTCCCAACAGGTGTAAGTGTTCCTTGCACTGCATTAACAAGCTATTCTGGATAAATGTAAGATTGTAATATCGTTCTCCTGACATATGTAGCAAATAATAGAACTTGCCATAGGGGGTACATATTGGATGATGAGATCACCTTTGCGAGTGACATGGAAAGAAGAAATGGACGATTTGTAGCGACGTAATGACTCCACAAGTGCCAAAAAGACCGATCTATTACATTGCAAGAACTACAATCATGTGAACTGCAATAATGAAGCCACAGTCTATGAAACCCAATTCTTTGGTGCAAAAACAGGCGAAGACTTTGAAGTTATGTGCAAAAAATGGTCATGGAAAATCATAACACCAAAAAACGACTGATAATCTCCAGCACAAGGGAGATTGACAAAAGAGGGGGTTAGAAAAAAAAAAAACAACCTGAACGGGCTCATAACCTGGTATCATAAAAGGGATCACTTTACATTATCTATATATTAAGCACTGTCTTATCTAAAAAATCAATGCCCCTACATAAATAAAGGAAAAAGGTCCTTTCTTAAAATATCCCCAACCTCAAGGTGCAGGAGAAACAACTATAACCTCTTTTCATGGTAAATGTAATGTTTCTACATGTAAAAAACAGAAAAGGCAGCTGGGCAAATAAATACGTGGTTTATTACTGAGGTGAAAAGTGTGTTATGGAAGAAGTTTGTTATGCACACCCATAGCTGCAGAATTCCTGAAAGATCCAAGTGTAAAAGCACTGGACAGACAGGACATACAGAACAGGGGACCTCCAACGCACGTTTCGCTGGGCAAGGTGTTAAGGTTTCATCAGGGAGGCCATCCTTCGATTTTCAGGAACTCAAGGATATTCCAAAAGATGTGCAGCTATTAATAATTTAATGGCAAATTTTTTATCAAAACTGAGATTAAAAAAAAAAGTTGTGTTGGTTCTTTTTTCATTTACAAGAGGTTGAAAAGAATTAAAGTCGACCTGTCATCAGATTATGGTGTCTGGTACTCAAGCAATATGCATCACAGTATAGCTGTGCTACATAGCCAGTCAAGGACTAAAGGCCAGGTCACCCGTAACGATATCGTTGCCGACATCGTTCAAAAGACACGTATTCTGTGACGCTTGAACGATGTCGAAACGATAAACGATCAGTCGGCTGATCGTTCATCGTTTGATTTGAGGACAGGACCTCAAATCTATCGTTGGTCGTCCGGTGGACACGCAGCATTGCTGCGTGTGACACCGGGAGACGACCGATAAGCCAGCTCCCAGTGCCTCTCAGCAAGCGCTGAGAGCTGGTCTCCAAGGTAAACTGCGGGTAACTAGGCAGCGCGCGCTGCCTAGATACCCGATGTATACCTTGGTTATCAGCCTTCTCCACTCACCAGCTGGTATCTAAGGTACACAGCGGGTAACTAGGGACCCTATTTACCCACTGTGTACCTTGGATACCAGCCGGTGAGCGGAGAAGGCTGGTAACCAAGGTATACATCGGGTATCTAGACAGCGCACGCTGCCTAGTTACCCGCAGTTTACCTTGGAGTCCAGCCTGCCCCTGCTTACCGCAGCCTGGCAGTGGGAGCAAGACATCGTGGAAACGATATTTAAACTATTTCCACGATGTCTCTGGTCCATTGATCGCTGGTTAGTCTGCCTGTGTGACAGCTCACCAGCGATCTGAACGATTTTGTTAGCAATCGCGAGAGCAAGTGATCGCTAACAAAATCGTTCATCAAATTGATTTCTCCCTGGCCCACTCCTTTAGCCTAATAAAACTATCCCCATTTGTAAAAAGGGTGAGGCCTGTCACTGAAAGAGCTCAGACAGGGAGAAGATGACCCTGAAGACCTGCCCTGGACTAGTCACCTGAGACACATAGTCCCTGGCTAGCTATTAACAGTATGTCTTCTTTGAAACACTGCAGTGTTGCAGAGTGAAGTCCCTTTCACACGTCCATATTTCCGGTACATGTGACATCTGTTTTTTATGGATACCACACATGCTTATAACTCATGAAATTCTTCACATCTGTGTTTTTCCGTAGACCGCCCGTGTGTTTGTGCAAAAAACACGGAGACACATACGTTTTTTCTGGCAACAAAGATGACAAGGGCCATTACAAGTCTATGGGTCCATGAAAAACACATACAGCACATAAATGCCATCCTTGTGCCATGCATGTGTTATAAATGTTTACCATTGTAAAAAGCATTAGGGCCTATGCACACAGTGCAGTTTTACCAGGTTTTTCTATGCATTTTGTGTGCAGTTTTGTCACAAAACTGCATGCCAATCCTTATGCCAGCAAAGTCGATGAGAATCCTGACGGTTCTTATGTTTAATTTGCAGACTTGATGCAGAAATAAATCTGCAGCATGTTAATTCTTTCAGCATTATGCAGCATTTTTCCACTCTAGAATGCATGTAAAATGCATACAAAAGAAAAATCATTAAAAAAATACACGAATAACGCTTCAAAAACAAATTACAAAAACGCACAATTTTTCTGCCAAGAGAAAGAAATTTCTGCAACCAAATACTCAATGTGGGCATATACCCTTAGGGCCGCTTTACACACACCAACTTCTGTGTCCAACTTCTGAACAGATCTCTGGTTGCAGTGAAATCATGGACACATTGTTCCATTTTGTGGCTGTGTACAAATGTAACAATGTGTCCATGATTTCACTGCAACCAGAGATCTGTTCAAAAGTTGGACATAGAAGTTGGTGTGTGTAAAGCGGCCCTTAAAGGGATCCTGTCACCCCAACACACCTGTAAACCTATTAAAACCTGTCCCTAGAGCATATTAACACTTTCCCTACACTATTTCTACCTCCTAAATGCAGTAAATGACATTGACTAAAAACGTTTTATAAGTACCTGCTTAGTGATGATAATGAGTGACTATCTATTCATAGTCACTCATGAAGACTGTCCCTCTGCTTCATAGCAGCCTCCATAGGCGTGATCGTCCTCCTAGATTAAAATTGCAGCCTCCCCGCTGTGCCCTGTGTCGTAGGAGGCTGCAGTGTGGCTTGTGACGCGATCCGCGTCATTCCCGGCGCCCTGTGACGTATTTACAGCGGTGCCGCGCTGTTAGCTTCAAAATGTGCACTGCGCATGCGCATTGGGCATGCGCAGTGCGCATTTTGAAGCTAACAGCGCGGCGCCGCTGTAAATACGTCACAGGGCGCCGGGAATGACGCGGATCGCGTCACAAGCCACACAGCAGCCTCCTACGACACAGGGCACAGCGGGGAGGCTGCAATTTGAATCTAGGAGGACGATCACGCCTATGGAGGCGTGCTATGAAGCAGAGGGACAGTCTTCATGAGTGACTATGAATAGATAGTCACTCATTATCATCACTAAGCAGGTACTTATAAAACGTTTTTAGTCAATGTCATTTACTGCATTTAGGAGGTAGAAATAGTGTAGGGAAAGTGTTAATATGCTCTAGGGACAGGTTTTAATAGGTTTACAGGTGTTTTGGGGGTGACAGGATCCCTTTAAAGTGTAGGAGCAGCTTTGTAATTTCACTCTTTCTATATCCATACCAGAAAAGCATGGATGACACACTGACAATAAATACGAACACACAGATGATACACTGATCCAAAACACTGATGGTAAAAACGGACACACAGATGAAACACTTATCCAAAACACTGATGACACGGAACTGTTTGTTCATGTATGTGTTTTATATGAATGTGTGAAGGAGGCCTAAAACAAATGACTGCAATTTACAGCAGGGATCTGATCCATGGTGCCTTGCACAGCATGAATCGGATAACAGGGTCCTTTAAAAGTGCCATGAGCCCCTACTTCCTAACACATGGGTAGACACACTACTGCAGTCTTTAGAACCTAGCTTAAATAATCTAGGACAAGGACACTCTTAGGGCCACGTCACACGGTTCAATTTCCTGAACGATATTGTTAGCGATGACATGCACGCGCGATCGCTAACAATATCGTTCACATCGTTGGTGAGCTGTCACACAGGCAGACTCACCAACGATGTGGACCAGCGAGAACGCTGGTAGCCATGGTAAACATCGGGTTACTAGGAGCCACGTGGCGCTTAGTAATCCGATGTTTACCATGGATACGAGCTCCCAGCACAGGCTGCGAGGCGCTGGGAGCTCATTCATCGTTGCTCTGCCGGTGTCACACGCACCGATGCTGCAGAGTCCACCGGCCGACCAATGATAGATTTGTGAACATGTTTCAAAGAAAAATCGTTTGATTACACGCAGCAACGCACAAACGATATCGCTTAAGCGATCAAAAAAGCAGGTCGCTTACACTAAATCGTTCAGTAAATTGAGGCATGTGACGTGGCCCTTAGTGTTGTCACACTACAACTCCCAAAAAGCCCGGCCAGCTGTCTACAGCCCATGAATGACAGGGAATGCTAGGAGTTGTAACTTCACAACAGCTGGAGTGCTGAAGGTTGCTGATCTCTGCTCCCTTGATATTTTAAGTAGCTAGGCAATAGGAACTGGGATAGACATCAATGGAAAAAAAATTGTTCTCCAATCCACGACACTAACAACTTGGATACATGTTTTTGGCACACTGCTTCAATAGAGGGATGGAGTCAACCTGCTGGAATGTTCTTTCAATTAGCCGAGAACTAGACATACTCTAATTTCCATTTATGTAGTGTAATATATATACATATACTCATTGTCTGACCGCAAAGTGCCACATCATCGCAAACGTTTACATTGTATTTCTGTAGAATAAAGTTTGTAGATACTAGACACATTTTAGTGATGATTTTGATCTGTTTTAGGTCATATAAATGCCTTCTTCAACATTTCAATCCATGACCCTGTACTCACAAGGCCATTAGTGCTCTACAACTAAACATGGAACCACGGTGCAGGGTGACAGAAATGAAAAAAGCTAAATATTATTATTCTTTCAGAAAATACAATGCATGCTATACTGCGTAAATATAAATCTTGACAACACATCTTAGCATATAAATTGAATTTGGGATATGGAAATGTATTTAGCTGTCATCTTAGCAAAAGTATAAATTAGGCTGATTTTCATATTGAGATTTGAACTACAATAAAGACTATGGAAAAGAAAATGTTGGAAAAGTTTGTAGGTCATGAAGAAAGTTTATTACGGTAATTATTTCCAAGAATGTACAAAACAACATTCTTCTATAATGCCGTTGTAAACTACCTTAGATAATAGACAACACAGAATTATATTTAAAAACCTTGTAATAGAATTGCTTACAGACTATAGTTTGTTTGGTGTAAGTACCTGTAGTTGGCGCTCCAGTCTTTTGGCATTCTGGCGCTATTTGAGGGCCTGGGTAGTTGGCATTTATCCATTGACTTAAACACAACCAGGGTTACATTCCTACAACTGGACTGATTTTTTCTCAGGTGTCATCCTACTTGCATTCATTTTTTTAAATCATACTTTTTTTTACTGATGCAGGTACACTAAACTTTTTTTATCAATTGACTCTTAAATAATACATCAGTTAAAATGAATGTATTCAGATAGAAACATAAAGTACACAGTTTATCTCGCTAGTATTATCTGAGTCCCCATAGGCTTTAACCCCTTCATGACCCGGGAATGTTTCGTTTTTCATTTTCGTTTTTTGCTCCCCTGCTTCCAAGAGCTATAACTTTTTTATTTTTCCGTCAATATAGACACATGACGGCTTGTATTTTGTGGGACGAGTTGTACTTTCATATGTAATAATTTATTTTACCATATAGTGTACAGGGAAATTGCAAAAAAAGTGCAATAACACGTTTGTGTTTTGAGTATATTATTCGCCATGGTCACTTTATGGTAAAACTGACATGACGGGGTGATGCCTCGAGTCGGTACGAGTTCGTAGACACCCAACATGTATACCTTTACTGATATCTAGGTGGTGAAAAAAAATTCAGAAGTTTGAAAAAAAAAACAGACTTTTTGCGCCATGTTCTGCGACCCGTAGCGCCCTCATTTTTTGGGATCTGGGGATGTGTGATGGCTTATTTTTTGCGTCTTGAGCTAAAGTTTCTAATGATACCATTTTTGGGTGGATCCACAGTTTTGATTGCCCGTTATAGCAATGTTGCGGTGACCAAAAAAACTGAATTTTGGCGTTTGGATCATTTTTTCCGTTACGGAGTTTACGGCACTCATTAACGGATTTAATACGATGATAGATCGGGTGATTCTGAACACGGCGATACCAAACATGTATTTTTTTTTAATACTTTTCTTGTGATTGGGGGAAAAGGGGGGTGATTTGAACTTTTATATATATTTTTTTACAGGTTTTTAAAAGCTTTAGTTTTTTATTCATTCTTATTTTTACACTGCCTCTTTAAAGGGAACCTGTCACCTGGATCTAAGCCCCTACACTATTTCTACCTGTCCCTGCACCTTCCTAGCTGCTCCCTATCTATCTCTCTCTGAGCTAAATCCACCCTATAAAGCAGCAGAAAAATAACTTATAACTTTCAGAAGTCCCTGAGGCTGGGGACTGAAAAGGCGGGCCCAAGCTCCATTCTGTCCCTCCTCAATGCAGCAGCACACGCCCCGCTGGGCGGCGTCATTCTTTCTTCATCGTCACCTCCTCCATTTGGAATCTCTCACCCACTTTACACACGACAGAAGGCAGTGACTCAGGTATTTGCTCACACAGCACACAGTTTAATGGCATAGTTCAGGTATTCACAGACCTCTAGGTTCCAGGGCGCAGCCGAGTACAACCTCATACAATCCCAACAGCTGATATAGAAGCTCTGTACCTTCCCCCGGGTAGGCTGTGTTAGGTCAGCACACAAACTTTCTCTCCTCACCGTCCGCTCATTAGCCTCATGAACGTCCACTCTGAGAGAGCTCACAGGCTGTGTTAAATCTTCACACAGCTCTCTACACAGCAGCTCCTGCTGCTGTCGTGACACACTCCACCCACAGCCCAGGGCAGCTCATATCATCTCCTATTCACCCGCACACCTGGGCGTTAGTGCTTTCAATCAGCACTCAGTTCCAGTAGCAGCTAACCCTGTGTGTGCTGCTACCGAGCAGAAGATACAATCTCCCATATGCTGTGTCCCGGTCAGGGGACACATCGAGGTCGCATCACCACAACATGAAAGGTGCAAAGCAGGCAGGAGATTCCAAATGGAGGAGGCGGCGATGAAGAAAGAATAATGCCGCCCAGCGGGGCGTGCGCTGCTGCATCGAGGAGGGGCAGAATGGAGCCTGGCGCCGCCTTTTCAGTCCCCAGCCTCAAGGACTTCTGTAAGTTATAAGTTATTTTTCTGCTGTTTTATAACGTGGATTTGGCTCAGAGAAGGATATATATGGAGCAGCTAGGAAGGTGCAGAGATAGGTAGTGATAGTGTAGGGGTTTAGATCCAGGTGGCAGGTTCCCTTTAAGAGGCACCTTGCTGCACAGTCCGATCGCTTCTGGGAGATACAGATGAGCTGCAGCTCATCTGTGTCTCTCAGAATTGCGGACCTGTTGTGGTTGGCAGCGCCTTCCAACCACAAAATGGAACTGCTCTATGACAGCATCCGGGGTCTAGCCAGGACCCCGGGCTGTCACGTGAGCGCTGGAGAGCCTGCTATACAATCGCGGGATCTCCAGAGCAGGCGGGGAACAGCGTGTTCCCCGCCGTGGCTGCCTTTGATCCCGCTATCAGTGATTGACAGCGGGATCCAAGGGGTTAACAGCGCCGATCGGATCACGGATCCGATTGGTGCTGTTACCCTGACATCTCAGCTGATGAGATCAGCTGAGATGTTGGGGCTTTGATGTGAGCTCCGCGCCAGAGCTCACGTCAAACACCCCTTACTGGCCCATGATGTCCTCCTACGTCATAAGTCGGGAAGGGGTTAAGCACTTCATGACCTATGACATACAGGTTTGTCATAGGTCACCTCCCACTCTTTGATGTGAGCTCACATCCTCCCCCTCACATCTCAGCTGATCTTATCCACTTAGATGTGTACCTAACACCACTGATTGGATCATCAATCTGATCAGCAGTGTTAAACCTCTGGATCGAGCTGTCAGTGACTGATAGCACAATCCAAAGCACCCAGCATGGATCACGTTGTTCCACGCCATGATCGCAGGTCCCATGAAGCAATCATTGGACTTGCATGCTTTTACCTGGACAGCCCGGGGTCAAGTGATGATCCCAGAAGTTGTCCTGATTCACTTCCTGCTTGTGATGTCCCATCATTGGCAGGGAGTGGTCATTTCTCCTGTCTCATCTGAAGACAAGGGAAGTGATCATACTGTGCAGCACTGAGGCCCTCTAATACGCTAGTGTAAAATAATTTACAAAAAATAAAGTTTTTAAAAGTATGAAAAAAAACCCCATAAAAGTTCAAATCACCCCCTTTTGCACCATTGAAAATAAAAATATTTAAAAATGTTTTAAAAATACACACATTTGGTACCGCTGCATTCCGAAATGCCCAATCTATCAAAATATAAAATCAATTAATCAGATTGGTAAACTACATAACAGATAAAACAAAAGTAAAAATGCTAAAATTACGCTTTTTTGGTCGCTGCAACATTGCTATAAAATGCAATAATGGGTGATCAAAAATGGTATCATTAGAAACGTCACCTCAAGACACAAAAAATAACCATCACACACAGCCCCAGATCCTGAAAAATGAGAACATAACGGGTCACGGAAAATGGTGCAAAAGCGGAATTCTTTTTCTTTAAAAACTTCTGAATTTTTTTCACCACTTAGAACAGTAAAAGTAGACATGTTTGGTATCTAAAAAAACATGTACCGACCTGAGGCATCATACGAACATGTTAGTTTTACCATGTATATGAACATGGGAAGTAAAAAAAACCCTAAAAAAGTGTAATTAGACTTTTCTTTTTCAATTTCACCACACTTGGAATTTTTTTTTCCCTTTTCCTGTACACTATATGGTAAAATAAATGATGTAATCTGAAGGTACAACTTGTTCCGCAAAAAACAAGCCCTTATATCTTGACGAACAAATAAAAAAGTTATGGCTCTTGGTAGAAAGGATGGGGAAAATGAAAAAAGGAAAACGGAAAGTTGTCCTGGGGTGAAGGTGTTAATGTCCACACATGTTTGAGAAAATGGATGAGAATGCGACACTCTCTGAGCCTCTATGACCAGAGAAACAGACCCATTCTTTACCCTTTCACCCCTGGGCAATTTTCCATATTCACTCTTTCCTCCCCTTCTACCAAAGCTATAACTTTTTTATTTTTCCAGACATATTGCCATATAAGGGTACTTTCACATCAGCGGTTTTTGCCGATAGTGGCAGATGCGGTGAAAAAAACGCATCTGCCGCGATTACCGCATAACCGCTGCACTTGCGGCACAGTTGCGGCAAGCCCCATAGAATGTCTATGCGGGCTTGCGGCAGGGGCGGAAAGTGCGGTATTGGCACTTGCGGCAGGTGCGGCCGCAAAAAAACGCGTCTGACTATGTTTTTTTTCGCGGCCACACCTGCCGCAAGTGCCTAAACCGCACTTGCCGCACCTGCCGCACACTTACCGCAAGCCCCATAGACATTGCATGGGTCTTGCCGCAACTGTGCCGCAAGTGCAGCGGTTATGCGGTAATCGTGGCAGATGTGTTTTTTTTCACCGCATCTGCCACGATCGGCAAAAACCGCTGATGTGAATGCAGCCTAAGAGCTTGTTTTTTTGCGATACATGTCATGCTTTTGAAATACCTCATTTATTTTACCACATAGTTTATTGTAAGGTGGGAAAAAATTCCTAGTGCGGTGAAATTGCTAAATACATTCAATCCCACAATGTTTTTGTTTTTTATTTACCATGTTAACTACATAGAAAAACTCACCTGGCAGTATGATTCCCCAGGTCAGTGTGAGTTTGTAGATACCAAACATGTATAGTTTTTATTATTATTTAAGTGGTGAAAAAAGTTCAGAAATCTGTCCCAAAAAAATTATGCATTTTGCTGCCATTTTCCCAAAGCTGTAACAGTCTCAGTTTTCAGAGCCTGTGGATAAGTAAGGGCTTATTTTTTTGCATACTTAGTTGAAATTGTTAATTATACCATCTGAAATCTGATTCCAGGTCTACGGTGTTCATTTTAGGACATGGTCATTTGTCGAAGTCAAAGTCAAAAAAAGCTGTTCCTGATGCCTGATTTTGACTTTGACTTTGACAAATGACTTTCATAAATGACTTTGATTTTGATAAATGACTTTGACTATGATAAATGACTTTGACTATGACTTTGATAAATGACTTTGACTATGATAAATGACTATGACTTTGATAAATGTCTTTGACTTTGATAAATGACTTTGACTTTGATAAATGACTTTGACCATGATAAATGACTTTGACTATGACTTTGATAAATGACCTTGATAAATGACTTTGATAAATGACTTTGACTTTGATAAATGACTATGACTATGATAAATGACTATCACTTTGATAAATGACTTTAACAGATTAGCATAATTTATTTTAAAAATACTACAGTGGGTCCACTATGGATTTGAACCGTGAATGCTGGCTTCCAAAGGCCAAAAGCTTATCCACTAGACCATCCAGAAAGCTACAGTAAGAGCTCCCTTTTGGTATACTAACATAGATAACATGCACACAGTCTGTGTGCAGATATCTGATGACCCTGATGTCTGAGAGCTTCTGACTTGTCATGCTCACACTCATGGTTATGACAAGTCACACATCACATTTATTTCTCATGGAGGTTTGCAGTGTAATGAAAGTACAAATCCCCAAGCAGTGCCAATGTTTCCTAGCTTCTTTTTCTGAAGGTATTATAGTTATTAATATAATTATTATCCTCTTAAACAAAACTAATGTTAAAAAAATTTTTTTTTGAAACACTAATTTTGTATATATATATTATATATACTGTATTTACCAGTTTCTGTAAATTTCTATAATTGTTTAAAAAATTGTTTAACAGCATATAATAGTAATATTTTTACCAGTGACTGTACATTTGTATCATTGTTTAGGAAATTGTTTAAGAAAATATAATAATAATAATTAATATTAGTAATAAATACATAATAATCCACTACCTCGATTTCAAAAACAAAAATGCAGAACTGCAAACATCTTAATTTATTACTATATCTTATATTTATTAACTAGCATAATTTATTATACAAAAAGTATTCTACAGCAGGTTCAGCATGGATTTGAACCATGAACGCTGGCTTCCAAAGGCAAAATACTTCTCCACTAGACCACCAAACTAACTGTTAGGAGGTGGAGGTTTTGTTCTGCTAAGAAAATGAACATGCAGGCAGTCTGTTTGCAAAACTGTTCTGACCCTGATGGTTGACAAATCTCATAGTCATTTGTCGTGGTCAGAATCAGAATCAGACTCACGCACACTTCAAAGTGTCACAGAGACTTGCCTGTATGAAGTAGGTTCAAATCCCCAAGCAGTAGCAGGAGTTTATTTATTTTGTTAAGGTATTATTGTTTTTATTATTATAATCATTATTATTATTATTATTACACTTTCCAACCAAAATAATGTACAATTAAAAAGCTTTGACTTTGTGCTTCATTCTCATACCTGAGTATGATAAATCACTTTCACAGATGACACTTCACCTCTCACACATAAAAATGAAAATATTATTTCCATACACAAAAGCTTTAACCCCTGTTTTCAGTGAGGCCGGACACAATGGACCTTGCTTTATTTAAAACCCACATTTCAACAATTTTTATACATTGTTTTGTTTTCAAATAACAACAATTACTTAATGATAAGCAAATTACATGTCCTGAACTGCGCATTTTAACCCCAAAGTCTCCAACACAAAGCGTATGTCCCATCCACCACTAAACTATAGGCATTTAATAGAGGCACAGACATCTTTTCATTGCTTATATGCCTTTCAATGCAGACATGCGTTAAGCTCATTTAAACTGTTGTGTGACCTTAATGTATGATTTTCATAGCTCACAATGATATCTGACTGACACATAAAGATCAGCAGATTTTTGCACGTTTGGTCTCTTTAGCAAACAAAATCAGTAATGGTATCATCTGATTGAGTGGCCTAATGGTTAAGGCTCCAGTCTCTGGAGTGTTACAGCTCATTTGCACCCTGGTTCAAAACCCCCCAGTAGGATAATTTTTTTTTTTTTTTTTTTTTTTCCTTGTAAATTATGGTGTTTAATACACAATTTACAGTAATGTAAATAATGTAAGTAAGTAAGTAATAATGAAAAAAAACGCGGTCAGCCGCTGTTTTTCTCGCGGCCGCACCTGCCGCAAGTGCAAAACCGCACTTGCCGCACCTGCCGCAAGTCCCCCTATACTTTCTATGGGGATTACCACAACCGCGCCGCAAGTGCAGCGGTTATGCGGCAATCGCGGCAGATGCGTTTTTTTCACCGCATCTGCCGCGATTTCAAATAAACGCAGATGTGAAAGGGCCCTAAGACACCTCTTTGCTATTCTTATAAACACCTGCCATACACAGCCCCCAGTGAACAGCAGGAGGCAGCACACAGACCGTCAGTATAGAACAGAAGGCCGTGCACAGCCCTCAGTATTCAGAAGGAGGCCCTACTCAGCCCCCAGTATAAAGCAAGAGCCCATATATAGTCCCTATATGCAGCAGGAGGCCACACACAGTCCCCAGTATAAAACAGGAAGCTTCACACAGCCCCCAGTATTATAGTATGAGACCGCACACAGTCCTCAGTATACAACAGGAGGTCACAAACAACTCTCAGTATTACAGCAGGAGGCTGCACACTGCCCCAGCATACAGCAGGAGGCTGCATACAACCCCTGAATACAGCAGAAGGTCACGCACAGCGCCCTGTATAAAGCTAGAGGCCACACAAAGCACCCAGTTTATGGCAGGAGGCCATAAACAGTCCCCAGAATACAGCAGGAGGTCACACAGCCCCAAGTATACAGCAGGAGGCCACACACAGCTCCCAGTATTAAAACAGGAGATCACACATAGCCCCCAGTATGTAGCGGTAGGCCTCACACAGCCTTCAATATACAGCAGGAGGCCCCACTCAGCCTCCAGTATAAAGCAGGAGCTCACATATAGTCCCTGTATACAGCAGGAGGCCACAAACAGCCCAAATATTACAGCAGGAGGCCACACACAGTCTCCAGTATACAGCAGGAGGCTTCACACAGCCCCCAGTATTACAGTATGAGACCGCACACATTCCTCAGTATACAACAGGAGGCCACAAACAACTCTCAGTATTACAGCAGGAGGCTGCACACTGCCACCAGTATATAGCAGGAGGCTGCATATAGCCTCCTATATTGCAACAGGATGCCTCACATAGCCTTTGTAGTACACCAGGAGACCACACATAGCACCTGTATTACACTTGAAGTCTGTGCCTCACATGACCCCTGTATTAGAGCTTTTGTCACATATAGCCCCTGTGTTATACCAGTAGTCCAAACACAGCTCCTGTATTACACCAGGAGCCCACACATAGCCCTATATAATACTTACAGCCTGTGCCACACATAGCCCCTGTATTACAGCCTGTGTCCACATATAACCCTCTGTATTACAGGCTGTGCCCACACATAGCCCTCGTATTACACCATGAGCCCACAAATAGCCCATGTATTACACTAGTAACCTATGTATTTCAGCAAAGAAAAGCAAAACTTTGTTAACCCATTAAATTTTCTTATAGCTAAGAATTTTTAGTCACACTGCAACTAGTTGTCTATAAAATTTAGGCAGTCTCATGCTTAAACTGTAGTGGATGGTGAGATATGGAGCCTAAAAGTCAAAATTCAAAACATTGTTCCCCTTTTGTTCGTCATTGTGTTAGGGGTTTTCTCATTTCCTCTCGGATTCCAATCATGGATTGGGGGAACTCTGTGCATTAAGACCTGAAATCCTGGAAAGGACACCATGGATTTCTGTTTTCCTTGTCTGCTGTTAAAGCACCCTAAGCTATAGGACAATTACAGGATGCATGTGTATCGCCCTCAGGGCTATGGGTTACTCAGGACCGGTCCTTATTCTCTGCTTACAGGAGGATATCACGGTGGTGGTCGTGGACCGGTTCTGTGGCCCTGGAGGGACCGCAATTAAAAAAGGGAAAAAATAAAATTACAAATAAGAGTTTGTCAGTGACGCCACCTGTGGGATGCGGCCAGATATGAACACCGCTGCTTATCTCAGCTTCAGGGGATGATGTTGGGATGCAGCAGGATGATAAACCCTCCACAGGTAGGGCTAGGATGATCCCTGAGCTGGTAATAATAATTGCTATTGGTGTTGATGGGGATGCAGGAATTAGCTCAAACAATGATGTGGAGACACAAGAGTAACAGTCTTTTCTTTACCTTTAATGGTGAAACTCAGGTAGTACCGGGTACTGTTTTCTAAAGTTCACGGGGTCCGGAACTTGGAGGTAATTTTAGGCTTTCCACGCCAGGCAAGTCCCGAGGCTTTCCTTTTAGATTGTGTCTGTTGGACCCTGGCTGCATAAAGCAATGCTGTGACCCTCTCTGCTCTGTACTAGCTGTAGGACAAGCAGCGTGAACTCTTTTCTTGGCTGTATTTCTACTTAGCTCTCCTGGGCTCTGTAGTGCGGCTGTGTCTCTTTAGCTTTACAGCGAATGGGGTGGTGTATAACTATCCTTTCTCAGGATTTGGCCGCTGGTTGTATAATCCCTTACGATCTCGGTCTCCGGTGACCGTACTATACTTAATTCTGGGCTTGCTGGCACTACTACCAGTCCCAGATCTTCCTTCTCTCCTTCTCAGGTCCTCGCTATGGGCTCCACACACTGTCAGTTTCCTTGGATCGGCTCCTGTCCCCAAGATCACTTTCCTCTCCTCCTTCTGCTCTGCTCAACTGTCACCTCAGCTCTACTGACAGGAACTGACTAGCTCCGTCACCTACACCTGCATATCTAGGGGACCTCTACTTATGTCAGCAACTGACCTGACCTCAGCTGTTAGAGTTCCCCCTAAAGGCCCAGGTTGGGATATGTTATATGTGTGCTTCACTTGGTGGATGCCTTGCCCCCAAGCTTGTAATGTGATTACCGGACCCCGGGTCGCCACACATGCACTGTTGGAAATGCAGCCATTAAAGGGAACCTGTCAGCTCGTTTTAGCCCCCTAACCTACCACTACCTGTCCCTGCACCTTGCTATGCCATCCCTAACCATCTAACTCTGAGCTAAAACTGCCCTATTAAGCTTTAGAAAAACGATTTAATAACTCATATATTCCTATGATAATGAAGGCTCCAGTCTACTGAGCGAGACATCAGTTCTGGTCCTGTGCGGTGTGTGGGTGTATGGGCTGTACGGTCTGGTTCCCACGCATGCACAGTGCGCATATTGAAGCTGGGGCATACGCCTGATTAGCCCCCACAATGCACCAGACCAGAACTGATGTCCAGCTCCATGTCATACTATGAGGAGGAAGCGGGAATTTAAAAAACAGGGGGTGAGAAGAGAAAGAATGATGATGCCCAGCGGGGCGTGATTAGAGCAGGGGGGAGAATTGAGACCCAAAGACCACCCATGTCAGTCTATGGATTTAAACTGGAGCCCTCATTATCATAGGAATATATAAGTTATTAAATCGTTTTTCCAAAGCTTTATAGAGCAGTTTTAGCTGAGAGAAGGATGGTTAGGCTGAAGGCACACTGTCGTGCATCAAACACGGAGCATGTTTGATGCACGACAGTGATGAGAGTGTGATGGTTGTTTTTGGGTGCGTGTGGTGCGAGTGTGCTGCTTGTGGTGAGTGTGCCTGCTTGTATTCATGTGAGTATGCTGCGAGTGTGAGGTGTGAGTGCGAGTATGATGCTGTCTGTGGTCCTGAAACTTCAGCCTGATATTACTATAATATCACGCTGAAATTTCAGGACCTCGGACAGCTCAGTAGAGGAGCAGGGCAGCTTCACAGTACTGTAAAATCACCCGACAATTGCCGGGAGCAGAAAAATAAAGAAATTAACCCCTGCACTGCCATGGTGTGTTGTCACCATGTATACAGAGTCTATATTCTCTGTGTATACATGGTGGCAGCACACCCACAGCAATTTAACCCTTCTGACACCAGCTTGTAATAGACGCATCTGCAGGCTCTGTGCCGACATGTAGCGCAGAACCTGCAGAGGGGGTTAAAATGATTAATGACATGCAGAACTTTATTATTTTGATTTCTAACTGAGTTTATTAAACAATAATGTTTCAGCACTGCTGTGACAGCGCTGGAACATTATTGTTTACTGTCCTGGCAAAGCGGTAAATTCAAACTTGTCGGCTTTGACAGCCGGCAAGTTTGAAGCAATTTTGCCAGCACACTTGTACGAATATCGCACAGTGTGCTGTATGGGGGTGAGACTTTCTCGCCCCAATAGACTTGCATTGCCCTATCGCGCGTGAGAATCGCGTGCAGTCGCAGCATGCTGCGACTGCACTCGCTTCTGATTCACAATGTGAGTTCAGTGCGGGGGACACGCACCAGTGTGCCCTGCCTGATAGGGCAACACTGGTCCGAGTGCAATGTGAGTTTCCCTCGCATTGCACTCACGTGAGTCCCTCACACAGTGTGCCTTCAGCCTTAGAGATAAGCAAGCAGGGTGCAGGGACAGATAGTGGTAGGATAGGGGGCTAAAATGAGCTGACAGTTTTCTTTTAAAAATTGTTTTTCTCCTATATTTGCAAGCAAAAATAACAATACCACAATGATTTATATAATATTACCTGAAAAGAAACAAAAAATGGACAAACTCTCCCACATAAAAGGTTTTGCACAGCCCCTTCAATTGAAAAAAACAAATAAAAAGAAAATGCAGAAAAAGCAAGAATGAAAAAATGGAGCTGTCATTTGGGGGTCAATGAAATAATTCTTGCTTTTATTCTCTTTTCTTCCAAAGCTAAGAGGTTACTTTGATTACAATTAGTAAACAATTTTAATGAGCAATAGAGAACTTTTTCTTTTTTCTCTGCAACCTATTTTCAGATGACTTGGGTCAATTACCTTTAATACACAGCAGGAAATGGTGTCCTATCTAACGTATTAATTTATTGCCTTCCTCTGTGCTAATGAGTTCGATATTATAGAGCTTGTGGTTTGCACTTATGAGGTTGCAAAAGTTAATGTTATTAGACGTACGGCTCACTTTGGTCGTGTTGTCTTTATTGTTGTATGAACTTTTTGACAAATTAAGTCAATGCCATTCTGTATTCATATAGTCACAATCAATCACATCAAAGTTTCCTGTGTTTCTACTGCTATATGTTGCAATCTTGCATGATGAGAGATGAGGATATATTACATATAGATGTTTCCATGTAGCCAGAATACCATCAAATTGTTTATTTGTGCACAGAGAATTATAACATTGGACCCTTGGATTGTGGCGAAGAGGATTTTGTTAATGTATAGTAATTTATCCACATAGCAGTTTTACCCATACATTATATTAATCTTGGAAAATGCCATTGAAATGATACTGCAAAAAGTGGACATTAGTGACACATAAATTAAAAAATCTATCTTGTGTAGCATTATATACCAGCCTATCAAATAATTGTGCATCCAAATAAGGGATAGATGTGCCAGGTCTAACAGTGTTAGCAGTATTACTGAGTGGTTAAGATGAATGTGTTATAAGTCTGGAGAACCCCGCTATGTCCTCCATATGCTCTAACAAGGCATAAGCTGTGTATGTGCCGCTCATATTGCAGCCACGGTCACAGCACAGTTAACTCCCTGCTTACCGATGCTGCAGTGATCGGTAAGCAGGGAGTTAAATCCTGTGGCTTGTGAATGAGTCGGCTCATTCATAAGCCACTGTGATGTCGGTGATGCTTAGCGTTGCTATAGTAACCGATAATTTGGTTACTGTAGCAACGGGGCCAGCGGTGACGTCACCGCTTAATGCCCACAGCCTCACTGACTCATCACACAGCACAGGGAGTGCACCTCCACCCCCTGCTGTGTGATGAAGCAGTGCTGAATCAGTTCAAGAAGAAGAAGGAAGACAGGAGAGAGAAAAAAGAAGAGAGAAGACCTGGATCATTGGAGGGATGCGTGGTGGTAATAAAGCTGGAGTGCCTAATTATGTCTGTCTCTTTATTTTTAATAAAGAATTTTTTCTCTTTGTGGTGTCTTTTTTTAACCCTTTATTGGAGATTCTTAATGGCCGGATCAAACTTGGCTTGACATTAAGAAACTCGGGCTTAATACCAGCTAAAAAAACAAAGCTGGTATTAGTCCCTTTATTACCCAGAGTGCCACCGCCACCAGGGCTGCTGGAAGAGCCTGGTAAGGTGCCTGGAAATGGCGCTTATTAGTAACATAGTACCATAGTTTTTTAAGGTTGAAGGAAGACTTTAAGTCCATCTAGTTGAACCCATAGCCTAACATGTTGATCGAGAGGAAGGCAAAAAAAAACCATGTGGCAACACTAAGCTCCAAATTGGGGGAAAAAATTCCTTCCTGACTCCACATACGGCAATCAGGATAATTCCCTGGATCAACGCCCTATCAAAGAATTTAGTATATATAACTGGTAATATTATAGTTTTCAAGAAAGGCATCCAGGCCCTTCTTAAATGTTAGTAGTGAGCCACTCATTACAACATCATGTGGCAGAGTGTTCCATCGTCCCACTGCTCTTACAGTAAATAATCCACGTCTGTGATTATGATTAAACCTTCTTTCCTCCAGACGTAGAGGATGCCCCCTTGTCCCAGTCTCAGGCCTAAGAATACAGAGATCATTTAAAAGGTCTCTGTACTGTCCCCTCACATATTTATACATTATTATAAGATCACACCTAAGCCTTCATTTTTCCAAGCTAAATAACCCCACATTTAATAACCTGCCATGGTATTGCAGACCCCTTAGTCCTCTAATAAACTTGGTCGCTCTTCTCTGCACCCGCTCTAGTTCAGCTATGTCTTTTTTATACACCGGATATTATTAATGTGCCATTTTCAGGGGCGGCTGCGAGCTGCTATTCTTTAGTGGAGAGGGGCCCTATTACAATTCTCACCCTGCTGAGAATACCAGCCCTCAGCTGCCTAGTTTTAACTTGGCTGGCATTGAAAATAGGGCGGAGCCCACACATTTTTTTTGCCAGCCAAGGGGAAATTAGGCAGCTCGCAGTTTGCCTGCTTTCATCGGGCTAGACTTAAAAATGCTGCGAAGCCCCACGGGTTTTTTTTTAAATAATTATTTATTTAAAACCCTATAACGCCATGTTGGTTGCCATTCACATTAGTGTATAATGTGTATGGCAACCAAGCAGAATCACTGTCTAGATTGAGAAAATCCAGTCTGATTACAACAGCCAATCACAGAGGTTCCCATAGAGTGTGAGCTCCTGTGATTGGCTGTTTGTTTGACAGTGCAATGAATATGTAATTAGCTTAATAGGCAGCCCCGGAAGTAATAGCGGGAGACTATTAAACCTGATCTAGCTATTCTATCCATTAGGCCTTGGACCAGCATGGTGCTACAAACTTGCACCGTGCGGTGTATGGATGTGAGATTTTTTCACACCCATAGACTTGCATTGCCCGCACGCACGTCAGAATTGCGTGCAGTCGCAGCATGCTGTGACTGCACTCGCTTCTGACTCGCAATGTGAGTCTACTGCGGGGGACTCGCACCAGGGTGCCTTCAGCCTAAATAAGGTAAGTGCAATGCTCACGTTTAAGGGTTGTGAGAGTCACAGCCACTGTTATAGCAGCTAAGAAATAACACCGGCAACTGTCCCATAATATGAATGAATGAAACTCCTGAGAGAAATGGGTTCATTCGTGCAGCCGTGGATAAACAGACATAATCCAGAGATTTTTTAAAGTGATTTATTAGGTGCCGCATTTTAGAGTATAGATATTTCCTTCTTCAGGACAAAATCCCTTTTTTTTTAATAACCTATGGAAGGTTGTTAGTCTCCTATTTCACAGCTAGCATTTTAGCATTCTGCATCGTGGTATGCACATTTCTGTATGGATAGCATAATTATATGAGCATCACACTGGGCCAAAACAGTCCACCATTTTTGCTCAGCTTAAAAAACATTTCAGAAACTAGGGGTTCATCAGTAACTAACTAGGTAGAAAAAGTTTGATATGAAGCAGTATCATAATAGTGCTGGGTGCCAGTCCCAGAGGTTCATCAAGGTCTTCAATAATATATATAAAAAAGCAGCACTCTAAAATTTAGGCACAAAAAAAGGATGATGCTTTTACTCACTCCATAACTTGCATGAAATGTTCAGTGCCACACGACACCTCTGAAGCAGCCATGTAATCTGAGAGTAGGTTTAAAGGTACCGTTACACGCTTCAATGTCGTTAAGATATCACCATTGATCTCTCGGGAGCGCAGTCTTCAGGAAATCATTTTGACATTTTGAACGACGTACCAACGATGTGGTGAGCAGCTATCGTTCACACAACCCAGCGAACGATACTTGTTCACTGTTGTGAGTAGGCGAAGTCATTAACGATATCGTTATCGTGGTGTCACACACAACAATGCAGCAGGTTGGCTGAACGACGATAGTCTGATTTGAGAACATGTTCTCAAATCTGTGATCGGTGATCCAACGATTTATCATAGTCGTATCTCGGTGTAACACGCAACACGATGTCGTTTGAATGACTCCAAACCCGTGACATTTGAGCAATATCGTTCACGATATTGTACGTGTAACAGGGCCTTAAACTGAATCAGTCACCATGTTTGTCTCATATAAACAGTGGCCACCACCAAGTAAGCCCTTATTTACAGTATTCTGGAATGCTGTAGATAAGTCCCCAATCCGACCTGTAAAACATAAAAAATAGCTTTTATTATACTTACCTGGGGAGCAATTTGGTTCAATGGGCATCGCTAGTCTTGATCTGACACCTCCTATCTTGTGATCACTGTCCTCCGTCTCTGTTTGGTCCGTTGGAAGTACACTGAGCTGTAGGCTGATTTCCTGCTAAGGGGAAAAAAAAAAAAAAAAACCTCTTTAAATCTGATTTTCTAGCGAGTGTGGCGAGCTGAGTGTGACAGAGCAAGTGCGACAGAAGTAAGTGTGTGACTTGTGATTCAGTGACTTTGGATTCAGGGAGTTTGGAAGGGAGGACTTACTGAATTGCTGGTTGTATTTTGTTAATACTTTGCATTTCTTTTTACTTATCATTTCTGTCTGGTGCAATCCCCATTAGGAAATGAGCTCCATGATTGGCAATGCCATCCAGTGTATATCTTGCCACATGTATGCAATCCTTGACCAGCCGGTCGAGGGTGCATACTGCTGTGTGAGATGTGAGTACGTTGTGCATTTGGAAGCCCAGATACTGGATCTAAATGAACGACTGACAACGCTGAGATCCATAGACAATATGGAAAGGAGTCTGCTGCTCACTGAACAGCTGCTCAATGGGATAGATGTGGGGGAGGATGGTGGTAGGGAGCTGCAGGACCGTGAGGTAGCCAGCTGGGTGACAGTTAGAAGGCGGGGTAGAGGGAAGGGTGCCAGGGAGGCTAGCCCTGATCTGGCACACCCCAATAAATTTTCTATGTTGGCAGATGAGGGGTGTGTGAGTTCAGGTACAGCACTGCTGCAGCAGGGCATGACCTCTGAAAGCCAGAGAAGTGGCTGCTCCAGTAAGGAGGAAAACAGGAGAGAAGGGCAGGCCAGACAGGTGCTGGTAGTGGGGGACTCAATTATTAGGGGAATAGATAGGGCAATCTGTCACAAAGACAGAGATCGTCGAACAGTGTGCTGCCTACCTGGCGCTCGAGTCCGGCACATCGCTGATCGGGTTGACAGATTACTGGGAGGGGCTGGTGAGGACCCAGCAGTCATGGTGCACATTGGCACAAATGACAAAGTTAGAGGTAGGTGGAAGGTCCTTAAAGATGATTTCAGGGAATTAGGCTGCAATCTTAAGGCAAGGACCTCCAAGGTAGTATTCTCTGAAATACTGCCTGTACCACGTGCCACACCAGAGAGGCAAAGGGAGGTTAGGGAGATAAATAAGTGGCTCAGGAATTGGTGTAGGAAGGAGGGGTTTGGGTTCCTGGAGAACTGGGCCGACTTCTCTGTTGGCTACAGGTTCTATGCTAGGGACGGGCTGCACCTCAATGGGGAGGGTGCAGCTGTGCTGGGGGGAGAAAATGGCTAGAAGGTTGGAGGAGTGTTTCTAATCAGCAGAAGGAAAAAAGACGGCACTCACCGAAGTATAGATGAAAACAGCGGTGTCCTTTTATTGCAGGGACATAGCACAGATGCAGGGAGGGGGTGCCGAGGGTGACGACGGACCGTTTCGGGCATGTGCCCTTCAACTGGTCACATGGTTCTTATGTCCCTGCAATAAAAGGACACCGCTGTTTTCATCTATACTTCGGTGAGTGCCGTCTTTTTTCCTTCTGCTGATTATGGACTTTGCTTTGCTGACTGGCACCCCGTGTCTTGTGGCCTATGCCCACTGACAGCAATAACCTATCGGCCTGTTTGGAGTGGTGCCCTAATCTGTGTATTTTTGTCATGGAGGAGTGTTTAAACTAGGGATTGGGGGGGAGGGTATTCATTGTATAGGAGGGGAAAATAGTGTAAATAGTAACCTGGGCACAAGTAATAAAATTGGGGGTGGCATGGGGGGTGGGGTTAAAACAGTCAATCTAGTAGGAAGGAATAGAGGTAAAGAGAGATGCATAAAGTGCATGTACACTAATGCCAGAAGTCTCGCCAACAAAATGGAGGAATTAGAATTGATTTTGTTGGAAAATAATTATGACATGGTGGGGATTTTGGAGACTTGGCTGGACGAGAGCCATGACTGGGCTGTTAATTTACAGGGCTATTGTCTGTTCAGAAATGACCGCACAAATAGGCGTGGAGGAGGTGTATGTTTATACGTAAAATCATCCTTAAAACCCATCCTGCGTGATAATATAGGTGAATCTAATGGAAATGTAGAGTCCCTGTGGGTGGAAATAAGGGGAGGGGGAAAAAATAATAAATTACTGATAGGGGTTTGTTATAAGTCCCCAACAATGATGGAAGTGGAGGAGAATATCCTCATAAAGCAAATAGATGAAGCAGCGACTCAGGGAGAAGTCATTATTGTGGGGGACTTCAACTACCCTGAAATACATTGGGGATCAGAAACCTGCAGTTCCAGCAAAGGTAATAAGTTTTTGAAAACTATGAGAGACAATTACCTTTCACAACTGGTTCAGGACCCAACAAGAAGGGGGGCACTGCTGGACCTAATATCAACTAACAGGCCGGACCGCATATCAAATATACGGGTTGGAGGTCACTTGGGTAATAGTGATCATAAATTAATAAGCTTTCAAGTATCCTTTACTAAGACGTGTAGTAGAGGGGCTACAAGGACACTAAACTTCAGGAAGGCAAATTTCCAACGGTTGAGAGATGATATTAGTGCAATAAACTGGGACGATGTCCTGAGACATAAAAGTGCACAACACAAATGGGATATGTTTATTAGCATCCTGAATAGGACCTGTGCACAATATATACCCTATGGGAATAAGCATGCTAGAAATAGGAGGAAACCACTATGGCTAAATAAAGCGGTAAGAAGTGCAATATGTGACAAAAAGAAAGCATTTAGAGAATTAAAGCAAGTAGGTAGTGATGAGGCATTAAATAAATACAGAAAATTAAATAACATTTGTAAAAAGCAAATCAAGGCAGCAAAGATTGAGACAGAGAGACTCATTGCCAGAGAAAGTAAAAAGAATCCCAAAATATTTTTCAACTACATAAATAGTAAGAAACTAAAAAATGATGGTGTTGGCCCCTTTAAAAATAGTCTGGGTGAAATGGTTGATGAGGATGAGGACAAAGCCAATATGCTAAATGACTTTTTTTTCAACAGTATTTACACAAGAAAATCCCATGACAGACAATATGATCAGTGATAACAAAAAGTCTCAATTAAATGTCACCTGCTTAACCCAAGAGGAAGTACGGCATCGTCTAAAAATCACTAAAATTGACAAATCCCCGGGCCTGGATGGGATACACCCCAGAGTGCTGCAGGAATTAAGTACTGCCATAGATAGACCATTATTTTTAATATTTAAAGATTCCATAATAACAGGGTCTGTACCACAGGACTGGCGTATAGCAAATGTGGTGCCAATATTCAAAAACGGGGCAAAAACTGAACTTGGAAATTATAGGCCAGTAAGCTTAACCTCTACTGTGGGTAAAATCCTAGAGGGTTTTCTAAGAGATGCTTTACTGGAGTATCTGAAGAAAAATAACCTCATGACCCATTATCAACATGGTTTTACGAGGGACCGTTCCTGTCAAACTAATCTGATAAGCTTCTATGAAGAAGTAAGTTCTGGACTGGACCAAAGAAATGCAGTGGATGTGGTGTATATGGACTTTTCAAAAGCTTTTGATATGGTGCCACACAAAAGGTTGATACATAAAATGAGGGCAATGGGGATAGGGGAAAATATGTGTAAGTGGGTTAAGAACTGGCTTAGTGATAGGAAACAAAGGGTGGTTATTAATGGAACACACTCAGAATGGGTCACAGTTAACAGTAGGGTACCACAGGGGTCAGTGTTGGGCCCGCTTCTATTTAATATATTTATTAATGACCTTGTAGGGGGCATACAGAGTAGAATCTCAATATTTGCAGATGACACTAAACTCTGCAGGGTAATCAATACAGAGGAGGACAATTTTATATTACAGGAGGATTTATGTAAACTAGAAGCTTGGGCTGCTAAATGGCAAATGCGCTTTAATGGGGATAAATGTAAAGTCATGCACTTGGGCAGAGGAAACAAAAGGTATAATTATGTGCTTAATTGTAAAACACTGGGCAAAACTGTCACTGAAAAAGACCTGGGTGTATGGGTAGATGACAAACTCACATTTAGTGGCCAGTGTCAGGCAGCTGCTGCAAAGGCAAATAAAATAATGGGATGCATTAAAAGAGGCATAGATGCTCATGAGGAGAACATAATTTTACCTCTATACAAGTCACTAGTGCGACCACACTTAGAATACTGTGTACAATTCTGGTCTCCGGTGTATAAGAAAGACATAGCTGAACTAGAGCGGGTCCAGAGAAGAGCGACAAAAGTCATTAGAGGACTAAGGGGTCTGCAATACCAAGACAGGTTATTAAACTTGGGGTTATTTAGCTTGGAAAAACGAAGGCTTAGGGGTGATCTTATAATAATGTATAAATATATGAGGGGACAGTACAGAGACCTTTCTAATGATCTCTTTACTCTTAGGCCTGAGACTGGGACAAGGGGGCATCCTCTACGTCTGGAGGAAAGAAGGTTTAATCATAATCACAGACGCGGATTCTTTACTGTAAGAGCAGTGAGACTATGGAACTCTCTGCCACATGCTGTTGTAATGAGTGAGTCACTACTAACATTTAAGAAGGGCCTGGATGCCTTTCTTGAAAACTATAATATTACCAGTTATACATACTAGATTCTTTGATAGGGCGTTGATCCAGGGAATTATGCAAAAAATAGTAATGGCGGTTTTATGAAAACATCTTACATGTCTGCTTGTTCCTTAGAGCGCTCCTAATTAGACCGCCATTACTATTTTTTGCATGATCCAGGGAATTAGTCTGATTGCCGTACCTGGAGTCAGGAAGGAATTTTTTTCCCCCAATGTGGAGCTTAGTGTTGCCACATGGGTTTTTTTTGCCTTCCTCTGGATCAACATGTTAGGCTATGGGTTGAACTAGATGGACTTAAAGTCTTCCTTCAACCTTAAAAACTATGTTACTATGTTACTATGTTTCTTGTAGATGACACAGCCTACATCATTAACACACTGGCCTTCATTGTGCTCCTGTGCACGCGCACTTCTGTATGTCCTCCTGAAGGCAGAGTATATTACTGCAATGTGCAGATGTGGGAAAAAGTCAAAGAATACCCAAGTGTGCACTATGCAGGCCTTCTTTGTCCTTTCCCTGCACCTGCTTGTTAAAGTACTTTTCTCTGCCCTCAGTAGGGCAGAGAGAAGTGTTCTTGCACAGATGCGCAATGAAGGTCAGTTTGATGTAGGATGTGTCGTCCACTAGAAGCAGAGAAGGAGGACGGCCATTGCAAGCATAGAGAAGGCACCAGATCAACACCAGTGATACATATTTGACCGTAACACCTAATAGGTAATTATAATATAACTAGCTGTGAGCCCGATGCGATTGCATCGGGATTCTAGAATCTGTGTATAGGGCATTGCTCGGGCTGCTGCAACGACTCCCAACGCCCCCTTTGCGGGCATTGTGAGTGAGTCGCGTGGGCGATGCGCGTCCACGAACAAAGCCACGGAGGTAGTGGCGTGTGCGAGGGAAGTCGCTACAGCAATTATATAATAGATTATCAGTATGTAATATATAATTTCCCTAACGCACTTCCGTAAGTTTCGGCACTGTTTCCGTCGTTGTGGGCGTGGGCGCAGCGCCCACGCGACCTGTGAAGCATTGCCGGCGCCACTGATTCGCAAAGCCTCACTCGCAATGGCCGCCAAGCGGCCGTTGCGAGTCCTTGCAGAATAGGCGCGACTCACTAATGTATACATAACCACATGCATAATACTGATAATTCCTATATAATCACATATATATATATAGATGGCGGGCCGATTCGATAGAATCGGGTAGTCTAGAATCCATATATAGTATATTTACTAATAGTTAGGGGAGTGGGGTGAAATGAATTGTGTGTATACAGGTGGCTCAGTGGTTAGCAGTGAGTGGGGTGGCTCAGTGGTTAGCAGTGAGTGCGGTGGCTCAGTGGTTAGCAGCGAGTGCGGTGGCTCAGTGGTTAGCAGTGAGTGCGGTGGCTCAGTGGTTAGCAGTGAGTGTGGTGAGATTGGTGAGCACAGTGGCGTGGGCAGAGTGCTGAGTGCAGCGCTGTGGGCAGAGTGGTCAGCACACACATACATACATACACACACACACACACAGACACTTCGCTATAGTTAGCACCGACCCTACGTCTTCCCTGCCGGCTGGATCCTGAGTTGACATGTCGGCGCCCGCGGACGACTGGATCCAATATGGGGTCCGGCAAGTTTGGCGAGACTTATTGGACGCGATATTTGATCGAGTAGTTCAGGGGCGGCGACATGTCGGTGATGCAGGGCCGGTGGTAAGTATAGCGGAGTATGTGTGTGTGTGTGTATGTGTGCGGAGAAAGTGAGTGAAGTGCGGAGAAAGTGAGGTGTGGTGATGTGGCCCCTGGGCGGGTGCATCACTCGGGTTATCAATGCAGGTCTGTGTTCACATGGGCCGGTTTTCCTGATTGTGTGTGGTGTGTGAAACCTGTCCAATATACAGGGGGTTAACAGCTGAAGGGTTTTCATGAGCTGAGTGAAACAGCTGAGTGTGAGTGCTGAAGATCCGATACATTCATGAGCCTAATGAGCGGCTGAACCTGTGGGGATGAGTGCTTTGCTGTGCGGAGAAAGTGAGGTGTGGTGATGTGGCCCCTGGCCGGGTGCATCACACGGGTTATCAATGCAGGTCTGTGTTAACATGGGCCTGGTTTTCCTGATTGTGTGTGGTGTGTGAAACCTGTCCGATGTACAGGGGGTTAACAGCTGAAGGGTTTTCATGAGCTGAGTAAAAAAGCTGAGTGTGAGTGCTGAAGATCCGATACATTCATGAGCCTAATGAGCGGCTGAACCTGTGGGGATGAGTGCTTTGCTGGGCTAAACCTGAATGGTGCACAGGGGGTTAATCACATCTCAGGTCTGTGTGTGAGTGAAGATGTGCTGATTGACTCACTGGGTTGCAGCTGGGAGTGAGTAGGCTGGATAGGAACCTGCCAGGTGTCTGAGTGAGGAGAGGACGATTCAGAAGTTCAGAGCACTGCCATGTGAAGAGGTGCTGGAAGTGATCCGTCCTCAGTGGGTAAGTGATGGGAGCCTAAGTAGTAGTAGTAGTAGTAGTAGTAGTAGTAGTAGTAGTAGTAGTAGTAGTCTGCTCGCAATGGCCGCTTCGCGGCCAATGCTTCGCGCGTATCCACATGACCACGCCGGAAGTAGCGCCGAAAGGGGCAAAAAAGCGATTCGCGATTATATAATAGATATAATATTCACTTTAAATAACAAAGTGAAACCATGATACTTAATGAGCAATGAAAGAAGAATCTCATATGCAGTGACCATTATACACTAGTTATATAACTGTAACACCCCATTAAGTCGTCCATGTGGGCAGGGCGTCCGGTAGTTCTCACCTCATTATAGTACAGTGCCTCCAACCGAATCTTGCTAGGAACTCTAGGGGAATGCAGAATAGTCTTCCTCTTCTGCCAGGGGTTGACTCAGGAATACCCCTATCCACGCTGTGTACACACTTACAATAGATGAGATTGAACCAATTAATAGGTTTGTTTACAGGAGTATAAAAAGGTGCCAATTGCAGGGGTAATAGCAAAGAACAGCAAACAAATAATGCTATGCAATATTGGGAAAAGGAACAAGATGTGCATTGCAAAAAAACTCTGAATGTTGGGGCTGATGCTTCCACTTTAAATCATAGCAAGCATACTCCTATCTACTCACCATATGATAGTCCCAGATTGGGGCCCCAGTTGCCGTGGATGTTGGCACGCTTGCTGTAACCGTTGTTGCATGTAATATAAAGTAAACAACTCCTAGTTACTGAAATCACAAGTCACTGTAATCCTGCCTTCCATTTAGCTTCAGTATGCTTCTCAAATGATTGAACTATCTGTCCCAGCAGTAATTACTCACTCCTTTTGCAGCAGATATGTATTCATCAAGTGTTCCAAGCTGGAGTCTCAGGGACCAGTTGTATGGAAAGGCTGGGAATTGCAGGCAGAATCCTTAAGTGGGAAGCTAGATGGGCATGCATAGCTCCTGGTAATCTGGCTGGTCTCTGGTTGTAGTGCAACTCCAGGGTTCACAATCTTGTCACACAAAGCTGCAAAGGTCTCAGCACACATACCATGCTTCCATTCACATCTCCCTAGTACAGTTTACTCCCCTCTTCTCCTCCAGCTTGCTCAGCCAATAAGTTCTGTCCTCTGCTCCTGCTGCTCCTCCTCTCCCAAATTTCTGTGAGGAGCCAAGCCTCTTGGGAATTGTATTTTCAGTCAGGGCGCCAAAAGAGTCATTAACATATGCAGAAGTGAATATCTGTGCCACTCTATACATAGCTTCTACAGCAGGTGCTGCATAACATAATCCATAATCTATACAATAGCATAAAATGTCTTCAGTTCATATGTATGACAACATATAAAAACAATTCTGAGATTTATGTGGTCCAAATGTGGCACCCCACTGGTCAGTGCACCACAGTAGGGGTACTACAACCAAGTCAGTGTGTGTGGTATCCCAGTTATTGGAGGATGTAATGCTAAACTGAGGCTCTCATCCCAGCATCCCTACACCTAGAGCTAGGGACCAATTGGCCAACCTGTCACCAGGGTAACTGGTCCCAGTGGGAGGAGAATAGGGTAGTGAAAAGCGGGAAAAGCAGTTGAGTCTAAAGAGAAGTGAAGAGCGAGTCCTAGAGGAAAGTCGCACAGTGGGCGCCTAAAAAGAATGGCAGCCCAGACAGAAGGAGGGAGCCCAAGGGTGTCGGTGGACACCCAGCACCAGATCGTACTATTATCCGGTCAAGCAGCCCCCAACATTGTCCATGAAGAACAGCCCCACCAGGAGCTTCAAACCAGGTTGAGCCCCTTAGAGAGAAGGGTATCCTCATTACACCCAATGGGCCTGGTAGGAAGAGGGTTTGTGCAGGGCAGTGCACGGATAGAAAGGAGAGTGAAAGGAAATACAAAGAGGGACTGAAAGTAGAGTGGAAGGAACATCCGAAGAGAGCCTCAGGGAGGCATTGCATCTTTCGGTGACTACCCGGCCAGCTGCCCGTATTTGTGTGACTGTATATCTGAGAACAGCTGTGACCAGTTACCAGTAAACACCCGTACAGAGCAAGCAAGTCTCCAGTATCTTATTCTCATTAAGGTGCAGTACAGCTACTGATCACGTTAAGCACTGTGACAGCAAGTGTTACCAGATCCTGCCCTGGGGACCCCGCTCGTCCTGTGGGGAGCAACCACATCTAGCTGCCTACCCACCGTCCCCAGAGGTCTGCCGACAGCGCTGGTGCCATCACCAGGTACCACAGGTGGCGTCACGCGACTTTACTCTTTTTTTTTTCTTTTTCTTTATTCCCCATCTTTTTAGTGACCACCAGGACCACGGGCCCGGGCAGGCCACCAGTGAAATCCCCCCTTACAGCAACCGCCCAGGTACCTAGTCCCCACGGCCTTGGGGTGGGTCACAGATACTTTGCATAAGTGGAAAATGCTCATCAAATGTATGCCTGCTTTGAAATAAAAAAAAGGGCACACCCCACATTAAACCGATCCTCTACAAACATATTAGCAAAACAACCCAGTTTAGCATCATCAAAGTGCGTCACTCTTACCGGGGCTCCTTCCCCAAGTAAAGTGACACTATGCAGGGCATACTCTAGTATACATATAAACAACACAGAAATCGAGTATCATGCAAATTAAAAGAATTTTTATTTAGAGGAAAACTCTAAAAGCAGGTGTTGGTACAGATAAAGGAGGGAGATACAGGATGTTAAGTTTATAGCCAACACTGTAATGTAAATAAACAGGGAAAACAGTTTTGTATATACCAATTCCTATAAAGGGCTAAAGCCTCCCAGTGAACCCAAATAAATAATCCTAAGTGTGCAAAGATCTAGCATTCACTTTGTAGTAATGAGATAAAGTGCGCTTAGTGCAAGTATCTAGAAGCCAACTTAGCACTGTGAATGCCAAGATCAAGTTAAGCATGGATTATCAGGTTCACATGAAATACCCCTAGGTAATATAGCATGTCAGTAATACATTCCCCATATCATCACAAAACTAATGCATCAGATAACACCCTGTAGAAAGAATGCTCAACGCACGTTTCACTTACAAAGTTTCTAGTTTCTGCAGGAGCAGTGACCTCTTCCCATATTGCCTGTATCCGGTCAAAGAACTCCTTAAATATGGGCCAGAATCTATCAAAACGTGTGCCAGCTGATTCCCCCACCATCTGGGACCGGAGCGCGCAGCCGCCCTCACCGCAACCCGGAAGCGGAAATCCTCGGACGTCCGGGCAGGTATGTGCACGCGCCGGAGCTGGGACACGTCACCATGACTCCCACGCATGCGCACCCAGACCCCCGGACGCCGGGATCACTCACAAGGGCTGCAGTGTTTATAACATACAGAAAAGTCACAGTTGGTGTTCAATGATCGGTAGTGCACACATCAGACACATGATCTGTGGCGGCCGTCACACGGTTCAATTTAATGAACGATATCGCCTAAGCGATCTGCTTTTTGATCGCTTAAGCGATATCGTTTGTGCATCGCTGCGTGCGATCAAGCGATTTTACAATGTAAAATCGCTTGATCGTGACATCGCAGATATGAAGCCGGAGCTCATATCAAGCGATAAACGCTTGTTCAATCTGCATCATCGTGTGTATGACACCACGATGAACGATCTCCCAGCGCAGAGCCTATGCTGGGAGATGGTATCTATGTAAACGTCGGGTTACTATGCGCCGCGCGGCGCTAGTAACCCATTGTACCATAGTTACAGCATCTCGCTGCTCCACATCGCTAGTGAGTCTGTTGTGTGACAGCTCACCAGCGGTGTGAACGATATTGTTAGCGATCGCGCGTGCACGTGATCGCTTACAATATCGCTCACGATATTGTAGCGTGTGACGGCCGCCATTGTAAGTCAAACATATAAGTCATCCTGTTAATTTACTGTGCTGTACTCCATAACAAAACTAGGTAGATTTATGATTAAACAGAGAAACCCTCAATAAAATGGTTAACAACGTATCAGAAGAAGATAATGCAAGGACTTACATGTACTAGTGATTTCCTCTCTATTTTAATATCAAATGGTTTATAAGGCTAAATCGCATCTTCAAGGCTCAAGCATAATGCAGTAGAGTAAAGCAATGATAATCCATATTTATTAACACGACAGACGAGCTGTCAATGAACTGTTGTGCATACAAGCAAATCTCCTGCCATCGTTCTGGCTTCAGGCGAAAGATTGCAAACATATGTCTCCTAACAATAATAGTATTAGCACAGGATTATTATTGATACCGCCATCTTTTGTGAACCGCACATACTGTACAATATCAAGCAAATAGGCTGGAATTAGAGAATACACAGCCTGCGTCTCTACAGTACATTTACTGCAGAAATACACAACCTAGGACATGTTTTATAAAGCAGCTTTTTGTTCTTTTGTAGGAGAAATAAACATGTAAAATTCTACTGAATGCCTATATACATGTATTTTTCATATAGGACAAACTATTACTTGATGTATGTTAACCCTTTAAATACAATAGATGGAGATGACATACCATTGGTGCAACCTGTGCAGCTGCACAAGGACCCAAGAGGGAAGAGGGTCCGTCTATACCTCCTAAGCAGGAGGAGTCATCTATTATGATGATCTTTTGGACTGAAAGGAACCCATATAACCTTGAACTGATCAGTGCTCCAACAGCTGCTTATAATATCTACCATTAAACATAAAAAAGTTATGTGTTAATAGATATCTGATGGACAGCAAAATGAAATCACGAATTTCAATTGAAATGTCAGTGCACTTTTCAAAGAAAAAATCAATTGCTTACAACACATGTGCATGGGGAATGCATGAATAAAGGTTCACTATGTCACATGTTAAAAATGAAAAACCATCACACCACTCAAATAAGCTGAAATTTTCAAGGACCTCCATGCTGTCACTCAAGTAACCATCATTTTTTGGCTTACGTTTTAACTTCACCACTTGGAAATTTCAGTCACATTTGTTCTGTATTAATTATGCATATAATTCACTAGTGGAAGTGGTATTTTGTTTTTAAGCAATTGTACAAGTTTCCATAATATGTTACAACTAAGGCTTCTGCTGAAACATGTCAACTTTTCACTCACTCCTTGATGTGATATGTTTATTTTTTTCTAAATAAAGTAAAGAACATTTGAATACGAGGATCAAGATAAATTCTTCTATATTTTGGTTTTCCTGTTTACCCAGCTAAACGGGTTGCTGTGAACTTCATCTATGTCAAACTGGTCTGGGTATGACATGGTGAGCGGCAAACTTCTTTCTTTTACAACTCCAAGAACACCATCCCAACAATAAAGCATGGGGGTTGAAACATCATATATCAGGGTGCTCTTCTGTAAAGGGAACAGGACGACTGAACCGTATTGAAAGGAGCATGGATGGGGTCATGTAGTTAGGCAAAATACCTCCTTCACTCAGTAAGAGCATTGAAGATTTGTCGTGGCTGGGTTTTTCTGCATTACAATGACCCAAAGCACACAGCCAGGGAAACTAAGGAGTGGTTCCATAAGAAGTTTTTCAAGGTCCTGGAGAGGCCTAGCCAGTTTCCTGACCTGAACTCAATAGAAAATCTTTGGGGGAAGCTGAAGCTCAATGTTGCCCAGGGACAGCCCCTAAATCTGAAAGATCTGGAGAAGATCTGTATTGAGTAGTGGGCAAAAATCCCTCCTTCAGTGTGCAAATTTGGTCAAAGACTGCAATAAACATCTGATCTATGTAATTTCAAACAAAGTTTTCTGTACCAAATATTAAGTTCTGTTTTTCTATTGTAACAAATTTTTATTTCAGGTAAAAAATGCAAATTAACCATGTAATAATCATAGGATACGATTTTCTGGATTTTTTTTAGATTTTGTCTCTCACAGTTGAAGTTAACTACAATAAAAATTACAGACCTCTCAATTCTTTACAGGTTGTAAAAGTATGCATAATTTGCAGTGTATCATAAAAGTATTTTCCCCTCTGTAAGTGAGAGGTACACAAGCAGTGTTGCTGAGTTTAGCTGTTTTCATGTTCTTTGCTCTGGTAGCTAGGACTTGAAACAGATGATCCCACCTCAGCCATGAAAGGCAAAAAGAGGAATTACTCTTCAAAGGTGTTTTTCTCATCATAAAAAGTGCTAATATAATAAGCCAATTGATGAGGTCCATCATCACTTGAATGGAATACTGTAGTCTTGTAGTATAGGTGGCTGTAAATGCTGCTGCACTGGAAACTCTGCGAAAGACATGAAGCTACACCAGTACTACAGGCTATTCAGGCTCATAATCATCTGCGGTCTTGACAGAACTAGTCATAATGATAAAGTAATTGCATATCTATAGAATTATGGCATCAGTTTTGGAGATGGGAAACCCCTTTTAAAATTAAGCTTCATGTTTGGAAAACTGTTTCCCGAAATGTTGACTTTAAGTTATATTCTACAATTCTACAATGCCTTGTTTACAAAAAAGTCTACATTATATTGCAGTCTCTTTAGTCATTGTGAACCTGGAACTGTCAGTAGGAAATTTCTAGTAACAAAAGTACCAAACACTTACTGACACATGGCCCTGTAAACAAGAAGTGCTGAGTTACTGCTGACAGCTGGGAGGAAGGTGAAGGGAAGGTGATGACCCCTGCATCCATCATTAGCACATACAAGAAACTTGAAGATAATAGGGCAGAGTGCATGTCACCAATGCTGAAGCACAAGGCTTATGAGGTGGGAATTGCACTGCTTACCCCAACTTTTGTCAATGGTAGCTTGAGGTTATATTTTTATTGGCAGATATTTGTTAGAATTGTGCAAAAAGTTTTACTTGGCTAATGGCCTCATTGTTTTTTACGGCTACTGGACCAGAGCCCAGCAAACCTCCTCCAACCTGGTCCCTCTTTTGATTATTACGCTGGCAGAAGAAGTGCATTGGATGCCAGCAGGTAGGAGTAGGTTTATACAGCTAAACCTACCTACCTGACCTAAAGGCAACAGATGTGTCCACTAGATTAAGGTCTGGAAAATGTTTTTGCTTATGTCAAATTTTTGTAGTTAGATTACATTATGGACTACATCCCCCATACTCTGGACCTCTCTGCCCCAACACATCAGACTCTTGTCTGCCATGGAAACCTTTAAAAGGAACTGGAAGACCCACCTCTTCTGACAAGCCTACCACCTGCAGTGAGCATCAGTCCACTAAACCACCGCACAAAAGGCTCTACTCTCTCCTACTATATCCTCACCCATCCTTTGTTGATTGTGAGCCCTCGCAGGCAGAGTCCTCTCTCCTCTTATACCTGTGTGTGCCTTGTGCTATTCATAAATATTGTACTTGTCTAAGGCTGCTTTCACATAGGCATTTTTGAAAAAATGCGGCAGATGCGGCAGATTTACCGCATCTGACGCATCTTCCACCTAACGGCTTACAGCGGTTTTTTTTTGCGGACGCAAGTGCCACATCTGCAGCAACTAGCAAAACCGCACTTGCCGCACCTGACTGCAAGTCCCATAGACAATGCATGGGGCGTGCTGTAAGTGCAGCCGTTAGGTGGAAGATGCGGCAGATGCAGTAAATCTGCCGCATCTGCCACATTTTTTCAAAAATGTATATGTGAAAGGGGCCTACGTATGCCCCTTTTCACATGTGAATAGCCATGAAATAAATAGGACTATAGTAATAAGTAATAATAATCGGGGTTGATCCATTTCAATTAAATTTCTATCCTGCTTGCAGTTTGTTATAAAACAACAAACTATGCTGTACTTACTGTACTTTCATTGGGTCCACCGATGAGTCTCCATTGTTGCTATCGATGCCTGGCATTTGCTGTGGCACTGAGGTTACGATGACAGTGTGTCAGCCAGTGAGTGAGCACAGAGGTCCAGGGACATTCCATCTACACTGGCAGAGCTGCTGAACTCGCTGACTGGCTGCTACACTGACAGGGTGATGCCAGCATTGCAGCCTATGCCAGGCACAGAGAACAGCAATGGATACTTGACGGTGGACCAGAAGGTAAGTACAGCATGGTTTGTTGTTTTACAACAAACTGCAGCCTGGGTAGAACCAATTAAAATGGATGGGTGTATTATATGTTTTATCACTAGAGGGACTCTGTCAGGACAATCTTTCCAATCAAACTCATAGCATGACTGTATAGATCTAAGTCTAACAATAAAAAATGTACTCGATTTGAAGTAAAACAATGTAAAGGCTTGGAAAATCGACTGCAAGAGCATTAAGGAGAGTCAACGTACTTTATTGTTAATTTGCATGGGGCTTAACTTGATTTTTCATCATTTGCACATTGGATTACAATAAAATAGGTACTTGTTTTTATTGTACTAGGATCTATACAGGCATGCCTCTACTTTCAATGGTAAAATTGTTTTGCCAGGTTCTCTTTAAAGTATAAAGACCATCTATCATTGCTAAGGTATGACCTGTTTTTGTTAATCCTATAATATTCATGATGGAGCTAAGGGAATTGCAAGGTAATTATGAAACTTTTTCTTTCCCATACAGACTTTGCATATAATGAAATCCTTTGCTCCGAGTCTCGGTGATTGAAATTGTGTTATCAACATCCCATTCACAAACACTAATTTCATGGATTCTGGAAAACATCATACAAGTGACCAACCATAACAGACCACTTCTTTGCTCTAATTTAATTAAGCAGAAATGTAACACATTAAGCACACACTTTAGTACAAGTCTAAGCATTCGGGACAAACCTAGTACACATTTGTCATCACTCGGGAAGGAGGTCTGAACCTGTGATGTATACAATTAGGATGTGTACAACATATCTTCAAATTCTTTTATGTCATTTTTAAAGAGATGCTGTTGTTAATTAGTTACAGGCTTCAAATGTAGACCTATTGAGAACCAAACAAAAAAGGAGTAATGACCTTAACCCTATGATCCAGTCAGACAGGAAGAAACTTCAGCAGTAACTGGAGACAGATGACTCTACAGCAGAAAGGCAATGACTACATTACCACCAAGCGCCAGACACACGGTGAAGAAGGACAGAGCGGCCTACAATCACGATTATACCACTATGCTAAACATCTTGTCACAACCAGTGAGCTCAGACTCAATGGAAATACAACAGTGGTCAAATGTACTCAATAAGATGAATGTATACAGAAGCCCCCAGGAGCCGCTCAAGCATTCCTAAACACTCATACACCTTGACCTTTTTCATCTAGTCTAGTTATTCAATTCAACCATGGATTCAATAGTAAAAGGGTTACTTTATAGCAAGTAAACAATCAACTTGTGTGGGCAAATTGCTACTGGAAACCTAAGCTCATTTTTTGCCACCTTAAAATGGTTGTGGACACTTATAGGTTTGGCAAGGTCAACATTTTAAGCATGAAATATAAATATTGTATTATAATGAAAGAGAAGAGAAAGAAAGAAATATTTGGTACTAGCTCCATAATGCATGAATATCCAGAAAAAGGCCCAGAGGTCCCCCACAATGTTGCACTACTTTCAAATAAAAAATAAAAGCATCCTTAGCCCCAGCTACACATAATTTAGAATTAAATTAAAGTATGGAATTACAATTTCCAAGAATCCTCTAAATAGCTGACTAGCAAACAGAATGTAGAAGTACCAAGACAAGTTCTTTGCCATAGTCTTAGCCAATCATAATAGTATTGGAACAGTTAGAGCTTATGAATGCTTGAATGCTCCTCCCAAGGCTCTGGATATATTGAGGTTTGGTTAAATATGCAACAATCTATAACATCAGTAGAATCAGGACAGAATAGAAACCCGGGCATTTCTCAGAAACCTAAAGAACATTATTATCCAATCACAGGTGATCTCCCAGAGCTGAACATATGTATTTTAGAGAAGTTGGAGACATAAATGTTATCTTAATCCACAAAAGATTTTCACGCCTCTGACCATGACTAAAAATTGGAGCAGCCAATTCACTTGTGCACCTAAGGAATGGTGATAAAGAAGAGGTACATGGTTGTTTAACAAGTGCAGCAAAACTGCACTTATTTGATAACCAATAGGGAAATTATTGGGAAATGCTACAGTCAAATACTTGTGCCAAAATGTTTTACTGTCCCAATACATTACAGCCAAATAGGATGTTTTTATAGATTTAATAAAAATTGGTCATTCGAACAACAGGATGAGCCATTTATATGGATAGACCTAAATAAAATAGGAATGGTTGGTGATATCAACTTCCTGTGTGTGGCACATTAGTATATGGGAGGGGGGAAAACTTTTCCAGATGGGTAGTGACAATGGTGGCCATTTGAAGTTGGCCATTTTGGATCCAACTTTATTTTTTCAATGGGAAGAGAGTCATGTGACACATCAAACCTTTTGAAAATTTCATAAGAAAAACAATGGTGTGCTTGGTTTTGACATAACTTTATTCTTTCATGAGTTAGTTACAAGTTTATGACCACTTATAAAATGTGTTCAAAGTGCTGACCATTGTGTTGGATTGTCAATGCAACCTTCTTCTTCCACTCTTGACACACTGATAGCAACACCACAGAAGAAATGCTAGCACAGGCTTCCAGTATCCGTTGTTTCAGATGCTGCACATCTCGTATCTTCACAGCATAGACAATTGCCTTCAGATGAATGATGAGGCAAACGTTTTTGTGAATGGCGAAGTTAGCAAACAAAACCACAGCTATTGGTCTGACATTAATCCCCAGTAGATAGGTCCCTTCCTGTTGGAACACAAAAATTGATGGTATGGTGTGGTATATGGGTTACAAAGATAGTAGGGCCATTCTTCCATTAATGGAAACCTCAATGCCACTGGATATCTGAAATTGCTACATGATTAAGATATCCAGTGGCATTGAAGTTTTCATTGATGAAGAATGGCCCCACTATCTTTGTATCCCATATACCTCACCATACCATCAATTTTTGTGTTCCAACAGTCTTGGAGGGATCTATCCACTGTGAGTTAGTGTCAGACCAATAGCGGTGGTTTTTATACATTTTATAAGTGGTCATAAACTTGTAAATATCTCATAAAAGAATAAACTTATGTTAAAACTATGCACACCATTGTTTTACTTATGAAATTCTCAATAAGTTTGATATGTCACATAACCCTCTTCCCATTGAAAAAATAAAGTTGGATCCAAAATGGCCAACTTCAAAATTGCCGCCATGGTCACCACCCATCTGGAAAGGTTTCCCCCCTCCCATATACTAATGTGCCACAAACATCAAATAAATTTGTGCAAATCTTAAAAAGGAGAAGCTTGCAATTGCTCAGAAAATACATGTGGAAGAGAGGAAAGAGAATTCTTTGAGCTTACAGTTTATAAGTGAGAGTGTGGACACCACTGACCATAGGAGCTTAAGAAAGAGAGAAGCCCATTGACCATAATGCTTAAACTCTACTGCAGATGTGGTCCAGGAGTGACTATTACAATGTATGTCTATGGAGCATCAGAACAAGACTCCATAGACTTACATTGTACAAGAGACTTCCAGCTTGTGATTCGTTGAATTCAAGGTATGTTTGTCTTCATCCTGTTGCTCTCAGATGATGTATCAAAAGCCTGAAGACAGATTCCCTTTAAAGAGAACCTGTCATCACTATTTTGCATGTTAAAGTAAAGACAAGGCCATAGTGGTGCTGTTATAAAGATTAAATAGATACCTTCAATGAAGAAATCTTCATGGTGGTTGTGTACTGATCAGCATTTGAAGTTTTGGTGTAATACATTTTAGGTACATGGGGGTGAGACTGTTGGTAAGGTCTTTGTATATGCCCAGGCACCTCTATACCTCTGGTTCTGGTAGCTGCCTCCATTTTCAAAGTTTGTACTGGTGCTGTGCTTGCCGCTGGTGGTGCTTGTACAGATTGACCTTTAGTAAAATGGTATATGTGCAGATTTAAATATTGGCTAAATGATGAACAGGGGTAGATATAGACACCAAAGGCAGGCTGGAGCACAGAAGAAGACCCTATCAACACTCTCACCCCAATAGACTGAAAGCTTATTACACTCATACTTCAAATGCAGATTAAAGAACAAACACCATGTGCATTTCATCAATAAAATGTATCCATTTAATCTGTATAACAGCGTCATTATGGTGATACCTTTACTTTAACATAATTAACACATTTTGGGATTGTATGCATTAAAGCCCCCATCACACTAAGCGAGATCGCTGCTGAGTCACAAGTTTCATGATGCAACAGCGACCTCGCCAGCGATCTCGCTATGTTTGAGACTTAACAGCAACCAGGCCCCTGCTGTGAGATCGCTGGAGGTGTCGGAGTTGCCTGGACCATTTTTTGATCGTTGGGGTCCCGCTAACCTCCAGACCTCCGTATCATTCCGGATCGTTGTTGCATCGCTGGTGAGATCTGACTGTTTGACATCTCATCAGCAACCCCATAGCGATGCACCAGCGATCCCTACAGGTCGTATCGTTGTCGGGATCGCTGGTGCGTCGCCAAGTGTGACGGTACCCTAAGTAACCTGTTTTTTAATAGCACTTGTTTTTATTTCTTTATTTATTTATGGCAGGAAATTTTTACATGTTTGAAGATAGTTTTTTCCTTAAGGTTTACTTTACTTTAACATGTAATATCGTGATGACAGGTTTCGTTAAGAAACACACCACTCCTTATAAATACTGTCATGAAGAGAACAATAGAGGTAGAACATGACTAGAGATGAGCGAACCAGTTCAGGGCTTGAGTTCAGGGGATTTCTGTGTCCAAATCGCTGCAATCAGAATGGCTGTGCTTCAGTATGCTGGGTGGTCAGGCCAGTGCAAGCCTCTTGCACTATGTGATCGGCTCACACTCGAGTTAAAAAGGTTTTCGTCTGCAGTTTTGTAGTGATTTTTAAAAAATAAAAATCACTGCTCTCCCGCTCCCAAAAGTGTTTGCTTCATGGCTGGCCAATCAGTGATGGCTGTGGCCAAACATGGGTCCCAAATAGCCCTGAACCTAAACACCCACTTCATTCAGCACCCGAACCTTGAAGGGTTCGCTCATCTCTAAACATGACACTCTCTGTCCTCCCAGACGATTCAAGAAGATGGCTCAATGTGGTGCTGGCTCGGCATAGCATCTTAGCTGGGTTAATCTGGTTCAGTGTGTTTGTCTTTGCAGTACTTTAGATTCTGTATTAAAGAAAATGATGTATTTCTCTTTTATCTTAGTAAATTCCATAGAAATATTTAATCTCTTTCTGATGATTGGTCTCATTAAAGATTCACATATAAAAGCCACAGCAGGTTATCTTCCTGCTTACCATATCCTCAGTCATTATATTACATGCATACAACTATGTGAACTTATGACATGCATCTCACAATAAAATCAAATGTGCTGCTTCCAAGAGCAATTTTATGAAGCAGTCTAGTGTAATAACTACTATCAATCTTAGGATATTAACTGTTCATCCTTGGTCTAAAGCAAACACTGCTGCAGCAGACTGTTTTTCTTTCAGACAGACAACCTATAGAGATATAAAATTAGCTTGCGGCAAGGGTAATATCCTTCCCTACCCCTAGATGCAACATGTGCACGCTGAATAAGAAAATTAGCTGATAATCCTGTGTTTATTTGATTTTTTTAATAGCTTGTTAGAGAAAAAGAGAAATCCTTTCTTGGCATTTGGGCTTAAACTAATTGAGTTTTTAGAATACTTTGCTCTATTGTCTGCAATGGAAACGTCAGTTCAGTAATTTGTGATAGATACCAGAATGCTATAAATTACAAAAATAAAATGATAGCTTTTATTATATTTGTTTCTTTACAGTAATACATTGTTCCAGCCTGTAAGAGAAACCATGTTATAGTATTTCATGCAAACTCTGCCAGGACATAATCATATTCTGTCCTCTACTAGTAATGAAAAGGATCTAATTTCCTACCTTCTGACCCTTTATAATGAAGTATACAGTATATATAAGGGTACGTTTAGTGATGGAATGGAAGATGGGAACGTGGAAAAAAATCTCAAGTACATTACTGTGAACTGTCGTATGTTATAAAACTCTATGGTGGGAAAACAGCCACATAAAACACATTACGGTACTAGTAATTACTTTTATTCACAATCAAATCCATTTTGAAATCTCTCCCATGCTTCACTTACATTGGAAGACTCCGTAGTCTATAAATTTAGTCCATGCAGAATATAGCTTTATGAAGCGGACTTAGGGCCTAGCAGGAGAGTTCACTTTTCAACATCAGAGACCCCCTTTCAAGATCACTCAAATTAAGTTAGGGTCTGCTCTCGCTATGAAATTTGTTGTAATAAAATTAACCAGTAACTGCAGAGCCCCTTATTATATATTTTTTCTTCAAATCATTTATTTTATCCAATCTGCAAATAATGGGTGATAAAAATATATAATGATAAGCATTAGAGATGGAAAAATCATTTGAAATTTGACAGGTCCAGCAAATATTTCCCAAAAATGTTATTCACTATGAATTAGGTGTGAATCATAGGTACTTTAATTGTCCTAAAAGGATGTATATAACACTCAGGTCTCCTAGGACTGTATACAACCACAGCCTTGGTAATAATAATGTGACTTCACCATAGAAACATCAGGTAGCCGGTAGTAAGCAACTGCACATTTAATAACATGGTTAATTGGCAGAATTTTTGTGATTTTCAAAATGAATAAAAATGGTCCAAAAATTATCCCTTAGTCATTTGTGATCAGGCAGATCGTGAAATACAGGAAGCTGACTCAAACTGGTGGTGTCACTGTTAGAGGTACCAGCATCTTGCTCTGACTTAGACAAGTGATGTGCTATACAGTAATGATCAAAATTAGATTAGAGAACAATTTATGATCACTTGATTTTTTCAGACAGAATGTAATCTACATTGATTAACATTTGAAAGTTTTTGTGTAAGGAGTACACCATGCCACTAGAACAGTGTTGTACAAAATAACCAAAGTATATCAACTTAAAACCTTTATTTTACACAAAACGTGATGATCATAATTAGAGAACAGTAATGATTGTAGCACAGAGAAAGATTAAAACTAAATTTTTTGAAGGTTACAACAGTCCCCAATCAGTAGGAAATGTACAGGCCTTTGCTTTGTACAGGCCTTTGTTTTGAATACCGTCAGCACATCTGTGGCCACAGGACATCACTAGTCTCTCACACTGCTCTGGTGTGATTTTGGTCCACTCTTCTTCCAGTCTCTTCCACAGTTCTGTGACTGTTGTGGGTTTCTTGTCCATAACTTTGTCACCAAGGATTTTCCAGATGTTTTCTATTCAGTTTAGATCCTGACTCTGGGCTAGACATTTCTTTGTTTCAATGTTTTCTTTTTCAAGGAACTGCTTTACCAATTTTGTTGTGTGACAGGGGACATTGTCCTGCATGAAAATTGCTGAATGATATAGTCCTGAACACAAGTAAGCTACCACGTGTTGTTGAAAAATGTTCTAAAACACACTTGCATTCACTCTGCCATATAGTTGTATGAGAGGCACAACTCCTGCAGCAGAAAACATTCATAAAAACTTAACACTTCCTGCACCACCTTTCACTGACTTCTTTACACACTTTGGGTTCAGTCTTCCAACAGTTTGTCGACAAACATAATGTTTCCCATCAGACCCAAACAAATCAAACTTGCTTTCATCATTAAAATGAACTGTGGATCACTTCACCTCTGACCACACTACATCCTCCTCCACAAAGATGAGTCTAGCCTTTTGATTATTTCTGCTAGTGAGAGGTTTGGTCACTGCAGCGTGGGCTTTCAGTCCAAATGCTCTTAAATGTCGTGACACTATATGACGAGACAGATCCTTACGCTAAATTATGATTTTTACATAAATATAGACATATGAGGGCTTGCTTTATGGCAGGACTTGGTGTACTGTTCAATGACATCATTTATTTTACCATATAGTGTACTGAAAAATGTGATACAAATTCCAAGTGGTGTATAATTGCAAAAATAAGTATAATTACACAATTGTTTTTTTTTTTTATTCATCATGTTCACAATAGGGTAAAACGGATGTGCAAGCATGTTATCTAGGGTTTATCTAAGTGGTGAAAAAAATTCTTAAGTTTGTAAAGAAAAAGAATTGCGCTTTTGTTGCCATTTTAAGTGACCTGTATCATTCTCAGTTTGCAAAGCACTATGGGGGTGACAGGTTCTCTTTAATACGATTGTTCTGTATGCACAGAATATCATTGGTCTCGGCAGCACCTCTGGGTGGTAGAAGTGCTGCCGAGAAAGATTATTTTTAGGAGAGGTTAAAATTAATTTCACCAAATGAAATGGTCAGCTGATTGCTGGGCTGTTTAAACAAACGTTTTTAGGAACTCTCATTCCTGATTATTGGACAGTGTATGTGGACAAGTTACAAAACGGTAGTAGTGGCAGATACTACGAAAGCTTTAAAAAAGTGGCTTATCCAATGGCAAACATCATTGAGGCTGTAATGATATTAGCTATGAGATACAATTTTTGTTGGGAAGTGAAGTCTATTTTAGGTCTAGGTCTGAGACAGGTTGAACTATATGGACATCTGTCGTTTTTCAAACTAAGGCTGGTTTCACACTGCGGTTTTTCATTGATCAGGTTCGATCAGGTTTGTGTACCAAAACCAGAAGAGGAACCAGGAGAGGAACTTGCAGAGATAAACTATAATTGAAAGATTGACACCTGTTCTGAGTTTTGGAGACACTCCTGGTTTTGAAACACAAAACCTGATCGAACCTGACCTGATCTGACCGCAGTGTGAAACCAGCCTTAGTGACTTAGTGCAGACGTCCCCAACTGCAGTCCTCAAGGCCCACCAAAAGTGCACATTTTCAGGATTACCTTAGTATTGGACAGGGGTTGGAATCATCACCTGTGCTGGTGACTATATTACCGGTGTAATACTAAGGAAATCCTGAAAACCAGACCTGTTGGCGGACCTCTGACTTAGTGTATTCATGTGTACTCAAGATTGTAATAACTTCTAAAATATTCTATTAAAAAATTGCATCATTATCTGTTCCCAAATATACAGTTTTACATTATGAGAGGAATATTTGCATGTTAGAGGACAGCTGCCAAGAAAAAAAATCAAATTTCCAGTGGTTACACTCACTACGGGCTTAAAAGGAATATATATGTCACGTATGGTGCCTGTAATATATCAATTCAGACATGAGAGAATCTGTTGTGACGGCTGTCAAGATATATCAACCATCCCCCTGCTCCAGTAAATGGCAGATATAGTGCTGTAATGGCACCTGGTAAATGTGGGAGTATTGGTTGCAATAACCTAAAGGCACTTGTGTGGAATATACGTCAAATTTCTGAATTCCACTTTGTGAATTACAGAGGAATAATGAAATCCATTCAAATGTAGCAGATTTAGAAGAATGCCCATATCTAAAAATCCACAGTACGCACCAATCAGCTGTAGAGTTTCTATGGATTGCAGTACACGCAGATTTCACCTATTCTACCATGAGACGTGTACTAGCATGTAAATGGTAATACAAACAACTTTTCCCCCAAATTTCACATTTTTATTTTAGACAGTGTGAACATGTCCTTGGGTATTAGGTATAAGAATGTACTAGGAATGTAAGCTTATCACATTTGGGAGCACACTTGATAAGTATCACAAGGCAAAAATTAAAAACAAAATATGAATCCTTGCATGTCTTCTTCTGTTGAAAACTCAGTTGCTAGTTTTACTGCCATAGGAAAGATCTTGATGGAGAGACAGGTAAGCATTCTTCTGCTGGTCTTTGTTACCCCACTCTTAGGCTCCTTTCACATCTATGCAGCCCCTGGGCTTGCCCTGCCTGCCCTGTGCTAGCGCAAGTGCAAGCGCAGGTGCATTTAGAGGCAAGTGCAGGCAAGCGCATAGGTGCATAGATGCACTGCTCTTGTGCGGTGGCATCATACTTATCCCCATATACATACACACTTGGCCAAGGTTTGGTTATAAGCTTTGGCCAGATAACTGTAGTAGAGGTTTATGTCCGAGAGGGCTCATTTGGGAATTTTAAAATACAACATGTCCTATCTTTATTTCCCCTGACATTGGTATAGTGTTAAAGTCGAGACACTTCTATATACATCAGATGATTTTACAGTTCTGAAAAAATTAACTTAGTTTGACCATTTTTTAACTAATGTGAATAGGCACCTTGGATTGGATACCATTGGATTCTAACTGTCGCAAACTGTGATGATAGGCACTTCTAATAGCTAGGGTGAATCTGACGCTAGCCACTACTAACAGATAGGGTGTGACTCAGTCACTAATTACAGGAGTATAGACAGCTGGAAAGTCAGGTAATCTGGGGTCAGGTTCCTGGAGAGCTTGTAGTATTCATGGAGTAGCCAGAGATGAAGTCACACAACAGTCCAGGGTCAGGTTTCTAGGAGTCTTTAAATATATCCCCAGCACACAATAAAAGAAGAGAGATGATTATCCTTTTTGTGTTTTTTATTTTTGAAGGTGAAAAACAGGTTGTATCACACAACGTTTCGGCTCCAGTTGAGCCTTTCTCAAGTGAGTCTTCTGTATATATAGAAAGGGGTTTGTGGTTCAGTTCCCACATGAGCAACTGCTCAGGCCAGTACTGCCTGTTTGAGGTACTCAGCATATGACTCCGTCCTTTGTGTCAGTGCAGCAGCATGGTGGCTGGTCTGGGTGGATGGACAGGAGCGTCACCATCAAGTCACAGAGCACTTTAGACAAAAGAACTTGATTCAATATGTTTGATGTTCACTTGTTTTTTATGTTTATTCATGTAATACACAGACTCACTTGAGAAAGGCTCAACTGGAGCCGAAACGTTGTGTGATACAACCTGTTTTTCACCTTCAAAATAAAAAACACAAAAAGGATAATCATCTCTCTTCTTTTACTGTGTGCCGGGGATATATTAAAGACTTTGTGGCTATTTTTCCCTTGTGCACCTAAACGGTGGTCGAGCTATACTATATGCTCTCTGATTTGTGAGGTTTCTAGGAGAACACGAAAAGGATTCAGTGAGTTAACAGATGTGTGTTTAGGTCACAGTCCAGGGGATCAAAATACCAGGAGATCAAGTACAGGGAACAGACAAATAGGAAATCTCGTAACAGATAACATAGATCAGAACAAACACAGGAATGCAGTCTGAACAAAACTTCAGATAGAGTGGACAATTGGCAGAGTTCTGGAAGAGGTTGCTCACTAAAGTAGCAGAGCAATCACTGGAAAAATTGAACACCTGAGCAACCCAGCACCTTCCAGAACCAGAATGGACGACTGTGCTGTCAATTAACTACTGACTGCTCAACACACCAGATTTAAAGCACATCAATAACTCTTATTGCATCTGAGATTCACTGATGGAGGACACAGACAATTAAAGAGAACTTAACAGCTGAACATGGAGTCCAAACCACAGGCTGCATTATTTCAGCCAGGTATATTTGACACTGAAATGCTGCAGCAATTCAGAGAAAAACATGCTTTTAAGGCCAATTCATACTGCTCATTTCCCTTGAGTGTATAGAGAGAGACCTGTCAATCACTATAAGCAGGCGAGGAGAGGCCCTAGAGCAGACCATTGTTACGGCAACATGTATTAGTTTTCTGGTTTACTATAACTGCTGAACTGAAAGGTTCTGGAAGGGTTGTAGTGAAGCTTCTGCAGATCATAGTTTCTTGAAAAGCTTTAATCAGATGCAGTTAAGAAAAATCTGACTTTTTATCAACCATAGCACTTTTCTAATGCAGCCTCTGGCACATATCCTGGTCTCTTTTATAATGACTTTTAAGCAAATGTAGAGAAAATCTAATATGTGCAAAATATGAAATAAACCAAGAATCCCATAAATATGCTATTATTTTAGGTTGTGGTCTTCTGACCAATAAATAAGAAAAGCATTTTCATGAAAAAAATATAAATATGTGATGCTTTATGGTGTGCGCACAGTGACTCTCTGCCCTTACATTGCAAATCTCAGGAATAGTCTAATTCTGTGATACGCACGGCAGTCAGGGAAAGCTGTTAAAGCTGAAATGAAAGCCATCAGCTACAGAACGTATGCTGCCCTAAGTTCTATTTAGGAATAATAGCAGCTTTTCTATATGTGGAATAAATCATTGCAGTGTCATCTGACCCCTCGTGCTTATCTTTAGTTGAAAATGTAATGATATTTTCATGACAGTTATTTTTATTGTGTGGTTAGAGACAGATATGTTCTTAAAGTTAGATATAGTTTCACTGAAAATGTGCTTCAACTGTAAGGGGCGACAGTAACTTATAGTTGTGTTCAAAATAATAGCAGTGTGTTCAAAAACATGAGTTAAGCCCGAAATCTTTATGATAATTTTTATTTCAATGCATTGGGAACATTGCACACTGTTTTCTAAATAAACACATGAAAAAAATTATATAATATTTAACTACTTTTCAGAAAATAACAAAAACTGAACATTGGGCAGTTCCAAAAAATTAGCCATGTCTGCATTTGTCTTTGCAAACTCAAAATATCTACTTTTTTTAGGATTTAGCATTCCTGAAAATCACTAACCTATTATTTAGTTTTATAACCATAGTTTTTTTTTAGAACTGCTTCACATCTATGTTGCATATGTCAACCAACTTCTGGCACCTGTCAACTGTTATTCCAGCCCAGGCTGCTTTTACTACATCCCACAATTTATTTGCACTTGTTGGCTTTGCCTCAGAAAAATATTTTTTTGTCACCCCACATCGAATTAAGCTATTGGGCTGACCACTCCATAGCCTCAATTTTGTTGGACTGGAACCAAGACTATGCTCATTTATTGGTGTGTTTAGGGTCATTGTCTTGTTGAAACACCCATTTCAAGGGCATTTCATCTTCAGCATAATGAGACATGACCTCCTCAAGCAAATAATTGCAATGATAACCATAGTAAGAAAAACATGCCCATATCATGATGCTTGCACCACTATGCTTCACTGTCTTCAAAGTGTACAGGGTGGGCCATCTATATGGATACACCTAAATAAAATGGGAATGAATGAATATATGAATATCAACTTGAAATAACTCATGAAATAATAAAGTTACCGTATATACTCGTGTATAAGCCGACCCGTGTATAAGCCGACCCCCCTACTTTTGCCCCCAAAACCTGGGAAAATCTATTGACTCGTGTATAAGCCGAGGGTGGACCCTAGCACAAGTATACAGCCCCCAGCAGTGTGGTATACACCAGTCCCAGAGGTAGATACAGCAGCCCCAGTGGTAGTATACATGCAGCCCCAGTAGTATATACAGCCCCAGTGGTATATACAGCTCCAGTGGTAGTATAGACGCAGCCCTAGTAGTATATACAGCCCCAGTGGTAGTATATACAGCCCCAGTGGTAGTATACAGGGCCCCAGAGGTATATACAGCCCCAGTGGTTTATACAGCCCCAGTGGTAGTATATACAGCCCCAGTGGTAGTATATACAGCCCCAGTGGTAGTATACAGGGCCCCAGCAGTATATACAGCCCCAGTGGTTTATACAGCCCCAGTGGTAGTATACAGGGCCCCAGAGGTATATACAGCCCCAGTGGTAGTATATACAGCCCCAGTGGTAGTATATACAGCCCCAGTGGTAGTATACAGGGCCCCAGCAGTATATACAGCCCCAGTGGTTTATACAGCCCCAGTGGTAGTATACAGGGCCCCAGAGGTATATACAGCCCCAGTGGTAGTATATACAGCCCCAGTGGTAGTATATACAGCCCCAGTGGTAGTATACAGGGACCCAGCAGTATATACAGCCCCAGTGGTTTATACAGCCCCAGTGGTAGTATATACAGCCCCAGTGGTAGTATACAGGGCCCCAGAGGTATATAGCAGCCCCAGCGGTAGTATACAGGCATCCCCAGTAATGCAGGGCCCCCCCAGCGTCTCTCCGGTCACCTGTAAAGGAAGCTATACTTATCACAGTGCTCTGTCCGTGCCCACTCGCACCCGCTCTCAGCAGCCGACCGCGATCCTCCATCTTGCGTCTTCTTTCTTCCTGTTTCCTATGCTCGTCGCAGGGAATGACGTCATTGCCCGCGACGAGCACAGAAACAGGAAGAAAGAAGACGCAAGATGGAGGATCGCTGTCGGCTGCTGAGAGCGGGTGCGAGCGGGCGCGGACAGAGCACTGTGATAAGTATAGCTTCCTTTACAGGTGACCGGAGAGACGCTGGGGGGGCCCTGCATTACTGGGGATGCGGGGGCTGCTGTATACCGATGTATACATCGGTATGTACCGATGTATACATCGGTATACAGCACTGACTCGCGTATAAGCCGAGGGGGTACTTTTCAGCCCAATTTTTGGGCTGAAAAACTCGGCTTATACGCGAGTATATACGGTACATTAAAACCAAGCACACCATTGTTTTTTCTTATGGAATGCTCAATCAGTTTGATGTGTCACAAGACCCTCTTACCATTGAAAAAATTAAAGTTGGATCAAGAATGGCCAACTTCAAAATGGCCACTATTGTCACCACTCATCTGGAAATGTTTTCCCCCTCCCATATACTAATGTGCCACAAACAGGAAGTTGATATCACCAACCATTTTATTAGGTGTATCCATATAGATGGCCCATCCTGTACATTGGCTTGAATTCAAAGCTTGGGGTCATCTGATGATTTGTCTGCACCCCTTGGACCCTAAAAGAAGAATTTTACTTTGATCAGTCCACAAAATGTTTCTCCATTTCTCTTTAGGCCAGTTGGTGTGTTCTTTGCCAAACTGATTCCGCTTTAGTAAATGTCTTTTGTTTTAATAGTGGTTCTTTGCAGGCACTTCTTGGTAATAGATTAGCTTTACACAGGCGTTTTTTAACTGTAAAGGTATGTGCACGCAATCTGGAGGCACTGCTCTACACTGCTATTATTTTGAATACACCATCTTTCAATTATATGTTCAAATACACAGACAGGTTTTCTAAGAATCTACTGGTAAATTTTTTACATCTGGAGATATAATGTATACCAAAAACTGTGAATAATCTACTTATTCATATTGGACTGCTATTATTTTGAACACTACTGTATATTTGTTTTTAACTATATTTTTAAAATTATTTCCCTAAACTAAAATATCACCAATAATTTACTAAATGACAGTAATTAGAAAATTAGTTACTATGTAAAAAAAATTTGTCATATTTGTACCACTGACAACTAGCATGGGGTGCACCCACAAGTGGGCAATACATTGCACGGAGGTACATAGTCTCCTAGGTTCCATTAATCAGCATTCTGCACAAAGTTCATAAACTATTGAAATTTATGGCAGCACGGTGGCTTATTGCTTAACTTGCTCCAGGACTTGAAGTAATGGAAGAGATAGTTGTCCACCAAATGAATTTTCAGCTAACACCTATCTTGTGTATTGCCAGCTTTAGTATAGGCATCCGAAGGTGTGCCGAATATATCACAGTGGCACACACTATATGGCATATTTTGTTAAACGTTAGACATTTTCATTCAGGGGCGGACATACCATTGGTGCAACATATGATGATCAAAGGGGCCCAAGAGCTAAGAACTCCCAATTCTAAAACAACAAACAGAAATAATTGTGCATTATAATGTGTTATTGGACTGTAATGTGACTAAACATTGCTCTTGCACAAGGGCCCTTTTCTACCTGTGTCGAACAGTGCTTACCTTTAGTTGCATGAACTAGTAGTTGGCTTATTTTAATTTAACCTAAAAACAGGCGCACACAAAACATTTTCCACTTCTTTAGATTTGCCAAATCCACATCACCATTTTTTACCAATTTGAAAAGTATATTTTGCGTTGTACATATAGTTCTTTTTGCCATCTACTATATAATTGCCGTAGCACGTTTTGTGTCGGACCCCGGCACGCCGTGGATATGTCACACTCTGACGTCACCACGGCGAAGCATTGCCCGCGTAGCGGGCATTGCGAGCCGTCGCCGCTGTCAGCACACATATTAATAGTGATGATCCTCCTCCTGCCCGCGCTGCCTGCCCCATCACCCCCCTGCCTGTCACCATAGCCATCCTCCACTGCCCGGTCACCCCCGCCTGTCACAACACTTCCCCCCCTGCCCCATCACCCCCCTGCCTGTCACCATAGCCATCCTCCACTGCCCGGTCACCCCCAGCCTATCACCACTGCCCCTCCGCTCCCCGATCGCCCCCCCCCCCCCCACTCTCCGGTCACCCCCCGCCTGTCAGCACAGACCCCCTCCACTGTCCGGTCACCCCCCCCGGCCTCTTACCACAGCTCCTTCAAGCCAGCCGCGATCTCTCTTCATCCTGCTTGAGGACCTCTGATGACGTCACGATGATGGGTGGAGTCACAGATCACATGATCGTGACGTCATCAAAGGTCCTGTTCCGATCTAACCTACTCTGCCTACTCATCCCCCTGCGCTGCACACTGACCCCCACTCTGCCCCTGACCCTGCTCTGCCTACTCACCCCCACTCTGCCCCTGACCCCCACTCTGACCACTCACCCCCACTCTGCCCACTCACCCACCAACTCTTCCCCCTCACCCCCACTCTGCACACTGACCCCCACTCTGCACACTGACCCCCACTCTGCACACTGACCCCCACTCTGACCCTGCTCTGCCCACTGACCCCCACTCTGCCCACTGACCCCCAAACTCTGCCCACTCACCCCCCTACTCTTCCCCCTCACCCCCTCTCTGCCCCCCTCACCCCCACTCTGCACACTGACCCCCACTCTGCCCCTGACCCTGCTCTGCCCACTGACCCCCACTCTGCCCACTGACCCCCAAACTCTGCCCACTCACCCCCCTACTCTTCCCCTCACCCCCTCTCTGCCCCCCTCACCCCCACTCTGCACACTGACCCCCACTCTGCCCCTGACCCTGCTCTGCCCACTGACCCCTCACACTGACCCTGCTCTGCCCACTGACCATCCTCTGCCCACTCACCCCTCACTGACCCTGCTCTGCCCACTCACCCTGCTCGGCCCACTGACCCCTCACACTGCCCACTGACCCTCCTCTGCCCACTGAACATGCTCTGCCCACTGACCCCTCAATGCCCACTCACCCTGCTCTGCCCACTGACCCTGCTCTGCTCACTGACCACTCACACTGCCCACTCACCCTGCTCTGCCCACTGACCCCTCACACACCCCACTGACCCTGCTCTGCCCACTCACTCCTCACACTGACCCTGCTCTGCCCACTGACCTTGCTCTGACCACTCACCCCTCACACTGCCCACTGACCCCTCACACTGCCCACTCACGCCTCACACTGCCCACTGAACATGCTATGCCCACTTACCCCTCACACTGCCCACTGACCATGCTCTGCCCACTGACCCCTCACACTGCCTACTGACCCTGCTCTGCTCATTTACTCCCACTCTGCCCACTCACCCCTGCTTTTACCACTGACCCTGCTCTGCCCACTGACCACCCTCTGTTCACTCACCCCCCGCTCTGCCCTTTCACCATGCCCACTGACCCCTGCTCTGCCAACTGACCGTGCCCACTCACCCATGCTCTACCCACTGACCCTTCTCTGCCCACTCACTGTGCCCATTGACCGCCGCTCTGCCCACTAACCCCTGCTCTGCCCACTGACTGTGCCCAATAACCCTTGCTATGCCCACTAAACCCTGCTCTGCCCACTCACCCCCGCTCTGCCCGCTGACCCCTGCTCTGCTCACTGACTGTGCCCACTCACCCCTGCTCTGCTCACTCACCCCTGCTCTGCCCACTGATTTTTCCCACTAACCCCTGCTGTGCCTACTGACTGTGCCCACTGACCCCTGCTCTGCCCAATCACTCTGCCCACTAACCCCTGCTCTGACCACTGACCCCCGCTATGACCCTGCTCTGACCACTGACCCCCAAATCCTGCTCACTGACCCTGCTCTGCCCATTCACCCCCCACTCTGCCCACTCACCCCCGCTCTGCCCACTGACCCTGCTCTGCCCACTTACCCCCCCCCTCTGGCTACTGACCATGCCCACTGACCCCAGCTCTGCCCACTGACCCCAGCTCTGCCCACTGACCCCAGCTCTGCCCACTGACCCCTGCTCTGCCCAATGACTCTGCCCACTAACCCCTGCTCTTCCCACTCATCCCCCACTCTGCCCACTGACGCTCGCTTTGCCCACTGACCCCCAGCAGATCGGTTTCCCAGCCAACGACAGGTCCTGTCCTGCCATCTACAAGACGGGTGGTGCGAGCCGCCGCAGGGTAAGTATCCTCACTGAGGTTTTTTTAGTTTTATTATCACCATGAAGGAGGGGGGAGGGGGGTGTGCAGCCCCAGAGGGAGGGGGGCCGCAGAGACTGGAGGCCCAGAGGGACGGGTGCCACGGGGAGCGGAGGGGGTCAGGAGGAGCGCCTCCATCCTGCCCCCCCCTATCCATCCTGCCCCACCCAACACCATCCTGCCCCCCCGACTCCATCCCGCACCCCCACCACCATCCTCACCCCCCGCCAACATCCTGCCTCCCCGCCGCCTCCATCCTCCCCGCCCCCCCCCTCCCCCGCCACCATCCTGCCCTGCCGTCTCCATCCTGCCCTGCCGTCTCCATCCTGCCCTGCCGTCTCCATCCTGCCCTGCCGTCTCCATCCTGCCCCGCCTTCTCCATCCTGCCCTGCCTTCTCCATCCTACCTCGCTCCGTCCATCCTGCCCCTCCGACTCCATCCTGCCCCTCCGACTCCATCCTGCCCCTCCGGCTCCATCCTGCCCCTCCGCCTCCATCCTGCCCCTCCGCCTCCATCCTGCCCCTCCGCCTCCATCCTGCCCCTCCGCCTCCATTCTGCCCCGCCCCCTCCATCCTGCTCCGCCACCCACCATCCTGCCCCCCCACCCACCATCCTGCCCCCCTTGCTCCTTCCTGCCCCACTCACTACTTCCTGCCCCGTTCACTCCATCCTGCCCTGCTCGCTCCATCCTCACCCCCGCTGTTCTTGCTCCCCTGCCTCCATCCTGCCCTCACGCTTACTCATCCGGCCCCGCTTGCTCCATTCTGCTCATCTGCTCAATCCTGCCCCTTCGGCTTCATCCTGCTCCTCCGCCTCCATCCTGCCCCGCTCAATCCATCCTGCCCCCCGCTCTTCTTGCTCCCCCGCCTCCATCCTGCCCTGCTCGCTCCATCCTGCCGCCCCCCTCCCCCGCCTCCATCCTGTTGCCCCGCCTCCATCCTGTTGCCCCGCCTCCATCCTGTTCCCCCCGGCTCCATCCTGTTCCCCCCCGCTCCATCCTGTTTCCCCCGGCTTCATCCTGTTTCCCCCGGCTTCATCCTGTTTCCCCCGCCTCCATCCTGCCCCCTCCCGCTCCATCCTGCCCCCTCCCGCTCCATCCTGCCCCCCCTTCCCGCTCCATCCTGCCCTGCTCGCTCCATCCTGCCCCGCTCGCTCCATCCTGCCCCGCTCGCTTCATTCTGCCCCCCCAACACAATCCTGCCCCCCTTCCCCTCCTCAGCTGATCGCTTGCCCAGGCAACTACAGGTCCTAAAGGCCTGTAGGACCTACAAGGCGGAGGTGGAGCGAGCCGCCGGACAGGTGAGTATCCTCACTGAGGATTTTTTTAATTTTACTGTGGACAACCGGGGGCCAGGAGGAGTGGGGGACCGCGGTGACCGCAGTATTGCCATATACCATAGTGCTGCTATACATGTGCTATAATGTACTGCCATATACCATAGTGCTGCTATACATGTACTGTAATGTACCGCCATATACCATAGCACTGCTATACATGTACTGTAATGTACCGCCATATACTATAGTGCTGCTATACATTTACTATAATGTACTGCCATATACCATAGCGCTGCTATACATGTACTCTAATGTACCGCCATATACCATAGCACTGCTATACATGTACTGTAATGTACCGCCATATACTATAGTGCTGCTATACATTTACTATAATCTACCGCCATATACTATAGTGCTGCTATACATGTGCTCTAATTACCACCATATACCATCGTACTGATATATATATCTACTATATAATTGCCGTAGGCACTTCCGTGTCGGACCCCGAAAAGACCGTGGCTATGTCACTCTGTGACGTCACCAGTTGGCCTGCGCGAGCAATGGCCGCGAGGCCATTGCGAGTCGCTGGCCGAAAATAGAACCAGAGGCTCGGCCACAAAGTTAGCGATTTACTGCTCATGTAGCGCGAGTTGCTGCCTGAGCGGTAAATCGCTAACTTTGTGGCCGAGCCTCTGGTTCGATTTTCGGCCATCGACTCGCAATGCCCACTTCGCGGCCATTGCGAGCACTCAGCCCCAAAAAGTATTCACACCCCCCCAAAAAGTATTCAACCCCCCAAAAAGTATTCACACCCCCCCAAAAAGTATTCAACCCCCCCAAAAAGTATTCACACACACCCCAAAAAGTATTCACACACCCCCAAAAAGTATTCAACCATTCCAAAAAGTATTCACACACCCCCAAAAAGTATTCACACCCCCCCAAAAAGTATTGAACCCCACAAAAACTATTCACACACCCCCAAAAACTATTCACACATCCCCAAAAACTATTCACACCCCCCCAAAAAGTATTCACACCCCCCCAAAAAGTATTCAACCCCCCCCAAAAAGTATTCAACCCCCAAAAAGTATTCACACCCCCCCAAAAAGTATTCAACCCCCCAAAAAGTCCTTACACCCCCCCAAAAAGTATTCACACCCCCCCAATAAAATAAAAAAAAAAAAAATAATAATATATAAAATTAATATATTAATTAAATTAACTAATTTAAATAAAAAAAAAATAATCTAATACAAATAAATTTCATTAAAATAAAAAATTAATATACAAATAATAAAAATAATAAATATTAAAATAAATCAAAATTAAAAAAAATATATATATATATATAATTAAAATATTAATAACATTAACTAATTCTAAGAAATTCAAATTACTCAAATAAAAAAAAAATCAATTAAAATAAAAAAAAAAATAATATTCTAAAAATATTCTATAATAAATAATTACAATAATAAAATCATAAATAATAAAAAAAATATTCCATATAAAAATTCATAACATTAACTAATTCTAATAAAATAAAACTAATAAATAAAATATTCATAACATTAAGTTATTCAAAAAAATTGGAAATAAAAAAAAATAAATAAAAAAAAAAATAATATAGCTACTATAATCTAATTAACGCACGTTCTAGAATCCCGATGCATTTGCATCGGGCTTACAGCTAGTAAATAAATAAAAAGTTTAAATTAAAGATTAAAGGACTGGAAAAGGCAGAAAGTTCAAATAGAGTCTTAACAGTGCAAACAATGGGTAAATCAAAGCAGAGAAGCGCTCACCTGATGTGATTGTGGAAGGCATAACTCCTGCAGGAATATAGAAAAGTGGCTGCTGCAGTTCCACGGCATAGGAGTATAAAGAGTAGGAGACAATGGTAGTAATGCAAACAGCCAACAGCTCAAAGAAGCTCAACGAATGTTGTGTCCCTGTCACATCGCCATTGGACTCGGTGGCCGGTGTTCCTGCCTCGGCCGCTGGGAGGAGCCGGATTCCTTCGTCTGGTGGTGCTGGTGATAGGAAGGCCTTGTCCTCACATGGACCTGCTCCAGCGACGTCTGCCTCTGTCGCTGAGCGCCGCTGTGTTTCCCCTCTGGGTGGTGTTGGTCGCAAAAGAGCGGGCCCTGCAGAGGTGTCCATTAGGCGCAGCCTGCGTTCTTCTGTCAGAGGTGGGATGGGTGGAGCCAGTCGTGCATCTCCATCTGGCCTGGCTCTAGGGGCGGTCCGGATGAGGTCATCAGGCTGTGAGCTCCAGCCTATGGGAGGTAACCGCGCCCTTCAAATACATTGGAGCCTGTCTTGCAGGCCGCCAGATATAGTTTTGGTTCCCCAAGTGACATAGTGTGTGTGTTTGGTTTTGACTCTGACCTTTGCCTGGATTTTTGACTCTGTACCGCCTGACGATTTTGTACCTTTGCTGCCCTCTCGGTTTTGACTCTGACCTTTGCCTGGATTTTCGACTCTGTACCGCCTGACGATTTTGTACCTTCGCTGCCTTCTCGGTTTTGACTCGGACTCCTGACTACGTTCTTCGCTTCCTGATTTTTCCCTTCCTAGACGACCTCCCTGCTCTGCTGCTCCCATAGGTAGCTACCCCCTGGGCTCTGCTATAATTCCAGATCCCTGTATAGGGGTTAAGGGTCTCGGGGTTTCTCGGGGTGCTGCCTTACCAGCAGCTCAGCCTTACAGCGGATGGTCGTCACATTATATCTGGCCCTACCATTTTTTCTATATATATATCGACTATATATATATTTAAACGCATTCCCTTACCTTTTTTTTCTCTCCTTTTCCCAATGGTTTTACCTGTTGTTTTTTTTTCTTTTCTCTGAGCTGTGTCAGCTGTTAATTGCTTCCCTCAATGCATCTGTGTCCAGCTTCTCAGTCCTGTGGAGGAACACTCCCATCTTCTCATACCAACATGCTGCACAAGTCACCATCTGAAGTCCTCTGCATGAATGCTGGAGATCAGAAGGCCTCATTCCCTGGATGTCAGCACCTGGGGGGCTCTGGCTATGCCTGCTCAGGTGCCCAGGTAGGATTGCCCGCAAATGCGGCCAAAGTCCTGTTACCTATTTCTTTGACTTACCTTAAGAAATCTGTGTGTTTGGAGGCTTATGTTGACAGTGGCTCAGAGGGGAATTTCATAGATCTCCATGTAGCGAGAACTCTTGGTGTACCACTGCTAAGGCTTAATGCCCCCATTAGAACCACTGCAGTTAATGGCACTCCCCTCATCCAGGGTGGAGTGGAATTTGTCACTGAGGAAGTGTCAATGCTGGTGGGGTCTTTACATGCTGAAAAGGTGTCATTTTTTGCAATCAGTAGTTTATCATCTGCAGTAATCCTGGGCATGCCATGGTTGCGTAAACATAACCCAGTCATAGACTGGCACTTGAGTGACATCGTGCGCTGGAGCCCAAAGTGTCAGGATAACTGTATCTCGCTATCTGTAAACCAGGTGAAGGTCAAGTCTCCTCCCTTTGTACCATATGCCTTTAGAGATTTTGTGTCACGGGTGGCACGGATGACAGGGTAGAGGCCACGCGCAGACGGTCCCAGCGGTTGGCCAATCAGCCATAAGAGTTGAGGACGGTCCGTCTTTCAGGGGCATTTACCTTCTGTGTAGATGAAGAGAAGGTATGATAAGATCTCCCTATCATGGGGAGACGGCTGGGAAGGTCTTGTGCTCGGTCTGGTTTCTACACCAGTATCCTGGGTCTCTAGGACCCAGCAGGTTCTTCCCACCTTTATAAGGAGTTTCATTGCCCTCCCTCAGTGCAGGTGATATTTCCTTGTGCACTCATTATACTTGCTCCAGCAGAAGCAGAGGTGGTGGAGGTTGCTGTGATCTGCTGCAAGATAAGTGTTTTCTTTCCCCATTGTCTGTTATTTCCTTGTGTTGTCTTTAGTTGTTAGTGGAGGGGTCTAGTGAACCTCTCCATCTGATCCTTAGCTAAGGTAGTGCTAGGATCAGAGAGGGACGAGGTTCGTGGTCGGCGACAGTTGAGGAAACTGTATAGGGACGTTAGGGCAGACAGGGTCAGCCCCAGTAAGACCAGGGGTCACCCTCTCCTTCTTGTGCCCATAGTTTTAGGGACTCCTTATTCCCCCCCCCCGTCGTGGTCCTACGCTGAGTGCCTCTCCCGCCCCCAGCGTGACATTATCACCTGCCAATACTGTAATTGAAGGACAGGGGAGGAACCGATTTGTCTTCCTGTCCTTATGGATCCTGTGTCTGCTTTGGCCCAGCAGCTGCAGTCCCTGTCTTTGGAGGTTGCGGACCTTCGGTCGGCTTTACAGGGCCCGCAACCGCAAAATGGTGTCTTGGGGAATCAAGCATTGGGTCAGGCCAGACCTGAACCTAAGGTTGCCCTCCCTGACAGGTTTTCAGGAGGTAGAGATAAGTTTACTGTGTTCAAAGAGGCCTGTAAATTATATTTTAGGCTTAGGCCCTATTCCACTGGTGATGAGCAGCAGCGTGTAGGAATTATTATGTCGCTACTGCAGGGAGACCCCCAGTCCTGGGCTTTCTCTCTGCCACAGGACTCTACTTGTCTCCGCTCTGTGGATGAATTTTTTGACGCCCTGGGCCTCATATATGATGACCCTGACCGTGTCTCTTTGGCTGAATCCAGGTTGCGCCATCTCCGCCAGGGGACTCGGTCGGCGGAATCATATTGTTCTGAGTTCCGCAGGTGGGCTACGTACACGAAGTGGAACGATCCGGCGCTCCGGAGTCACTTTTGTCAGGGTCTTTCGGAGAGGCTGAAGGATGCTCTGGCGGTTTATGAGACCCCTCCGTCCCTGGAGGCGGCTATGTCGTTAGCTATTCGTATGGATAGACGCCTCCAGGAGCGGAGGGGTAGACCTCCTGTTACTGGGAGCCATTCTCGTGGTGATTCCTGGTCACCGGGAGGTCACGCGGAGGGTGAGTCGTTCCTCCCGAGTGCGGAGGAACCTATGCAGCTGGGAGGAGCGGCGGCCTCGAGGTTCTCCTCCGGTACCTCCCGGGGCAAGGGGAAGGGGGTCTGTTTTTTCTGTGGGAAAGGGGACCATTTTATTGGGGCCTGTCCCTACACCCCTAAACGGACTGGGGGGCCTGGACCTTCTGTGACTATGGGGGGTGTGGAGGTGGTCGAGCGGGAGGTGTGTGTATCCTCCATTTGTACTTCCCGTTTCCTCCTAAGTGCGGAGGTGGCGCTGGAGGGCACAATGGAGGGTATTTCTGTGTTTGTGGATAGTGGTGCGGGGGTCAACATGGTGGATGCTCGTTTTGTAGACGCTCATGGGCTTAACTGCTGTTTATTGTCTCGCCCCATCCGTATCTATGCCATCGACTCGGCACCTCTTGCTCAAGGTAGTCTCACACATATTGTACATGACATTAAGTTGACGGTTGGATCCCAGCATCAAGAGACGATATCTTGCTATGTTCTAGACGGTCTCCCCGCTCCCATTGTCCTGGGCTTGCCATGGTTGATTAAACATAATCCCGTAGTGGATTGGCAGTCCCGGGACATTGTGGAATGGAGTGATTTTTGTTCTGAGAATTGTTTGGTTACCTCGTTTTCGGTGGTGTCTGCTGTATCTCTGCCCCCGTTCCTATCAGAGTATGAGGATGTGTTCTCAGAGAAGGGGTGCCAAGACCTGCCCCCCCATCGGGCATATGATTGCCCAATCAACCTCGTTCCCGGAGTTAAACTGCCCAAGGCTAGGATGTTTGCTATATCGGGTCCGGAAAGACAGGCGATGAAGGATTTCATTTCCGAGAGTCTGCAGACGGGTCACATCAGGCCCTCAACCTCGCCGGTTGCGGCTGGTTTCTTTTTTGTTAAGAAAAAAGATGGGGGCCTCCGTCCTTGCTTGGATTTCCGGGAGTTGAATCGGATTACTGTCCGTGATCCGTACCCCCTCCCTCTGATTCCTGATTTATTCAGTCAGGTAGTGGGTGCTAAATGGTTCTCCAAGTTGGATTTGAGGGGGGCCTACAACCTGATTAGGGTCAGGGAGGGGGATGAATGGAAGACGGCATTTAGTACCCCGGACGGCCATTTTGAAAGTCTCGTAATGCCGTTCGGGCTCACTAACGCCCCTGCGGTTTTCCAACACTTTGTCAATGACATATTCCATCATTTGGTGGGTAGATTTGTGGTTGTTTACTTAGATGATATCTTGATCTATTCCCCCGATTTGGAGACGCATCAGTCCCATGTCAAGCAGGTGTTACAGGTCTTACGGGACAATAAGCTGTATGCTAAACTCGAGAAATGTGTCTTCGCCGTTCAGGAGGTACGGTTTTTGGGGTACCTCCTGTCGCCGTTGGGTTTTTGGATGGATCCGGAAAAAGTCCGGGCGGTGCTGGACTGGGAACTACCGGACAATCTACGGGCATTTTTTTGGGGTTTACCAACTTTTACCGTAAATTTATTAGGAACTATTCGGTGCTGGTGACGCCTCTTACGGACATGACTAGGAAGGGGACGGATTTTTCCGAGTGGTCGGAGTCTGCTCGCCGGGCTTTCTCCTCCCTAAAGCGTTGTTTTGTTTCCGCGCCTATTCTCCGTCAGCCCGATCTTTCTCAGCCCTTTGTGGTGGAGGTGGATGCGTCTGAGGTGGGGGTGGGGGCTGTATTGTCGCAAGGCCCTTCACCTGGGAGATGGGTGCCCTGCGCGTTCTTCTCCAAGAAGTTGTCGTCGGCCGAGAGGAATTATGATGTTGGTAATAGGGAGCTGTTGGCTATTAAATTGGCTTTTGAGGAATGGCGTCACTGGTTGGAGGGGGCTGTCCATCCCATCACGGTTATTACCGACCACAAGAACCTGTCTTACCTTGAGTCCGCCAAGCGTCTCAATCCCCGGCAGGCTCGGTGGTCCTTGTTTTTCACGAATTTAATTTTACCGTCACTTACCGTCCGGGGGTTGAGAACGTGAAGGCTGATGCGTTGTCGCGTAGTTTCCCGGGTGGTAGTGCTCATGAAAGTCCCGTTCCCATCTTACAGGAGGGGGTGGTTGTTTCTGCTCTTTGCCCTGATCTGGAGGGGGAGGTGTTGAAGGTCCAGGGGGGCGCCCCTGCCTCCTGTCCTTCTGGGAGACTTTTTGTGCCATCATCTTTGCGTCTCAGGGTGCTGTCAGAGCATCACGACTCCGTATTGGCAGGGCATCCCGGCAGTAGGGCCACCTTCGATCTTTTATCTCGCCGCTTTTGGTGGCCGGGGTTGAGGAAGGACGTAGCGGAATTCGTGTCTGCCTGTAGTGTGTGTGCACGGGCTAAGGTTCCGCATACCCGTCCGGCTGGTTCTCTCTTGCCATTGTCTATTCCTGAGAGGCCATGGACGCATGTGTCAATGGATTTTATCACCGATCTCCCGGCGTCGGCAGGCAAGACGGTAGTGCTGGTAGTGGTTGATAGATTCAGTAAGATGGTTCGCTTTGTGGCACTGCCCGCACTTCCTAATGCTCGGACACTGGCACAGGTGTTTGTAAGTGAGATTGTGAAGCTTCATGGAGTTCCCTCCGAGGTGGTTTCTGATCGTGGTACTCAGTTTGTCTCCAAGTTTTGGAAGGCTTTTTGTGCCCGTTTAGGAATTGCTTTGTCCTTCTCTTCTGCTTTTCATCCTCAGTCTAATGGGCAGACCGAACGTATGAATCAGAATTTGGAGACTTATCTGAGGTGTTTTGTCTCTGACAATCAGGAGACTTGGGCGAGTTATCTGCCCTTGGCCGAATTTGCCCTTAATAATCGTCTTCAGGAGTCCACTGGCAAGTCACCGTTCTTCGGTGCATATGGGTTTCATCCTCAGTTTGGTACTTTTAGTGGTACTAGTCCTTCCGGAGTTCCTGAGGAGGACCGATTTACCTCATCCCTTTCCTCGGTTTGGCGGGGGTACAGAGCAGCTTGAAGCTCGTAGGCGACAGGTACAAACGTATGGCTGACAAGAAGCGTGCGCCAGGTCCGGACCTGTGTGTGAATGACTACGTGTGGTTGTCTACCAAGAATGTGAAGTTGAAGGTGCCCTCTTGGAAGTTGGGGCCCAGGTTTATTGGACCTTATCAGATAACCGCCGTTATCAATCCCGTGGCGTTTCGTCTTGCGTTACCTCCCGCTCTTAAAATCCACAATGTATTTCATAGGTCGCTCCTCAAACCGTATGTGCCGTCGTCTAACCCGTCTCCTTTGCCCCGGAGCCCATCTGCGTGGCGGGGAATTTGGAATTTGAGATCTCAAAGGTGGTTGATTCTCGCAGGGTGCGCCGTTCTCTTCAGTATTTGGTGCACTGGAGGGGATACGGTCCTGAGGAGCGGATGTGGGTACCAGCGTCGGAAGTCTCCGCCGCTAGGCTGGTCCGCGCTTTTCACCGTTCCCATCCGGATAAGCCTGGTCCTGAGTGTCCGGGGCCACTCGTGGACGGGGGGGTACTGTCACGGGTGGCACGGATGACAGGGTAGAGGCCACGCGCAGACGGTCCCAGCGGTTGGCCAATCAGCCATAAGAGTTGAGGACGGTCCGTCTTTCAGGGGCATTTACCTTCTGTGTAGATGAAGAGAAGGTATGATAAGATCTCCCTATCATGGGGAGACGGCTGGGAAGGTCTTGTGCTCGGTCTGGTTTCTACACCAGTATCCTGGGTCTCTAGGACCCAGCAGGTTCTTCCCACCTTTATAAGGAGTTTCATTGCCCTCCCTCAGTGCAGGTGATATTTCCTTGTGCACTCATTATACTTGCTCCAGCAGAAGCAGAGGTGGTGGAGGTTGCTGTGATCTGCTGCAAGATAAGTGTTTTCTTTCCCCATTGTCTGTTATTTCCTTGTGTTGTCTTTAGTTGTTAGTGGAGGGGTCTAGTGAACCTCTCCATCTGATCCTTAGCTAAGGTAGTGCTAGGATCAGAGAGGGACGAGGTTCGTAGTCGGCGACAGTTGAGGAAACTGTATAGGGACGTTAGGGCAGACAGGGTCAGCCCCAGTAAGACCAGGGGTCACCCTCTCCTTCTTGTGCCCATAGTTTTAGGGACTCCTTATTCCCCCCCCCCCCCGTCGTGGTCCTACGCTGAGTGCCTCTCCCGCCCCCAGCGTGACATTTTGAGGATGTATTTTCTATTCAGGAATCAGAGAAATTACCCCCTCACAGAAAGTATGATTGCGCCATAGATTTGATACCTGATTCTCGTCTCCCAAAGGGGAGAATATTTAACCTCTCTGGTCCTGAACGTCAGGCTATGAATGATTACATAGCAGACAGTCTGAGAAAGGGGTATATTAGACCGTCCACCTCACCAGTAGGGGCCGGTTTCTTTTTTGTGGGAAAGAAAGATGGCGGCCTCAGACCTTGCATTGATTACCGCGAATTAAACGCGATCACTGTGAAAAACCAGTATCCGCTTCCACTCATCCCTGATCTTTATAATCAGCTGTTGGGAGCCAAGTATTTCACTAAACTGGACCTCAGGGGAGCATATAACCTGGTCCGTATAAAAGAAGGCGATGAGTGGAAGACCGCGTTCAATACACCTCTCGGCCATTTTGAGTATCTCGTAATGCCGTTCGGGTTAAGTAACGCACCTGCGGTTTTTCAGAATTTCGTGAACGATATATTCAGAGACATCAGTGGTGTATATGTGGTCGTTTATTTGGACGGCATTCTGGTTTTTTCTCCTGGTCTTTGGTCGCACGTCCGACATGTCCGTACTGTGCTCCAGAGACTCAGAGAGCATTCTTTATTCGCCAAATTAGAGAAATGTGTCTTCATGGAGGAGGAGATAAACTTTTTGGGGTATATTATATCTGCTAAAGGTTTTCGCATGGATCCTGCCAAAATTAAACCCATTAAGGAATGGGTACAACCCAAGTCTCTGAAGGCACTACAGCGATTCTTGGGTTTCGCTAACTATTACCGCAAATTTATTAAAGGGTTTTCCGAGATAGCCAAACCACTCACTGATTTGACGCGTAAAGGGGCGGATGTGGTTAATTGGAAGCCTGAAGCAATTTATGCGTTTTCTAAGTTAAAGGAATGTTTCTCCTCTGACCCAATATTGGTTCAGCCTGATCTGGACCGCCCCTTCATTGTAGAGGTAGATGCCTCTGAAGTTGGAGTGGGAGCAGTGCTGTCACAAGGCACTGCATCCCTCACTCAGCTTCGTCCGTGTGCCTTCTTTTCCCGAAAATCTTCATCTACCGAGATGAATTATGACATAGGTAACCGAGAGTTGTTGGCAATCAAATGGGCCTTCGAGGAATGGCGCCACTTCCTCGAAGGCGCTAAACATAAGATTACCGTAATTACTGACCACAAAAACCTGACCTACTTGGAGTCAGCGAAAAGACTGAATCCTGGACAAGCTAGGTGGGCTTTGTTCTTCTCCAGATTTGATTTTGTTATCACCTTCCGACCAGGTACTAAAAATGTGAGGGCTGATGCCCTGTCTCGAAGTTTTTGCCCCATACAAGTCGGGGACGTTGAACCGACTCCCATTTTAGCCAAGGGGATTGTTGTCTCGGCTGTGTCTTTGGACCTTCTGGAAGAGATTCGTAGATCTCCAGAACAGGCCCCTGACACTACTCCTGCCCAGAAACTATTCGTCCCTGCCACATACCGCCTCAAAGTCCTTAAGGAATCTCATGATTCCGTCCTCGCAGGGCATCCTGGTATCAATAACACCATCAGACTGGTAACCAGGAGTTTGTGGTGGCCAACCATAGTAAAGGACTGTAAGGAATATGTACTGGCTTGTGAAACCTGTGCTCGCGCTAAGTCTCCCCGCATCCGCCCTGCCGGTTGCTCCAGTCCTTGCCTACCCCTGAGGGTCCTTGGACTCATATCTCCATGGATTTTATTACTGACCTGCCACTCTCAGAAGGGAAGACTTGTATCTGGGTAGTGGTAGACAGATTCAGCAAGCAGTGTCATTTTGTTCCGCTGTCCGGGTTACCTAATTCCGAGACCCTGAGCAAAGTATTTATTAATCATGTTGTGCGATTGCATGGTGTTCCTGTGAATATTGTTTCTGACAGGGGCACCCAGTTCGTTTCTAAGTTTTGGAGGGCATTCTGTAAACGGATTGGAATTGACTATTCCTTTTCTTCTGCCTATCACCCTGAAACCAATGGTCAAACCGAGCGCGCTAATCAAGCTCTCGAACAGTATCTACGTTGTTATGTCTCTGAGCATCAATCTGATTGGGTGGAACATCTGCCACTAGCAGAATTTGCCATAAATAACCAGTACCAGGAGTCCATCAAGACCACCCCTTTCTACTGTAATCATGGGCTGCACCCGCGCTTTTGTTCATTTTCTTCTAGGCTTTCTGACGTTCCTGGGGTAGAAAGGTCCGTAGATCAGTTAGAGGCTATCTGGTCTGAAGTGAACAAAAACTTAAAGGGGGCTCAGACTAGGCAGGCGTCTTCTGCTAATAAACGGCATTCCAAGGGTCCGGACCTGGGAGTTGGGGACAAAGTTTGGTTGTCCACAAAAAATATCAAGCTCAAAGTGCTGTCTGCCAAACTAGGTCCCAGGTTTATTGGTCCGTATGAAATTATTGACGTGATTAACCCTGTAGCCTTTCGTCTGAAGCTCCCTCAATCATTCAAACTGCCCAATGTATTCCATAAATCCCTTCTCAAATTGTACCGATCTCCGATTCGTCCTGTCCGGTCCCCTCCTCCTCCGGTCTTGGTCGGGGGTGCCGTGGAATACGAAGTTCAGCGGATCCTTGATTCCCGCTTGGTGAGAGGATCCGTGCAGTATCTGGTACATTGGAAGGGCTATGGTCCGGAGGAGAGGTCCTGGGTGCCTGCCGGTAATATCCATGCCAAGGGTTTGATCAGGAGGTTTCATCTTCTTCATCCTAATAAACCGGGTTTTGTGGGTCCGGAGGCCCCTCGTAGAGGGGGGGGTACTGTCACATCGCCATTGGACTCGGTGGCCGGTGTTCCTGCCTCGGCCGCTGGGAGGAGCCGGATTCCTTCGTCTGGTGGTGCTGGTGATAGGAAGGCCTTGTCCTCACATGGACCTGCTCCAGCGACGTCTGCCTCTGTCGCTGAGCGCCGCTGTGTTTCCCCTTTGGGTGGTGTTGGTCGCAAAAGAGCAGGCCCTGCAGAGGTGTCCATTAGGCGCAGCCTGCGTTCTTCTGTCAGAGGTGGGATGGGTGGAGCCAGTCGTGCATCTCCATCTGGCCTGGCTCTAGGGGCGGTCCGGATGAGGTCATCAGGCTGTGAGCTCCAGCCTATGGGAGGTAACCGCACCCTTCAAATACATTGGAGCCTGTCTTGCAGGCCGCCAGATATAGTTTTGGTTCCCCAAGTGACATAGTGTGTGTGTTTGGTTTTGACTCTGACCTTTGCCTGGATTTTTGACTCTGTACCGCCTGACGATTTTGTACCTTTGCTGCCCTCTCGTTTTGACTCTGACCTTTGCCTGGATTTTCGACTCTGTACCGCCTGACGATTTTGTACCTTCGTTGCCCTCTCGGTTTTGACTCGGACTCCTGACTACGTTCTTCGCTTCCTGATTTTTCCCTTCCTAGACGACCTCCCTGCTCTGCTGCTCCCATAGGTAGCTACCTCCTGGGCTCCGCTATAATTCCAGATCCCTGTATAGGGGTTAAGGGTCTCGGGGTTTCTCAGGGTGCTGCCTTACCAGCAGCTCAGCCTTACAGCGGATGGTCGTCACAGTCCCCATGAAGAAACTGGCAGGTTTTGAAAAGCGTTGACTTTCAATAAGCCGCATGTCCTTCACTTCTAACACGCTGAGTTTGTTTGAGCTGACAGCAGCGCATATTGCTTCCATTCAGGGGCGGACCCAGACTGTAGTGGGCCCCGATGCAAGAAATTTTTTGGGGGCCCCCCCCCCGCCCCTCATAGTGGCAACAAAGTAATGTAAACATATAGATTGTAATATTTATTTACAACGCAACGCAACCCTCAAAGAGCCCTGCATAAAGTATAAAGGCTTCCTCACACCATTCCAAATATTATCATGCCCCCACAGAGCCCTCCAGATATATTAAAATGGCTTCCATATAATATAATTGGCTATATATATATTTTAATACATCATCCATAGTCCTCCATATATTATAATGCATTCCACGACCCTCCATATATTATAATATATCTGCATAGTCCTCCATATAGTATAATGCAGCCCATAGTCCTCCATATAGTATAATGGGCCCTCATATTCCTCCATATAGTATATTGCACCCCATACTCCTCTATGTTATATTGCACATTACATAGTCTCCCATCACTGTACTCACTGGTTAAAAAAAAAAAGTAAATACTCACCTCTCTTCTCGCTGCTCCGGTCTCCTCAGCATCTGCTCAGCACGTATCAGCACAGTGACACTCAGTGATGACATCATTGTGCCCCGCCATGCTGAGCTGCAAAAAGCAGACAGCTCAGCCAGGACTCGGGTGAAGAATGCTGCCGGCAGAGGCAGCCAGGACTATAGAAACGGGATCAGCATCTGCGGGGAACTACCACTGGCACACACACCTTGTACACACGTGGCTCTGCTCCACATGCCCTGTAGACATGCGGCTCCGCTCCACACGCCCTGCGCACACGCCTCCGCTCTGTACACATGCGGCTCCACTACAGGACGCCCCAGCATATGCAGCTCCACTCAATCCACCTCATGCACACGTGGCTCCGCTCCACATGCCCCATACACACGCGGCTCTACTCCATATGTCCCGCACAGGTGGCCCCCACCTCATACTCACGCGGCTCTGCACACACGTGGCTCTGTTCCGTACACCTTGTACACATGTGGTTCCGCTCTACACGCCCTGCACACACGCAGCTCTGCTGCACACGCCCCGCTTCTCATGTCCCGTACACACGCCCCACACACACGTGGCTCTCCTCCGTACACCTAGTACACACTCAGCTCCGCTCCGTACACCTCGTACACACACAGCTCCGCTCCATACACCTTGTACACACTCGACTCTGCTCCATACACCTAGTACACACTCAGCTCCGCTCCGTACACCTCGTACACAATCGGCTCTGCTCCGTACACCTCGTACACACTCGGCTTCGCTCCATACACCTCGTACACACTCGGCTCCTCTACATCCACAATGTAAATCCCTCCTGACATAAACTTCACCTCATCCAGCACCATGACAAAAAGCACAGCAGGGTCCTGCATACACTGAGGAGCTGATCATGTGACCACTGACTCCTCCCCTCAATGTGACATCATCACAGGTCCTGTAAAAGCAGTGTACAGAGCAGCCCCCACCCCCATGCCCCCTTTGTCTGTCCTCAGCCTGCGCCTTGTCTTTGGTCCCTTTCCTTGTACCTGGGTCCTTGTGCAGAGCTGTGTCCCCTCATCTGCTGCTGATGATGATGATGATGATGCAGAACACGGCAGCCATCATCCATCTGGAGAGAATTTCAGAGGCCCACGCAGAGCCAGGATTGGTTGAGTGAGGTCATCCCCTCTACATAGTACAGGAGAGGTCACATGACTCACTCTCTGTACTGTGATTGGGGCTCTGTGCTCCCTCCTGAGCTGCTGTGAGGGAGCGTGGCCGGCTGCTAGAAGAGGCGTGGCCGGTAGCATGTCGGCTTGTTCTCCGTGCCTTGAGGGGGGGCCCCCTAGCCGGTCAGGGCCCCTTAGCCGGTCGGGGCCCTGGTGCAGCTGAACCAGCTGCACCACGGTAGGTCCGCCCCTACTTCCATTGCCTACTAGTTTTTGAGGTCTGAATTATTGGCACCTGCAAAAGTGCAACTTATGGCAGATTTCATGTACAACAGCAATATAATAAATGGAGGCCAATGTGTTATACAAAGAGAACCTTCTTTTAATGCTCATCAGCTATGCTTACAGAGGAGTATATATAAATTTGCTTGGCAAGCAGTATAGCAGATGTACGACAATGATAACAGAAACAAGCCAGTTATAAATAACTTTTCAGACAATGAAGCCTGCATGTAGTCTAAATCATAATGCAATCTGATATGGTGATCTATGTGCTTATTATTAACAAGGACACTTAGCTTTTAAAGGGCCACTTACACTGCAAGATAATCGTGAACGAGCCTTAATAAAAATGCTTGTTTCACAAATGTCCTGTAAACAGGCTGCCAATCACCTGATGATGGGTCATGAAAGGTCATTGTTCTCGGCATTGCATCGTTCTGTGTAAAGAGGACTCACACTATTGAGAATTATGGCAGTCTAAGGCCGGCTTCACACTGCGGCGTGATCCGGTCCGGGGCTGTCCGGGATGACCCTGACAGCCACGGACCGGATCAGCACACAGGACTGGGGGGCTAATATGCCCTCCGGTCCGGTGTGCAGCGCACGCAGTTCCCACTGCTGATAAGTCAGGACTGTGGGGGCCACGGTCCTGACCTGTCAGCGGCTGCATGCGCTGCACAACGGACCGGAGGGCATATTAGCCCCCCAGTCCTGTGTGCTGAATCCGGTCCGTGGCTGTCAGGGTCATCCCGGACAGCCCCGGACCGGATCACGCCGCAGTGTGAAGCTGGCCTAAGTGCGCTGAACGATCTAGTATAAATCACTCAATGCTCATTGTTTGCCTTAATCCTCCTGAATAAACAGGCATCCAAACAACCAATAATTGGCAAACATTTATCGATTAGCGGTCGTATCGAGCTACCAATCAGTCTAAACGGACTCTATGTGTATATGAACTAACATCTATTCTTTGTCATCTTCTGGTGATTTTTGCATGTTTTTCCCCTTTAATTTTATAAAATTGTGGCAGCTTTCAAAACGGTCAGGTGACTTCTTTTAGCCACTTCTTGGCCAGTGAAAAGCAATTTCAAAAGACTAACGATATGCACTACACGTTGTTTCAACATTGCAATGTATATGTTCATTCTTTATGAAAAGATTTCTTCTAGCGCTTTTAAGACAGGTTCTAGGAAATATCGACCAGAAACAAACTTTCTGTTCACATATTCATAGTAATCTATTCCACTATCATTAGAACGATACATACTTCCAAAGTGATTACACAGGATGGCCATGCAGGTGCTGACAAGGGTCGGAAAGTACAAGACCAAAGTTCAAGCTTTCTCTCAGGAAATTATAAGTAATTGGGACCTCCTGAAGCAATCCCATGGATAGTCTGTGCAGATGTTTATGTATTATCACTGCCATCTTCAAATACATGTTCCTTCTGTACTACAAAAAAAAGTATGACATAGGCTGTGTGTCCATCCCGCGTTTATGCTCAGTTTTAGATGATCTGTTTTGGTGCAGACCCTCTTTTTTTGCAAAAAAGCATCACAAACATGTCATCCGTTTGTGTTGTCTTTTTCCTCCTTCTTTTAGTGCAACACTTTTGCTTTTTCAAAGCAAAAACGCAGTACTATTCCATAAGCAGGGGCCGGGAGGAAACAGACAGAATGACAGACACCACACAGACAAACAGAGACACAAACACCTTATTACCTTTCCCAATGTCCGCGGTCTCCAGCAATGGCTTACTACTTGGTATAGCGTGGTAGCAGGTCATCTGAATGAGTCACTTGGTCAGGCCTTTTAACTTCTCGCAAGTCCAGTTTTTTGGACCCCCGAAGGAACACATTACCGGAGCACACTGCAGGATAACTGGGGAGGTAAGAAATTGGATGACAGTGCTTGTGGCCTGGAAAGCACAGTAAAAATACATCAAATGGACTGTGTGAATACCAATCCATTTGTGATGATTTTTGGGGGAGTTAGAATAAGTCAATTGGAAACTGCAGCTCAAAAACAGGCAAGTAAATGACATGATCGTTTTTGAGCGCATCCACTTTCTGAAGCAAAAACAGACCACCTAAAAACACACACGTGGGCACAGCATTTTTTACATTTTCATAGACTGTGATGAAAAATGCTGTAAGTGAATTGTTTTTTCCTGCAGAAATAAAATAAAACAGATCACTTACACTGCAGCACAAACGCCCAGTGCCTTAGAGAAGAATACATATATGGTATTTTGTTAAAAAAAGGACAAAGAAAACAAGTGACATATCGATAGTCTTAAAGAAACTGCACCCGGTGCTTCAACTGAAAGACACAGATGAGTGTGCATGCGATTAGGAAGGTCCTAGCTCTATCCAGTATACAAACACTTGTAAATTATATAGGAGTCTTAAAGAGAATCCTGTCACCTTACTTCCGCAGGTGCTTCTAAACTGAAAGCATCACTAGAATGCAGTTGTGCATGCCCATCTTGCTGGGATAGGTGTTTTCCTCCTCATGTCCTCTTACTCCCCTAGTAGTAATCTACGACAAAACACACTTTGTAAATTGTATAGTGACGGGGAGTCTGGTGGTCTATCTTATTTCGCAGTCCTAGTCGCCAACACAATCCTCTCTGCCTCCTGTCCTGTGTTCTGCCTCCTCTTGTGTGTGGCCCCTCCTCTTCAGTGCCTGCGCCTCAGTATGTCAATTCACGCAGGTGCACACCTGCACTTGGTAGGAGCGGGACCTGGCTGCAGTACCAGGCATTTGTATGATGCAAGCGTCAGAGCCAGCTCTGCTAAGGATTATGTTGTATGCAGTGCAGGCTCTGGTGCTTTGACACCCGAATGTGCGGTTACAGCAGCCAGGACACGCTCCTACCAAGTGCCTGGTGTGTCCTGCGTGAATTGACAGCTGAGGTGCAGAGCCGAAGAGGAGGAGGTGACACACACAGAAAAGGAGGTGGAACACGGGGCAGGGTGAAGAGGACTGTGCTGGCGGCCAGGACTGCGAAATAAGGAGTCCGGTGGGTCTTATGTTAACTATAAACTTTACAAAGTGTTTTTTTCAGGTTACGGGGAGGGGGGGTAGAGACATGGGAGGCACGCTCCCTGAATACAGCATACATGCTGCATTCACTGGTGCCTTCAGTTTGGAAAGCACCAGGAGGGTGACAGGTTCTCTTTAAAACCGTCACTTAAACTTGTAACTAGCTGTCCATGCTTCACTCTCCACTAAAGATGATCAACATTTTATTGTGTACAATTTCGCAATATTTGCAGTTTCTAGCACCTCCAAATTGTTGGGAAATCTAACTACGCAAATTCAGCAGTCCGGCGGCTAGTCATCATTCTGTCGGAGTCATATGGGCCAAAAGGGGTTCATATGAATTACGTTACATTTTTACCTAATCCACGGTTGTCCATTTTATTCCCTTCTGCTCCTGTGTCTCCTCTCCAAGCTTTGCTGGCACTTCTAGCAGCAGTTAGGTCTTGACTCCTGACATCAGTGAAGCAGCAGGGGTAGGTGAGGGGCTACTATAGTATGAAGATTTGTTGGTTATTAAAGGAAATCTGGCAGCAGGTTTTTGATATTTCACCTGAAAGCAGCAAGTTTTAGGCTAAGAGATTCTGAATCCAATGATGTTTAACTTAGATTACTGGCTGCAGCCTTCTGACACGATCAAAGCATTTAGATTTAGCCATGTAGCAGATCTAAGAAAGCTGACTACGCCCACAACAGATTGTACATTGACAGTGAGGTGTCAATCAGAGAAGGGGGTGTATTAGACTGCTGTGCACGTGACAAAGCAGTCCTGTAATATTAATCACCAGGTGATAAAGAATTAAGTTTACATAAACAATAGCACACAGCTGATAAGAGAGGCATAGTTGATCTTTGATTTTTATCCCCTACAGCATACTGTCCTCAGTTTACATAGCAAAAACCTGCTGACAGATTCCCTTTAAAGTATGGGAGTGAGTGGTCAGTCACCATTAACCTCTTCACTCTTTCTGAACAAGAATCTGCTATAAATTTCTTGTTCAGTAGTTTTCTACAGTGAATCTGTTTACTCACATATCAGGAAAAGATACAAATGTTTATTTGAGGATGTTTTTTCACCAATGAATAATTGAAACAATTGATTTCCTGATGAGACTTAAAGATGAGAGGAGGTGAAATGCAGTGAACCTTTGCAGAATGAGAATTTGAGAGGATGGTAAAATGGGTATTAGATGTGAGAAGTTAGAACATAATGATAGATTACAGCTAGGGGAAAAGGTTGGAAGAGAATCTTACAGGAGGAGAGGTAAAAGGTTTAGATAAGCAAGATTTAACCTGTTTGCTGCCAAGTGAAGCATTAGACGTGAGATTTGTTAGGGTCAAATAAACAAGGATACTAATGTGCTCTAAATAAGTGCAGTCTCGTTTATCACTGCTCTGTGCATTTAGCCTTATAGGAGGAGAGAGTGATGGAGCTAAATTGTTTATTAGAGCAGGTATCACATTCAGTAAAGCACGGAAACCTAAATTCCAAGATTATTATACAACCCATAGTTCTGCAGCCCGAGACACCATTTTCCAAATTTCAGAATATTTGGACTAATCTTCATCAATATAGGTTTGTAGATATGAGCAGATGTTGTGAAATTTGAATTCACCGACTTTGGCAAATTTTCCTCAAAAATTCAACTTGCGGTGAATAAATTTATGCAAATCTAAATACTGGAAAACCTGTAAATACTAGAAAAATGCATGTGGGTGAAAAAGAACCCTGCTGACCACAAGAGCTTACACTCTACAGGAAAAGAAAAGATTCAACTGACCATAAGAGTTTACACTCTACAGGAGAATAAGAGAGGACACTGCTGACCATAAGAGCGTACACTCTACAGGAGAAAAAGAGAAAGAATACAACTGACCATAAGGTATGTGCCCACGTAGTGGTTTAATGTTGGTTTAGCAGCGAAAACCGCCGGCGGTTTAGCATAGGTTTTATTTAAATTTATGTAAATCCTAAGCAGCGTTAGGACTTACAAGTAACCCTATGTAATTTAGAAAACGCTGTGCACACATAGTGGGTTTATGTGAGCGGATCTGCCAGAGGTTGAACGGTTTCCTAGCGGTTTAGGAGCATACAACATGTCAATTCTTCTCAGCGGTTTTTGATCGTTTTCATGAACAAAATCCTCCATAGAAAACCACCGGAAAAACCGCCGGAAAAAAACGACTAAAAAAACGCTGTGCACACGCTGAAAAAAACGCTCGGAAACCGCTGGGAAACAGCTGGATACTTCAGAGCTCAGGAGTCTAGGCTCCTGCAAATTTCCACCGTTTACTGACGTTTTGAAACGTCACTAAACCACTATGGGGCACATACGGTTTAACGTCGGTTAGCAGCGAAAACCTCGCGGTTTTAGCATAGTTTTATTTAAATTTATGTAAATCCTAAGCAGCGTTAGGACTTACATGTAACCCTATGTAATTTAGAAACCGCTGTGCACACATAGTCGGTTTATGTGAGCGGATCTGCCCGCGTTGAGCGGTGTCCCAGCGGTTTAGCAGCATACAACATGTCAATTCTTCTCAGCGGTTTTTGATCGGTTCCATGAACAAAATCCTCCATAGAAAACCGCCGGAAAAACCGACTGAAAACGCTGTGCACAACGCTGAAAAAACCGCCGGAAAACCGCGGAAAACAGCTGGAGACTTCAGAGCTCAGAACTGATCATTTCCAGTGGTTTACTGACGGTTTGAACGCCACTAAACCTTCCTGTGGGCACATACCCTAAGAGTTTACACTCTGTAGGAGATATAGAGGAACCTGTTGACTGTAACATCTTACACACTACAGGAGAGAGAAAAACTTAGCTGGTGACTCTTCAGATAGAAAAAGACCGTTTTGTACAAACTGGCACTGGGCACCGCTGATCGGTGATGACCCTGGTACTGATCACCATTCTACTTGGTATGATAATCCATAATATGTTATAGCTGAAGGGCATTATGAGGAGAACCTCACAGCAATGTAAAAATACATTTCCCACTCTCTGATGCTTCAGCAGTTTGGGAAATGGTGCTGGATAAAGTTTTTATTTTTTCCAAGCCATGAATTGAATCTGAGAATATCTGAATTCATGTGAATATGCTAATTTCAGAAATTTGACTCAAACTCAATCCTCCATGGTAAACTAGAATTATTCATATATTGGTAAATAATATTAACTCTGAAAAAAAGTATCCATAGGGAAAAGCCATTGGGCTTGTTTCATCTCCTGTTTTTATGATTGCACCTCATCCTCCCGACTTACTGACTGATGGCGGTTGTGCCACTGGTCTGAACTGTATGCTGCTATATTAGGCGCCACAGTGGTGATGCATAAAGCTGGCTGGGATTAGGAGCTACTATCATACTCCAGTGATCCTCAATCTTAGTGTAGTGCTTACAAGCTCAGTAGGAAAAAGCTTGTAAAGCACTAATTATGTTGGCCTCCTTGGCTCCTAAAAAGCAACAATGGCCCATCTCCATGGCAAAGAGCAGCAAACAGTGATTTCAAGGGTTGTCCAGTTTAAAATGATAATTCTGCAGTCACTCTATATGATTGCAGACTTATCAATCCTAGACTATAAGGACAAGGAGGAACTACTGAGGGCTTTCCACGAAAGACGCCAGCCATTGCAGATTAAAGGATACAAACTGTTACTGTTCAGCGACTACTCAGCTGAAGTGATGAGGAGGAGAAAGGCTTTTAACAAGGTGTGCATGGCTCTCTTCAACCAGAAGATACACTTCCAGCTCCTCTACCCTGCCACCCTCAAAGTGCGATATCCCGAAGGTTCCTCCGCATTCTTCTAAGACCACAAGGAGGCAAAGAGGCAGCTGCTACCAATGGCAGACAATAAAGAGGAGCCAAGAAGAGCACACAGGGTGGACCAATCAGAGAGGCAAGATACTCCACCCGTGATGGCAGCAAGAGGAGAGAGCTGGCGTAGGACACCAGGCGAGGAAAGAGGCGCAGCATGGGAGAAGCCCAGGCAACATCGTCAATGGAACACGAGAAGTGAGAGGAAGGAAAGGTGGCCGTGTTCCATGTAAAAGGATCCGGAACGACACCCCAATGCCCGCTCCTGAGGATCTCACCCCTCTTTTCTTTTTTTTTTTCTCCCCTCTTATTACTCTGCTTCTTCCATGCCATCCTTGCTCCCGCAGGGATGACGAGGCTAAGCGGCAGGAGCATGAACTATATGTGAGGGGGAAGGTGAGGGGGGGAATGGAGTCTCATCAGCAAGGGGGTCTTCTCGGACCTTAAAAGAAAAACATACAGTAAATGCGGGGGACAAGGGGAGTACGGGGCAGCCAGAAAAAGGAAAGTCAAGAAAATGTCATGGACATGAAGTCTCAAGTCCAAGTTGGTGTGGGGGTGGGGAGAGGGGGAAAGCTGGGGAAGGGGGGTGGGTAGCACATGAGGACAATTCTAGAGCACCGACGAGATCACTTAGAATGACCACATTTATGTTTGAGAATGGTTAAGATCATCTCATGGAACGTCAAGGGGTTAAGGTCGCCGGGAAAGAGAAGCATGGTCTTGCGCCACCTGAAAAGGCTTGGGGTAGATGTGGCTCTTTTACAGGAAACACACCTGCAGAAAGTGGACTTCTTCAGAATGAGCAAGTGTTAGGTCCCCTGACACCGCTCCCCAGCTCACCTCTCCTGGGTCTGCATCCCCTGCTCCTCTACCGATCGGGCAATATTGCTAGGCAATTTCACTGGCAATTTGCTGGTTGCAGTGAAATCATGGACACATTGTTCCATTTGTACACAGCAACAAAATAGAACAATGCGTCCATGATTTCACTGCAACCAGCAGATTGCCAGTGAGATTGCCTAGCAATATTGCCGCGTGTGACGGTACCTTAAGATTTGGCAATCACTTGCTGTATGCAAAAAACGTGGATTTGGCAACACACCCAGATTTAGGAATCACACTTGTTCTCAGTAAAAAATGTCTATGTCTGGATGGATCCTCTTGCCCTCCGAGTCTATTTAAAAAGTGATTGAGTATCTAGCTATCTATTTGTGTAACATGGATGGAGCAGCACGGAGCAGAAGCAGCACTGTACCTAAGCAGTAACACTCTGAAAATGGCGATAACAGCAAATGGCTGCTTGTTATATCCCGAGGGACAACCACACTGAACATGCTGAGAAAAAAAATGGAATCCAGCACTACTCTGACCTCTCCCCACCCTCTACCCTCATCAAACACGTCCCGCCGCTATCCTACACTGCCAAAGGTAGAAGGAAAGATTCACTCAAATGCAATCATGCTTTTTTATCCAATTAGTTAACAAACAAAGCCGTGTTCGCCAATTTATTTGTAAATTGCTTGTGTTTCGATTACGATCCGAAACTGCAATGTTCGTGCCGAATTTGAAATTGGTGATCATGTTTGGGAAAGGTTTGCTCATCTCTACACAAGTCATAGGGTACTGTCACACCAGGTGACATTGCCGCCGATTTCGCAGGCAATGCAGGGGCGTGGCCTATCGTCAGCATCATCGGCGGCAAGTCGCCCCATGTAAAGCCGCAATTTTGTGCCGAAAAATCGGCTGAGAGTGGTCGCCAGGTTTCAGAGCACTGCTGCGAAACTAGGCAACCACTCTCAGGCGATGTGTATGCATTGCCCCGTGCAACATCGTGATTGGTGATGTTACAGGCAATGGGAGCCATAGGCTTCCATGTTACAGAATCACTGGCGGGGTGCCAAAAATGTGTGCACTCCCGTGCGTCGCCTGCGATATCTCTGGTGATTTCAGCTGGTGTGACGGTACCCATACAGTTTAAGGGCAATGGTACCAAATACTAATGAAATGGATGTAAACTTTTGATTTTGCAGAAAGTAATAAAAATGCATTAAAACATTCATTCTCATTATTCTGTCATTTGGCAAATATTAATAATTATGGTAATCCTACTTGACCTAAAGTGGAAAAGGTTTATTCTGATTTTACGTCAGATAGTGAAAAAAACATGCATATGTGTCTTTTTATATAGTGTATGTAAACATATTATTTCAACTGTACATTGATGTAATACCACTAGGCAAAAATGTACAAAATTGAACACAAGGTTCTAAGTTTAACATTCTGATCAGACTGTATGAAGACCACTGTCATGTCATGGTGAACCTCTTAGTGTACCCTAACCTGAAAAGTGTTGTGCATCAACTACCAATGAAGCAATAGTGCACCCCAGGTACAATACATTTCCCATGCTGCAAGTAAGATGCCCCAAGGCTGCAGGAAACAACACCCCACAGGCACAATACCACAGCAACACCAAATCTGAATCTGCCCCTAAATGTTTATTGTGCAAGCTAGGCTGATGAGTCAGTATGTATTTTTATTATATATTTCCTTAGATAGAGTGCTGTACTTTTGACATAAAAAAGGTCAATCTAACTACAGATAAGTGTAAATGTTCAAATACTGTGCATCTCAATAGCTGAAAGCGGACACTTGACCTTGCACAAAAAGGCACCTGCACTTATTACAACCTCTAAGTATGATAATTGTATCAAAGGATGAAATTCAATGAAAAAACAAAGTACTCCACAGTGTTGGTTTTCCCTCAAGTTATTCTCATAGTTAGTTTTGTTAAACCCACATGTGGGTCAATTTTATTTTTTTAGGGTTGTTTCAGTCAATTAAAGCCCTTTAGCAGTAACACTGCTTATAAAAAATACATGAGGCATTATAAAATGGAGACGCAGCAACCTATATTACTAAAAAACCATGAGGCAAAACCATCTCTATGGAATGCTGTTCAAATTTATATCTGACTATGGAAGTTTGGAAGAGCAGTGGTCAGTTATTTCTTAATGCCCATCCACAAAAGTCCATCCACTTTAAGTTGTTCTCCGAATAAAATCTGATCATCACATATTAAGGTAATAAAAGTATGTCTAGACAGTCTACTATACTATTGTGCTTTTACAGGGACTTATTTTTTACATTCGGCTGCACAATTGATAATGAACCAAACTTGAGGAGAATGAATACCGTATTGTTTGCTTTATAAGATGCACCGAATTATAAGATGCACTCCAAATTTGCTGAAGGAAAAGATAAAAAAATGTTAATGTTAAATGGGGTCCATCTTATAAAGCCAGTGTTTGTGTTTCAATCAGTATATATGGCCCTGATTCTTGTACATGACCCCCCATCCTGGCACATAGCTCCCTTCTCCTGGCACATAGCTCTCTTGTCCTGGCACATAGCCCCTTTGTCCTGGCACATAGCTCCCTTGTGCTGGCATACAGCCCTCTTATCCTGGCACATAGCTTCCTTGTCCTGGATATGTTCCCCCTATCCTGGATATTGCCCCCTTGTCCTGGCAAATAGATCCCCCATCCTGGATATGGCCTCACCATTACTGTGTATGAACCTCCATGCTGATGCACACACTAAAATAATAAATAGTTTAAACTTACCCTCTGGCGCTCCTCAACATTGCTCCCTGCTTGACGCATTTCCTGAGTCCTCTTGTGTCGCCGACACAACCTGTCATGTGATCGGAACGTGCAGTGATGACATTACTGTGCTGTGCCAGTCACATGACAGGATGCCCGGAGACACAGGAGGACTCAGGAAGTGTGACAAGCAGGGAGCAACGGAGGGTACTGCCAGAGGGTAAGTTCAAAGCATTTATTATTTTAGTGTGTGCAGCAACCATACATAGTAATGGGGAGGCCATATCCAGGATGGGGGTTGAGAGCAGGCACATATAATATGCCCCGCTCTCCCTGCCCATATCTCAGCACTGGGTTCAGCACTTAGGTGATGGACAGCAAGATGCAGTGAATATTAAATGAGCATAATGAGTGGAGGCACGTGACCATGAGCCGCAGCTACAGCCTTCACCAGCCCACTCCAGCCCCTGGACACCGCTCCAGAGCCACTTTCCCCTCCCCTACAGCATAACACTGGAGTAGATTCAGATTATAAGACATGCCCCCCACTTTTCCCAAACATTTGGGGTGAAAAAGTGAATCTTACAATCTGAAAAATATGGTAATCAGAAAATGACTTTGTTTACATTAGGTTTTAATGTTAAATAATTTTTGAAAATGTTACCATATTTTTCGGACTATAAGGCCGTGTGCACACGTTCAGTATTTGATGAGTTTTTTACCTCAGGATTTGTAGCCAAAACCAGGAGTGGGTGATAAATACAGAAGTGGTGCAGGTGTTTCTATTAGACTTTTCCTCTGATTGCTCCAGTCCTGGTTTTGTCTACAAATCCTGAGGTAAAAAACTCATCAAATATTGAACGTGTGCACGTGGCATTAGACGCAATTCTTCCTCAAAAATTTTTAAGAAATTCAGCGCTCAGGCAAGGAACATGGCTCTGTTACAGCATAAATTACCTTTAGGTTTTATTAAATCGGTGTGAGAATCCAGTATCCACAACGCGTTTCGACGCAACAGGCGTCTTTATCAAGACGCCTGTTGATAAAGACGCCTGTTGCGTCGAAACGCGTTGTGGATACTGGATTCTCACACCGATTTAATAAAACCTAAAGGTAATTTATGCTGTAACAGAGCCATGTTCCTTGCCTGAGCGCTGAATTTCTATCACTTCTATTTTCGGTCACTTACTTCTTCCCTGCTGGGAAGCGTGATTAACTGCAGCTCGGCAACAGGAAACTACAGACCCGATACCAACTCCCTCCCTCAGTGGTCATGCGCACCGGACACCAGCGATTCACATGAACCACATTGAACTCTGAGCCGTCGGAAGCACCAGCAGCCCCGTCGCAGCTCTTCAACCTGTTGTGCGGTCGGCACAACAGGACCAGGTGAGCAGGGGAACATATCACCCACCCTCCTCACTACTACATACAGTGTGGCGCAACCTTTTGTTTCTTTATCAAAAATTTTTAAGGAAAGTTGGGAATGTGTCTTATAGAATGTACTTGGCTGTTGCTGTGGGGGCAGGGGGAGCAGCAGCACAGGGTCACAGGAGGCAGGAGTCGGCTTTGGGGCAAACTCATATACCCGCTGTTTAGAAAAGATGATATTCAATGCTCTCAATGCCCATAATGTCCTAATCTCCTGCCTACCTCACTGCACTGAAGCCAGCACCCAAAGGTAGTAGGGAATATGGGTGTGGGGAGCAGTGAATATGCATTGTACTTCTGTGTACTTACTGTTTTCAATAACATGGTGCCAGGGGCAATGAATGTACAGACTGCAATCTCCAGCGCCTTTATATTGAAGACAGTCTGCAGAATTCTAAGGTCTTTTCCAAATAACTCCAATGGTAGCGCATGCATGGTCGCATCGTAAAGTCTAGATAGGATAGTCTTTAAGATGTGACTATGCATGTACTGCTGCCAAAGTCATTTTGGTAGAGATCTGAGGATTTTATAGACTGTCTTCAATATAATGGTGCTAGAGATGCTCCAACCCTGCTGCCATTTTATTGAAGACAGACCATAGAAGCACAATGAATAATTATGAATTCACTGCTCCCCACACCCATAATCCCATGCATGGGGAACAGTGAATATTCAGCAGCAGTCACAGTGTATGACAATGTCATGCACTTTCCCACTTACACACTGAAGTTAGTTGCCAGCATCAGAGGAGGATATCGCACGCCAAGGAAGCAGTGGGAAGGTGAGTGGAATTGTTTATTTTTTATGTAAGTGACATGACAGAAACTATATACACCAGGTTGGCTCAATGATCAGGGTCATATAAATCAGGATGGGACCATAGATACCAGGATGAAGGCTATATATATCATGATCGGGCTAAGATGTACCAGGATGAGGGCCATATATACTAGGATAGGACCAGGATGAGATCCATATGTACTAGGATGGGGCCATATATACCAGGATGGGGCCAGGATTTGGGCCATATGTACCAGGATAGGGCCATATATACAAGGATGAGGCCAGTATGAGAACCATATTTGCCAGGATGAGGGCCATATATATCAGGATGGGGCCATATACACCAAAATGGGGACAAATATAGATACATATACCTGGAAGGAGCTCAGGATGGGGGACATTAGTAAGCAATTGGGGGACATAACAGTGTCGGCAGCAGATCTCTTTTCCCCCCATATCAGTGTGTCATGACCACATTTTTTGCTGATTTTTTTTCTATTTTCCTGTTTTAAAATCTAAGTGCACCTTATAATCCGGTCTGTCTTATAGTCTAATAAATATGGCATTTATTTTTTGTATATGAAGATCTGCATTAAAAATAAAAATCTTGCAATTTTCATACTGGACACTTTGGCTATTCTTGACTCATACTTCCTGTTTTCTCAACATGTACACTAGCAGCAAAAGTCTAAAGGTGCCGTCACATATTACGATATCGTTGCCGATATCGTTCAAAAGTCACGTGTTTTGTGACGCTTGAACGATGTCGAAACAACATCATTGCGTGTGACACTACAAATGATGAACGATCAGTCGGCTGATCGTTCATTGTTTGATTTGAGGACAGGACCTCAAATCTATCAATTGGTCGCCCGGTAGACACACAGCATCGCTGCGTGTGACACCAGGAGATGAGCGATAAGCCAGCTCCCAGCGCCTCTCTGCAAGCGCCGGGAGCTGATCTCCAAGGTAAACAGCAGATATCTAGGCAGCGCGCTCTGCTTAGATACCTGAAGTATACCTTGGTTACCAGCAATCTCCGCTGACGGGCTGGTATCCAAGGTACACAGGGGTTAACTAGGAACCTTAGTTACCCGCTGTTGACCTTGGATACCAGCCGGAGAGCGGAGAAGGCTGGTAGCCAAGGTATAAATCGGGTATCTAGGCAGAGCGCGCTGCCTAGATACCCGCTGTTTACCTTGGAGACCAGCCTGCTCCCACTTACTGCAGCCTGGCAGCAGGAGCAAGACATGGTGGAAACGATATTTAAATAATTTCCACGATGTCACTGGCCAACTGATCGCTGGTGAGTCTGCCTGTGTGACAGCTCACCAGCGAGCTGAACGATTTTGTTAGCGATCGCACGTGCATGTGATCGCTAACAAATCGTTCTTCGGATTGATGCGTGTGATGGCACCTTAACTCAATCCCTATCTTTTGTATTGAAACATCTAAAGGTTCCTTTACACACGGCACCTTTCTAGGAATTTCACTGGCAACTTACTGGTTGCAGTGAAATCATGGAGACATTGTTCCATTTGTACATGGCAACAAGATAGAACAATGTGTCCATGATTTCACTGCAACCAGCAAGTTGCCAAGGAAATTCCTAGAAAAGTTGCCGCGTGTAAAGGTACCTTAATGGATGTGTGCAAGGAGAAGCAGGTGGAGCTGTGACATTGCCTAGTGTGATTGGTGAATTCGATGTTATCACACTACACAGAGGAATTCGCTGTCACTGGTATCCTGACTGTGATGATAAAAAGATATCTGAAAAGTTTTCTGCAAAGAACAGGAAATGAAAGTCTACTTAAATAGCCACAAGGACCAGTGTGAAAACTGCAAGATTTTTATTTTCTTTATATTCAATATAATATGTGACATGAAAAAATTGCCCCAAAAATACATTTAACACAACAATAGGAATTAAACAGTTGCCATTTACCTTCACTGTAGGAGTTTTCAGTATGTAGTGTTCACTAAAGGCTCCTTCTATTCCACTATATTTTCATAAACCTAATGTTGACTTTCTGTATCAATATCATAGGCACTGCTGGTTTGCTTTAGGATTCTCAAAGGAAAGAGATCATTGAGAAGACAACACTGATAGCTTCCACGGTGATGATCAGATAATGCACATTCCTACTCCTGTCCAGTCTGTAAATGGAGTTTCGTCTAGATGAGCAGATTAAAATGATGACAAGCAACATACAGGCATGTCGACAGGCAGAGAGTGAAAGACGTTAATGCTATAATAAGAGTTACTGAACTTATATTCATGTCACTTTGCTGCTGGTTCTTAAAAGACTAAATAAATAATGACAATGTTGCCCAGTGGTCTAAATTGAAATATATAGATACATACAGCCATGGCCGAAAGTGATGGCACCCTCGAAATTGTTCCAGAATGTGAAGTATTTCTCTTCGAAAATTATTTCAAATACACATTTTGTCAAACACATCTTTGTTTCCTTTATGTGTATTTGAACAACACAAAACATCTGAGAAATAAAAGGTAATTTGGATATAATTTCACACAATCTCCCGAAAATGTGTCTAAAAAAATTGTAGGTACCTTTCCAAAATTGTGCTGTAAACACCTTTGTTTCCGGCATGTGATGCTAGGGTAATGTGAAAATCACTCCTGAAACCAAGTAAAAAGGCAAAAAGTTGACTCAATCTTTTTATTGTATGTGTCAAGGGGAGTTTTGGGAGAAAAGGAGGAAAGGAACCTGGGCCCTGAACTGTCCCTGATTTTCCTTAACTCAGGGGTACCCTTGATGGTAGAGAGTCCTGTCCCTTTCTCCTGTCCAGCCCTGAGCTAAACTCCCAACCCCCACCCCAGGAGGTGAATCGTAATGTATCCCACAAATAAAGACAGACAGGAATAAAGTAAACAGCACCACACAGCAAACAATAAGGAAAATACAATATGTGTATAGGGAGAACACAAATACAAAAAGGGAACAAAAAACAACAGTATACACTTCACCAAACACCAAGCAAAGATTTGAGTTTAAACAGCAACTCCAAAAAGGACCGTTATGCAAGAGGCATGCAAATGCTATAGTCGGCATCTATGAATGTTCTGAGCCATACTTAAAGGGTGAAGGCATTCCAGCAGCCTCAAACTTTAATTGACACTAATCAAAAAGTTAACTCCTTCAAAACTGAACATCAGTGAACAAACCACCGCTGAAGCCCTAACTCAGACAGAGCAACAAAGAGGCTTAAAGGGAACCAACCACCCCAAATGCCCCCCCCCCGGACTGTTAATATGGGTCCCTACACCCAGCACACACATTTGGTGCAAGCGTTTTTGTTAAAAAAAACTGTTTTGTAGAAGTGAAGGTATACCTTTGTAAAGTTTAAAACATGTGGCCGACTGGGTGTTACTTAGCTTGTTCTCCAGCCGAGTTGCAGCTGCCAGTCATCCTCCTCTCCCCCATCGCTTTAGGAAAGCCCAGCCCTTTCTTCCTCGTCACAGCCTGGTGCACGGGATCTCATGCCCGTGCACACGTCATCAGCTACAGCCAGGGTCAGGAGCAGACGCTCTGACTTCCTAGTGTAATCCACAGCTGAGCGCAGGAAGTCAGAGCGTCTGCTCCTGACCCTGGCTGTAGCTGATGACGTGTGCACGGCATGAGATCCCGTGCACCAGGCTGTGACGAGGAAGAAAGGGCTGGGCTTTCCTAAAGCGATGGGGGAGAGGAGGATGACTGGCAGCTGCAACTCGGCTGGAGAACAAGCTAAGTAACACCCAGTCGGCCACATGTTTTAAACTTTACAAAGGTATATCTTCACTTCTACAAAACAGTTTTTTTTAACAAAAACGCTTGCACCAAATGTGTGTGCTGGGTGTAGGGACCCATATTAACAGTCCGGGGGGGCATTTGGGGTGGTTGGTTCCCTTTAAGGCTGCACATTAGACTCCCTAGTATGAACAGGGTCTAAAGCTGGCATGACAATACGTCTGTGTGTGCCATACTAAGCATTGAGAACATAAAGAGTAGAGAACTGTCGGAGGACTTGAGACTTAAAATGGTTGAAAAATATCAATAATCTCAAATTACAAATCCATCTCAAGAGATCTTGATGCTCCTTTGTTCACGGTGTGGTGTACAACATAATCAAGACATTTACAGCATATGATACTGTAACTAATCTCTGTACCTGAGTAAGCCAAAATCGTTCTGGGAAAGCATCTTATGGACACATGAGACCAAGACAGAGCTTTCTGTAAAGTGAAACATTCTACCATATATCAAAAACAAAATGAGCCTACAAAGAAAAGAACACAGTACCTACAGTCTAATTTGGTGGGGGTTCAAAGATGTTTTGGGGGTGTTTTGCTGTCTCCAACACTGGGTGCCTTCACTGATCAAGGCATCATAAATCTGAATATTACCAAAGGATTTTCAGTTGCAATGTACTGCCAGTGTGAGAAAGCTGGGTTTGCATACCTAGGTCACGGACTTACAGCAGGACATTGACCACAAACATACTTCAAGAAGCATCCAGCAATAGTTGAAAACAAAGTGCTGGAGAGTTTTGAAGTGACAGCCATGAGTCTAGATCTAAATCCAATTGAATATATGTGGAGAGATCTTAAAATTGCTGTTGGAAGAAGGTACTCTGCAAATATGAAAGATCTGGAGCAGTTTGCAAAAGAAGAGTGGTCCAAAACTCCAGTTCAGAAGTTTAAGAAGCTTGTTGATGGTTATAGGAAGTGATTGATTGCAATTATTTATTCCAAAGGGTGTGCAAAAAACCAACAATTTTAAATTATGTCTAATTTGCCTGTTTTTTTTATGCTGTTCCATATGCACAAAAGAAATTAACTTGTGTATAATAAAACATGTAATGAAAATAAAAAGATATGCACTAGAGCCCCAACGGAGTAGGTGTATTAAACAGAAACTGTGTGAGGTTCTCAGACTTTTTGCCATATCTGCTGTTGTTTTTGTTTTGAATCTAGTTTTTTCTGTTGGCTATCTTGCTTCCTGTCCTGCTGCATCCACCACGCCCTCAAAAAGTATGGAGTCCTCAGTCTCTATGTTCCCGCCCAGTCCTTGCCTCTTGCCCGTTTAAGCAGCCTCAGCTGTTCAATCTGTGCTTCTGAATCCTGTGTGTAACTTGTCAGTAGTCTGGCCTCCTGATGTCTTTTGGACCTTCTATTCCAGCCATCCACTACCCAGATCCCTGGAGATCGATTGTACACAGGAACACTTCTAAAGTATCCTAGACAATTGCAAGGAAAGTAAGTTTGACTTTGAAATATTCCTAGAGATATATGCTGGATTTAAGGATTTATTCTTGCTTGCCGTGTTTTCAGCCTCTACAACTGTGTTTCACCCTGCTCCTGTTTGTGCAATTACTTTTACGAAGTAATACAAGCCCTTCTTGAACAAGCCTGTGTCTCCTGTGTTCCCTTGCACCCATGCATTAGACTCTATACTGGCAGTATTCTATACATAACAAACTGCCTAATAGTTAACAAACAAAGCAGGGAAAAGGGCATAAACACCCCTGTTACAAATGTGTTGGAAATGTAAATTATACAAACTTACTCCAGTGCTAAACTCCATAAAAGGTTTTTTATATATATATCCAGTAATACCTTGGTTTTCGTTGACATCGGTTATCGTCGATTTTGGTTTTCGTTGATTTTTTCCATTAAACATTTGTCTCGGTTTCCGTTGGATGCCTTGGTTTTCATAGATGTGCATACATGCTGCATGCATACTGCTAACTTTGCAAGATAAAATGGTGACCCACATGATTCTCATTCCAAACAATATTTTCGGAGCTCGTCTCTCCCCTCCTTGCCGTCTTCTATATGCCAAAAAAATTGCTTAGAAAAATAAATGCCATGTAAAATGTTTATTTTTTACATTAGTCTTTTATATTCATTTTACATTAATTTCTTTATGTTTTAGTATTAAACACTGTCTTTATTCTCTATTAAATGGTTTGTTTTTTTATACATATTTTGGAGGGTCTACACAAATAAGATTTACATTGATTCTTATGGAAATAATTGCCTAGGTTTTGGTTTTGGCCGACTGTTTTCGAACTGATTATCAGCAAACACCGAGGTATTACTGTACTTCAAATACATAATGTGAGGTTTCACATGAAATTAAAATACTAAATACGAAGATGAGCAGGGGAGACAGCTGATTGTACAAAGATTGTTTTGGGAGGTGACTAGCTCGGGGTATGGGGACTCGGGTATCTGGGCCCTCTGCTGCGGTAGGGATGTCACTGGTGGTCGGCCCAGACTCGTGGCCCGGGGGTCAACTAAAAAGGGGAAATTGGAATGGAATAAAAGTTTATACCTGTGGTATCTGGAGATTGCACCAGCGATGCGTGGGGCCTCTGGGGATGATAGTCAGGCAGCCGGATGGTATAGCTCTCCACAGGCGGGAGCTGGGTCCCCGAAACTGTGATGAGATGAAGGCAGAATTAAGACACTGGAGGCTCATAGACTCTGTATGGGTGTTTACTTGTAAAGTGCACGGGTCAGGTTCACAGTTACACAGTTCTTAGCGGGCAGCTAGCCACAATAATCACTGAGGAGAATAACGTCTCTTTGAGGCTCCAGAGAGTACCTTCTGCTTTCTTTCACTGTCCCGTTACTTTACTTTGCCTCCTTACTTCCTCGCGCCGCCCTGCACAGCCAGCATGTCTACCAGGCCCGTGGGGTGCTCTAGGGTACCCTTCTTCTCTTCTAAGGGACTCACCCCTCTTTGGTGACCCTGGTGGGGTCTGCACGTTCTGGACGGGGGGTCAGGGCTTATAGTTCAGGCCTCCACCTACCGGTGTTGACGGCTCAGGGATAGACTCCTGCACCGCGACTCGGAGCCGGTTCCCGTTGTGGACCAGGATTCCCCCGGACTGTAGCAGGTCCAGACTGGGTCTCCTCCTGCTGTCTGGGTCGCCGCTCCTTCTGGGCACCCTCACTGTGGTGTCCCCTCAAGGGTCCTTCTCTCTCTCCACAGACGTTCTGCTTCTGCTTCCCATGCTCACACTGCTCTAGCCTGAAACTCCTCCCATTGGGGCTGGGTCTCTCAGCAGAGAATTTAACCCTGTAGTTTCCTGCTCTAAGTGTGTGAATGCAGGTTGAGAGCCTCAGGTCGACGCTACACTCCCCTAGGTGACAGGAATACCGCACACTCTGTTGTGGGTGCAGTACACCTACTGTGGCACACTGACCAGTGGGGCCACATTGGTGTGTGATAACTCTTATAACACACAACATAAGGTCTTCCCTATATAAATGTATCAGAGTCAATACTCAGTACACACCTACCAGTTCACAGTCTTGATGAATTGGCTCCGGTGTCTGCAGTGTACTTCAGAGGAATACATCTGGATGATTTCTGAATGTGGCGATAAGGTCCCCACGAAATGTCAATACAGCTTGCACTTTAGAAAAGGTTTCTCTACCAAAATAAGAATATATTATTTAAAATCCCGAGTATACATAAAGAGTAAACACATACTCTAACGATGAGAATCCGATTTAATTAGCAGAGAATATAAATTGGCCAAGAATATTAATTCTGGCATAAAGCAATAGCTTACAAGCATGATTTGGCATGCTCAAAAAAGCATTATCATTTGCTTGAATGGTTAGGGTTCAAAGAGAGCACAGAAAGCTATTACTATATATTCTGTGTGTCACAGCCCCTCCATATAATTAGGGATTGTCACAATGGAGACTGATAGATCTGTCTTTAATTGTAAGAATGACAAAATTATGCAGCACTTTGCTCTAGGAATTCAAATAGAAATGCACTGTGGCAAATCCCAGTTCAAGCCTTTCGGCAGCATCATATTCCAAAGTCTAAAATAAATATATCTCAATTTTCTGATGAATAAATTTAGAGAAAAAAAGCACAATCTACTGCTGGGTGACACCCATGATCAGGGAGAGGAAATTGTATCTCCAGGAAATAATTAAACAGTATAGGAAGTCATACATTTGCTACCGACAATGCCAGATATTAGATAGGAGTTAAGCAAATTGACAATCGCAACTGACAATTACATAGGTAATTAAAGGGTTTTTCATTTAAACGTACATTGGATGTTAACTCAGCCATGATAGTGGTTTATTTTAGTGTGCCAGCTTTGCAAGGTGTAAATTTAACTGAAAGAAATCTGTTGATAAAAGGAGAACATATAACCTTTGTAACAATCAGCTGGAAAGGAGTTCACACTTAGCCATTATCAAGATATGCTGAACACTATCAACTGGTATAGAGAGTGTACTAATGCTGGAAACAATAGAACACTGTAATGTTTGGAGGATTTGAGAAAATCCCCCCACACACACTTAAATGGCAGTGGGATGAGTGTTCTGCTGGCAGCCATCTCAGCAGTCTCTCCTATACACAAAGCATTTGCTCTGTTGAGCGCTCCTGTGGTCTCTGTGAGGCTACCTTCACATTTGCGGACCCCTCGCCTGCAGCGTTACCCGCAAGCTCCTATGTTTATAATGGGAGCGCACAGTGCTGCGCTTGACTGCGCAAGACTGTGCACACCCTTTCACTGTCACATGTGATCTGTGCGCAGGCGGAAGCCTGCGCACAAATCACACACTCCCGTCCGCACCAGGGACACGACATGTTGCATTTCTGGTGCGGATGAGACTGTGTGATTTCTGCGCAGGCATACGCCTGCGCACAGATCACATATGGCGGTGAATGGGAGCGCACGGTCATGCGCAGTCAAGTGCAGCATCATGCGCTCCCATTATATACATAGGAGCTTGCGGTGCTACGGTCACATTTCGGATCCCCTCCGCAGAATGCTGCGGAGGGGTCCGCAAATGTGAAGGTAGCCTGAGAGAGCTATCTAGCTACCGGACAGAAATGTCTGGGGGTTGCTTATCTCAGGGAGAACTAAAGGATCAGCTGTCCAAGATTGGGGATGTTGAATATTGAACTCCCTCATCAATCATCAGTCCGGGACCCTGATACTCGTTAGACTGAAGATCAGGTCCATCAATATCACAAATTTGGCCTACATATGTATATGGGGTATAATATTAAGGTGATGTAATGGGATTGTATATTCAGCTAGCTACGGCTTGGTTATGTTTAGACCTGTACCAGAACTTGCATATATTCTTAAATAAACTGTCACGATGGTCCCCCTTTCCTAGGACCTAAGTCTATATCTGAATTGAGACTTCATATTAATCATGTCCTTTTCCTTTTGCACTGGATGTTAGTCTCTGTTGAACAAGCTAGCTGGGCCTTGTCCAGGTGTAGCCACTCTGTGATTACCTCTTATTTATAGGATCACAGAGTTCCAGCATGCTTTGCTGGAGATTGAACTTCATTCCTGGCCAAGCTCCTGAGGTGTAAGGAGCTCTGAGGAGTACGTCTTGCTGTCAAGCCATCTGCTGTCTGGTGAATCGTCAGCAGGCGTGAAGTAGCTGTCCTGTTGTCCTCTGTCTGTCTTCTCCTTCCCTCATGTCTCTTTATGGTAGTGGATGGGACTAGTGCTCCCGCCAGCCTTCCCTAGTGAGGGTTAGCATCAGGGCCAGCCGAGGGCTTAGGTTTCCTGCTCGGTGACAAGGTGAAAGAACTCATATAGGGACGATAGGGAAATCAGGGCTGCTGCAGGTGAGTGCTGGAGCTCACCTCTCCCCCGTTCCCTATGAGCAGGGTCCTCCATTGTATTTATCCCTTTGGTGTTTCCTTGTCTATTGTTTTTCGTTGTTGCTCACAGGATATCGTTGGTCTATCCGCGACTGTCACACAAGGTGACTGGACATCCCCTTAGTCCAAGCATGACAGAAACCTGTCACCGGGTCAATAGTGGCCAGTTTTTGCTCTGATTTTATTCTCTCTACCAAACTGAGGGTTTTTTCTGTTTTGTTTTTAAAATACACCATATGGTTGCAGCGATATGTATCTTTTTATTTTTTGCACCCAAAGAAATTATCAATGGCTAAAAATGGAGAACAGCCTAAAGACACATACAAAGAATACTGTGAGCTGAATATATACATGCTGAATATATAGTGGCATCCTCCCCTAAATGTGGTACATTTACAAGGGCAGTGTTACATCTCACCTGGAAGTTGGAACCCCAAAGCCCATGTTTCAGATGAGCAGTTCTAATGCAGCAGAGGAAAATGATGCTTTTGTAGCAAGGCAATCTAGTTGAAACAAGGGTAGAGGGTAAAAAATATGTGGTAGAGATGAACCCATGAGAACTAGACTAGTCTAATTGGAACAATTACCGCAATGCAAGAAAAACGACATAGCAAAGTTTACTTAGCAATGAGAAACCAATGCAGCAGAACTAAATTTGCAACATTGACTCATAAAGCACTGTTGGAAGCACAAAACAGCAGAGCTTTACTGCAGGACTTGTGTCACGATTGTCTCTCGTACCTCTGAGACTTGTGACAGCTTTTGGACCTGAGTCTCATTCGGTTGGTGAGACTCTTCACATTAAATTAACTTTCCTTTCCTTTGATGCTGCTAGAGTTAATGTAATTTTTGCTGCTAGCAAGCTACTTGGTGATCTGTTCAGTTGCGGCTACTTTCCTACCACTTCATCTCAAATAGTCACATGACCCATCAACTAGTGCTGGCGATTGAATTTTATTAATTGTAAGCCACCTGGGTGTAAGGAGCTACTAGTAACTGATCCGTTGAGCCATCTGCTGGATAGGAGTGTGATCGCAGCCGTGAAGTTGCTTTTATCCTCTGATGTTATCTCCTGTCTTTCATTTACTTCATGTTGTATTACTTCAGCGGTAGGTCTAGTGTCAGCTCTCTAGTTAGGGATAAGAGCAGGGCTAGTGAGGGACTAGGTATCCTGCTCGGCAATGGGATGAAAAACCTGTATAGGGAAATTAGAGAGTCTAGGGTACAGCCTCAGGTGAGGGCAGGATGGGTCCCTTTCTCCACTCCCTACCAAGAGGGCTCCCCATTGTTATTGTGCTCCCAGTGTTCCGTAGTGTGTTGTGTAATGTGCTGGACACCCATTGGTCCGTGCGTCACTGTACTCAGACACACGCTAGACTGTTTGTGACAAGTTGATGTTGCAGTGCTGAAACTATGGAATAGCAGAACTATTCTCTAGAGCTTGATGTGCAAGAATTATCATGAATGGAATAGCAATTAGCAGTGGCAGTGCAGTGTGATTGCAGGACTACTAGGTTGAAATGAACTGGTAGAGGCACAAAACATGATAGGACAGGCAGCCCATGCTGGGTAATGGAACATAGACAGGTAAGTAACAGGGAGTTTATCTATTCATAAAGCCACTGATGGAGCCTGGCGTTTCCTAAAGCAGAGATAGCAAGTATTTATCTAACTACTGGTCTGTATGCAGAAAGGGAAGATATTGAAACAACCTAACCTAAAGGGCCTGTCACACGCGTCAATATCGCCTGCACGATATTGGCTGCACGTGACGTTGCAGCGATATTGACGCGTGTGACATACTGCATCAACCAGCGATAAATCGCTGGTTGATGATCGCCAGGTTTCAGAATCAGTCCTAAAACCTGGCGATTGTCGCCCGGTGGACACGCAGCATCGCTGCGTGTGACACCGGGACTAGCGATATTCCAGCTCCCAGCGCCTCTCACAAGCGCTGGGAGCTGGTAACTAAGGTAAACTGCGGGTATCTATGCAGCGCGCGCTGCCTAGATACCCGACGTGTACCTTAGTTACCAGCCTCCTCCGCTCACCGGCTGGTATCTAAGGTACACAGCGGGTAACTAGGGTCCCTAGTTACCCGCTGTGTACCTTAGATACCAGCCGGTGAGCGGAGGAGGCTGGTAACTAAGGTACACGTTGGGTATCTAGGCAGCGCGCGCTGCGTAGATACCTGCAGTTTACCTTGGAGACCAGCCTGCTCCCGCTTCCAGCAGGCTGGCAGCGGGAGCAGGACATCATGGAAGCGATATTTAAATCGTTTCCATGATGTCTCTGGTCAATTGATCGCTGGTGAGTCTGTCTGTGTGACAGCTCACCAGCGATCAGCCGTCAATGTCGTCAGCGATCATCTCGCTGACGACATTGACGCGTGTGACAGGCCCTTAATGATTCAACAATCTTGTGAACATGGTCCAGATCCCAAGCTGTGTTCCTCCAACAGGATAGCAGGCAGGACTGATTGACGTAACGTCAATGGCAAATTCAGACAATTGACTTATCCCAGCTGCCAACCAACAATTGTGTCTTCCTACTTTCCCACAAACATTTTCAGGTCAACTAAGTATATGTATTAATTCAATAGGGGGGAGCGCAGCAAAAAAACAGTCAGACTTCGCTTGTGCCACCTGTCTCTGAAAGAAATAAAGGGGCAGATGAGTGGAAAAAGCAGGGAAATGAAGTCAAAGGACAAGCCAAGAAGACTATACATTCGTTGCTAGAAAGAGCGTTTCTCCTTAGGTATAGGACATCGTACTGAGCAAGCTCCAGAGCCAGCATCTTGCAATGCTAAGGACCAGTGCTCATGACACTGAGGAGCAGAAAGCAATGAAGATTGAGATGCTGGCAGAAGTCATTTGTTTCTTGTGGCACATATACAAATATGTACATGTGAATCTAAACCGCAGAAGTAGAAATTCAGCCTGATACTAGGTAAGCACAGCTTTCCACTACTGCGTGTCTATATTGTGTGATGAGAACAGTACAAAGCACAATACTTTCTGAAGGGAATAGCAGCCCCTTCATTGTACTAATCACTTGCTTGACTGGCATTACACAGCTAATTATACAGGCAGGGATAAAGTAGAATTATCAAAGTTTACCGTCTTCTATCCTTTTTTTTTCAGATGCATAATAGCAGTTTATCGGGTAGAGCTGACACGAACAATTTTATTTTTTTAATTTTAATATGACTGTACACGAAATTAAATATTCAGAAAAAAACATTACCTGCCAAGCTGTGGTAACAGTTCAAAATCTTCAAATGGAAATGAAAACTCAATACAAAAGAAACCAAGACAACCAAGATTAGAATTGATGCAATTAAAATGTGATTAACTATTTCAAAATGAATCGCCAGAGTGCAGAATAATTCAAGCTTCTCTGTAATGACAGAAGAATACGAATAAATTGAAGGTACGAGCTAGAATTGATCTTCTTCTTTCAATGCATGGAGAACTTGAACAATTTCTTCTCCATTTTTAGTATATTCTTCCGTAAAATCTATATATATTGAAAGGTGTACAAAATGTATTAAATGGAGCGTGACCTTTCTTTGAGTCATCATTACAATCAGTGACAAACTTTAGGGCATGCAGAAGTTATAGTCGCACCTAGAACTGGACCCTAAGGGAGCCCCAACTCCATCTGGCACAGAATAACCCACCAACATTTGGGGTAATACACATGGGTCCTGACATTACAAGTTACACCTGTAATCATGAGATATTTCCAATCACAGTTCTTTCGCTCCTTCTCATAGTCATACGATTCAGGTCTGTTATCTGTGTACATTTGTGTGCAAATATTAGTTCAGTGAAAGAATTGTTTCAGCAACCAGCCACCTGCCAGCACAAGCCTCAATCAGCGCTAGCTCTTAAAGGTAGACATTTTCCAGCTTACTTTTTAACTGATGCAACAAGCTTTCATTGTTGAATTTGTTACTGCATACAAAGATTACCATAAGAAATCCTTAAATTGTCGTAAAAAAAAAAATGTCATTTTCTAGGGCGTATACAGTATATCATGAAGCCAACTAGCATAGCTGACATGGGGCTTATAGGGAGGGTATACAAATCTTGGGTTGCCCTATTTACATGGAGGCCTGTAGGCGATTTAACTTGTTTGATATATAGTCAGAAAAAATGTAGCATTTATTAACAAATAGAGACATACCACAGGGATAAAAGTGTTCTGACACCTCCAGATCATTCCTACAGGAGCTGTTATCACATCTCAATCTAAATCCATAAACAATAATATGGAGTTGATCTCCAACAGCTTCCACTTTTATGGGAAGGCTTTCTACAAGATTTTAAACTATGTCTGTTGGCATTTTTCCCATTAATGCAGAAAAATATATGAAAGGTCAGGCACTGATGTTCGATAAGAGAGACTGGCTGGCATTCTCCATTCTGGTTCATTCCAAATGTGTTCGATGGGGCAGAGGTCAGGACGTTGTGTGGCTAGTCAAGTTCTTACAAACCAAACTCACTCATCCATGCCTTTATAGACCATGAATTATGCACTGGGGGCACAGTCATGGTGAGATAATAAAAAGGCCTTCCAAAACTTTCCCCAAAAAAATGGAAGCATATTTTTGTATGCTGAAGCATAAAAGGGTTGCCTGGGACTTTAACAATGATGACCTATTCTGAGGATAGTTCATCAATATCTGATCAGTAAGGTATGTGACACCCAGCATCCCTGACAATCAGCTGTTCCTGCTGTGAGAACTAAGTTGTGGTTTGAACAGCATAGTCAACAGTATAGGAGCTGCAACCAAGTACTGCACATCTGCCACCTATTAATTTGAATACAGAGAGGATATGCAGTAGCCAGCTGTGGCCACTATACAGTAGATGCAACTGTGCTGTGCAGCTCCACAACTGAGCATTTCTGGCTGCACCAGAAACAGCTAATCAGTGGTGGTGCCGAGTGTCACACCCTCTCTAATCAGATATTCATAGCCTATTCTAAAGATAGGTCATAGATATTAAAAACAAGGAAAACCCCTTTAAGATCTCCCTTCCCTGGAACAGTGAGGCTGATGCCAACCTTTGGGAAACAGCCCCTATATAAAACTTTATAGTTGGCACAATAATACCAAGCAGGTAATGTTCTCCTGGAATTTGCCAATCCCAGACTCATGTTATGTTCAGACTGCCAGACAGTGAAGTGTGATTCACCACCCCACAGAAGTTACTGCAGAGTTCAGGGAACCCATGCTCTACACCACTCTATTTCTACTTGGCTCATTGTGCTTAGTGATGTAATGTTTGCATGTAGCTGCTTGGCCATGAAACGCCGTGCCATGGAGCTCCTATGGCACACTTTTTGTGCTGATGGTAATGCCAGAGCTCTGCATGTACTAAGTCAGCATAGCATTTGGCAACTTACCGGTAGTAAGGAGGCAATCAAGATGAGCAGGTTGTGAGAGAGTGGAGACCATTGTGAGTGGTCTGTGCGAGGAGGGGACATAATAGGAGATCTGTAAGAGAGGTGAGACCATACAGTTTGCTTTGGTTTGTGTAAAATGAGTGCTAATTGACTTCTGTGTTCATTATGGGCAGAAAAATATCTTTATCCAATATGTAAGATCAATAAAGTACACAATACAAATCTAAAAAAGCTAATTCCTTAAAGAAAGCCAAAAGCAGACTCCATTGAAGGCAGTATAAACTTTACAGCTGATATGAATATCAGTGAGAGAAAACACATGAACAATCATTCGTAATAAATGCCTTGGTACATAAAAGGCAAGCGATGTACGGCACAATGCAAGCAATCGCTGCCTACCCAGCTGCCATGAATACATTTTAGGAGCTCCTCTTTAGAAGTGAGGCTAATGGGTACAATATTGATGAACAGAGCGATGTACAGTAAACACTTGAAGGAATGTAAATTGTTTTATAATGGATTGTGCAGTAATCCTCATTTCATTATTTGAAAGAGAGATGGAGGAGGTGGATAATGATATATAGCCTTCATTTTGTTATTAAATTTCACATTACATCAACTTTTCATTGTGACCTGCAAATGACCAGAAATACTGTGATTACATTTTAATATCAATGCAAACTTCCTGGTAATATATTACAAAAATTAGGAAGAGATCATTAATTTCTAAATAAAGACGTTACAGTTTTATTGTGCAATTATAGTAAGCAGAAAATGTTGTAAGACGCCAAGTAAGAAATAATGCAGCTTAAGATCATAACAATAAATAAACTGCAGCAGTAACTCTTGGCCGGTCTTAAAGGGACTCATTAAAGCAAACTGTTCTCAGCATTTGCCCCTATACAGCTATGGTATTGAAGGTGTCCTGTCCAGGAACCGACCTTGTCACTATTAAACAGCAGGGCCCTAGCACATAAGTGTACAGATCTTTATTACATCTTTTTTAATGCACTTTCAACATTTCCATGACAAAAAAAACCTGTTGAAACATTCAAAAAACAAATGTTCTCAAAAGAAAACCCACCAGCTTTCCTGTTCACTAGAGCGATCATGTCCAATTGTCACTCATTTGTGACACGTGTCCACTTTTATCATTTATGTGCCATCCATTTTTCTCATAATGGATAAAAAAGTAACACATTGCTTTCATTTGCTGTCCATTTTTGTCACGGATCCATTCACTGGAATGGGTGACATAGGTCCACAAATCGGGACAGCACATGAAGATTATCACGATAGTTAAACTTTGGCTTGCTCCAAGGTGCCAATGCCCATAAGTTATCCAAACTCACCATTATCAGTGGCATTGGCCTCCCTCTAATGTATAGGATCTCCCAACTCTCACCTGACATAACCTGATGTGCAGTTTGAATTCAAATGACTTTTTTTGCAGAAGAAAGGCCAGTGCTAGAGATCGGATACTGGCTCAGGCTCCTTCCACACGGGCGTTTTTGTTCGGATCCGGACAAAAAAACACATCTGCTGCATGTACGGCCGCACTTGCGGTACACTTGCGGCCCACTTGCGGAAAGCCCCATGCACTGTCTATGTAGCTTGCGGCAGGTGCGGCAAGTGTGGTATAACCACGGTTCTAGCACTTGCGGCACTTGCGTCCGTGAAAAAAAATGCTGCTGACAATGCATGGGGCTTGCCACAAGTGCGGCCGTTAGGCAAAAGATGCGGTAAACCTGCCGGATCAGCCACATTTTGAAAAAAAACGCCAGTGTGAAAGGGGCCTTACTCTATTCTTCCAATGCACTCTCAAAGTGAGCACCATATCAATAAAATAAATAAAGACCTCTGGGAGCAGGGATATTTAATGTGATAAGTAGTATGAGAAAGAAAGGACCATGGGAAGTTCCCCCTCATAGACCCGGAGCTTATTGTGAGACTGGAAGCTCCGCTTCTCATAGACTGGGAGCAATGTGTGAGAGGAAGAGGGCCAAGGAGAGTGATCTGTGAGACAAGGTTGATCAAAAGGAGCAATCTGTAAAAGAAGTGGGAGTATCATGAATTACCTGTAAAGGGCCTGTCACACGTGTCAATGTCGCCCGCGATATCGCTCATGGGTCACAAATTATTAATCACCTGAGCGATGTGGAATTATCGCAGGTAAGATGTCACGCGTCAATATGACCCAGCGATGTGGTGATGTCGCCATCTTGCAGACGATCCAGCGAGTGATTTTATTTAGTCGCTTGTACGGTGTCAAAATAGAAAATACATCGCTGAGTTTAGTGTCACACGCAGCAATGCACAAGTTCTACTGAGCGATGAGCGACAGGTTTTACATCTGGCAGTGAAACCTGCGATCGGCGATCAGCGACGTATCGCTGGTTGCATCGCTTGGTCACACGCTTCAATGTCGCTCCTACGTCACTCCTACGTCGCTTGAGCGACTGAAAATCCGTGACGTATAAGCGACATTGACAGCGATATCGACGCGTGTGACATCCCCTTAAGAGAAGGGACCATGTAGAGTGGTCTATAACAGACTGAGAACATTGGCAATGGTTGGTGAGAGACGTGACAATAAAAAGAAGTCTTGTGAAAGAGAGAAACTATCATAAAATATTTGTGAGAAAAACCTTCGGGAGTGGCCTCTGAGAGAGTGGAAACATAAAGTTCTCTGAGAGGCGAGATTGCCATGAGGGGCTTCCTATGTGAGATGACGGTCCATGGGAAAGTCTATGAAAAAGGAGAAACTGTAGTGTGGTCTTTGAGAGTGGAGGGTCCACTGAATGGTCTGATGTCCATAAAAAAGGGTCCGTAATAATAATAACAATAATAATAATTCTTATTTTTATTAAGATAGCGCCAACATATTCCGCAGCACTTTACAATTCAGAGGGTATACGATACAATATTATATAATAAAATACTGTACAATATGAGACAATACAAATATAATACAATACAAACCATATGAGACGAAAAGTACATAAATATATCTCTGAGCCCATGAGGAGTGAGGTCCCTGCTTGCAAGCTTACAATCTATGAGGAAATAGGGGAGGCACAAAAGGTAAATGGTAAAAAGTGCCGTCATATATGGTCCAGCTTGATTAGAGTAGAAGCTGTGGTATGAATTAAGAAAGGATATGTGTTCTGTATTTTTATGAGGCCTGGTGTTTGCATTTTATGAGGGTCTCTAAGGCGTTCTTATCCTAGCAAGCAAGATTCCAATTGAAGGTCACTTCTATTATAAGGATGGGTTCACATATTCACAGCGTTTAGGCCCCTTTCACACATCCATGAAAATACATGTGTTCGAGGGTCCGTTTTATGCGTCCATGTATGTGTGTGTCATTTGTGTGTCATTCACGTGCTATCAGTGTGAAATGAGGACAGCAACAATAATTAACATTTTGACATGTCTACTTTACATGAGCATTACATTTTAAACATTTTGTTTGTTAGTAAGTTAGAAGGGTTAAATATCAGCAATTTTTCATGTTTCACAAAAACCTATCAAAACCAATTGTCTTAGTGACCACATCACATTTGAAGTAACAATAAGGAGCCTATGTGACAGAAAATGCCAAAAAGTGACAGCATTCTAAAAACTATAACCACATCCAAGAAATTTCTTAACCATTTAGGTGCTTCACCCTAATTAAAGCAAAGCAGAATAAAAAAATTAAAATGGTACTTTTTCAACAAAAATATCTTCAGCCCAATTTTTTGTTATTTTCTCATTTGCACAATTTCTTCTAAATATGCCACTACCCCATAGGTGGTGAAAAACTATTGTTTGGGTGCAAGGCAAGGCTTGGAAGCAAAGGAGTGGCATTTGACTCTTCCAATGCAAAATCTAATGGAATCAATAGCGATGCCATGTTGTGATTGCAGAGCCCCTGATGTGCGGAAACAGTGGAAAACCCCTCCACAAGTGACACCATATTGGAAATAAACCCTCAAGGAATGTATCTAATATGTGATGAGCACCTTGAACCCTCAGATGCTTTACAGAATTTTATAACATCAAGCCAAGAAATTAAAAATTCTAATTTTTCTCACATAAAAAGCTGCTTTAACCCCAAATGTTTTGTTTTCGCAAGGGTAACAAGAAAAAATGCACAATACAATTTGTGCAATTTATCTCTCTTTCTCTCTCTATATATATACAGTTGTGGCCAAAAGTATTGACACCCCTGCAATTCTGTCAGATAATACTCAGTTTCTTCCTGAAAATGATTGCAATCACAAATTCTTTGCATTATTATCTTCATTTAATTTGTCTTCAATGAAAAAACACAAAAGAGAATGAAGCAAAAAGCAAAACATTGATCATTTCACACAAAACTCCAAAAATGGGCCAGACAAAAGTATTGGCACCCTCAGCCTAATACTTGGTTGCACAACATTTAGCCAAAATAACTGCGATCAACCACTTCCGGTAACCATCAATGAGTTTCTTACAAGCTCTGCTGGAATTTTAGACCATTCTTCTTTGGCAAACTGCTCCAGGTCCCTGATATTTGAAGGGTGCCTTCTCCAAACTGCCATTTTTAGATCTCTCCACAGGTGTTCTATGGGATTCAGGTCTGGACTCACTGCTGGCCCACTTTAGAAGTCTCCAGTGCTTTCTCTCAAACCATTTTCTAGTGCTTTTTGAAGTGTGTTTTGGGTCATTGTCCTGCTGGAAGACCCATGACCTCTGAGGGAGACCCAGCTTTCTCACACTGGGCCCTACATTAATGCTGCAAAATTTGTTGGTAGTCTTCAGACTTCATAATGCCATGCACACGGTCAAGCAATCCAGTGCCAGAGGCAGCAAAGCAACCCAAAAATCATGGGAACCTCCGCCATGTTTGACTGTAGGGACTGTGTTCTTTTCTTGAATGCCTCTTTTTTTTCTCTTGTAAACTCTATGGTGATGCCTTTGCCCAAAAAGCTCTTTTTGTCTCATCTGACCAGAGAACATTCTTCCAAAACGTTTTAGTCTTTCTCATGTAAGTTTTGGCAAACTCCAGCTGGCTTTTTTATGTCTTGGGGTAAGAAGTGGGGTCTTCCTGGGTATCCTACCATACAGTCCCTTTTCATTCAGACGCCGATGGATAGTATGGGTTGACACTGTTGTACCCTCGGACTGAATTTGTGATTGCAATCATTTTCAGGAAGAAACTGAGTATTATCTGACAGAATTGCAGGGGTGTCAATACTTTTGGCCACAACTGTATATATATATATATATATATACCCCATATGTCATGTAAAACAACAGTTTGGTGCACAGCATGGTTCAAAAGGAAAGGAGCACCATTTTGTCTGGAATAGGTTGCGAACACCATGTCACATTTGAAAAACCTCTGACATGCTAAACAGCAGAAACCACCACCAGTGACCCCATTGTGGAAATTACACCTCATGGGAATTCATATATTGTATTAGTGAATATTTTAATCTCATGCAATTCACAGGATTGTTTAATATTGGGCTGAGTAAATGAAAATAATAATTTTTTTACATCAAAATGTTGCTTTGGTCCCAAGTTTTTAATTTTCAAAAAGAGCTAATGCGAGAAAATGAATGACAATTTCCCGAGTATGCCAATTCAAAATATGTCATCCAAGACTACTTTTGAGGTACATTACAAAGCTCAGAAATGAAGGAGAGCTATATGGACTTCAGAATGGCAGAATGGCATGTATGGACAGGTAAAATGTCCACCGTATGGCGCAACACAAATGCAGAGTAGGATGGTAAAAAGGGGAAGGAAGACCTTAACAACAAGGAGTGGGGGATAAGAACACCTCTTACACTGGCCGGTGTCTGTCCCTTTCTGCCCTTACATCCTGAGCAGGTCCTTCCCCTTTCGCCTTCACATGCCTAGTCTGTCACCTATGTTAACCCTGGCTAGTGCACTGGCCCAGTGAGGGCGCTAGCCTCGCCACTGCAATTAATAAATCACAGGTAAGGTATGACAGATGGAGAAAAGACAATAAGGATAGTTGGAAATAGGCAGCCCTCCAAGACAGAGCAAGGGGATCTCCAGGAAAGCTTCAGCAGCAGAGAACTACTACCAACAGTAAGATGGTCTGGCAGAGAGTGAACTCTAACAGCGTTCAGGTGATGAGTTATGTGATTATTTAAAGGGTGGAGGGGGATCATCAACCGCATCACCTGATTAAAGACAGCAGCAGCAACTGAGGTTAACCCTTAATGACTGTCTGGTAGAAAATGGTAAAATTCTCATAATAAGATGATAGATCGATTGATGATAAGATAAAAAAAAGCTGACATGATCTCTTCACCCTGTCTGCCTCCCCTAAGGGTACCTTTACACATCGCAACATTGCATGCAATTTCACTTGCAACTTACTGGTTGCAGTGAAATAATGGACACATTGTTCCATTTTGTTGCCGTGTGCAAATGTAACAATTTGTCCATGATTTCACTGCAACCAGTAAGTTGCAAGTGAAATTGCATGCAATGTTGCAAAGTGTAAAGGTACCCTTAGAGGCAGTATGTAAGGATTATTGGATGCTATTCATCTATCCCATAGTGCCCCAGTTAGGTTCGATAATTTCCACATGGAGAATTGTATTGTTTTAAGAGAAAAGAAACCTGAATATGATGCAACACTGAGTTTTTTATTAAATTGACGTATTTAAAAATTCATGGGTGGCAAAATTGAGGTGTACACAAAAAAGAGCCGTTTACAGGTTTACAGGGAAAGTAACAGTCAATGTTACAGGGTATATCGAGATATAACATGAATATATCAAAAGACAATCAATTGCAGGTACCACAAATCAAACACATGTATATGTTAACAACAGGGCAGATGTTACAATCTGAAATCGTGCACCCCGACTTAAATGTAGCAATAAAGTGCCTAGTGCTGTGCAAGCTGGATAATACCAGCAAGAAAACTGCTGAAGTCAGGGAAGCAACAATAAAAACCCCCATACATGTATGGAGTGGAAAACCAGCAATGAATGAATTACAGAATCACATTTCAGGAATTACCCATACGTAAAATAAAGCTGTTCCGTGATGCCTGCTTGTGGCTAGGAGCCCCGACGCGGCGTTTCGCTGTGTTAGTTTGGTAACCACAGCTTCCTCAAGGGGATGTGTCCTGTAAGGAGACAGAGCCCCCATACCTCTTTATATAGTCCATGCCATCCACGCTCAGAACATCCACACCTCCAAACTCGCATCGTCAGAGCGCGCCATCGGCCGAAAGTGACGCGGTCAAATGCTGTCGGCCGGCGAACGCGCACGACGGGAACCCGGGACGCGTCACCATGGTTCCCGCACATACGCGCTCAAGCCGTACCACGATGCCGCGTCACCTCAGTCCAAGGAAGCTCCCAGAGGTGGAGGAATGTGGGAGTGGGCGTGTTTAGGCATGAACATTAAACAAACAAGGAGGAGGGAGAATAGTCACCTTTTAGGATGAAAACTAAGTGAAAAAGAGTGCAATCCTAAAAAACATAAAAAAACATAGCAGCAGTGCCTCCAAATACAAATCCATGCATATATTGTCATCATAGTGTAAATCTGTGTCTTTTCTTCCTGTCTTTCAGATGTACTATCTGATGGATAGATAAGGTTGGTTGAGATCTTTAACTGCTTCACTCCCAAATGAATGGAGTTTTCTTCAATGTAATACAACCAGACGCAGATTGAAGATTATTTGGATGACAAAACTGCAGACATAATGGAGTAATGGAAATACAAGGGCAATTCCCAAAACACATAAAGGAGGAAAAGCTGCGAATTAAAACAAGAAAGGACAAACAAAGATTAAAACAATCTTTCCCACTAAGTGGAAACAATAGTATACACCGCTGATACAGATGCAATACAAGAGAAATAACAGGGGATCAGCACTATAGGTATGATTTGAAGGACAAGGATTCATTAATTCCTTTGGGGCTAAGTGTATCGAGAATCACGATCCACTTAGCCTCCATTTGAGCCAAGACTCTTTTCAAATTACCCCCTCTGTTTCCAGCCCTCACCATGTCTATCCCCCGGAATTTAAGACTAGACGGATCGCAGTTATGGACCTGCCAAAAATGACGCGGCAAAGTCCGCAACTTGCTACCATCCTCAGTTCCTCGTGCCCCCTCAATATCGTTAACATGTTCCCTAATCCTTCGTCGGAACTCACGGGAGGTAAGCCCAATGTATACCAAATGGCAGTCGCATGTAGCGTAATAAACAACATGCGTACTGCCACAGGTAATACGTTGTCTAATGAAAAATTGTCTTCTCCCATCCGACGAGTCGAAGGTTTGGGTTCGCACTATATTGGAGCAGGCCACACAGTGCCCACAGGGGAAGCAACCAGGGGTCGGGCCTCTACTACCAAAGGGGTTAATTTTAGGGGGCACATAGTGGCTATGAACTAGCCAGTCCTTAAGGTTTTTTGACCTCCTAGCAGTCATTAATGGATACCTAGGGATGACCTGTGCCAGAATAGTATCACGTCTAAGAACGGACCAATGTCTCCGAAGAATGGCGTTCATTGAATTCCATTCCTGGTTATACGTCCCGATGAATCTCAGTTCAGGATCTCTCTTACCTTTTTTGGGATTATACACCAACAGTCTATCCCTAGGAGTGTTCTTAGCCCTATAGTACCCAACCTTAATACCTCTGTTACTATATCCCCTGACGCCGAATCGCTGTTTAAGGTCTTCCGCCTGGAAGAATGGAGAATTGTATTGATCTAGAACTGTAGAAACTGAGAGCCATCTAAATACATCTGACATACTTATGTAAATAGTAATTCCTATTACCGGTAATGTGGAGAAACAATATGGTCATAAATTGTGCCATCTGGAACGTAGCCTGCGGAAGCATTACAGAGCTTTTCGGTTGCAGTGGATTGTCGCCTGTAGTGAATCTAGAAGGTCTCATCATTTGATTGCCTTCCTCTGGCCCCATCGTGGCAGTATATGTGTGGCAGCAATGATCTCATTACCAGGTTTGGAGAATTCGCTCATGTGCTGTGAGGCAGACGTAACCTCCAGTTTGCGTTTCAAGGAGCGCAGACGGTGTCAGTGTGCAGTTCACCAGCATATAGCGGATAAAGATCATGTAGTTATGGTGGGAACGCTCTCTCGATAGGTACACGTTTGACCATATACACAGTGCGCTGTGAAAGTATTTGGTCCCCTTGAACTTTTCAACCTTTTGCCACATTTCAGGCTTCAAACATAAAGATATAAATTCAAATTTTTTTGTGAAGTGGGATACAATTGTGAAGCAGAACGAAATTTATTGCATATTTTAATCTTTTTTAACACATATAAAACTGAAAAGCGGGGCGTGCAATATTATTCGGCCCCTTTACTTTTAGTGCAGCAAACTCACTCCAGAAGTGAGGATCTCTGAATGATCCAATGTTGTCTTAAATGACTGGTAATGATAAATAGAATTCACATGTGTAATCAAGTCTCTGTATAGATGCACCTGGTCTGTGATAGTCTCAGGGTTCTGTTTCAAGTGCAGAGAGAATCAAGAAGACCAAGGAACACACCAGGCAGGTCCGAGATACTGTTGTGGCGAGGTTTAAAGCAAGATTTGGCTACAAAAAGATTTCCCAAGTTTTAAACATCTCAAGGAGCGCTGTGCAATCGATCATATTGAAATGGAAGGCGTATCAGACCATTGCAAATCTACCACGCCCCGGCCGTCCCTCTAAACTTTTATCTTGAACAAGGAGAAGACTGATCAGAGATGTAGCCAAAAGTCCCATGATCATTCTGAATGAACTGCAGAGATCTACAGCTGAAGTGGGAGAGTCTGTCGATAGGACAACAATCAGTTGTACACTGCACAAATGTGGCCTTTATGGAAGAGTGGCAAGAAGAAAGCAATTTCTCAAAGATATCCATAAATAGTCTAATTTGAAGTTTGCACAAGCCACCTGGGAGACACACCAAACATGTGGAATAAGGAGCTCTGGTCAGATGAAACCAAAATCGAACATTTTGGCCATAATGCAAAACGATATGTTTAGTGTAAAAGCAATACAGCTCATCACCCTCAAAACACCATCCCCACTGTCAAACATGGTGGTGGCAGCATCATGGTTTGGGCCTGCTTTTCTTCAGCAGGGACAGGGAAGAGGGTTAAAATTGATGGGAAAATGGACGGAGCCAAATACAGGACCATTCTGGAAGAAAACCTGTTGGAGTCTGCAAAAGACCTGAGACTGGGACTGAGATTTATTTTCCAACAAGACAATGATCCCAAACATAAAGCAAAATCTACAATGGAATGGTTCAAAAGTAAACGTATCCAGGTGTTAGAATGGCCAAGTCAAAGTCCAGACCTGAATCCAATCGAGAATCTGAGGAAAGAGCTGAAAACTGCTGTTCATAAACACTCTCCATCCAACCTCACTGAGCTCAAGCTGTTTTGCAAGGAAAATTGGGCAAGAATTTCAGTCTGTCGATGTGCTAAACTGATAGAGACATACCCCAAGTGATATGCAGCTGTAATCACAGCAAAAGGTGGCGCTACAAAGTATTAACTCAAGGGGCTGAAAAATATTGCACGTCCCATTTTTTAGTTTTTAGAAAAGTTTAAAATATCCAATAAATTTCTTCCACTCCACGATTGTGTCCCACTTGTTGATTCTTCACAAAAAAATTAGAATTTATATCTTTATGTTTGAATCCTGAAATATGGCAAAAGGTTGAAAAGTTCAAGGGGACCAAATACTTTCACAAGGCACTCTATATACTGGCAGTATGTTAAGTAAGGTTTTGAATGATATTTGGCTGCTGGTGAGGTTGTCTCTAACTGGATATGAGATCATATAGAGAGGAGAGGTCTGGAACTTCACGAACAATTAAATGGGGGACGTGAGACTCATACAGGAGGCTGAACAAGAGAGGGCTGGAGGCGGGGAGGACACCAGCAACAGCGCTGACACATTACTGAGTAAGACCCTCCGGACACGTTATCTTTACACTTTATAAGGTCTTTTTAACAACTTACAGGGAGGCTAGAAACATTGGGGACCCCTTCCCTGAATGCAGCAGACACGCTGCATTCAGTGCTACATTCAGTTAGCACAGCATCAGTGAAGCGGCAGGTCCTCTTTAAGATAATTGCCATAATATCCCACCACAAGTTTACATCTGCTTAATTGATCCCTGGGTGTAAATCCATAAGGAGGTCTATCAGCAGTAGAGATAGCCTAGATGAAAGCCAACAGGAGTGGGGGCGCCATATCGCTATATCAAGGCACCAACCCCCACTGTCAGGCAGGGCACACTTACCAGGGACTGACAGCGCCCCTGTTTTTAGACACTAAGGTGCACCATCTTAACCAGGTAGCATCTTTGGAATATATTTTTCCCTAACCATGGATGATAGAGTGAGCACTGTTTCCGTCTTTACAGGGGCAGTGAAGGGCAGTCAAAGGAGTAGCCACCGTTGAGTGGGGGGCGCCATATCGTTTTTAGGGTGCCGAACCCCGTTGTAAGGTAGCGGATAAGAGGAGTGTTGCTGACAGGGCCTACTTCTCTCTTCCTTCCCCACTGACTGTGCACTTTAGCTTTTAATCACATTGTGAGTTTGCAGTTTAAAATAAAATTAATTGATAGGGTTATATATGGTTTTCAATAATTTGATGGACCCTAATGGATATCAAAGTAAGGGTTAAAAATGCAGGGAAGATAAGTCAGACAGGGGAAATGACAATAAGGATAGTTGGAAACAGGCAGCGCTCCAACGCAGAGCAAGGGGATTTCCAGGAATATTCAGCAGGAGAGAACTACCAATAGTAAGAGAAAGAACCAATAGCAAGGTGGTCTGGCAGGGAATGAACTCTGACAGCAACATAAGGTGATGGGTATTATTTAAAGGACGCAGGAGGATCACCAACTGCATCACCTGAGTAAAGACAGCAGCAAATTAGATTACCCTTAATGTATAAAAAAAAATAACATTTAATTTACAGATTGCTGAGCAGTCGACGTGTGATAGAGTACCTGAGTTACCAGAACAGCAGAGCCTCCTATAAGTGACCTCATTAACAAACTACACCCATCAATGAATTTATCTAGTGATGTAATGATCTTATTAACACTACAAGTGTATCACAGACTTTTATACCAATGGTGAAGAACAAATAAGGAGATTTTTGTGTACTCACCGTAAAATCCTTTTCTCTTAGCCTCTAATTGGGGGACACAGGACCGTGGGTGTTATGCTGCTGTCCACTAGGAGGCGACACTAAGCAGAATCTGCAAAAGAGTTATTTGACTCCTCCTCTGCAGAATACACCCCTGGCACAGGCCTTGCCTCACCAGTTTTGTGCTAAAGCAGTAAGAGAGTTAACATCTAATAAAAGTAACACAGGACATGTAATCACACAGGAGACATGTGAAAACAAACATAGTCAACAAGTGAATAACAGATTAACGGGATCTGGAGTTAAACAGGCATGCGTGTAAACAGATAAGGTTAGCAAGTAATATTAGTACAATAAGACCTGTCACAAAACAGGTACACGCGTAGACCGTGAGGAATCCACGGAGCAATGATTGTATAACAAGACCTGTATGGAAACAGACCTACAGCACTAAAAAAGGCCTGTATCAAAAGATAGGCCCAGTCTAAACATTACAACAGTGAGCAATGTGAACCGAGACAAACATGTGCAGACCTATTAACTTTATAACAGCTGAAAAGCTATGTAAAAATTATAGAACAAAACCCGCAAGGGTAAAAGGGTGGGTGCTGTGTCCCCAATTAGAGGCCAAGAGAAAAGGATTTTACGGTGAGTACACAAAAATCTCCTTTTCTCCTTCGCCTCATTGGGGGACACAGGACCGTGGGACGTCCCAAAGCAGTCCCTGGGTGGGAAAAAACAATGGAACTAGGCATACTGAACACGATCAGTGATACTTATGCACCGACAGGCAGCTGCTGTCGCCTGGAGTACACGTCTACCCAGACCTGCAAGTGGCGAAGACGGAATGCAAGCCTTGTAATGGCTTGGGTATGTGCGGAAGCTGACCCTCTTGAGTGTTCACACAAATATTGTGCTGACACCTGGTGTCAAACTGATCAGGAGGCCCTCACGGCCGTAGCAGAATGTGTCGTCACATTGCCGGGAGATGCAGCGTCTTGGATGGTTAAACAAAACTACTTGCGTAGAGGGACCTTAACGACTGATGTCCTTATTTTTGGCATCTGGAAGAGGGAAGAAAAGAATTCAACCTCCTTGAGAGAGACTTGACTTGGACACCTACCTACGTAGTGACCTGACAAGGTCCAGCATATGTAGGTGCTTTACTACCAGACAGACTGGAGTCAGGCGTAGTGATGACATAAAAAAGGTCTTTAGCGAAGTGGCAGGAGTATGTGGTTTAACACGAATGATGAAACCAGCCGTAGGATAATCTTGTTCCGGAAGAAGACCAGAGAAGATGGGTTACATGAGAGTGCTGCGAAGGCCGCTATCTCTGCAGAAAAAAAACATAATTTGCCCGAAACCCGTTACTGTATGAATGAGAATGTTAAAGGTAATATTCTATAGGGGCTCAAACGGAGTTCTTGTAGAGCCGTGAGGACAAAGATCAGGTTCCGCAGGAGCGATCCTGTTGTAAGGAGGCCCTAAAAGAGAGAATCCTTGAAATAAGGATTTTCCTAGACGCCTGGAAACAAGACGTCTTTTCAAGAAGGTGAAAATAACCTGCTGAATGGGACCTCAAGACACAGTTGAGTCTATGTTTGAATAAAGGGACAGAAGTTCTCGGCATGAATTAACCTCTAGAGGAGGATGAAGCTAAAAGAACACAAAATGACCATACTTGTGGTATCTGATCGATAAGGCTGGTTAGCTTGCTGTGACTATGGTTGCTACAATTTCCAGGAAGAAGCCCTTGGGTTAATTTCCTGAAGTCAAGGGTTACGCAAATCATTTCATAGCTGAAGAAGTCCAGGAGGAACTGTCTGTGATAGAGAGCAGGTCTGGACTATCTGTTAGTCGTTCTGATCCTGCTGTATGAGTTGAACGAAATTTTCATCCAAGCACATCTGGCCAGTCTGAGAAGCACAGGGATGTTCCGATGACTTTCCTGATTGACCTTACTCACTAGTCTGGTAATGGGAAGGAACATAGGAGAGATGGAGGCAGCTCCAGTCTTGGACCAGAGCTTCTGCTGTATTGACTGTAAGTCCTAGAACCTGACCCTAAAAACAAAATGGAACCTTATCACCGAGCCGTGAGGCAGTCAGTTCTACATCTGTAGTTTCCTGTCGCTGGCAACCTTGAAGGATGACATATGGATGAAAGAAACGCCACCTTGAGTCCACCTCTTGGCCTTTTTGTCTTGTATGAGAACAACCAACAGAACAGTGTGTAAGGAGTTCACCCGGTGAGGTATGTTACGAACGTGTGGGATCACCTGGCCACTGTGGGTTCCACCTTAGTGATTACTCTATGCCACTGCTGTGACGTTGTCTAACTGTAGCCTAACAAGTCCGACTGCCAAAGGGTAACCGCATGACTAGAAACATTGCCAGAATCTTCGCAGATTGAGGGACATCGTTGGATGCGAGTGAGACCACTGTCATGTGTATTGTGATGGGAATATCTCGCACCACATTTTGCTCCTGGGTCATGCCCAAGCATGGGTAAACGACGACACCGTGGACTTCCACTAATGCGTCTAGTACTGTTATAGGCGTTGTGACGGATTGAGAAGACCACTGAAAAACGACTGCTGGGTCCCAGATGATAAAGTGTGTCTTGTCTGGGAAAAAACAATATGGTTGAAAACTCCATATGAAATGCTGTGGCCTGTGGTCATCAGGATACGCAGCGGAGTAGGAACTCCTGGGTTTGTGCGTTGCGCTGCCCTGGAATGGTATGCCCTGGTACACTCATGCAGGGAAAACAACGCCAATAGAGTCTTCGTAAAGTGCCCATTGAAAATGACGTGTACGTAGACTTCCGAAAATTATGCATTTAATGAAAATCATCCAGATAAGGGAGACTTCTGGAATGCATTATAGACAATTCCCTCTTCCGACCATACCCATGGGCCTTAGGGTTAGCGGAATTCACCTTTGACTCCTGAGTCAAGAAAAGATTGACTGCATAGAGGAGGTTCCAGGCCCCAGCCGCACGGAGGGTCGATATCTCAGCTATTGAGGTAATGCAGTCGCGGGTCTGCGAGGTCCTGCTACGGAGTGGGCTGAACCAAGGGCGAGCTCCTGTTATCTCGGCCGAAGTACCCAAGTAGGTACCGAGAGGGGATTGGCCGCTGGGCTTGTATTACGCAATCTGTAATTTAGATTTTTCATATTTCTGATCTGGGGATGGAGATGAGATTCTTTGCAGTTGCATTTTCATCCCGAATCCCTAAGAGTGGGGGAAACGGAGGAGTATGCTACGGTTCGTAGGACCTAGTGGCCGTTCTCGTAAGTACCTGAGCCGCTGTGTATCCCAGTGTTTCAGCCTGTGTCTTATAGGACTTGGCTGTCGTCACCACTAACCAGGGCAGCAGTTGTTGAGGCCTGGCGAGCAGTCCTGGGACACCTTACAGTTGCCCGGTACTTGTAGGTTATATCAGCTTCCTCTGGGAACTCCAACAGAGGTGGTTCGAGGAAGGAACCTGTCAGTTAAACCTGTAGTAAGTCCCCTCTAAAGGGGGCCTTGCGCGACAACCTACTCCTTGTCGGACCTAGACGAAGCTTCTGACTACCACTAACAATCTAGAGGGCTGGAACCGATATACTGACGGCGACTAAAAACACCATCCTGATGTGTTCTGGGGGTGGGAAGTGCCCTTGAGTACTTAGGGCTGGAGGACCTCGTACAGTAATTTTCCGAACAGGTGCCTACTGAGCCATGGGAAACCATGATGGCCCCCTTGCTAGCACTTCCGCCTCCCATCCATGTAGCCAGACGCCATGTCTACTGGCAAAGGTAGTGGGAGATAGTCCTGAAAAAACAACTTGAACTGCCTGGGACACCAGAGCAAAAAAACGGCGGCTGAGATGATCTGCAATAGGAAGAGTGGTTACATGTAGACCGCAGCTGCATATCTAATGGCTGAACATTAAGCTGTACTGCCCCTCGTAGTATGATATTGCTCGAAGCACGGCCGAGGGGGGCTGACAAGGTGTCGCAGAAAATAGCGCTGTTCAGTGGCGTAACATCAGGCCCTGGGGCCCCGATGTGAAGGCTCCAATGGGACCCCTAATTATGTTCAATAGTATGTCTTTTTCTATAGGCCAAAGGGACTTTTGGGGCCCCCCTAGGCTCCGGGGCACGGGAGCGATCGCAACCTCTGCACCTGGTGTAGTTATGCCCCTGGCGCTGCTGGTTGTCCTGCAGTTGCTACCAGCGACTGGGACACAGTAGTGTTGCTGTGTATCATCTAGAGTCCCTGTGAGCAGCGTTACGCTCTTAGGTGAAGGCTGCTAGTGGAGACTCTCAATCTCTTGATACCAGGCTCCAGCTGCGCAACTGCATCTGCAACAAGGGGGTACATTGCTTAACCCCTTGTCACCGGTATGATGGTACATTGCTAAGCCCCTTGACCCTGGTATTATGGTATATGGGCAGCAATGAACTAGCAAACAATGTGTGCTTAAACAGTTATGCTGCAGCAAGAGAAAAGCCCTGTACAAGGCTTCTGTCCCCTTGCTGCTGATGACCAATAGGGAGTTGACACTGAAAACTCCCTTAGTGCGCCCGGTGCAACTTTAACAGTAGCCACTGCTACTATAGAGAAGGGGGTTCCTGTTGCCTTATGCTTCATTTAATGCCCGCCATTGGTGCCCTCATGTAGTGGCCGCCACAACTGAGAAGGGGGGCGGTACAGACAATAAAGAGCGCGCAGGGGGCTCTCGCGATGAGCGAGAAGCGCCAGGAGCAGTTGTCCCGCCCCCCCCATGACACGGCTGCCAGTCGGTCCGCCCCTATTATGACGCTATCAGCGTCATACGGCATCATCGGGAGAGGCGGGCCGGGGGCGGGCAAAAGGCGGCGGCTTCGCACTAGGCCGAAGCCGCGGCCTAAATTAGGAACTCCATGCCGCAAATGGCTCCGGGCCGGCGCGGAGGTCCGGGAAGGGGTCAAAAACGACCCGGACCCCGCCGAATCGCCTGGGCACTGCCGCGCTAGCCCTCTGATGTGACCCACAGGAGGTCCAGAAAGCTGGATCTCCTGTGTCTTGCTGGCTGCAGGCGTCTGCTGCCCCAGGAGCCCAGAGTTCCTGGGCTGCTGAGTGGCAGTATGGATCCAGAGGCAGGAGCTGTACCCTTGTGAAGGAAGCCTCCTTGCCTTTGCGCAGGGGACCCGGCTGCCTCCTTGCCTGGGTCTATGTGCAGGCGTAGAGGGGTTCTATGGTTGGCCCGGCCGGATAGGCAGTCAGATGATACTGCCGTAGTCCTTGTCCCACCTGCTATAATGCCAGGGGAGGTTGGGGGGAACCCATAATACGCCCCATTTCACCCCAGAGGCCCCAGAGTCCGCAGTACTAGCTGTGGCTCTGTAGTGTAGGGAACGGAGCCCGGATGGGGCCTGTACCTGGTGCTGCCTCCACCTAATACCATTAGGGAGGAATCCTGCTATCCACATCCAGATGGAGGTCCAGGGCAGCGGAGATGCTGTGCTCGACATCATGGATGGATCTGTAGCCCCTAACCTGAGGGAGGTCCGGGTCTATTCTCGACCTCAGGGTGGCTGGGGCCTCTCAACTTCTAGCCAGGTACCCACAGGGGCTGGAGAAGGAGGACGGACGCATGAGAATTCATGGAGGTCCGTGAGTATCTCTACTTAATCCAAAACCCCAGAAGGGATGGACAAGGAGGAACGGCATATAAAAGTTATAAAATGGAAAATCTCAACCTCAGCTCTGCAGCCCACAAGGTGGTGAGAGGAGGGAGTATGCCGGGGGCCGCTCCGGGCCCACTTTTCTTCAAATCCAAAAGATCAAACGAAGAGAGGAAATTTGTGTGTGCTCTCCTAAGACACTAAGCAAAAACTGGTGAGGCAAGGCCTGTGCCAGGGGTGTATTCTGCAGAGGAGGAGTCAAATAACTCTTTTGCAGATTCTGCTTAGTGTCGCCTCCTAGTGGACAGCAGCATAACACCCACGGTCCTGTGTCCCCCAATGAGGCGAAGGAGAAAATTAAATTTTTCCCACAAAATAGCTTTTTCAGCACCAGATTTTACTTTTTCACACATGGAAATGGTAAAAAACGGCAAAAAATACCCCACATGTGGCTGAACAGTACTGCTTAGCAACAAAGTGAGATTTCGGAGGGAAGAAACACTATTTCACTTTTGGAGTTCAAATTTTCATACAATAGTATGTGCACTCAATATATACAGCCCCAAAGCACCAAAAGGGCAGAATCCCCCCTCAAGTGACCCCATTTACTAAATTATACACCTGTAGGAATTTATCTACAGGTGTTGTAATGATTTTGACTTAACTGCTCCAGAAGCAAGCCGCAATGGATATTGGTGAGTGAAAATTGAAAATCTGCCATTGTAGTGCCCAATACATTGTAGCGCTGCATTCGCTGTAGTGCCCTTCAGGGCTGGCTCCAGGTTGTTGCGGGCCCCAGGTGATATAGTCTCAGTGGGCCCCTTTAACACTCTGTCCTTGTCCATTCCCGCTGCTGCACGACAGGTTAAGATAGCTGAAAATAGGAAAAACATTCTTCCTATTAATTAAAGCTTTTCTGGCGGTGTAAAAGGGAGGTCTCGTTAGTGGAAATTTTAAAGTGAACCAAGCTGCAGGAATTAGGGATACAAAGTGAAGCCTGTGCCTTAAAGGCACAGGGATTCTGAAAGCAATCATACCTTTACTAAAATGATTCCTTGTTTGATTGCAGAGAAAAGGGCTATAAAACTCCTGGAAAACCGGGGTAGCAGATGATTGATGTGTGCAGCACTGCGTCACTATGTGGAGTTGTTGTTTTTTCCTTCTCTGTGGGTAAGCCGTTGGGCTGTAAGGCAAACCCTATCTCCCTCTTCTCTATACTTCAGCCACACAGTCCATGACAAAACTGAAAGTACAGATGAAAAGGAAGCGGTAGGTTTGGCTTACAGGGCTGGGGTGGAGCCTGGGTGGAGTCTCAGGCAGGTCCCAAAATGTTGCCAGTATGGGGCCCTAAAATTCTTGGTGGCAGCCCTGCTTGAGCTGGTCTCAAACTGGAAAAACCTGCATCCCCCTGGATTCCCCTGCAATGAGGCAACTGGAGGCACCCACATCAGTGTTATCACTGATCGTCACACGAATCAGTGATAATACTGAAGGGGGAGCATCCTGTTGCATCCCTATTTCCGAAAGGTCTGGTTGTAAATGACATGCCCCCTAGGGGGTGTGTCATTTAGAACTGTGTACTGTGCATGCGCAGTTTAAAAACCTGGATCCGGCATCCTGATCCAACGGGTTCCGGAGTCCGCTGGATCCAGGTTACAAGCAGCTAAATTTTATTTCAACCGATAGTGTCCCAGATCTGGTGTTCATGTTTTTTTTGTCATGGAGACCAAATTCAATTCGAAACAAAATGCATTTTTGGTCTCAGTGCAAAAAACATAAACACCTAGATCAGGGGGAAAAGTAAAGGACTAAATGCATCCGCATCCATTGAAAGTCAATGAGGCCAAAAATGGATGCGGATGCATCCAGTTTCAGCCGGATTCTCAAACATGCTAAAAAATGGCAGTGTGAAACCAGTCTTATTCTGTATTTCTTCAGACAGAGTCATGTGAGGCCTGACTTTTATTGGTATCTCTCTTGGGCACATAAAGTTTTGAATCAGTTTCTATTCCAATTTTTGGGAGACAGAATAAACATAAGGCTGGAATCACACTATCCGTGTGATATACGACTAAATCAGACATGTCACAGACGAGTAACTTGGAATGGCTCTTCCCTGTCAGGACGGGAGTATCAGCTGCTTGTGTTTCTAAGCAGTTCTACACTCCTGTCCTAACAGGGGAGAGCCATTCCAAGTTACTCATCTGTGACATGTCTGATTTAGTCGTATATCACACAGACAGTGTGATTCCAGCCTAAAACAACAATTCAGGAATTGTTTCTTTTTTTTTTTTATGCCATTCACCGGATGGTAAATTAATAAGACATCTTTATTCTTTGGTAAAAAAAGAAAAAAAGAAAGAACAGCGCCTCACAAGCTGGTAGCTTATATCTTCAAATATTTATTCCATCCACCACAACACGTTTCGGTTAATAACCTTTTTCAAGTGCACTTGAAAAAGGTTATTAACCGAAACGTTGTGCTGTGGTGGATGGAATAAATATTTGAAGATACAAGCTACCAGCTTGTGAGGCGCTGTTCTTTCTTTTTTTATGGATGTTGCTGGAGCTAGGTGGATCTCCCTGGCTTAGGACGTGCGCCCAATTGTGAGGAACCCAGAGGATTCCTTTTTCCACAAGATGCTGTGGATAACCATTTTTTTATCTTTATTCTTTGGGTCCGCATGATTAAAGCGCTGCCACATTTAAATTATTTTTTTATGTTTTGTTGCTTTTACTTCATGAAAACAATTTCATAGAAAAAAATAATTGCTTTTGCATCGCTATATTTGAGCGCTATACTTTTTCTTCTGCTAACAAAGCTGAGTGGGGGCTTATTTTATGCGGGATAAAATTAGATTTTCAGCTATAATATTTTAATTTCCATGCAACTTTTGAATTGCATATTATTGCACTTTTTTTCATTGGTGTGATGAAAGAAAAAAGTTTTATTTATTGCCACATTTATTTTTTTTAAGTTGTTCATTGAAGGGGTTAACAAGTGTGACAGTGATATAGAGAAGGTCGTTCTGAACTCAGATCTAAAAAAATATATGGTATGTACTTTTTTGTTTTTCTGTTATACAATAATAATTATATAACATACAAATTTGAGTATGTCTTGCTCAGCCTCACCCCCATAGGATTTTTAACAACCTTATGGGGATGATGTATTATATGACACCATTTTGGGTTTTGTCTATAATGTGTTCTTTGTTCTGTAGTTTTAAATAAATATACGGTATGTATTTACTGGTATACATTTTCTTTTCACTGTGCTTTTTTTGTGATTTTGTTTTAAACTTTTACCTTTTTACCTGTTTGCAGGATGGGACATAAACTTTGCCTGTCCTGATTTAACACTCTTTAGCATTGCAGGGCATTAGATCAGTGACCTGCACACAGGCAGGAGTGTCAGGATCCAGCTCAAAGCAGGAATTCACAGGCCAACGTACCCGGCTGACCTCATTATATGGCCCGGCAGTAACAATGGGGAGAATGAGAATGTCATGATCGCAATCGCTTTGTGCCGATCCTAGCAAAGAGAGCCCCCCTTCCTCTACAAGCAGATCCATGGCATGGTTACTATTGACAGTGGCATCAGAGGGGTTAGACACTCATCGTGGGCATTACTGCATGGTATCAACTATCATACATAGCTGACAGCCACTGATTTTGATGGCTCTGCGATCGTAGCACCATACGTGTATGGCAATTTGTGGAGTGCACCTCCTGCGGTTCCATACATATACGGTGGATTTCATAAAGAGGTTAGGCAAATCAATTGTCTGATGAGTGATTGGTCGTTTATGTGGGCATAAAAATCACCCCTTGTGTATGATTGTATTAACTAACATTCTATTTCCACCCCGAATTGTTGGCCTCTGTAAACAAGCCAGTGGGAAATATGAGAGCAAATCTGCTTGTACAATATAGTCAACTGACCTCACAGCCACGACAAATTTATGGATATTTATAAAAATTACTTCATATTCATTGGAGGCGGAAGTTAGAAACAGTTTTGATAAGAAGTCCACACAGAAATACTCATTAATATATGAACATTTGTATGGACTGTAAGGGCCGGTTTAAACGTAGCGAGATTGCTAATGAGATCGCTGCTATCACACTGGTTTTGTGACGTAGCAGCGACCTCACCGGCAATCTCGCTGCGTGTGACACTTAGCAGCGATTAGCCTCCCGCTGGGAGATCGCTGATCTTTATTGATTCGATCGGCGATCTCCCGCTGGCCAGGCTGCATTAATGTGTGTGACAGGCAGACTTACCAGAGATCCCCAGTCTGCTCCCGAGACCCTGAACGATCCCAACGACCATCGGGTGTCGGCGTATCGCTGGGTGATCGCTGGTGAGATCTGCCTGTCTGGCATCTCACGAGCGACCACGCAGCGACGTACCAGCGATCCCGGGCAGGTCGGATCGTTGTCAGGCTCGCTGGTGCGTCGCTACGTGTAAACCAGCCCTAAGCTGGATGCAGATAGCACAAGATCACACCTCGTCAATAGGTGATAAAGGACAAAAGATGTGTTCACTCCATGCTGAAGACTTTCCAAAGGAAGATCCAGGACACACCAGAGAGGTGGTATTCAGACAATGCATTTTAAAGCCATTGCATTCTTCTTCAGGACAGATTCACAGTCTGATCCATTATTATTGCATGTCTTTGTGTCAAACAACATGAAAAAATAGGCGTACATCTTTCTCTTTATTACGTTTATGCCAGATTATAGACTTTACTTTGCGCCTTTGCTCCTTAGTGTTTTGTCAATAGGTGATAGTCGCAACTACCATCCCCACTCCATACACATTCAGACATCACTTTTCTATTTTTTATGTCTGCAATAAAGCAAACCTCAGAACAGAGCAGTAACTTGTATATTTAAAGGGGTTTATCCTGATGATCCTAAGCATAGGTCATCAATATCAGATAGGTGAGATGCCTAGCACCCACACCATTCAGCAAACTGCAGCTCGAGATAATTCAATATACACAATGTACAAGGCCAAAACACACCAGCTTAGTAAGCTACAGGTGCATCTCAATGAATTGGAATATCATCAAAAGTTATTTTTTTCAGTAAATGAATACAAAAAGCAAAACACATATATTATATAGAGTCCTTACAAACAGAGTGATCTATTTGAAGTGTTTATTTCTGTTAATGTTGATGATTATGGCTTACAGCCCATGAAAGCCCAAAGGTCATTATTTCAGAAAATTTAAGTAGGAAAGATGAAGGGTTAAAAACAGTGCTACTGTATTCCGCAAGGCATCAAAGGGTGAATATAATATTGATTTATTAGTCACTGCACTTCAGGACTCCCTGGCCCCTTCCTCAGGACAAATCATTATCATATTGCCTGGTGTCAGGGCGTTTCAGGGAATACAGAAATGCTTTGACTAATAAATCAATATTATATTATGTAAACCAAATGATAAGTGATGCACTGGCGCTTCACACGTAATAAAAAGGACGTTTATCAAGAATGTATAAAAATATAAACAAATTATTTAAATTAGGTTAAAAATGTCACTGTGACAGTTTGAGATTATCTAAAATGTGTAGGTATTAAAAGGGGCTGCAAGTGCAAGACAAGGTCTGTGTCCACACCTGTCAAAGAAAAAGAATAACTATGATAGCAATGCACTCACTTAGGAATTAAAAAATAATAAATACCTGATGGTTAAGAGAATAAATGGTGGAGTTGTCAATGGACTTTTTAATTGGTTTCTGGTATGTGTTAGTGTCCAGATAGAGCAGTTGATCGTCTACTATAAAATACAGAAATATAGAAAAATTTTTCTAGATTTCTGATTAATTTTCTTTTCTAGTTCAGTATCTAGAAACCTCTCAAAAAACAATACAGACAATAGGGAAAAAAACACACAGGAACAGTATATTCTTAAAGGTGTAACACATACCCTCATTTCAACAACACACCTTTCACAATAAAATAACCATCAAAGTGACCAATGACCTGATGGCAAAATATAATGGTGACCATTCTCTGCTTATTCTTCTTGATCTCTCTGCAGCCTTTGACACTGTTGACCACCATCTCCTACTCTCTATGCTGCAATCCATCGGCATCAAGGACACGGCTCTTTCCTGGTTGTCTTCCTATCTTTCTGACCGCTCCTTTCAGTGTATCATTTGCTGGCTCCACTACTTCTCCTCTTCCTCTCCCTATTGGGTCCCTCAGGGTTCTGTCCTTGGATCTCTTCTCTCTCTACACAGCCCCAATTAGACACACCTGACAGTGGCGGCGGGTGCCCGAGACGCACCGTAGGCCCTATGCCGCGGTTATGCCGGAGCATAACTGACCAAAGTTGGTGCATCTCCCCTATTGCCTCCACTAAATCACCGGGTATTACACCAGGAGTGCCCCTCCTTGTCTTTCTTTTATTTTAGATTCTCTATAAATTGGCCTCCTCCGCACTAGACTCTCCCCTCTCCAGTCCATTCTTAATGCAGCAGCCAGGATCACCTATCTAGCTAACCATTACCCAGATGCCTCCGCTCTGTGCCAGTCATTGCACTGGCTACCATTACATTATAGAAGCCAATTCAAATTGCTTGTTCTTACCCACAAAGCTCTTCACAGTGCAGCACCTCCCTACATCGCCTCCCTCATCTCTGTCTATCACCATACCCGTTCTTTACATTCTACAAATGACCTTCGATTAACATCTACATTAATCCTAACCTCCCACTCCCGGCTCCAAGACTTCTCCCAAGCTGCACCAATTCTCTGGAATGCTCTACCCCAAGAAATCAGGACTACACATAACTAAAGTCCCTTTCACATCAGTGTTTTTTGCTGATGTGCGGCAGATTTACCGCATCTGCCGGATCAGCCGCCTAACATGAATTGTCTATGGAGCTTGCGCAGTGGCGTAACCAGAGTCTGGCGGGCCCCGGTGCGAAATGTAGACCTGGGCTCCCCCTCCAACGCATGTTGATGAAATGTATGCGCCTCATGTAACATTCTAAATCCTTTAAAAACTCACATTGACCCCTCTCCCCCTTCATTATGTATTAATGTCCCTCATCCATATGGTCCTCCTCTTGGAATATGGCCCTTATCGTGGTATATATGTCCCCCATCCTGGCTTATATGGACCGCCTTCTCCCGTCACCATAGTCATCCAATTATTATAATGCATCCCCATATTCTTCCATATATTACAATGTACCCCCATAGTCCTCTATGTATTATAATGCATCCCATAGTCCCCCATTCATAAGGTAGGCCCCATAGTCATTCAATTATTATAATGCACCCCCATTATCCTCCATATAATATAATGCAACCTCACATCCCTCCTTATATCATAATGCAGCCTCACAGCCCTCCTTATTGCATAATACAGTCTCATATCCTCTCCATATAGTATAATACAGCCTCATATTCTCTCCATATAGTATAATACAGCCTAATAGCCTCTCCATATAGTATAATGCAGCCTCAAAGCCTCTCCATATAGTATATTGTAGCCTCATAGCCTCTCCATATAGTATAATGCAGCCTCATAGCCTCTCCATATAGTATAATATAGCCTCATAGACCCTCCATATAGTGAAGTCTCAAAACGTTCCATATAGTGCAGTGTCAATACTCTCCATATAGTATAATACAGCCTCAAAACTCTCCATATAGTGCAGCCTCTAAAGTTTCCATATAGTGCAGCCTCAAAATTCTCCATATAGTGCAGCCTTATATATGTAGCCTCATATCTCTCTATATAGTGCAGTGTTATATATGCAGCCTTCTCCTATATAGTGCAGTATTATATGTGAAGCCTTCTCCCATATTTTGCAGTATTATATATGCAGCCTTCTCCCATATAGTGCAGTATTATATATGCTGCCTTCTCCCATATAGTGCAGTATTATATATGCAGCCTTCTCCCATATAGTGCAGTATTATGTGCAGCCTTATATATGACCCCCTCCCCCCCATCATAATCTTCTGGCCATACTGCACTAATTATTAAAAAAAAAAATAAACATTACTTACCTCTCCTGGCTCCCTCGCTGCTCTGGCGGTCTCCACTGAGGATTGATTCAGGAGGCGGAAGAGGTGCCGCCGGCCTGCGTTCCACTGTGCACTCAAGCAGGAAGTGGGAGGAGGCGGCACAGTGGAACGCAGGCCAGGAAGCAGGTCAGAGGAGAGGAGGGGCAGGAACAGCAGCAGGAAGTAGGAGGCCTCCCTCCTCTCCCTGACACACTGGCTCTATCTGCAGCGTCCTCGGGGACGCACATCCATGTGAAGTGGGGACCTGGCGCAATGATCGGCGGGCGCAGGGGGCGGCTGGCGGTGTAGGAACCTTATAGGTCTAGGCCCCGTCGCACCCACGACACCTGCAACCACAATCGTTAGCGCCACTGGGCTTGCGGTCCGGTGCGGCAAACAGCATTTTTTTTTCGTGGCCGCATCCGGCAGAACCGCACTTGTTGCACTGTACCACAAGCCCCATAGACAATGCATGGGGCTTGCCTTATCCGGGCCGCAAGTGCCGCCGTTAGGCGGCCAATCCGGCGCCACCCACCGGTGGGCCGCACACCAGCGAAAAAGGCTGATGTGAAAGGGGCCTTACATAGCTTCAGATGCTCCTTAAAAACACATCTTTTTAAGGCGGCCTATCATGCTCCCTAATAGAAGTCCTTTATACGGTATATAGCCCATTCACTATCTCTCTGGACATAACTCTCCTTCAAACTCCACCAAACTCAAAAGCTCTACACAGATTGCTGGTGACCATTCATGTAATTTTTCTCTATCCCCCCTTCCTCAAGATGCCTGGACCATCATTGTAATAAGCCCCTGTACTTTGTGTAACCCCTATCTCGTTGTAGATTGTAAGCTCTTTTAAGCAAGGTCACCTTTATTTTTGGTTTAATTATTGTATTTTTTACATTGATTCTCTACTGTAATTACTGTATTGTATTGTTTTATATAATTGTTACCTATAACTATTTGTATAGGAACCACTGAATTGTAAAGCGCTGCGGAATATGTTGGCGCTATATAAATAAAGATTATTATTAATAATAATAATAATAATATATATATTTATTCATTTATATAGCACTATTAATTCCATAGCACTTTACACACATCAGTAATGCTGTCTCTATTGAGGCTCATAATCTAAACATGCAATGTGGGAGGAAACCGGAGTGCCTGGAGGAAACTCATGCAAACACGGGGAGAACATACAAACTCCTTGCAGATAATGTCCTTGGTGGGAATTGAACCCAGGACCTCAGTGCTACAAAGGCTGCAGTGCTAACCACTTGAGCCACCTATTAACAATATCTTTATTAACAACCACCACAAAATAAACTATTCTGAAACACAGCAACCTTAAAGGTGCAGCAATATATATCCCACAACAAAGTATTATCTGCAAATTAATCACTCAATCAATTAGATCTCTGTTTGATTCCTTGGTGCCCATTAGAAATAAGGGGCAACAATAAAATAAAACAGAGACTACACAAAACAGCAAACCCTTAAAAGTACAGTAACCACTCTCCATCACAAAAATAGTATCCCTAATACATTCATTTAAGGTACCGTCACACACGGCAATATTGCTAGGCAATTTCACTGGCAATTTGCTGGTTGCAGTGAAATCATGGACACATTGTTCTATTTTGTTGCTGTGTACAAATGAAATAATGTGTCCATGATTTCACTGCAGCCAGCAAATTGCCAGTGAAATTGCCTAGCAATATTGCAGTGTGTGACGGTACCTTAAAGGTGGGTTTACACGTCGCGTTATCGGGCCGATATCGTATCCTACGACGCGGGAGCACGCTTTTTGAGCGCGCTTTTCCCTGCATCGCATCGCCGGTTTACACAGCGCGATATCGGGATACAACGTCCCGACGATGTGTACGCCCCCCAACCCAGGAACGACCATTTAACATGGGAGTGAATGGGTGACGTGGCAGTACACATCGGAGTTGGGCTGTCACACAGCACGATCCGGCTCCAATCTCCATTCAATATCGGAGCATTGAATAGCACGCTCATTCAATCCCCGATATCGCATTGACATCGTTCCTGCATCGTATTGGACGTTCACACCATACAACGCAGGAACGATATTGGCTCCAACGATCGAACCACGTGACTTTTCATTGAAATTGGACGCCGATATCGCAACGTGTAAACCCACCTTAAGACATTTATTTAACCCTTAGTGCTCTGTCTACAAGCAATCCACAGGACCAACGACCGCTTAAGATTGTTTCTGTGTTCTACAGGTAAGATTATCTGATACTGTGAATATATACCCACAAAAATTCATGGTGTGGTATATGGGCACAAAGATAGTGGGGCCATTCTTCATCAATGGAAACCTCAATGCCACTGGATATCTGAATCATGTTGCAATTTCAGATATCCAGTGGCATTGAGGTTTCCATTGATGTAGAATGGCCTCACTATCTTTGCACCCCATATACCACACCATACCATCAATTTTTGTGTTCCAACAGTCTTGGAGGGATCTATCCACTGTGGGTTAGTGTCAGACCAATACTTCACCATTCACAAAAAAATTGGTCTCATCACTCATCTGAAGGCAATTGTCTATGCTGTGAAGATACAAGATGTGCAGCATCTGAAACAATGTATACTGGAAGCCTGTGCTAGCATTTCTTCTGCGGTGTTGCTATCAGTGTGTCAAGAGTGGGTAGAAGAGGGTTGCTTTGACAATCCAACACAATGGGCAGCACTTTGAACACATTCAAACTGCTTGTTCTGACCCACAATGTTCTTCACAGTGCAGCACCTCCCTACATCTCCTCCCTCATCTCTATCACTCCACCCGTTCTCTTCGCTCTGGAAGTGACTTTAGACTCACTTCTACATTAATCCGAACCTCCCACTCCCGGCACCAAGACCTCTCCTGAGCTGCACCAATTCTCTGGAATGCTCTACCCCAAGAAATTAGGTGTATCCACAACTTACATAGTTTCAGGTGATCCATAAAAACACATCTTTTTAGGGCGGCCTATCATGATCCCTAGTCAAAGTCATCTAGACATAGCCTATCAGATCCGATCCACCAGTCTCAAATGCATCACAAATCATGGCTGCTGGCCACTTATACTGCTCCTATCTGTTCCCCATCTCCTCAAGTTGACTATACCATCATTGTAAATAAGCACCTGTACTTTGTGTAACCCCACCTCATTGTTAGATTGTAAGCTCTTATGAGCAGGGCTGTCATTATTTTGCTCTAATTATTGTATTGTATTATGCTTTGTATTGTACATATTGTTTTTTGTATTGTATTTTCTGATAACTGTTTCTTATGATTGTTTAAATATGAACCTCTGAATTGTGAAGCGCTGCGGAATATGTTGGCGCTATATCAATAAAGATTATTATTATTTTATAAGTGGTCATAAACTTGTAAATAACTCATGAAAGAAAAATGTTACATTAAAACCAAGCACATCATTGTTTTTATGAAATTCTCAAAGCATTTGATGTGTCACAAGACCCTCTTCCCAATTAAAAAAATAAAGTTGGATCCAAAATGGCCGACTTCAAAATGGCTGCCATGGTCACCACCCATCTGGAAACGTTTTCTCTCTCCCATATACTAATGTGCCACAAACAGGAAGTTGATATCACCAACCATTCCCATTTTATTTAGGTGTATCCATATAAATGGCCCACCCTGTGTATGGATTTCACTTTATGTATTGAATTACTGAACTTTTTGATGATATTCTAATTCACTGAGATGCACCTGTATGTACTGGTCATTCTGGAGTACTGCAGCTTAGTTCATATTCCCTTTAACCCCTTCACCACCCAGTGATTATCTGTTCTTTGCTCTACTTCTAAGAACCATAACTTTTTTTTATTTTCCATAAATATAGCCATATGACGGCTTGTTTTTTGTGGGATGAGTAGTACTTTTGAAAGAAACCATTAGTTTTACCGTATCAGATTGGAAAATAGGGAAAAAATCCAAATGTGGTGAGGCTGTAAAGAAAGTGCAATTCCACAATATTTATATTATTTATCATGTTTACTATATAGTAAAACTGTCCGGTAGTATGATTCTTCAGGTCAGTACGAGGTTGGAGCTACCAAACATGTATATCATTTTTTTTCCATTTAATTGGTGAAAAAAAATCCAAATTGAGTAAAAAAAAACCAAAAAAAAAGCTTTTGCCACCATTTTCTGAGAACTGTAGCGTTCTCGTTCTTTGGGATCTGGGGCTGAGTGATGTCCTCTTTTTTGCACCCTGAATTGACGGTTTTAGAAATATCATTTATGGGTAGGATGCAATTTTTTCATCGCTTCTTATTGCAATGTTGTGATGACTAAAAAAAAACATAATTCTAGTATTTTGATAATAGATCTTTTTTTACACAGTGCCAACATATTCCGCAGCGCTTTAGAATACAGAAAAATGTGAGCTTGTCATCTACCCATACACCCAGGTCTTTTACGATGCAGAAGTTGGTTTCTTATTCGGGCTGAAGTTGGTTTCTTATTCGCAAGTTTCTTATTCGGCTATTTTTTATTTTCTGATTTTTACAGCTTTTCAATAAAAAGAAAACATTCTGAATATATAATACTATGCAGTCATGTGCCCTGTTGTGAATACACATAACAACGGATACAAAAATTTAGAAGATTGGCACAATAATGGGCATCAAAGTGGGCATTGAGGTATGTTATTGAAGGAGTTAAATAGCTTTGGGCCACTGATTTAAGATAAGATAAACGTTATTGATCCCGGAGGAAATGACAGTATTACAGCAGCAGAACAAAGATCAAGAACATTTCACACTTTACAAAATAAGTCTATATGGACAGCAGATGTGGGTAGACTGGTACAAGTACCTCACCTATTCCCCCCATACCCTTAGAAATTCACTTAGTCTTGGGAGCTTTACACTTATACATTTGTTAAACATCCCCACAGCTGTCGGAACAAACGATTTTCTGTAGCTTTCCTTTTTACACATTAGTTGGATTAGACGCTTGCTGAATGTGCTCTTCTGCTTCACAAACAGTTCAGAGAGCGGGTGTGTATTGTTGCTCATTATAGCCTTGCATTTCTTATTGATTCTATCCTCTAATACCTCCTCGAAAGTCCTAAGTTGTAGACCCACCGCCGCACTAGCCGTCTTGATAAGTTTATTCAGCTTTATTAGCGTCAGCTGTGCGCACACTACTACCCCAGCATATTATTGCAGCAAAGATTGCACTCGCCACAATAGATTGGTAGAACATTTCAAGCATTTTGCTACACACATTAAACGACCTTAACTTCCTTAGGAAGTAAAGTCTACTCATCCCTTTCTTGCACACCTTCTCATATGGCACCTCCAATCAAGCTTGCTGTCCAGGTGAGCCCCCAAATATTTGAAATTCTCCACCATCTCCACATCCTGACCATCAATAGTGATAGGTAAGCAATCCTTCATGCACCTTCCATAACTCAACACCAACTCCGTTTTTCTTTACGTTGAGTTCTAAATGGTTAGCCTGGCACCAGTCAACAAAGTCCGAGACCACCCTTCTGTATTCCTCCTCCCCCCGGCCTCTCTCAATACCTCCTGATTTACATACCTAGTGATGCCCCACATCAAATTCATGTCACTCCAGCCTGGCCCAAATGGGTTCTGGGCATCAAGACTGCCATCAAAATGGGCAAATCGCCCATTTTCACAGATGTGAATAGGTAACAGCTGCTTTTAAAGGGTTAAATGGCTTTGGACCACTGATCTAACACCTGATTTACATACCTAGTGTTGCTCCACATCAAATTCATGTCAATCCAGCCAGGCCCAAATGGGTTCAGGGCATCAAAACTGGCATCAAAGTGGGCAGAGCCCCAATTTTCACAGATTTGAATCAGAAGATTTGAATACGTAACAGCTGTTTTTCAGAGGTTAAATAGCTTTGGGCCACTGATCTAACACCTGATTTACATACCTAGTGATGCCCCACATCAAATTCATGTCACTCCAGCCTGGCCCAAATGGGTTCTGGGCATCAAAACTGGCATCAAAGTGGGCAGAGACTAATTTTCACATTTTTGAATCAGAAGATTTGAATAAGTAACGGCTGTTTTTGAGAGGTTAAATGGCTTTGGGCCACTGATCTAACACCTGATTTACATACATTTTGACATGAATCTGATGTGGGGCAACGCTAGGTATGTAAATCAGGTGTTAGATCAGTGGCCCAAAGCCATTTAACCCCTTAAAAACAGCTGTTACATAGGGCCACGTCACACACACAGATATCTGTGCAGATATTGTTCGCAGATCTCTGGTTGCAGTGAAATCATGGACACATTGTACCATTCGTATACAGCCACAAAATGGAACATTGTGTCCATGATTTCACTGCAACCAGAGATCTGCCAACAATATCTGCACAATTATCTGTGTGTGTGATGTGGCCCTTATTCAAATGTATGAAAATGGGCGATTTGCCCACTTTGATGCCCAGAACCCATTTCGGACCAGTCTGAGGTGACATAAATTTGATGTATGGCATCACTAGGTATGTAAATCAGGTGTTAGATCAGTGGCCCAAAGCTATTTAACCCCTCAAAAACAGCTTACCGTATATACTCGCGTATAAGCCAGAGTTTTTCAGCCCAAAAATTGGGCTGAAAAGTCCCCCCCCTCGGCTTATACGCGAGTCACTGTATACTGTATACACTGTATACAGTATACAGGCCCCCCTGCCTTGTGCACAAACCTGTAAAGGAAGAGATTAGTATACTTATCACTGTCCCGCTGCCGCTGTCCCGCCGCCGTCATCGTGGTCCTCCGTCTTCTTCCGGTCGGCGCAGGCAATGACGTCATTGTCTGCGCGACCGAGGAGGAAACCGGAAGAAGATGGAGGAGCCCATGGCGGCAGCGGGACAGTGATAAGTATACTAATCTCTTCCTTTACAGGTTTGTGCACAAGGCGGGGGGCCTGTATACTACCACTGGGGCTGCTGTATACTGATGGGGGGGCTGTATACTACCACTGGGGCTGCGTGTATACTACCACTGGGGCTGTATATACCTCTGGGCTGCTGTATACTGATGGGGGGCTGTATATACCACTGGGGCTGCTGTATACTACCACTGGGGCTGCTGTATATACCTCTGGGGCTGCTGTATACTAACTACTGGGGCTGCTGCTGTATATACCACTGGGGCTGCTGCTGTATATACCACTGGGGCTGCTGTATATACCTCTGGGGCTGCTGTATACCTGTGCTGGGGTCCACCCTCAGCTTATACACGAGTCAATAGGTTTTTCCCAGGCTTTGGGGGCAAAAGTAGGGGGGTCGGCTTATACACGAGTATATACAGTACTTATTCAAATCTGTGAAAATTGGGTCTGTCCACTTTGATGCCCAGAACCCATTTGGGCCAGGCTGGAGTGACATGAATTTGTTGTGGGGCATCAGTAGGAATGTAAATTAGGTGTTAGACCAGTGGCCCAAAGCCATTTAAACCCCTCAAATATAGCTGTTACTTATTCAAATCTGTGAAAATTGGGTCTCTGCCCACTTTGATGCCCAGAACCCATTTGGGCCAGGCTGGAGTGAAATGAATTAGATGTGGGGCATCACTAGGTATGTAAATCAGGTGCTCAAAGCTATTTAACTCCTTCAATACCATACCTCAGTGTCCACTTTGATGCCCATTGTTGTGCCAGTCTTCTAATTTTTGTATCCGTTTTTATGTGTATTCACAACTGGGCACATGACTGCATAATATTATATACTTAGAATGTTTTTTTTTATTGAAAACCGTAAAAATCAGAAAATAAAAAATAGCTGAATAAGAAACTGGCGAATAAGAAACCAACTTCAGCATCGTAGGTCTTTTTCAATGATAGATTTGCCCAGTGTGTTACAATTAAGCACATAATTATACATTTTATTTCCTCTGCCCCAGTGCATAACCTTATATTTATCCCCATTAAAGCTCATTTGCCATTTATCAGCCCAAGCTTCTAGTTTACATAAATCCTCCTGTAATATAAAATTGTCCTCCTCTGTATTGATTACCCTGCAGAGTTTAGTGTCATCTGCAAATATTGAGATTCTACTCTGTATGCCCCCTACAAGGTCATTAATAAATATATTAAATAGAAGCGGGCCCAACACTGACCCCTGTGGTACCCCACTGTTAACTGTGACCCATTCTGAGTGTGTTCCATTAATAACCACCCTTTGTTTCCTATCACTAAGCCAGTTCTTAACCCACTTACACATATTTTCCCCTATCCCCATATACAGATATGCTGAATAGCCGGCTGTCATAGCAGTAGGCACAGCCCAGGACGGTGAGTGGTGGGTGTAAACATGTCCCGCACACTGACAGACAGCCGCCCTGTACAGACATCCTGTATAGCCAGCTGTCATAGTAGTAGGCACTGATCAGGGTCTTGTCTGTCCAGGACAGTGTACATCTGCCACACATGCTGTATAGCCGGCTGTCATAGTATTAGGCACTGATCAGGGTCTTGTCTGTCCAGGACAGTGTACATCTGCCACACATGCTGTATAGCCAGCTGTCATAGTAGTAGGCACTGATCATGGTCTTGTATGTACAGGACAGTGTACATCTGCCACACATGCTGTATAGCCGGCTGTCATAGTAGTAGGCACTGATCATGGTGTTGTATGTACAGGACAGTGTACATCTGCTACACATGCTGTATAGCCGGCTGTCATAGTAGTAGGCACTGATCATGGTCTTGTATGTACAGAACAGTGTACATCTGCCACACATGCTGTATAGCCGGCTGTCATAGTAGTAGGCACTGATCAGGGTCTTGTCTGTACAGGACAGTGTACATCTGCCACACATGCTGTATAGCCGGCTGTCATAGTAGTAGGCACTGATCAGGGTCTTGTCTGTACAGGACAGTGTACATCTGCCACACATGCTGTATAGCCAGCTGTCATAGTAGTAGGCACTGATCATGGTCTTGTATGTACAGGACAGTGTACATCTGCCACACATGCTGTATAGCCGGCTGTCATAGTAGTAGGCACTGATCATGGTGTTGTATGTACAGGACAGTGTACATCTGCTACACATGCTGTATAGCCGGCTGTCATAGTAGTAGGCACTGATCATGGTCTTGTATGTACAGGACAGTGTACATCTGCCACACATGCTGTATAGCCGGCTGTCATAGTAGTAGGCACTGATCAGGTCTTGTCTGTACAGGACAGTGTACATCTGCCACACATGCTGTATAGCCGGCTGTCATAGTAGTAGGCACTGATCATGGTCTTGTATGTACAGGACAGTGTACATCTGCCACACATGCTGTATAGCCGCTGTCATAGTAGTAGGCACTGATCATGGTCTTGTATGTACAGGACAGTGTACATCTGCCACACATGCTGTATAGCCGGCTGTCATAGTAGTAGGCACTGATCATGGTCTTGTATGTACAGGACAGTGTACATCTGCCACACATGCTGTATAGCCGGCTGTCATAGTAGTAGGCACTGATCAGGGTCTTGTATGTACAGGACAGTGTACATCTGCCACACATGCGGTATAGCCGGCTGTCATAGTAGTAGGCACTGATCATGGTCTTGTATGTACAGGACAGTGTACATCTGCCACACATGCTGTATAGCCGGCTGTCATAGTAGTAGGCACTGATCAGGGTCTTGTCTGTACAGGACAGTGTACATCTGCCACACATGCGGTATAGCCGGCTGTCATAGTAGTAGGCACTGATCAGGGTCTTGTATGTACAGGACAGTGTACATCTGCCACACATGCTGTATAGCCGGCTGTCATAGTAGTAGGCACTGATCATGGTCTTGTATGTACAGGACAGTGTACATCTGCCACACATGCTGTATAGCCGGCTGTCATAGTAGTAGGCACTGATCAGGGTCTTGTATGTACAGGACAGTGTACATCTGCCACACATGCTGTATAGCCGGCTGTCATAGTAGTAGGCACTGATCATGGTCTTGTATGTACAGGACAGTGTACATCTGCCACACATGCTGTATAGCCGGCTGTCATAGTAGTAGGCACTGATCATGGTCTTGTATGTACAGGACAGTGTACATCTGCCACACATGCTGTATAGCCGGCTGTCATAGTAGTAGGCACTGATCATGGTCTTGTATGTACAGGACAGTGTACATCTGCCACACATGCTGTATAGCCGGCTGTCATAGTAGTAGGCACTGATCATGGTCTTGTATGTACAGGACAGTGTACATCTGCCACACATGCGTATAGCCGGCTGTCATAGTAGTAGGCACTGATCAGGGTCTTGTATGTACAGGACAGTGTACATCTGCCACACATGCGGTATAGCCGGCTGTCATAACGGTAGACACTGATCAGGGTCTTGTGTGGTGGGTGTACACTGTGCTGTACAGACATGCTGTATAGCCGGCTGTCAGTCATACCGTCTCGCTGATTATCATATAGGAGATCTGGCCCTTTATGACCTGTCTCCTCACACTCTCCCACATCTGAAAGAGAGCAGCCATATGTCCGTCTGTCCTGTTCCATGACGGACACGCCGTTGCCTCGTGTGTGCTCCTGTGACGGCCCATACAGGCTGATTACACGGGGTGCAGGGAGCCTCTCCACCAGGCCGCACTCTCAGAGCCCTGACAGCGGGATGTACAGAGCGCCGGGGACCATAGAAGAGGCCGCACAAGCTCCGCCCATTGCGGCTTCCGCTTCCGGTGCTTCTCGTCATTCGTACAGCAGCAGCATTCTCTGTAAGCCCCGCCCCTTCCGGGACGATCATGTGACCTCCTGGATGCCCATACGTTGTCGCCTGTACAGTGGCGCAGGGCTGTAGCCGCCGCCATCTTGTCCTCGGCCATTTCTGTTTCCAGGCCTTTGGTTGCATAATCGTTGTGCGGAGACATGGGGCGGTCACGGAGCCGAAGCTCATCCCGTTCTAAGCACGTGAAGACCGGCAAACACAACAAGAAGCGCAGCCGCTCCCGGGAGAAGGAGCGAGTGAGGAAGAGCTCCAAGTCCCGGGAGAGCAAGAGGAACCGGAGGCGGGAGTCACGGTCCAGGTCCCGCTCCAACACCGCGGCGCGACGGGAGCGAGAGAGACCGGCCACCCCGCCAGACCGCATAGACATCTTCGGCCGCACGGTCAGTAAGAGGAGCAGCCTGGACGAGAAGCAGAAGAGGGAGGATGAGGAGAAGAAGATGGAGTACGAGAGACAGCGGAGGATGTGAGTGCTGGGAGGGCAAGGATGTGCCACCAGGCCTCACCCCCCCCCCTTCCTCTGAGATGTACCAGCAGGCCTCACCCCCCCCCCCCTTCCTCTGAGATGTACCAGCAGGCCTCACCCCCCCCCCCCCTCTGAGATGTACCACCAGGCCTCACCCCCCCCCCCCTCTGAGATGTACCAGCAGGCCTCACCCCCCCCCCCCTCTGAGATGTACCACCAGGCCTCACCCCCCCCCCCCCCCTCTGAGATGTACCAGCAGGCCTCACCCCCCCCCTCTGAGATGTACCAGCAGGCCTCACCCCCCCCCCCCTCTGAGATGTACCAGCAGGCCTCACCCCCCCCCCCTCGAGATGTACCACCAGGCCTCACCCCCCCCCCCCCCCTCTGAGATGTACCAGCAGCTCACCCCCCCCCCTCTGAGATGTACCAGCAGGCCTCACCCCCCCCCCCCCCCTCTGAGATGTACCAGCAGGCCTCACCCCCCCCCCCCCCTCTCTGAGATGTACCACCAGGCCTCACCCCCCCCCTCTGAGATGTACCAGCAGGCCTCACCCCCCCCCCTCTGAGATGTACCACCAGGCCTCACCCCCCCCCCTCTGAGATGTGCCAGCAGGCCTCACCCCCCCCCCCCCTCTGAGATGTACCAGCAGGCCTCACCCCCCCCCCCCTCTGAGATGTGCCACCAGACCTCACCCCCCCCCTCTGAGATGTACCAGCAGGCCTCACCCCCCCTCTGAGATGTACCAGCAGGCCTCACCCCCCCTCTGAGATGTACCAGCAGGCCTCACCCCCCCTCTGAGATGTACCAGCAGGCCTCACCCCCCCTCTGAGATGTACCAGCAGGCCTCACCCCCCCTCTGAGATGTACCAGCAGGCCTCACCCCCCCTCTGAGATGTACCAGCAGGCCTCACCCCCCCTCTGAGATGTACCAGCAGGCCCTCCACCCCCCCCTCTGAGATGTACCAGCAGGCCTACACCCCCCCTGAGATGTACCAGCAGGCCTCACCCCCCCTCTGAGATGTACCAGCAGGCCTCACCCCCCCTCTGAGATGTACCAGCAGGCCTCACCCCCCCTCTGAGATGTACCAGCAGGCCTCACCCCCCCCTCTGAGATGTACCAGCAGGCCTCCACCCCCCCTCTGAGATGTACCAGCAGGCCTCACATACCCGTCCCCCCCTCTGAGATGTACCAGCAGGCCTCACCCCCCCTCTGAGATGTACCAGCAGGCCTCACCCCCCCTCTGAGATGTACCAGCAGGCCTCACCCCCCCCCTCTGAGATGTACCAGCAGGCCTCACCCCCCCTCTGAGATGTACCAGCAGGCCTCACCCCCCCCCCCCCTCTGAGATGTACCAGCATGCCTCACCCCCCCCCCCCCCTCTGAGATGTACCAGCAGGCCTCAGCCCCCCCCCCCCCTCTGAGATGTACCAGCAGGCCTCACCCCCCCCCCCCCCTCTGAGATGTACCAGCAGGCCTCACCCCCCCCCCCCCCTCTGAGATGTACCAGCAGGCCTCACCCCCCCCTCTGAGATGTACCAGCAGGCCTCACCCCCCCCCCCCCCCCCTCTGAGATGTCCCAGCAGGCCTCCCCCCCCCCCCCCTCTGAGATGTACCAGCAGGCCTCGCCCCCCCCCCCCCCCCCTCTGAGATGTACCAGCAGGCCTCGCCCCCCCCCCCCCCCTCTGAGATGTACCAGCAGGCCTCGCCCCCCCCCCCCCCCCCCCCTCTGAGATGTACCAGCAGGCCTCGCCCCCCCCCCCCTCTGAGATGTACCAGCAGGCCTCGCCCCACCCCCCTCTGAGATGTACCAGCAGGCCTCGCCCCACCCCCCTCTGAGATGTACCAGCAGGCTCGCCCCACCCCCCTCTGAGATGTACAGCAGGCCTCACCCCCCCACCCCCTCTGAGATGTACCAGCAGGCCTCACCCCCCCACCCCCTCTGAGATGTACCAGCAGGCCTCACCCCCCCACCCCCTCTGAGATGTACCAGCAGGCCTCACCCCCCACCCCCTCTGAGATGTACCAGCAGGCCTCACCCCCCACCCCCTCTGAGATGTACCAGCAGGCCTCACCCCCCACCCCCTCTGAGATGTACCAGAAGGCCTCACCCCCCACCCGAGGTGTTCCACCAGGCCTCACCCCCCTCTGAGATGTACCAGCAGGCCTCACCCCACCCGAGATATGCCAGCAGGCCTCACACCCCTCCCCCCCTGAAATGTAGCAGCGGGCAGGCCTCACCCCCTCACATGAGATGTGCCACCAGGCCTCACTCACCCCCCCCCCCCCGAGATGTGCCAGCAGGCCTCACACCCCTCCCCCCCGAGATGTGCCAGCAGGCCTCACACCCCTCCCCCCCGAGATGTGCCAGCAGGCCTCACACCCCTCCCCCCCGAGATGTGCCACCAGGCCTCACACCCCTCCCCCCCGAGATGTGCCACCAGGCCTCAACCCCCCCAAGATGAGATGTGCCACCAGGCAGGCCTCGCCCCCTCAGATGAGATTTTCAACTGGGCTTCACCCTCTGACATATGCTCCCTACACCTGCCAACTAGGCCTCGCCCCCCTTGAGATATACAACTGGACTTCTTCCCTTGACATATGCCGCCTACACCTGCCAACTGGGCTTTGCCCCCCTTGAGATATATTACCAGGCAGGCTTTCCCCTTGAGATATACAACTGGACTTCTTCCCTTGACATATGCCACCTACAATTGCCAAGTAGGCCTCACCCACCTGAGAAGTGCCCCCAAGCAGGCCTCATCCCTTTATATATCCCCCCTACACCTGCCAACTAGGACTTACCACCAGACATATACATTTGGGCCTCCGTACCCTGACATATACCCACTTATACGTTTGACCATGAACCTGGCCTCACAACCTTGACACTTGTGCCCCAATCAACTGGGCATTATTGCCCTGAAGTATACCAACTGACTGGGCCTCCCCATCCTTACACATATGGCCCTACCATTCAGGCCTCCCCCAGTTCCCAAGTGCCTGCTGAGTAGGCCTCATTTTCCCTGTTTGTAGATTTCATGCCAGTCTGCCCACTGTAGGCCTGAGTCAGTAATTTAACCCCTGTGTGATCACCAGAACTTGATATAATAGGCCTCATGTAATTTACTGCATCTAATCTGAATTTACATTTCACCTCTATAGAACTCCATTCTGTCATGTGATTAAGGGTGAGTGCACACAATTGTTTTTAGCGTTTTGGATGCAGCGTGTTCTCACTGCGTTCTGCAGTACAAGCACAGTAGATAGATTTATAGAAATGGAGTTGGTGGTCACACTCCGACCACACCCCACCTCCCCTGTTCTGGGCTGTTGCCCAAAGCTTTCTCTGCTCCTGTGATCTACTGTCCCCTGAGGGAGAGGCAACGGAACAGGAGCAGATATTATTTTATGGACTTATAAATTATCTAAATATCCTAAAACTATTGGTCAGCTCGCTTCATAGTGTATGAGTGCAGCGAAAGTACAAAAAATGATCTCCCTGGAGTTTCCCTTTGTTAGCATTATTGCACAAAACAGTGAATACGCAAGATGGATCCAATCTATAGGTGATTAACTACCACAAAGACATTCCATATTTAGGCTAAGTGGCCAGTAGGTGTCCGTGCATTAAGAGTAAGGACCCATTTGACTTCCTTAGTGCGCAATACTTTTTGGCAGTCTCCACGTCTGTATAGTTCATTAGCCCTTTCTTTGCCTATAATGGCCAGAGAGGAGAAATCACCATTAGGACAGCCCAAAAATGTTTAGAAAGGCCTAATGAAGAACAGATTAGTATAAAGGAATCTGGTGAGGCTGCTGAAATATGTACTAAACTTTGCAGCATTCTGGTGGTACAACCTGTATAGAATTTGTTACATGATTTGCAAAGGACTTGATGTATCAGTTGTGGTGGAACAGTTCATAAAAGAATTTAGTTGTGGTCCTTACCGATAGGAAAAACTCAACATATTACAATCGCCATGACAGCACCCACCGAGAGAGCTGGGGCCTTCCCCTGTGCTCATCCGGATACGCAGGGCGGGCTGGGCGCGGATATCGGCCGTCCTGCGTCTTGTGCTCGCCTGCGCCAGGGGTGTACAGTGCGCACGCACGCCGGCCAGCGGAGTTCTTTTTGAACCGGAAGTGCACATTGTGAGGCGGGAAAAGTGCTTTTAAGAAGTGGATGTTCAGGCACGGTGCTGTGCCCAACATGTCTTCACCCAGAGATGCGGAGGGGCACCTCGTGGGAGTCAGGCAGCAGGTCAGTGGCAGCAGCAGGTGGGCCACCTGGCTCATTCTAGTAAGGAATGTTCCACTGGGGAACGGACTGAGAAGGTCTCTAAGTCCAGTGCTGTACCTCCAGAACCAGTACCCATCCATGTCAGGGGTGAGTTGTGTATATGTGATCATCTACTGTGTTGATTTCCCTCCCCCCCCACACACACACACACACACACACTCTCCCTTTCTCGCTATCCTCTTCTTACCCAGGCGAGAAAGAAGTTGGAAAAGCACAAACATAGGCAGTGTGCATTGTGCAGGCAGCCCCTGCCAGATGATTATAGCAAACGTTTATGCCAGCTCTGTATAGCTCAGACTCTCAATGAGGAAGCTCCCATCCGCACGGCTGACCTCAAAAACCTTATACGGGAGGAGATCAGAAATTCCCTTTCCCAGATCCCACAGCCTCGTTTACCCACGCCACAGCATCATTCTAGTTGTGCCTTTGATAATGAATGACAGGAGGAGGGCTTAGTGCACACCTCCCATTAAGGTTCCTCTTCAGATGATGAGGGTGGTACTTGTTTTCCCATACAAGAGGTTGACGCTTTGGTAAAATCTGTTCAGACCACTATGGAGATCATAGATAGTAAAGAATTAAAGATGGCTGAGGAAGTTATGTTTGCTGGGTTGTCTCAGAAAAACTGCTTTCCCAGTTATTGATGCCATTAAAGACCTGGTTAAGGAGGAGTGGGAGAAGCAGGAATCTCGGGGATTTTTACCTGCCTCTACAAAAATGAAATGTCCCTTTGAGGATTCCCAATTGCTAGAATGGTCTAAGATCCCTAAGGTTGATGCGGCTGTGGCTACTTCATCTAAAAGGAATGTGTTGCCGCTAGAGGAGGGAGGTCTGCTGAAAGATCCGAAAGGCTGAAACCCTCCTAAATAGGAACTGGGAATAGTCTATAGGAGCATTTAAACCAGCTATTGCTTCTCTGTGTGTAGTTAAATCTCAGTTGGTGTGGCTTGACCAATTGGAAGAACAGATTCGGTCAGGAGTTCCAAGAGACAGGTTGCTGGCAGCAATTTTTCATATTCGGAATGGATAAGTGTATGTGGCTCATGCGTCTGCTGATTCCCTTCGCCTGGCAGCCAGATCTGCAGGACTCTCTAATGTAGTCCATAGGCCATTTTGGTTAACAGTGGAAAGGGGATGCACATGCTAAGAGCAAGTTGTGCGCTATTCCAGGGTGAGTACCTCTTCGGCCATGTGCTCGACGATATCTATGGCGGGAGATGTACAAAAGGGTGTCCCTAAACCTTCTGTCCCCAACTATGGGAGAGCGTTCAGAAAGCGACGGTTTTCAAGGTAGAAGGGCCGTCTCCAAGCGGGATCCGGCCAAGAAGAAGCAAAGAGGTGCTCCGTCTATAAGAAATGCCGTTAATTTGGACCTGCCAGTGGGTGGTAGATTGTCATGTTTTTTTCCACCAGTGGTCCCAAATTTTAGCTAGCCAATGGAACTTCAATTTCATTTCATCTGGGTTAAAGCTAGACTTTGAGGGGATCCCACAGGACTCCTTTCTTCAAACTGCCTTGTCCAACCCTGTCCAACAACAGGCCCTGGAATTGGAGGTTGGAGATTTGTTACGTAAACGAGTTGGTGGAAGTGCCTGGGAACCAGGAGGAAAGGGGATTTTATTCCCCTTTGTTCCTGGTTCCGAAGCCAAATGGTTCCTTTCACACTATCCTTAATCTTCGGGAATTAAACTCCTTCTTCAGATTGCAGTCTTTTTTAAAATGGAGTCAATCCAATCTACAATTCGACTTCTGTTTCCCAGGTGTTTCATGGCGGTACTAGACTTAAAGGACGCATACTATCATCTCTCTATCCATCGGGATCACCAACAATTTCTAAGAGTAGCGTTGTCTTGAGAAGGTCGAATCGGACATCTGCAGTTTACCACCATGCCGTTTCGGTCTCTCTATGGCTCCACGCATCTTTACAAAGGTGATGGCTCATGTTAGACAACGTGATACGCTTATTGTTCCATATTTGGATGATTTTTTTAATAGCATGGAACGCTAAGGCTCAGTGCAGGTTCCAACTAAATCATGTCATCTTATCCTTACAGGAATTGGGGTGGATAATAAACTTCCAGAAGTCAAGACTAAATCCAGCTACATTGCAAAGCTTTCTGGGTCTCCCCTTAGGCTATGTGCACACAGGAGGTTTAGGGCCGTTTTAGCAGCGGAAACCGCCGGTCGGTTTCCATGAGGCTTATGCTAATTTATGTTAATCCAAAAGCGGCTTTTGGGTTAACATAAAAACCTATGGAAACCGACCCCCGGTGTGCACACACCGTGGTTTCCACATGCTCATCCATTGCTAACCCGCTGGGTTCCCAGCGGGTTAGCGAAGAATGAGCATGTTCTATAAACCGATCGGTTCTGCAGCGGCTGCAAGCAGAATCATGTGCTGCTTCCAGCCGCTGCAGAACCGACGCGGCTAACCCGCTGTGCACCCGCCGCAAAGCCGACGCACACAGCCGCACATACCCGACAGGAAGCCGGTGGGCGGCTCTGGAGCTTCCTGTCGGGTCCGGCCAGCTGCCGCCGACACAAACCCGCCCACCAGTGCGCCCAGTGTGCACATAGCCTTAGACTCAAGAGTCCAAAAATATTTTTTGCTGGACGACAAGGTGACATCGGTGATGGCCAAAGTAGGCAGAGTTATGGACAACCCCCGACCTGTCCCTAAGACAGGCTATGTCCCTGATGGGGACTTTGACTTCCTGCATCCCGGCAGTTCAGTGGGCTCAGTTCCACTCTCGCAGTCTCCAATAAGAGGTTCTATGGGTGGACGAATACCTGCAGGGTCGCCTGGAGGGCCAAATTCATCTTGCTGTTTCTACAGTGGATTCTCTGTCCTGGTGGATGAAGCCGCTTCTCTTTAGCCGAGGGGTATCCTGGGTCATTACTCCGGACTCTGTAGTGACGACTGATGCCAGTCCCTCGGGGGTGGGGGCCCACTTGGAGACTCGCCTAGCTCAGAAACAGTGGACACCGGAGGAAGAAATTGGAAGAACCTATCTAAAGGAGTTGCAGGCGGTCAGGTATGATCTCCTCAGATTCTTGCCTTACCTCGGCAACTCCCACGTCAGGATTCAGACAGACAACACCACAGTGGTGGTATACATAAATCACCAGGGGAGACCTGGTCGCTATCTCTATCCACCATGGCAGAATTCTTTCGCCTGGCGGTAGAGAATTTTGTCTCCCTTTCAGCACTGCATATCAGGGGAGTAGACCACATCAGGGCCGATTATCTAAGTCATCACTCTGACAGAGGGAATGTGTTCTGAACAGGGAACTGTGCAGCCAGATAGTAAGATTGTGGGGAGTGCCGGAAATAGATCTGTTCTCAACCAGGAGGAACAGACAAGTTCAGCACTTTGCTTCCTTATCCCCCCACCCTCTCTCCCGGACCTTCGGGTGGTGGTGGATGCTCTTCAGGTGCCATGGGATTATCAGATAAAGACAAAAGGAGAGAAAGGGGGTGCAATGGTACAATATCGCCTTAGTCTCTGTTAACTTATGGTTCTATGTCTACTAACCTCCTAGTGTTGTGCGGTCCATGCACAACACTGGTGTAAGTGTGAGCGATTATGGGGGTCTCCCCCTTAAGCCAGGCTGTCTGCAAGTTGATGTAAAAAAGAGGTTTCACGCCGTGCGGCCTCCGGGCCGGTCGGCCACAGGTGTCCTCACTCACTTCCTCGTATTACACAGACTCCGCCTCCTCACGTCCCATGTGACCGGGCGCGCTGCCGTCAGACAGGTCCTACGTCTCCAGTGTTAAGCCGTAGCAACGGCGATACAGGTCCTTGCGGCTAAGAACGAGCAGCTCCTGCCGTGCCCTCAGGGAGAGAGAAATACCAGTGGAACAAATGGCACGATCTCCTGCTGGGCGCTCAGAACAGGGCAAGGAATCCTGATCAGGTGAAAAGTCCTTTATTGAGAAAAACCTCCGTCACCACGACATGTTTCGACGGTGTAGTGCCGTCTTTCTTAAGTGGAATCATTCCACTTGAGAAAGACTGCACTACACCGTCGAAACATGTCGTGGTGACGGAGGTTTTTCTCAATAAAGGACTTTTCACCTGATCAGGATTCCTTGCCCTGTTCTGAGCGCTCAGCAGGAGATCGTGCTATTTGTTCCAATGGGATTATCAGATGGCTCATGCTTTTCCTCCTATGTGTCTGATCCCTCTGGTCCTTCGAAAAATCAGGGAAGAAGGGGCAAGAGTCATTCTGATCGCCCCCTTCTGGCCTAGGAGGCCTTGGTTTTCCTGGCTGAAGGCCATGTGTGGGTTCGACCCATGGGTTCTCCCGACGGATCTGGAGCTGCTCTATCAAGGTCTGTTTTCTGATCATCATAATGGGAGACCCAGACAATGGGGTTTAGGGCGCTGCCCTCCGGAGGTCACACTAGGTACTACAAGTTTGTAGCACCGCCTCCTCCGCTTATAAACCCCCACCGTAGGAGACATCCTCAGTTTTAAACTTAGTGTGCTCGGAGGATCACGCTTTGCTTGCACTTCACTGCATTCTCACAGCTTACGTGATGGCGTATGAAGACAAGGTAAAATGGTCCCGCTCGGGACCCCCGACAGCCTCCCCGCTCACCCTCTGCGGAACACGCTGGTGGAGGTACCGGAGGGCTTTTAGCCTGGACACTTCTGTGTTCTCCCGGTACGCTGTCGCGCTCCTTCCTTTCCATCCCTCCATGGAGGCTCTGGTAAGGGGGAGCCTGGAGCCTTGCACAGCTCCGCTCCGTCCGAGGCCTCCCTAAATGGTGCTTACAGACCGGACGGAGCCAGCCCAGTCCGAGGCCTCCCTAAATGGTGCTTACACTCCGGACTGGTGCTGTACCCCCGTCCGAGGCCTCCCTAAAGGTGCTTACAGACCGGACCGGCACTGAGGCACCTGGTGTGTCTCCTGTGTGCCTGGGGGTAGTGTCTGTCACTGTGGTGTCATGACACTCAGACCGCGCGGTTACCCTCGGGTCCGCGGTTCTGGCGGTGACCCTGTGCTGGGGTCTCCCTGGCTGACCGCCCTGTGTGTCACAGGGGCTGAGGCTGCAGACTGCGAGTGTTTTGATGTGTACATGCAGTCTGAGAGTGTGTGTGGTGATATTCACACTCTTTTCCCGCGCTGCGGGCTCCGGCACCTCCATTGCTGAGGCAGTCTGGAGGAGGAGGAGGCAGCCCTTATGGTGACATCACCGCTGGGCGTGTTGTGTGTTCTTCCCGCGTGTTCCTGGCTCCGCCCACATCTTCACTGTCGGCGGCCATCTTCTCCCTCACTTCCCGGCTGGGATCTGGCTGCAGCGCGTGTCTGCACTTGCAAGGGAGACCGGAACTCGCGGAGGTCACACACACTCACCGCTTCCTCCTACCGCTTTACTGCGGTCGGTAAGCCACCGGGATTCCCGGGTTGTTTGTGAACTTTGGCTTATATTCCCCTCACTGTGGAGATGTCCTCAGTTGGGAAGCATGCTGCCAAGGCGGCAGTGGTCACCGTTTCCTGCGCTACATGCAACGGGACACTGGTGGAGGGGTCCTGCAATAACTGCGGACGCCCAGAGGCCCGGTCTGCTACTACTGAGTCTGCAAATCCGGGATTACTCCCTGAGGTTCAGGTGATCCCAGGGCCATGGGAAACGCAGAATAAGATCAATGAATCTCTGCTGTCCCAGATGTCCTCCATGTCGCAAACCCTGGAGGCACTGCATAGGAGACTGGAGAACCCAGCTACTCCTCCTAGTTACCCCCGGGTGTCTCTTACTGCTGCTGTAAGACCCCCTAAGCGAGCCCGTGAGGCTTCTCCTGAGCTCCAGACTCTCTCTGAGGAGGAGCGTTCCTCTGATGGTGAGGAAGATGATGGGGGTTCTACTCTTGGGTCTATGTCTGAACCTCCAGATGGGGTGGAGGATCTGGTGTCCTCCATCAATGAGACATTGCGTCTTGTCACTCCTCCTGAGGAGGTGACTGTACACCCCAAGGAGATATACCAATGGCTGCGGCCAGAGGCTAGACCAAGTGGCTCCTTCATGGACCACACTAATTTCGGAAGGGTGATTAAAGCTCCCAGGTTGCATCCTGGGCGGCGTTATGTCCGTAAAAACTAAGGACAATCGCTTTCCCTTTCCCAGGAGGCGCTCCAGGAATGGTCGCAGTCTCCCAAGGTGGATGCTTCCATGACTAGGATTGCTGCGCGCTCCTTGTTTTCTGCCTCTGATAGCTCCTCATTGAAGGATGCTACTGATAGACAGGTCGAGCAACTCGCCAAGTCTTCATATGAGGCTGTGGGGTCCTCGTTTGCCCCTAATTTTGCCGCAGTCTGGACCCTACAAGCGATTACTATCTGTTTGGATGGTATCACTGATCTAGCTAGGTCCAGTCCAGAGGTCCTGGCTCTCACTGAGAGAGCAAAGGCCTATGCGGACTATGCCAGGACGGCATCTTTGGAAACTGCCACTCGCTCTGCTGTGGCCTCGGCCAATGCAATTGCGATCCGCAGGCTGTTGTGGCTGCGTCTTTGGGACTCAGATGCCACATCTAAGAAGATTTTACAAAATCTTCCGTTCGCTGGTGACAGGCTGTTTGGCACCGAACTGGACAAATTGATAAAGGATTCTGCTGAGTCTAAGATACCGCAGAATAAGCCTAAGCCACGGTACACCGTGAAAAGGAACCCTAAGCAGTGGTCCTTTCGCTCCGGTTCACAGTCATCAACGGCGTCCACTCGCTCAGACCGAGGGGGCAAGCCTGCTACTCAGTGGCGTTCCAAGAGTCGTCAGAAGAAGCCGGCGGGGGCAGCGGCTGCCACCCCCAAGCCCGCCTCGACATGACTCGCTCTCTCATCCTGCCTCCCCACAGGTGGGGGGCCGCCTGTCCCGCTTTCAGGACCAGTGGCTCCTTCACATTCAAGATCAGTGGGTTCGAGACGTAGTCTCAAGAGGTTACAGGATAGAGCTGACGTCACAACCAATACCCCGATTCCATCGGTCGGTTCCATCTCCAGAAAAGGCTCAGGCTTTTCACCTGGTGTTGGAGGGACTCCGCAGAGACGGAGTGGTGGTCCCTGTGCCCACGGAAGAGAGGTTCAGGGGTTTTTACTCCAACCTCTTTATTGTCCCAAAGAAGGACGGCTCTTTTCGCCCGGTGTTGGACCTCAAGTTGTTCAACCGGCACGTGTTGGTTCGGAAGTTCCGCATGGAATCCCTGCGCTCAGTGATCGCAGCTGTGTCACAGGGAGACTTCCTAGCGTCCATCGATATCAGGGACGCTTACCTTCACGTACCCATTGCACCAGCTCATCAGCGCTGGTTGAGATTCGCAGTGGGGGAAGAGCACTTCCAATTTGTGGCACTGCCGTTCGGGCTAGCCTCAGCACCACGGGTGTTCACAAAGGTGATGGCCTCCATGATGGCTCTCCTGCATGCGCAGGGACACGCCGTCATACCCTATTTGGACGACCTGTTGGTCAGGGCGCCATCGGAAGACCTTTGTCGGGTGAGCCTGGAGGTGACCATGAAGTCCCTGGAACGGTTCGGGTGGCTTATCAACATTCAAAAGTCGACCCTGGTTCCGACCCAGTCATTGACATATCTGGGCATGGACTTCCACACGGACTCGGCCCTGGTGTCCCTACCTCACGCCAAGCAGCTTGCGATCCAATCAGGAGTGCAGAATGTCCTCCTGTCTCCACAGTCATCCCTACGGGTATTGATGAGACTGGTGGGTCGCATGGTAGCGGCGATAGAGGCGGTGCCGTTCGCACAATTTCGCCTCCGTCCTCTCCAGCTGGAGATTCTTCGCAGATGGGACAAGAGGACGATTTCTTTGAATCGGCTGGTGACGCTGTCACAACCAACCAGGGATTCCCTACAGTGGTGGCTACAGCCACATCATCTGGCACGGGGACGGTCCTTCCTAAAACCGTCATGGTTAGTGGTGACCACCGACGCCAGTCTGAAGGGCTGGGGAGCGGTGTTCTTGCACCACAGGGCTCAAGGCCTCTGGACCCAGTCGGAGTCGGCGTTGCAGATCAACGTGCTGGAGATCAAGGCGGTCTATCTGGCGCTCCTGGCGTTTCAGAAATTCCTGTCAGGACAACCCATTCGGGTACAGTCCGACAATGCGACGGCCGTCGCATACATAAATCATCAGGGAGGGACCAGAAGTGCTCAGGCCCTCACCGAAGTCCACCGCATTCTAGCTTGGGTGGAGGAAAACGGCTGCCTGATCTCCGCAGTTCACATTCCAGGGGTCGAGAACTGGGAGGCCGACTATCTGAGCCGACAGGGGATGGACGCCGGAGAGTGGTCCCTTCATCCAGACGTCTTCCGGGACATCTGCGGCAGATGGGGCACTCCGGACGTGGATCTGATGGCCTCACGGCTAAATCATCAGGTGCCCCAATACGTGGCGAGATCATGGGATCCTCAGTCGCTGGGGGCGGATGCCCTGATCCTGAGTTGGTCCAGCTTCCAGCTGCCATATGTGTTCCCGCCTCTAGCTCTGATTCCCAGGGTCCTGTGGAAGATCAGGACGGAATGCAGAGTAGCCATTCTAGTGGCTCCAGATTGGCCCAGGAGGTCCTGGTACCCGGACCTGTGGCAACTGTCAGGCGGACACCGGTGGGCTCTTCCAGAGCGCGCAGATCTTCTCGCGCAAGGCCCATTCTTCCACCTCAATTCCAGGGCCCTCAGATTGACTGCATGGCTCTTGAGGCCTGGCTGCTGACATCCAGAGGTTTCTCTCCTACAGTGGTTGCCACTATGAATCGGGCAAGGAAACCCGTTTCCAGGAAGATATACCACAGAACGTGGAAAATCTTTTTTACCTGGTGTGCCTCTGGTGGTCACTCACCGTGGCCGTTGTCTATCCCGACATTGTTGGCCTTCCTACAGTCGGGTTTGGAGTTGGGATTATCCCTTGGCTCTCTGAAAGGTCAAGTATCAGCACTTTCCGTGCTATTTGACAGGCGCTTGGCGCTCCTCCCGAAGGTCCGCCAATTTCTGCAGGGGGTGTCTCGGGTGGTTCCGCCCTACAGGCGGCCCCTGGACCCTTGGGATCTCAACATGGTCCTGGCGGCTCTGCAGAAACCGCCGTTTGAGCCACTGAGAGACATCTCTCTCTCTCGTCTGTCCCAGAAGGTGGTCTTTCTGGTGGCGATTACGTCTCTGAGAAGGGTCTCAGAATTGGCTGCGCTTTCGTGCAAGTCACCCTTTCTGGTGGTTCACCAGGACAAGGTGGTGTTGCGCCCACGGCCTGAATTTTTGCCGAAGGTGGTTTCAACATTCCACTTGAACCAGGAGATTGTTCTCCCATCATTTTGCCCCGCTCCCGTTCATCAGGTTGAGCGCGACCTCCATACTCTGGATCTCGTGAGAGCTGTACGCATTTATGTGTCCAGGACCGCCTCCTTTAGGAGTTCGGATTCCTTATTTGTCCTCACGATGGGTCGCTGTAAGGGGTCCGCGGCTTCAAAGTCGACCTTGGCCAGATGGATCAAGGCTCCCATTCAGGAGGCTTACCGGTCTTCTGGTTTGCCTATCCCGGTGGGTTTGAAGGCACACTCTACTAGAGCTGTAGGTGCCTCTTGGGCCTTGCGACATCGAGCTTCTGCTCTACAGGTGTGTCAAGCGGCCACTTGGTCCAGCCTGCACACTTTCTCTAAGCACTATATGGTGCATGCCCATGCCTCTGCGGATGCAAGTTTGGGCAGGCGGGTTCTCCAGGCGGCGGTTGCCCACCTTTAAAAGGGAACCATGTGTTATCCGTCTTGTTGAGGAACTCTTCCCGCCCTGGGGTATTGCTTTAGGACATCCCCATTGTCTGGGTCTCCCATTATGATGATCAGAAAAAAGAGAATTTTGTTTACGTACCGTAAATTCTTTTTTCTTGAATCATCAATGGGAGACCCAGCACCCACCCAGTTGTTCCGTTGCATGTTTGCATTTGATCTGTTCTCTGTTGAGACAGTGTTTGCCGGGTTGTTGAACCGTCTGTGCACGGCATTCTTCCCGATGTTTCGGGTGTGGTTTATTTCTCCTCGCAGCTTATGGACTAAACTGAGGATGTCTCCTACGGTGGGGGTTTATAAGCGGAGGAGGCGGTGCTACAAACTTGTAGTACCTAGTGTGACCTCCGGAGGGCAGCGCCCTAAACCCCATTGTCTGGGTCTCCCATTGATGATTCAAGAAAAAAGAATTTACGGTACGTAAACAAAATTCTCTTTTTTATCACCCACAGGCGGAAGGCCTACATCCAACGGCTTGGAATTTGAGAGGCGGTGTCTGAGACCAGGTTCTCTGAAGCATTGATTTCTACTCTCCTCCAAAGTAGAAAAGCACTGACCCTGTACTGCGAATTTGTAAGAAATGTTTGCAATTTTATGCAGGGGCCCTCACCAGGCCCCGATTCCAGCCATTCTGGAGTTCTTGCAGAGGGCCGTGAGTTCGGCATGGCAGTCAGCACTCTAAGGGTCCAAGTCTCTGCTTTAGGAGCCCCATTCAATTGTAATGTGGAAGGTGATAGGTGGGTCTCCATTTTTTTTTTTTCCTGGGCCTGTGAATGTAGTAACCTCATGCACATCCTTAGACTAGCGCCCTGGGACTTACTTGAACCTGGTCATGGACGCCTTAACTGGACCTCCATTTGAACTCTTAGCTATGACTTCAATTAATCATTTAACCTTGAAGACAGCCTTTATTGGTAGCTTTCATGTCTGCTAGGCGGGTGGGCAACTTGCAGCCTCTCGGTAGACTCCCCCTTCCTTCTTGTGTTCTCAAATAGGTTAGTGCTCAAAACAGACCCTTCTTATCAACCTAAAGTCTCTAAGTTTCATAGGAGCCAAGAAATAGTCCTACCCTCCTTTTATGATGATCCATCTACCCCAGAGCAGTTGACTTTTCAGACGTTAGATGTGAGGAGGACAGTTCTTGAGTATATTGCTAGGACTCCGCTTTGGAGGAAGAGTAGGGCCTTGTTTGTCTCATTCCAGGGTCATCGGAAGGGGGCTAGCACCACAAAAAGCACCATCTCCAGATGGATTCGGGGGCTGTCTGCTCAGCCTATTCTGCAAAATGTGAGCAGCCTCCTGACGGCATTAAAGCCCATTCAACACTGGCCATGTCTGCCTCATGAGCAGAATGTGCTAGTATTCCTATAGTCTTGATTTGTAGGGCGACTACCTGGGCCTCTCTGTCCACCTTTTTTTGGCACCGTCGCCTTAACTTGTCCTATTCTGATTTCTATTTTGGGAGAGCAGTTCTCAATACTGTGGCCGCTCCCAGGTGATGGTCTCTGCAAGTCTCTCGGTGGGTGCTGTCACGGTGATGGGAAAATCTGAGATTACTTATCGGTAATCGTGTTTTACGAAGTCCAGCACCCACTCACTTCCCACTGTTGGTACTTGTTGTTATTATTAATGTTTTATTTGGATAGTAACCTTTTCACTTATTCACGAGTTACCACTTTTTTTCCTGTGGGGTTATGTCCCCTTTTTCACGACTAAGGTGATGGTCTTCTGATAGTACTAATCATTTTGTTTGTGTATTTATACGGTTATGGCGGTTCCTCCAATTTTTCTGTAACCAACTGAGGAGGCGAGGGGGACTGCCCCTTTTTATCTGTAGGTTTCCGGTCCTTGTGGGCAAATCCCCTATGTCGGTGGGTGCGGTCATGGACCCCGTAAAATACGATTACTGAATCATCCTTGCCCTCCTCCATGGGCGCATTAGCCGGCATGATGCTAATCGCGTCATATCCGGCTCGGATGACGTCGGTACACCCTTTGGGTGTATCGATGGACCTCACGATGCGGATGTGCGAAGTTTGCTAAAAAAAAAAAAGGCAGTGATTTTCAGACAGCACGCTTTTTTACAGGCCGGTGGAGAAGTGATGTCACAGAGGGGAGGAAGAATTTTGTTCCTCCTCCCCTCTGACATCTGTCACAGCCCAATTTGATTTCGCAGTGTATTGTACACTGCGAAATCAAGTGTAAAATTAAGCCAAATGTATTAAAAATAATAAAGATTCTTATACTTGCGCTCCGCCTGTCCATCCGTAGCCGGGAACAGCAGCAGACATTGACTTGCCAGGGCCTTGCATGATGTCATAATGACATCGGGCGCTGTGATTGGCCGCTCGCGGTCATGTGCGTCACATGACCGTGAGCGGCCAATCAGCGCCCTATGGCAGCATGCCAGGTCCTTGTAGTTGGTACCTGGCCTTGGCTCAGCTCCGGATAGCCCGAAAAGGATAAGTATTCTTTATTGTTTTTAATACATTTGCTTTTGTTTAATTTTGATTTCGCAGCGTATATGAATACACTGCGAAATCAAATGGGGTGGTCACACATGCCACACGGGGGAGGAGGAAGCAGGATTCTTCCTCCCCCTTTGACATCAGATCCAGTAGCACCGGCCCCTACACAGCAGCGCCCGCGCTTTTTCAGGTAAAGAATTGACATGGTCATTCTTTTTACACAAACGCTTTTTCCCATAAAAGCGCTGCGTAAAATTACGCAGTGTCTGTACGACAAAGTGAATTTCACAGTCCCTTTGCTGGCAGACACAAGACACATTGCGCATTTTTTTTAAAGCGCGTGCAATAAAGCGCAATGTGTGAACGTAGCCTTATTATGATACTGTAATCAAGATATTTAGATGGAACATATTAATACTTAATAATCAGCAGATACCGTATTGAACTACTGTACCCAATGTATTTGTTTCAGGAGTCTGAGTTGGTCCATTTTTTACCGACTTCACAGTCCTGCTAACGGTACCCAATTTATTATAGATTTCTGGAGTTGGTCCATTTTATAATGATTCCGACTTCACCAAAATGGTCACTGACTTTGGCTCCTCAGCCCCAATACAAGCACAGTGAATGGGATTTATTGAAATCTACCCAGTGTGCTTCTTTTAAATGCAGTGTAAATGAACACATGGGTCGGCATCCCTAGCCGCAGCGTGTCAATTCATGCTTATGAAGCACGGGTGTAGTCAGCGGGAGAACACAATGAAAATCTGCTGTGCCCAGAATCCTGATCATGGGCACTGAGCGCATTCTCCCGCAAAGAACACTTAGTCCCCTCAAGAGGAACAACTGCATCCAGAACACAGGCAATGCTGATCGTGGGCACTTACCCTTAGTGCTGAGCCATGGACAATCTTTAGGTTGTGATTGAAACAGGCCAGGCAAGACGTTACTAGATTTTTTTTTATTTTTTTTTGTATTTTTGAAGCCAACAAAGTTGTTGCCACTACGTTGAATTTTACTAAAAAATGGCACACTTTTGTATCTTGGGAGAGTATTTCTTTCTTAACTCTGAGCCTTTTACTGTCATGATCTGTGCTCCTAATGTAAGTGCAGCTGAAGGGCAGACACATGACTGGGGGATGCAGTGGTTTGAATGGCACTAAAAAAACAAATTAATGAAGACATTTTCCCTAATACATTGATTTCAAAAGTTTTGTTACTTTGCAGGCTGGACTAAATTATTAAAAACTAAGTTTAGTTACTATTTAGAGAATCTGTCAAAAGGACCAACCCTTTTAAGCAGTCTATATGGGCATGCAGATCAATGAAAGTGTAATGAAATGTTCACAGTCCTCTTAATATGTAAATAAGCGGTTTAACCCCTTAGTGACGGAGCCCGTTTTCACCTTAATGACTAGACCATTTTTTTTTTTTTTACATATCTGACCAGAGTCACTTTGAGTATAACTCTGAAACACTTCAACGGACTACAGTGATTGAGCGTTTTTTTTTTTTTTTTTGTGACATTGAACTTCATGTTAGAGGTCATTTTAAGACAGTTTTTTTGATTGTGAAAAAACAGAAATTTGTGAAAATGTCACAATTTTTTTTATACCTTTAAAACCAGAGAGTAATGTCACACAAAAGAGTTAATAAATAATATTTCCCACATGTCTACTTCACAAGAGCACAATTTTGTAAACAATTTTTATGTTAGTGAGTTAGAAGGGTTCAAAGTTCATCGTCAATTTCTCATTTTTCCAGCAAAATTTACAAAACCATTTTTCAGGGACCACAACCTAATATGACTTTGAGGGGCCTATGTTTCAGAAAATACCCAAAAGTCACGACATTCTAAAATTTCACCCCTAAAATGGCTCAAAAACCACATTCAAGACGTTTATTAACACTTCAGGTGCTTCTCGGCAATCAATGCAAAGTGGAATGAAAAAGATAAATGCATTTATATTTTAACCTAAAATGTTGCTTTACCCTCAGTCTATTTACTTTTACAAGCAATGGCATGTAAAAAATTGTTACTCAGTTTTTTTTTTTTGAACACGCCAATGCCTCACATGCGGTCAGAAACCTCTGACACACAAAGGAGGGGTCAGAAAGGAAGGAGCACTAGTTGAAGTTTGGAACCCACACTTAGCTGAAATACACAATGTTCCAAATTATTATGCAAATTGGTTTTAAGTGTCATAGTTTTTTAGGTTTTATTGCTATCAATGAAACCCATTGATGGTATTGTGCCTCAGGGTTCTTTGGATCACTGAAATCAGTCTCTGATACCTGTGATAGGATTTGGGGATTGGAATAACCCTTTAATATACTGTAAAGTGAACAGTTGGTAGGAAGCCATACACATCAGATTGTCACCAACTTTTGTTATATCTAAAGGTACCTTCACATGCGGCAATATTGCTAGGAAATTTCACTGGCAATTTGCTGGTTGCAGTGAAATCATGGACACATAGTTATATTTTGTTGCTGTGTACAAATGGAACAATGTGTCCATGATTTCACTGCAACCAGCAATTTGCTAGTGAAATTACCTAGAAATATTGCCGCGTGTGACTGTACCTTTATGCGTAAGGTCAGTTCTCTTCTTCTTGCCCATTAACCTTTAATCTTAATGAATGGTTTTCTTCCTACAGTATATTGTATTACGACACTATAATTCTTATATTTAGTGTCTTTTACAATCATTACAGATTTCTTGCACAGTATGGTCCTCTTATAGCTAACACTGTAATGGTAGAAAATTGGAAATGACCATAAAGCAGTAAAGAAGCCCACACGTCGTTGCTATTACACTGTTTAATGGGAGGACACCTTAAAAACTGCTTACATTTTAGCAGAAGTATTTGTGTGAATGCAAAATCCATAGTAAATCAATATATCCACATGCAAGATGGCTGACCAGCAGTGATTAAATGGCAGAGCAGTCAGAGAAGCTTGGACCAGCTACCAGGCTGGCCAATTCTGTGCAATCCATGTAATCTGGAGTTCAGTAAGGACTTGCAAAAGTAAAAAATATGTTAGTCACCACATGTCCTTCCGAGCTCAATAGGACAGAGAAAGCATGACTGGGTAGAGAGAGGCACTTTCTAGTGTTCAATTCAGATTTCCTCCTGTCCATCAGCTGATGGGGTGGAGAACATCCTCATATGTTGTGCTGCTGTAAGAGAACACTTGTTAGGCAGCCATATTTAGCTTTCAATCTGTCAGAGAAGTATATACGGTATATAGAGTATATATTTTAAATCTTAATAGAAAAAGTCCACAAGTGCCTGTTCAACTGCTCATATTAAGATTTTATTGTACACCATGTACCAAATTATTATGCAGATTGGTTTTAGGTGTCATAGGGTTTTTTTTTTGTCAATGAAACTCATTGATGGTATTGTAACACTAAAGAGGGAAAGAGAAACGCAATAGGGTCTTATCACTTATAAGTGTAGGGACTAGATCTGACTAGCCACTCACCTGGAAGGGGTTGTGTAGCACACAACCAGCGTCAAGGTATGAGAAGATGGCTGCTGCAAGGTCCACACCTCAAAACGATCAACGTGGTTAGAAACTGACAAAGAATAGACGGTGTTCTCAGACCTGCGCTGCACTGCGTATTCCAGAAAAGATCAGACGATGTCCCAACTCCTCCCTTAGGAAGGAGTTGGGACTAACTCCGAAACGCATCGGAAGGAAATAAAGTTTTTGGTGATGAACATCGTCTGATCCTTTCTGGCATACCCAGTGCATCGCAGGTCTGTGAACACCATCCATCCTTTGTCAGTTTCTAACCACATTGATGGTATTGCGTCTCAGGGTACTTCGGATCACTGAAATCAATCTGATACCTGTGATAATTAGTTTGGCAGGTGAGCCCAATAAAAGGAAAACTGGGTGTTCCACAATATTGAGCAGGCCACAGTCTTCAAGTAACAATAGAAAAAGGATGTCTCTGCTGCTGAAAAGCAGCAAATAGTGCTATGCCTTGGACAAGGAATGAAAACATTAGATCAGTGTTTCCCAACTCCAGTCCTCAAGGCACACCAACAGGTCATATTTTCAGGATTTCCTTATTAGACAGATGATGGAATTATCCCCTGTGCAAGTGATTAAATTATCACCTATGCAATCCTAAGGAAATCCTGAAAACATGACCTGTTGGTGTGCCTGAAAACATGACCTGTTGGTGTGCCTTGAGGACTAGAGTTGGGAAACACTGCATTAGATATTGCACGAAAATGTAAGCGTGATCATCATACTGTAAAGAGATTTGTGGCTGATTCTGAGCACAGACGTGTTCGTGCAGATAAAGGCAGAATGAGGAAGGTTTCTGCCAGGCAAGTTCATTGGATTAAGAGAGCAGCTGCTAAAAAGGCCTTACAAACCAGCAAACAGATATTTGAAGCTACTGGTGCTTCTGGAGTCACTCAAACCTCAAGGTGTAGAGGATCATTCAGAGGCTTGCTGTGGTGCATAAACCTACTATTTGGCCACCCCTACACAGTGCTGACAAGCAGAAATGGTTGTAGTGGGTCCAGACGTACATGAAGACTAATTTTCAAACAGCCTTGTTTACTAATGAGTGCTGAGCAACCATGGATGGTCCAGATGGTTGGAGTAGTGCATGGTTAGTGGATGGCCACCATGTCCCAACAAGGTTGAGACGTCAGCAAGGAGCTGGTGGAGGAGTCATGTTTTGGGCCCGAATCATTGGGAAACAGCTGGTAGGCCCCCTTTAAAATAAATGAACTCTGCAAAGTATATAGAGTTTCTGACTGAGAACTTTCCTCCATGGTACAAAAAGAAAAAATATGCCTTCAGGAGCAGATGATTTCTTTTAATTATGAAGATTATACAGTCATATGAAAAAGTTTGGGCACCCCTCTTAATCTTACTCATTTTTTTTTTCTTTAAACTTGGGTTTTTGCAACAGCTATTTCAGTGTGATATGCATTTTTTCAAGAATTGACAGGTGCAAAAGTATGGGCACCCTTCTGATTTTCATGATTTGAATACTCCTAACTACTTTTTACTGACTTAAGGCCACGTCACACGCATCAATCTTATGAGCGATATCGCTTAAGCGATCTGCTTTTTTGATCGCTTAAGCGATATCGTTTGTGCGTCGCTGCGTGTAACCAAGCGATTTTACGATGTAAAATCGCTTGATTGATTGATCGCAGATTTGTGAGCTGGAGCACAAATCAAGCGATAATCGCTTGATCAATCTGCTTCATCGTGGTGTGTGACACCACGATGAACGATCTCCCAGCGGCAGAGCCTATGCTGGGAGATGGTATCTATGGTAAACGTCGGGTTACTAAGCGCCGCGCGGCGCCTAGTAACCCGACGTTTACCATAGATACCAGCGATCTCGCTGCTCAACATCGCTGGTGAGTCTGTCTGTGTGACATCTCACCAGCGATGTGAGCGATATTGTTAGCGATCGCGCGTGCACGTGATCGCTAACAATATCGCTCATAAGATTGATGCGTGTGACGTGGCCTTTACTGAAGCACTAAATTGGTTTGGTAACCTCATTGACCTTTGTACTTTATAGCCCGGTGTATCCAATCATGAGAAAAGCTATTTCAGGTACCCACTTGCAAGTTGTTCTCCTAGATGCAGCTTCTTTGAGGAGTGGCATCATGGGCTCCTCAAAACAGTTATCAAATGATCTGAAAAAAAAAAGATTGTTCAACATAGTTGTTCAGGGGAAGGATACAAAAAGTTGTCTCAGAGATTTAACCTGTCAGTTTCCACTGTGAGGAACATAGTAAGGAAATGGAAGACCACAGGGACAGTTCTTGTAAAGGCCAGAAGTGGCAGGCCAACAAAAATATCAGAAAGGCAGAGAAGAAGAATGGTGAGAACAGCCAAGAACAATCCACAGACCACCTCCAAAGACCTGCAGCATGATCTTGCTGCAGATGGTGTCACTGTGCATCGGTCAACAATACAGCGCACACTGCACAAGGAGAAGCTGTATAAGAGAGTGATGAGAAAGAAGCCGTTTCTGCATGCACGCCACAAACAGAGTCGCTTGAGGTATGCAAAAGCACGTTTGGACAAGCCAGTTTCATTTTGGAAGAAGGTCCTGTGGACTGATGAAGCAAAGATTGAGTTGTTTGGTCATACAACAAGGCGTTATGCATGGCGCCACAAAAACACAGCATACCAAGAAAAACACTTGCTACCCACTGTCAAATTGGGGGAGGGTCCATCATGCTTTGGGGCTGTGTGGCCAATGACTGCATCGGGATCTTTTTAAAGTTGAGGGTTGCATGGATTCCACTCAGTATCAGCAGATTCTTGAGAATAATGTTCAAGAATCAGTGTCAAAGTTGAAGTTACGCCGGGGATGGATTTTTCAGCAAGACAATTATCAAAAACACTGCTCCAAATCTACTCAGGCATTCATGCAGAGGAACAATTACAATGTTCTGGAATGGCCATCCCAGTCCCCAGACCTGAATATCATTGAACATCTGTGGGATGTTTTGAAGCGGGCTGTCCATGCTCGGCGACCATCAAACTTAACTGAACTGGAATTGTTTTGTAAAGAGGAATGGTCAAAAATACCTTCATCCAGGAACTCTAACAGCTACAGGAAGCAACTAGAGCAGGGGTCTCAAACTCAGATGGGTTGGTGGGCCGCACATAGAACAACATTTATAGCGGGGGGCCGCATCCCTTGTAGGGAATTTTTTGCTCAATGTAGTAAAGTACAAATCCTGATCCCCTTCTTGTAGTAATGTCCCCATCCTGTAGTAATGTCATTTTCTACTGATGTCCCCCATCCTGATCCCCTTTTCTACTGATGTTCCCCATCGTGATCCCTTTTTCTAGTGATGACCCCCATCCTGATCCCTTTTTCTAGTGATGACCCCCATCCTGATCCCTTTTTCTAGTGATGTTCCCCATCCTGATCCCTTTTTGTAGTGATGTCCCCCATCCTGATCCCCTTTTGTAGTGAGGTCCCCCATCCTGATCCTCTTTTGTAGTGATGTCCCCCATCCTTATTCCCTTTTCTACTTATGTCCCCCATCCTGATCCCCTTTTTTAGTGATGTCCCCCATCCTGATCCCCTTTTGTAGTGATGTCCCCATCCTGATCCCCTTTTGTAGTGATGTCCCCATCCTGATCCCCTTTTGTAGTGATGTCCCCCATCCTGATCCCTTTTTCTAGTAATATTCCCCATCCTTATCCCCTTTTCTAGTGTGGTCCCCCATCCTGATTCCATTTTTTGTGATGTCCCCCATCCTGATCCCCTTTTGTAGTGATGTCCCCCATCCTGATCCTCTTTTGTAGTGATGTCCCCCATCCTGATCCTCTTTTGTAGTGATGTCCCCCATCCTGATCCCTTTTTCTAGTAATGTTCCCCATCCTTATCCCTTTTCTAGTGTTGTCTGCCCATCCTGATTCCATTTTTTGTGATGTCCCCATCCTGATCCCCTTTTGTAGTGATGTCCCCCATCCTGATCCCCTTTTGTAGTGATGTCCCCCATCCCGATCCCCTTTAGTAGTGATGTCCCCCATCCTGGACCCCTTTTGTACTGATGTCTCCCATCCTAATCTACTTTTATAGTGATGCCCCCATCTTGTTTTACCTTCTTTTTACACACTCAAATACCTACTCATTCACACTCACACAAATCCCCCCACACACACACACACATACTCTCTCACACTCTTACACACACACTCTCTCACACACACTCACACACACATCCTCATATACACACTCACACACTGAAACTCACACACACTTTCTCATACACATATCCTCACTCACATACTCACGCCCTCACACTCACACACATTCACACTTTTCTCACTTTAATGATGCATCGCTCCAGTGCAGGGGGCCGCTGCGGTCCCCGCTGTGCTGACTTCAGGCTTCCGCTGTGCTATGACTTCCTCCAGCCGCCGCTCGGACAAGCTCTTTTGCTCAGCAAGGTCAATGCAATCTGCCAGCCAGAGGATGCATGTGACGTCATATTCTGCCATCAGCTGCGGACCTCTCATTGGCTGGCAGCTTGCATTGATCTTGCTGAGTTTCAGAGCTTGTTAGTACTGCGGATGGAAGTCATCACACAGTGGGGACTGCAGCGGCCCCCTGCACTGGGGCAATGCATCATTAAGTTGTCCAAGTTGCCGCGGGCCGCATAGTGAGCCCCAAGGGGCCGCATGCGGCCCTCGGGCCGCGTGTTTGAGACCCCTGGACTAGAGGCTGTTATTTTTGCAAAAGGTGGTTCTACTAAACGTTAATGTCGCTTTTCTGTTGAGGTGCCCATACTTTTGCACCTGTCAATTTTTGAAATAATGCATATTTCACATTTTCGGTTAGTACAATAAACCTCATTTCAATCCTGAAATATTACTGTGTCCGTCAGTTATTACATATATCACACTGAAATAGCTGTTGCAAAAAAAACTTTTTTTTTTTTTGTTAAATTAAGATTGAGGGGTGCCCAAACTTTTTCATATGACTGTACTGTTATCATTGGGAGGTTTCCTCAGTACAATTTGATGTATACTCTTAACGGATGATGACTTTTATTACACTGACTGTCATTTGCACCGACCATTTAGGAAAATCGGAGAAAAAGAACATTTCCATGATAATTTGGATCCTGGTGTAGTTTGTGGGCACCACATCACATTTGCAGGGCTGCTAGGGTGCCTAAACGTCAGAAAAATATTTATATCGTATTTGCCAGCAGATAGAAAAAAATTATAATCTGAGAGTCCTCAGTGATTGATACCTTTTAATGGCTAACTGAAAAGATGTTAAGACAAAGCAAAGCAAGCTTTGGGGACACTATGGCTTCATCAGGCTTATAATGACACAACTTCTGAATGTACACACGCATAATCACACAAATAGGAGGCGGGATATGCAATAAATAAACTAGGTGTGGTGAAGCATGACATACAATGGACAGAGGTGGGAGATGTGTTTTGGGACCTGAAGCTGTCTGCTTCTAGCCTATGGACGATGCAGCCACAGATAACATAATTATACCTCTATACAAGTCACTAGTGCGACCACACTTAGAATACTGTGTACATTTCTGGTCTCCGGTGTATAAGAAAGACATTGCTGAACTAGAGCGAGAGCAGAGAAAAGCGGCCAAGGTGATTAGAGGATTGAGGGGTCTGCAATACCAAGACAGGTTGTTAAATTTGGGATTATTTAGCTTGGAAAAACGAAGGCTTAGGGGTGATCTTATAATAATGTATAGATATATGAGGGGACAGTACAGAGACCTTTTTAATCTTTTTTACTCTTAGGCCTGAGATGGGGACAAGGGGGCATCCTCTACTTCTGGAGGAAAGCAGGTTTAATCATAATCACCGACGCAGATTTTTTACTGTATTAGTAGTGAGACTATGGAACTCTCTGCCACATGATGTTTTATTATTATTATTAATTTATATAGCGCCATTATATTCCATGGCACTTTACATGTTAAAAAGGGCAGACTAGGACAAGTAACATAGTAGCAATACAAGTAACAATAAATGTTGACAATTCAGTTGTACAGAAACAAGAGGGAAGAAATCCTGTCCACAAAGCTCAGTCTACGAGGGGCGGGTGGGGATACAGTAGGAGGGGGAAATTCCAGTCATGAGGCGGTGTGGTAGACCTGGTCTTATTGCAGGTGGTAGGCTTGGCGGAACAGGTGGGTCTTCAGGCTTCTTTTGAAGTTTCCCAGGGTAGGAGAATGTCTGATGTGTTGGGGCAGTGAGTTCCAGCGTCTGGGTGAAGCACGGGAGAAATCCTGTATGCGGTTGTGCGAAGAGGAGATGAGGGAGGAGTAGAGGAGAAGCTCTTGGGAGGATCGCAGATTGCGTGAGGGTAGGTAACGGGAGACCATGTCAGAGATGTATGGAGGGGATAGGTTGTGAATGGCTTTGTATGTCATGGTTAATATTTTAAACCGGGATCTCTGGGAAGCAGGGAGCCAATGAAGGGCTTGGCAGAGGGGGGAGACAGGGGAGTAGCGGGGAGACAGATGGATTAGGCGGGCAGCGGAGTTCAAGATAGATTGGAGGGGTGCAATGGAGGTATTAGGGAGGCCGGTGAGCAGGAGGTTGCAGTAATCGAGGTGGGAGATGATGAGAGCGTGAATAAGGGTTTTAGCAGTGTCGTGGTCAAGGAAAGTGCGAATCCTATAGATGTTTTTGAGCTGGAGTCTGCAGGAGGTGGCGAGGGCCTGGATGTGGGGCTTGAAGGAGAGGGAAGAGTCATGGATAACCCGAGGCACTTGGCATGGGGGACTGGAGAGAGAGAGCAGTCGTTGACGACGATGGATAGGTCAGGTAGTGAGGGGGAGCGTCTGGGGGGGGGGGGAAGACTATGAACTCGGTTTTGTTCATGTTCAGCTTAAGGAAGCGAGCAGAGAAGAAGGATGAGATGGCGGACAGGCAGTGTGGAATTTTGGATAGAAGGGAGGCGATGTCAGGACCAGACAGGTAGATTTGGGTGTCGTCGGCGTAGAGGTGATATTGGAGGCCATGGGACTCAATGAGTTGCCCTAGACCGAGAGTGTAGATTGAGAACAGTAATGGTCCAAGAACTGAGCCCTGAGGGACCCCGACAGATAGGGGGTAGGGCGAGGAGGATGTGTGGGAGTGGGTGACGCTGAAGGTGCGGTCCGTTAAGTACGAGGAGATCCAAGAGAGGGCAAGGTCCGTGATGCCAAGAGATTCCAGGATCTGTAGTAGAAGGGAGTGGTCAACAGTGTCGAAGGCGGCTGACAGGTCGAGGAGGAGGAGAACAGAGTAGTGGCGCTTGCTTTTGGCAGTCAGTAGGTCATTTGTGACTTTGGTCAGGGCTGTTTCAGTGGAGTGGAGGGGTCGGAAGCCAGATTGAAGGCGGTCAAAGAGGGAGCAGGGGGAGAGGTGAGAGGATAGCTCAGAGTGGACATGCTGTTCAAGTAGTTTAGAGGCGAAAGGGAGGAGAGTTATAGGGCGGTAGTTGGAGACAGTTGTGTGATCGAGGGAGGGTTTTTTGAGGATGGGTGTGATCAAGGCATGTTTGAAGGCTGAGGGGAAGGTGCCAGTGGTAAGTGATAGGTTTAAAAGATGAGTTAGGGCTGGGATGATAACGGAGGTGAGGTTGGGAATGAGGTGGGATGGGAGCGGGTCGTGGGCACTGGTGGTGAGGTGTGATTTTGACAGGAGGGAGGAGAGCTGGTCTTCAGTTATAGGGGGGAAGCAGTTGATGGAAGTAGAGGGCAGTATAGGTGAAAGGGGAGGCTGTGGGGACAGTGGATCATGTTGTAATGAATAAGTCACTACTAACATTTAAGAAGGGCCTAGATGCCTTTCTTGAAAACTATATTACCAGTTATATATACTAGATTCTTTGATAAGGCGTTGATCCAGGGAACTAGTCTGATTGCCGTATGTGGAGTCAGAAAGTAATTTTTTCCCCAATGTGGAGCTTAGTGTTGCCACATGGTTTTCTTTTTTTGCCTTCCTCTGGATCAACGTGTTACCGGTAGGCTATGGGTTGAACTAGATTAACTTAGTCTTCCTTCAACCTTAAAAACTATACTGTATTAGATTAGTTACTAGATTCTATGTACTTTCAAAATGTGTCATTACTAGCCTGATGAAGAAACCTTAGTCTCGAAAACCTGCTTTGCTTTTCCTTACCATCTTTTCAGTTAGTTATTAAAAGGTATCAATCACTGAGGACTCTTAGGGCCACGTCACACGAGGCCATATCGGCGGCGATTTTATAGGCGACCGAGGGGCGTGGCCTATCACTGCCGATATGGCCTCTGCGTCGCCTAATGTAAATAGGCGAGGGCGACTGCTGTGAAACCAGGTGACCACTGTGGGGCGATGTGTACACATGGCCCCATGTAAACTGTGGACGGCGATCTCCCAGGCGATGGGAGCCACAGGCTCCCATGTTACGGCATCACCGCTGGGGTTTTGCGACGCCGCCTGTGAGATCGTCACTGTAGGTGTTGCCGCATGTAAATGTACGACGGCGACCCTGGCGGGGCGCCAACAACGTGCGCGCTCCCGCCTGTCGCCGCCGACATTTACGGCGACATCACCTAGTGTGACGGGCCCCTTATAGATTCTAATATTTTTCTAAATGGCAGAAAACACACACAGCCCCGTTTTGGAAACTAGACCCTTCAAGGATTTTATCAGAGGTATAGTGAGCATTTCGAACCCACAGGTGCTTCACAGAATTTGATTACATATTAAACATTTTTTATTTTCACATTAAATTTCTCACCTATAGGGTATGTGCACACGGTATGGAAACCACAGCATGCTGCAAGTGGCTGTGTATCTCACCGATACATGTCAATGGGTGCGAGAAAAACATACAGCACATGGACCGCACACGCAATAGTTTTTTGTACACGAAAAAGCTAGGATAGCTAGAGAGATGGATAGACATCAAACCGCTATATAATGTCCCACCCCCCACCATGTATTGTAAGCTTGCACTCTGGTATCTTTCATGTGGCACTAAAAGGTGTGTAGTCTTGTATTTAGCCAATAAAAATTTTTAAAACCATGTCTTCCCCCCCCCCATTTTTGATCACCAGCTGGGGTAAAGCCGATGGCTGAAGACTGCTCACCACAGCTGACATCTTTAAATTGGATGGTTATCAAAAACAGAGGTCACCCCATGCTATTTTTTTCTATTTATTTATAAATATATAATTTAAAAGAAACAGCATCTGCCTCCCCTCTCCCCCTTATGTTAGCTGTCGGCTTCACCTTGGCTGGTTTTCTGAGTTCTGGTATTCTCAGGGTGGGAAGGGTCATCCTTTTTAACCCTCCCCAGCCTAAAAATAGCAGACCACAGCCGCCCCAGAACTGTTGCCTCCATAAGGTTCGCCAATCTTGGCGCTTCACTCCAGCTCTTCCTGCTGTGGTGTTACTAATTTTTGCTTCCGCTGTGTGGCCCACACTCGGCTCCAGGGCTGTGGAGTAGGGGATCATTTTGGTGGTGTCGATATAAAATGGACCGACTCCTTCAAGATATAATAAATGGCTACAGTAGTTTAATACAATATGTGCTGAATATTGTGAATTGTGTTCTGTCTAAATAGCTTGATTATTGTATCATAATAATGATTAAAAGCCTGATGTTCACATTGTACTACAATAAAGTTATCTCTTAAACATGAGCCCCATGTATGAGGGAGTTGGAGTCAGGGAAATTGAGAAGTCGGTGGTTTGGCTTAGTGATCCTGTCACCTCCAAAAAGCCACCTAAGCTACAAAACATATCCCTGCAGTATCCCATCACTAATCTCACACTCCTTTTGTCTCCTAAAAGCATCCTGTGAAAGTGCATAAAAATTATTTAATACTCCCTCATTAGGGATTATAATTAGTTGGGGCTATATTCTTTAGCCCTTAGGGCCCCTTTACACACGGCTACATTTCTTGGGTGGCTACAGGTAACTTACTGGTTGCAGTGAAATCATGGAGACAAGGTTCTATCTTGTTGCTGTGTACAAATGGAATAATCTCTCCATGATTTCACTGCAACCAGTAAGTTACCTGTAGCCACCCAAGAAATGTAGCCGCGTGTAAAGGGGCCCTTAGGGTGTGTTTGTTTTGCAGGCTCCAGGATCCACCCTCTGTCTGTGCTGTTGTGATGTGGAGCTGAAGGTAGGACTAATGATTTTCATTCTGAGAGTGACAGAGAAGGGGAGGGCAAAGCCTGCACAAGCAAAGCAGCACAAAGAGAGAGAGGGTGGAGCCTGCAAAACAACACGCCCTAAGGGCTAAAGAATATAGCCCCTGCTAATTATGTCTAATGAGTGAGTATAAAATCGTTTTTATCTACTTTGACAGGATGCTTTTAGGAGACAAAAGGAGTGTGAGAATGGTGATAGGATGCTGCAGGGATGTGTTTTTTGGAGGTGACAGGATCCCTTTAAGGCTCAGTTACACACACACAGATAAGTGTCCAGACATTGTTCGCAGATCTTTAGTTGCAGTGAAATCATGGACACATTGTTACATTTGTACACGGCCACAAAATGGAACAATGTATCCATGATTTCACTGCAACCAGAAATCTGCGAACAATCTCTTCACAATTATCTGTGTGTGTGTTGTGTGTGTGTGTGTAACTGGGCCTTTAGGCTACTTTCACATCACGATTTTATGTTGCCGAATCCCCCAGACAGCAACGGATCCAAACGGATGCCTGCAATCGGATGACAAATAGGCACCCATTTCTGGTTTTGCAGGATCCATTTGGATTGATCCTCACAGCTCTCTCTCTCCTGTCTCCTCTACACGCTCCTCCGTCTTTCCGGTTCCTCTCCCCACTCCCCTCTCCTCCGGTATAAAAAAAAAAGAAATAACCTCAGTGAGGATTCTTTACCTGTCCGCCGGCTTCCGGGATGCCACCGCCTCCACCTCTGAGTTGCCAGGACCTAAGTTAACTGACTAACCCGATCAGCTGACGTGTCGCATGACTTAGGTGGAGTTGGTCACATCCTGGGAGCTGGCTGACGGGTGAGGAATCCTCACTGAGGATATTTATATTTTTTATGTCATTCCAGAGGGGAGGGGGGGGGAGAGGAGAGGAGACAGCAGAGGGAGAGACCAGTTATGTACTGAGCACAGCTTCTGAGCCTGCTCAGTACATAGCAACGGAGCCGACATCAGATCAGTTTTTTTGACAGATCCGCAGTCCATATACAGTGCCTACAAGTAGTATTCAACCCCCTGCAGATTTAGCTGGTTGACACATGCGGAATTAACTTGGCATTGTGACATTTGGACTGTAGATCAGCCTGGAAGTGGGAAATGCACTGCAGGCAAAAAGATTTGTTAATTTTTTTTTTTTTAAAAGCGTTAAAAGTTAATTCAGAGGGTCATTTATTATTCAACCCCTCAAACCACCAGCATTCTGTTTGGTCCCCCTAAAATATTAAGAAGTAGTTCAGGTACAAAGAACAATGAGCTTCACATGTGTGCATTAATTATCTCTTTTGCCAGCCTTTTCTGACTATTTAAGACCCTCCCCAAACTTGTGAACAGCACTCATACATGGTCAACATGGGAAAGACAAAGGAACATTCCAAGGCCATCAGAGACAAGATCGTGGAGGGTCACAAGGCTGGCAAGGGGTACAAAACCCTTTCCAAGGAGTTGGGTCTACCTGTCTCCACTGTTGGGAGCATCATCCGGAAGTGGAAGGCTTATGGAATTACTGTTAGCCTTCCACGGCCTGGACAGCCTTTGAAAGTTTCCTCCCGTGCCGAGGCCAGGCTTGTCCGAAGAGTCAAGGCTAACCCAAGGACAACAAGGAAGGAGCTCCGGGAAGATCTCATGGCAGTGGGGACATTGGTTTCAGTCAATACCATAAGTAACGTACTCCACCGCATTGGTCTCCGTTCCAGACGAGCCCGTAAGGTACCTTTACTTTCAAAGCGTCATGTCAAGGCTCGTCTACAGTTTGCTCATGATCACTTGGAGGACTCTGAGACAGACTGGTTCAAGGTTCTATGGTCTGATGAGACCAAGATCGAGATCTTTGGTGCCAACCACACACGTGACGTTTGGAGATTGGATGGCACTGCATACGACCCCAAGAATACCATCCCTACAGTCAAGCATGGTGGTGGCAGCATCATGCTATGGGGCTGTTTCTCAGCCAAGGGGCCTGGCCATCTGGTCCGCATCCATGGGAAGATGGATAGCACGGCCTACCTGGAGATTTTGGCCAAGAACCTCCGCTCCTCCATCAAGGATCTTAAGATGGGTCGTAATTTCATCTTCCAACAAGACAACGACCCAAAGTACACAGCCAAGAAAACCAAGGCCTGGTTCAAGAGGGAAAAAATCAAGGTGATGGAGTGGCTTAGTCAGTCTCCTGACCTTAACCCAATTGAAAACTTGTGGAAGGAGCTCAAGATTAAAGTCCACATGAGACACCCAAAGAACCTAGATAACTTGGAGAAGATCTGCATGGAGGAGTGGGCCAAGATAACTCCAGAGACCTGTGCCGGCCTGATCAGGTCTTATAAAAGACGATTATTAGCTGTAATTGCAAACAAGGGTTATTCCACAAAATATTAAAACAATGGGTTGAATAATTGACCCACACTTTTATGTTTAAAATTTATTAAAATTCAACTGAGCAACATAACTTTTTGGTTTGTAAGATTTATGCTTCTGTTAATAAATCCTACTCTCATTTGCAGTTTGAAGGCTCTAACTTATTTGCATCTTATCAAACCACCTAAATCTGCAGGGGGTTGAATACTACTTGTAGGCACTGTACTACAATGGCAAAGGGCAGCAGACTGCGACAGTCTGTTTGTGTCCGATTTTTCTGACGGACACCAAAACCGTTGCAGGCAACGATTTTGTGACTGTCAGAAAAACTGATACCAACGGATGCTGTCAAAATCCCATAGAGATGGCCACGGATGCGATTTGTCCTCCAGGTATCGGTTTTACAATGGATAGCCATGGATGCACAAAAATCTTGATGTAAAAGGGGCCTTACCAACTCCACAACCCTGCTCTGCTCCACTCCACCTGCTGTGTGGCCCACGACCTGCATTGACATAAGGGGTGTGTGCATGACATGTCTCCCACTGACTCACATGTGCTAACCTATTGTGGGGTGTCTTATTTACCCTTTTTGTTGCTGCCTTTATCTTTTTTTTTTTTTTTTTTTTTTTTTTTTTGTAGGAAATTTCACATAGAAGACACATGCCCAAAGGCAGATAGAAAATGGAAATCAAACTTTGATATGACTTTCCAGCCCATATATATGACTTAGAAGTTGATCCTTCTATATATAAGGATTTTAATAGGGCAGTAGCCCAGTGGTTAGTTCTGGTGCTTTGCAACACTGGGGTTCTGGGTTCACATCCCACCTAGAAAAAGTGAGAGCAGTTCTGTTATCCAGCTGTCAGTTACTCATGAAGGAAGCAGCTCATTAACGGCCTCTGGCTGCAGGGCTCATGTGACAAAACGTCCCATGAGCACTGGCAGACATGTCATTGGAGTGGCACAATAACATTTTTATTATACTTTCATGCATCAACCTGGGGACATTATGCAAGAATTCTGGTAGCTTAGTAAATCACCCCGAATGAACATATGCTCCGGTCGTAACATAGCAGGCGAAGGTGAATTGTCCCCTCCACTTAGTCCTCCCAAGTTTCAGCTGTGGCGGGTGCCATTTACAATGCTTTCCAATGCATATGATTATTGCGCGGTGAGAAGTCTAAGCTGATTATATACATATTGTGTGGGACCAATAAAATAGCATTGCCTTTTACTCTTGAACTCCAGTAGGCAGCAAGAAATTGAAGAAAAACTTATAGAAGAGGAAACGGCCCGAAGGGTGGAAGAGTTGGTTGCCAAGCGCGTGGAGGAAGAGCTAGAGAAAAGGAAAGATGAAATTGAACGTGAGGTTCTTCGACGGGTCGAGGAAGCTAAACGCATCATGGAAAAGCAGTTGCTCGAAGAACTCGAGCGACAGAGGCAGGCCGAACTTGCTGCACAAAAAGCCAGAGAGGTAACGCTTGGTCGTTTGGAAAGTAGTGACAGTCCATGGCAAAACTTTCTCACTTTCTTGTTATTTTCTTGTAGTGCATAGTTGTTGTTTCTGCATTCTTGGTCCATTACATGGATGTATCGGAGCATCTAAACTTCTGTTTTTACCTTTTGGCATGGAGAGGACTGCAGTATGTTAACTTTTTGCTTTGGTTCCTCGAAGGTGCCATTTGGGTTTTTAAAAGTTGTTGGCGATGCACGTGAAACTTTTGCCATGGCTGTAGTCTTTTATACATTTATTCTTCCAAGTTTCAACTGAAAAAAAAAAAAAAAAAACAACAACAAAAAACAATACAAAAATGATCTGTTCATGGCTAAGGTGCCATAGAGTGGGTTAAAAACTAACCAGGGCTGAGATTTGCCCACTAATGTCCATCTTTCCTCCTGCATCAAGGGTGGTGGTGGTTTTTAATTTCCTTAAGCACTAACCTTTTTACTGATCTTACTACCCAGAAAATAACCATTGTTTTCTCCCTGTCTGTCCAGATCATCACTAATACACGTTGAGTAACTAGTCATAAATCCTTCTCTCCTCATAGACTTCCTTGAAGGAATCAAGCTGCCTTCACATGCGTTTCAATCTGTCACTTACAGGTGGACCAGCAGTAGACAATGTACATATGAGGCAGTAATGGGCTACTGAATGCTATTGTTTTCTGTGCATTGGAGCCTGTTTTCAGAAAAGGCAAACTTTTTATAGTAATCCAGTAGATCATTTAATAGTTTAAAAACCACATGTATACCATCTATATTTTTTCTTTACACTTTTTAGGCACCTGAATTAAAGGGGTTATCCACAACTGAAATGTTAAAATTTCATAAAGCCTTTATCTGCTGTGTACTATAGATATCCCTTGTCTAATATCTTGCTGCCTTACCATTTTTGTTTACAATCGCTACATCTGGACACTCTTGGTTTCCATCTCCCAAGGTGGCCTTTAACTATATGCCTAGTTCTGGCATTCCACCTTTGTTAACTCCTACCTCGCCTACTCCCACCAGTGCCTAGTGGCCCTAACAATGATTATATACATCCTATTATATTCTAACAGAGGCGCTGAATGGTTCCAGGAGAGCCATCACGGTGCCATTGTGTAAAGGGGTTGTCTGATCTAAACTCACAATTCTGCAGTCACTTGAGTGACTTCAGACTTATCAATCCTCCCAGTGCTCACACGGTGCACTGCAAGGATTCACAGTTTCTGAACCGGGAACAGACAGCAGTTATGTGTTATTCATGTTCCCGGCCGAGCCCCCGACTAGTGAGTTTGGCCTCGCTGAATATATGTGCGCCCACTAAACGGCCACTCCCGCTAGTCAGACACACACACTCCATACACTTGTATAGAGCGAGGCCACACCCACTAGTCTTGTTGTTGCCGGGAACATGCATACTGCATAATTGCAGTCCATTCCCGACTTAGAAACCAGTGAATCCTCTCTGAACAGTGCGAGCAGTGGAAGGATTGATAAGTCTGCAGTCATAGTGACTGCAGACTTATCATTTTAGAGTGCACAACCCCTTTAAGATCAGCTAAACTGCGTTGCAACAGAACAGCCATTGAATGGCAGGAATACATTTTGCATGTCTAAGGCTCCGAAAACCACAAGATGCTAATTAGAATATAAATTTGCATACATGCGATGTGTAGGAGCTTGTTCAACCTTGCGATTAAACAGCGACAACCAGGAAAAAAGCAAAAATGAGTAAATATCTTAAAATAAGTGAATAGCAATAGTGCATGTAAATATAATAGGGGACATAAAAATACATGTAAGAGCCATCCCACCTCATCAAGGTGGCCCATACCGGAACAGTCCTGGCATCTAATATCTAAAATCTTATTACATGTCTAGTAACGTGAATATGAATAAGGACTGAGCAGGATTGGAACCCAACATGGACATCCAGCAATAAGAAGCTATATTAACATAATGGCCAGCATAAAGAATGGGAGGACACACCCTAATTTGCAATAACTGCAAAAACAATGAGAAAACTGAAGGAAATGACCTGGAATATACATTTGCATACATGCAATGTGTAAGAGCTAGTTCACACTGGCCATTAAACAGCTACATCCAAGAAAAATGCAAAAATGAGTAATTGGCTAAGGCTTAAAATAATTCGTTATGGAACACCCCTTTAAATACAACTTGTAACTGAAGTCAGCTGTATCATTTATTTTCCTTTATTCTTGCCTCTTGGTAGATTTGAATGTGAAAGGCTTTGCCTTGTAAAGGTTAGAAAGACCAAACTTTATAAAGACTGAAGGAAGTCTTGGCACTGCCAGCATGTTCTCACTGTACTTCTTTTAATCAATACTACTTTTGCTTCATAAGAAGTAAGTCATTGGCGACGTGACATCTTGGATGTATTATTATAGCCAGGTCCAAGGTGTCCAAAGGGCTCCAAGCATTGGCACGACCTCCAGTATTTCCAAGTACCTTACCATAAAGTGAAGGGAGCAGTGTGTGCCCGATCTCTCTGAGGGGCATTATGGCACGGTTATCACTATACACATTGACTTAGGTCACAGATGTTTTCCAACTAAGCGCAGAACCACAAAGGTAGCCAATTGTTGGCTTAGACTGCATCTCGCCTATGGTCGACTTAGTCATTTTAAGCATAGCTCCTCCTCAGGGTGACTGACAGTTGAAGAAACACCCATCTTCTCCCACTGTCCCCTGTGTAATAAAGACAGGACCCGTCACTGCGGTGACCTCTCTGCAGCCCTAGAAACAATAGGCAGTAGCCTGTTACTTGTCCTAATTCTCTATAACATGTTTTTTGTCCTTTATTGTTTGGTACGCTCTTAGGTTTTATTTTTGCTGACTATTTGCGTTTTGCGTCCGCTTCTGAAGTCTGTGTGCATTTCCACACACTGTCTCATATCTACACGTTTAATATCTAACACATTTAAAGGTGTATTTCTGCTGTGGAAATGTTCTCTGTTCTCTAACTGTTGCATTCTTGGAAATGTGCAGCCATATTCACAATGGAAGTCTATGCATTAACAGTAAAAAAGCCACTAAATTATTATTTTTTTTTTATTGCACATAAGATGGATTGCACCTTTAAACTGGCTCCGCTCTGCAGTTGACACTTTCCCCAGATCCTCGGCAGCGGATTGTATTTGACTAACTATAAACTGTATGTTTGTTCTGAATTGTTTGCCTTAGGAATGATGAATTACATATTTTTGTTCCCTCTTACAATAAACATCTGCATTCCTCAGCTCAGCCTTCCTTGTATGTTTCTTAAAATTGGTTGAGCTGCTGATGGCAGGTGTTGCCAAGCTAACAGTACAAATCATTTTAAAGAGGAAGCTGGCGCGTATGGCAGCTGAGGAGCACACTCTGCAGGACACTGGACAAGACAGTAAATATTCAACTTTTAATGCTGATTAAAGGAGTATAGGTAAAGAATCCGTAGGTATACGTTATTGGTGAGAACCACTATTCCCTTTATCTTTATATTTCCGTTTTCCTTTATAATTTCATGTGCATACCCAGTTTTGTAGTTGTCCTTGTTGATATGTCTGGCTATAATAAAGATACCATTTAATTGCTAGGGCAGGTTAGGGAGGGTTTATTTGATTGCCTGGATTGGGAGGGTTGAGCTGAACCTAGTGCTAGAAAATGTGTGTAGTGACTGCACTGTTTGATGTTGTAATGGAAAACATGGCGGCTCTAGCGCTGCCCCTTAAGTCCCGATGGAGATGAGGCAAATTAGACTAAGACGTGCACTTGACTTCTGCAAAGCTCTAACATTTTACTGTATCCTCCATTTAGGAAGAAGAAAGGGCAAAACGTGAGGAACTGGAGCGAATACTTGAAGAGAATAACCGTAAAATTGCTGACGCACAAGCTAAATTGGTAAGTTCTGCACTAGGAAATGAGTCTGCCACTTAGAGGTTGACATGGTGTGGAAATAATGAAGCACAATAGGGTCTTATCCGAGTAATAGAATTGGGCAAATTAGGGTGGATAATGAAGTGCAATATGGTCTTACCTGAGTAATAGAAATAGACAAATCAGGGTGGCAAAACCAGTGATAAGAGTCAACTATCTGCTGCGGAATCCACTTGCCAAAAGCAAATGTATAGGAACTGGATACAAAGATGAAATAAATCAGCGTTGCTGTAGGACAGAGACTGAAATGGTATTTTCAATGCAGGTGGTTTAATTCTGCATGTTTCAAAGTGTATGCCTCACTACTTCTTTAGGGAATGCACCAATTGAGGATTACCCTTTAAAACGCATAGAATAAATCCACCTCCATTGAAAATGCCATTAAAGTCCTACAGTAGTGCAGATTTATTTCACCTTTATATCCATTTCCTACGGTTGTACAATCCCAACTTAATCAATTCAGTACAATTTTGGACTTTTTATCTTTTAATATAGGGCATATTTTGCTCATCACCTTGGGTTAAACCCCAGCAATCCCACGACCTTCCAAATGGCTCTGTATAGCCTGACTTGAAATGCACATAACCGGCCTCCATTTATTGTGCTGAGAATAGCTGCGCTCCAGTCCTGCAGGCTGTTGATCAATCTTTCTTTTTCTCTTACTCTAGGCTGAGGAGCAATTGAAAATTGTTGAAGAACAAAGGAAAATACATGAGGAAAGGATGAAACTCGAACAAGAGAGACAGCGGCAACAAAAGGAAGAGCAAAAAATGATACTGGGAAAGGGAAAGTCAAGGCCGAAATTATCTTTCACATTAAAAAGCCAAGAATGATCTTAGCATACAAACGTTGTCCTAACCAAACTAAGACTGTATGGTAGCTTCATGTTGAAGTGTCTTTTTTTTTTTTTTTTTATTTTTTTTTAAGTCTGGAATATCAAATATCATTTCTCAAAGGGGCTGTGCTCTCAATTCCATATTATGTTTCTTTTTTTATATATAGGGATAACAATCACATTGTGGTTAAATCCTTATCAGATTATTAGTTTTACATAATGTTTAATAATTTTTCTGACCATGTGGATGGACTAGGTTTCCCTCAAACTGCTTTTGTGGTCTGATAAGGATTTAACCCCTCCCCCACTGGTAAATTTTTCAGAGAAAGGTTGTCAGGTCCGGTCTTTTCCAAAGCATCGACTGTTCGCATCTGTAAATTGCCCCAGTATTGTTGGTACTTTGTACTGTATTGTAAATCCAGTGTCCCCATGACGCTGTTCCACTTGCACTTGATGTCCCGGTACAGGTAAGGATACAGATAGTAAACCTCTTAAAGTTTACCCGGTTCAGTATTGTCAGTACACCATTGTTTTTAACTACATTGATGCAACCCGATCAGCTTTTCCACAGTGTAAATACATATGTTTGCTGAATAAAGTCTTAACTGCCTCATGTATATCATGTATGTTGTGACTGTTTAAGGGATTTTAGGTGGTTAATCTGGTATTTTTGCATTGAGGTTGAGATTTTTCTCTGTTTATGCTGACTGCCATATTACAGATGCCGTATCAAGTTTAAACAGCTGGTTGGCTTAACTGCCTCCGATAAATGCCTGAATACCTAACACTTTCTAATTATAACATAAAAATGCATGCGGTAGCAATCAAGGAAATTCATCATCTTCAATAGAATTTGTAGTTGTGATCCTAACAAATGCTGAAGAGCAGACATTGGAGAAGCTATAAAGCGACAAGTCCCCTGAATGCAAATGTTCAATTAGGTTTTTTTCTTCCTCACAATACTGCAATACATGTTGTGTGTGTTGTTTTTTTTGTTTTTTTTTTCCTACTCCTCAGAAAACCTTTAGATTGTGATAATCTTTACAGAACGGATTTACTTTGTGTTCTTTTCCTGGAAACCTGTGAAGTAGGTGGGCATTAGTTTAAATTAAGGACAGACACTTGCGCCCTTTTTATGTGTTTTTTCTTTGATGTATTATCTACTGCTCTTCCATTTTTTGTATCGTTGCCGTCTACAGAATTTAGTTTTGGTGTTTTGTTATAAACGAAGTAGTAAACTACACGGTGGCTCAGTGGTTAGCACTGGGATCCTGGGATTAAATCCCTACAGAGGGTTTTTGCTATATGTTTGGGTGGGCTTCATCTGGGTACTCCGGATTCTTCCCACACTCCAAAGACACACTGATAGGGAATTTAGATTGTGAGCCTTAATGGGGACAGAGATGATGACTTAAAGTTCTGTGCAATATGATGATGCTCTATAAGTTGAATGAATAACCTATACCTATAGGGCACTGGCTTATAAAGTCAGAAGATTGCCATTTGTTAAGTTGATGTATACGTCTAAAATACCAATTCTAACATTGATACAGACTTTAAGGGGTTGTTTAAGACTTAGATATTGCTGACTTACCGTGTTGACACTTGGTACCATTACTGATCAGAACTGATACTACATAACTGCTCACTTCGTAGTGGCTGTTCTTGGGCACTGTAGCTCAGATTTTATTGAAATTAATGGGAGCCAGATGGCAGTATGCCTCATCACTATACACTGGAGCTGTGAGGTGTACAGTGTACAATCAGTTGATCAGTGGGGTATTGGATATCTAATAATAATGAATCCTAAGGACAGGACTTCAATATTAAAGGGGTTATTTGGTCTAAAACTTATAATTCTGCAGTCAATCGATGTAAAAATCCTCCCAGCGCCCGCCGATTTCTAAGCCAGGAACGGACTGCAATTATGTGATATGTATGTTGCAGGCAACAACGCAAGTAGTAAGCATGGCCTCACTCTATACAAGTGTATGGACTAGGTGTGTCCAACTAGTGGGAGCAGCCTTCTAGTGGGCACAGCCTTGCTTCATACACTTGTGTTAAGCGAGTTCACGCCTACTAGTCAGGGGCCTGGCCGGGAACATTCATATCACAGAACTGCGGTCCATTCCCGATATAAAACCTGAACCCCCACAGTGCACAGTACGTGTGCTGGCAGGATTGATAGGTCTGCAGTTACATATTTGATTGCAGAATTATCATTTTAGACTGCACAGTGCCTGTAAAGTTTTGGCAAGTCCCCCTTTCTATGTTAGCACCAGGGCAATAAATTAATTGAAAGCTGGAGCTTATAACCATACATCCTGTTGCCTTTAAATTATAAAATGTTGCCTTTTATGCTAACCATAGACTTAAAGGGGTATTCTCAAGTTTCAACTTTCTGATCGCTGGAGGTTTGAACCAGGAGGCCCTCAGCAATCCCAAAAACTGAGGCTTTGAAGTGCTCCATGTGAATAGAGCAGAGGTGGATCATGCACATAGCTGCTCCATTCTAATGGGAGAACCAAAGACCAGCCAAATGCAGCACTGTGCAATATTCAGCACGCCAATTATGAGTTCATAATCTCAACTGCACATGATTGACCTATGCTCCATTCACACAGATCTCGCATAGGATCGGTTTTCGAATCACCAGAGATCGTAAAGTTGTCTTCTATCCCAAGGAGGTTGAAGAATTGCGTGTTCGGGAATCAAAGCGATTTAATGCTTGTTTTCACTGACTGATGATGTTTGCCAGGCTTTCTTCATACACAGGATTCACAAATGTCTATCCTTAGTTTTTAAAGACACTTGCTTCAGTTAGAACTGTCTTTGCGCCTTTTCTCATGACTAAAAATTGTTCTAACAGTCATTCTTATGTTTGCTCCTTACTAATTTAACTTTTTAAGTTTTAATTACTACGTTCCATCGTTTTTCCAGCTTAATTTATTTGTGACTTTCCAAAATGTCACCATTTTTTTATTTTTTTTTGCACAATTGTATTTCTTCTCTTCTGGAGTTCACAATCTATTTTTAATTTTCTTTGCAGTTGAAGAAAAATGTGCAACATTTGAAAGGGTTTTGCACGTTTCTGCACCAGAGAAGTAAAAAAAAAATCAAAATGAGTTAATTTTTGCACATGGTTAGTCAAGTTACAGGTGTCATTGTGAGGTATTTGGTGCAAAACAAATAACTACCAAAAGACAATTTACTTAAAAATGAGAATTCTGAGTCCATGCCTAAATCTCCAGGCCTTTTAACAGTGGTGATTAACGGATCTTCTGTTGTGATTGCTTAAGATCACAAATTATTTTTTTATGTATAATATATTTTGGTGGATTTTTAGCAAATAGTGGAAAAAAAAATAAAGGGCAAACCTTTACCCATATGGGGGTAGATTATATAGTCTAAAAGATAAACCGTTGTAAACGTTCTATGGTCTACAAAGTAATATCCAGTTAAATCCAATTTTTGAAACTACTCTTCATAACAATTTCTCTTGTAATCTAATTTATCTGCACTGCTTCTATGAGTGCATGTCAGTGTGGGTCATTGTTAACATGCAGACATTACTACTTGTCTGTTACATCCTTTCAGCCCTGTATTTGGGCATCAGGTCAGGGCAGAATTGGAAGCGCCTGTCGCCCTGCTTCTGATGGGGCTCGGCTGTCTTTTGAATGATGATTGGCTTCACTATCTTTTGCACTCCTATTGTCAATTCTTTGCCACACCACCCCTTCAATTGACAAGTTGTTGCGATATGCTCGTCATTAGAAAGCACAATACAGCACTCGTAAACTGAAGGGCTGGCACCTGTGCTCCAAGGATCAGTAGGTTCAGTGCAGAATGTGTAGACGATCGCCATCCTAGACTGCCAGCGCTTTGGAACATGAACGCTAGACCCATCAATTGAGAAGCACTGCAATGTACTTTCTTATAAGCACGTCAAAGTGCTTGTCAACTTAAGGTGGCCATGAAGCATTGGTTAGTAAAAGTATATTCGAAAAGGTTTGGAAAAATAACTGAAAGGTCACAAAGACAAATGCAAAAAGCACTTGGAACCCATAGAGCAAATTTTTATATTTCAGCATGTTAAATACCTTATTTTATGACCTTACTTTATCTTCCCTTGACTGTTGGAGGCAAAATATGTATTTGAATAATGAGATTGTCATGTGTGATTGAATTCACTATCAATAAGTTGGGGATCAAACTAGCCCCCCTTCCTGATATATTTGTAAATCATTATTGGAAATATGCAAAACTGTTTAACAACGTAAATTGAGTTTTGTAATCATGTGTTTTCTTACTACTTGTTTTTTTTTTTTTTTTGTTCAATAAAGAATTTACAAAAAAAAGGTATATTAGGAAAGCAATTATTATGAGCATTGGGACATATTTCACCTGCCTTCATAATAGTAGAAACCCCCTTTATAGCCTGTTTAAGTATGGCCAGTACTTAAAGAAAATCCCTCAGCACGATTTTGAAATGTAAATACATAGTTCTGTTGGTGCTGCAATACTAATTAGAATGATACTTTTGGAGAAGAAATACACTATGGTTCATTGTTAATAAACATTTAAGATTGTCATTAGATTTTGGTGCACAGGGACTGTACTGAACAAGTGGGTCTTTCCCTCCCTGTCAGTGATTCCCCAGCCCCTCTGCCTGTCTCTGGTTCCTGAATGACAGATCACTGCTTCGATTAACATAGGTCATTCACAGACCAGAGGCAGAAGGAGAAGCTGGTTAATCACAGACAGGGAGAAGACCAGGTATACAGTCTGGGCCCTGTTCGCTGCAATCTAATTAACAGAAGATGTCAAATAGAGATCCACAAAGTGGATTTCTTCACCAAAGGTAATTTGATCAGGATCATTCCATCACAGCCCTGTCAACATTTCAAAATCATGGTGACAGGTTCTCTTTTTAAAGGCTTTTTTTCCCCCTTTATATATAATGTGCTTGTATGAATTAAACTAAATCTTGCCAGAATGTTGGCGCACTGGAATAGGCCAGCTTTACTGTCTTTGTGCGCCTTGGACTAGCGGTGCAACTGTGCCTATGATCTGAACTAACAATCTTTAGGAGACTGAGGAGTGATGTGCTACCAAAGATGAAAATTTACAATAACCATTCACATTTAAAATATCTTAATGCATTCTAGACCATATAAAAGTATAAAAAAAATAACACCAACATTTTTGGTATCCATGTAGTAAAAACAAATGCAAGAAACAAGTCTAGATGCATACAAAAGTACACACTTGGTCTAGTTGAAAACGAGTCAAAGATTACATTTTTTTGGTCATTAAAGCCTTAAATACATGCAGGGGCGAAAGGTTAATGGAGTGCTAAGCCTAGAAATGAATTAAATTTTGTCCCCATAATTTCACTTTATTGTATGCATATTCCTGAAAGACTGGTTACTTTGCCGATCTGCTCTATCTTTGGCTTATTCAATAGATGGATCCTAATGCAGGCAAGGCACAACTCAAACCAGTTGTCTTAAAGGGTTTGTCCATTACTAAAACAAACCTTCCTCATATTAAAATAAAAAGCTTATACCTCGTGTGCCCTTGGTGCTGGCACTTGCTCGAATGGGGCTCACATGAGGTTGTTGTGTCAAATTGAAACCCATGCTTAATGATTGCAGTCTTTACTATCCCAACCTTCAGACTTATAAATAAGTAATCAACAGTAGGTGAGAGTTTGAGCTAGCAGCTCAATATATGTTAATTACTTATACGTCCAAAGGTGGGGAGTGTTAAGCAGGCAGTGATTGGACACGGCTTGGCTGATGTCATTTGGCAGATGAAAGGTGTATAGGCTTTATTTTAATGGGGGAAAACATGGGGTTGTCCGAGTATTGGACAACCCCTTTAAGATACCTGTCAGCTGAATACTTGGCTCTTTGCTTAGAAATTGCCCGATACCAGTCTACCGTAACATCCAGGCATGTGACGGCCAAGAAGCCTCCATATAACAGGTGCTGTGCGGGATTGGCAACTTAAATCTAATGTGAATGGTGGCCTTTATAGGCACACACAGTACAGCAAGTAGGAGGGGAACATGGCTGAGGTCCTGAGTTACTTGAAAAAAATATTTTACTTGGCTTTAACTTAATGTAAAGCAAAATACAATGGGAAAATGAAGGATACTTTAGCAAAAAGACTTCAGGTCTCTCATCTGGTTTTGCTGGCTAAATTCAGGCATATTGCATTAGCATCAAAGTAGATGGGAAAAATTGTGCATAAAATACATTTTCTTAAATGAGTGAAATCCACATCAGATTATTTTTTTGCCCCAATAATTGTCAATTTACAAGAATAATTGTAAGCAAACTGTTTATGGAATAAAATTGCTTCTGAAATGGACTTAAGTACAGCTGAATTTTGTTACTCTGTTCAATAAAAGAAAGTATGTAGATGACTGCAGACTATGTATATGTGCAGTTGTGTTTGCATTTAGAATAAAGCAGAGTGAGTTTGATTCCTTTGTTTTGCATGGTCATGTAAATTGTATGGAGCTGTGATGGTGCTGGCATTGTGAGCAAGAAATAGGTTCATAAAGGTTTTAACAGGTTTTTCAAGTTCTGATTGCAGGGAATGTAGTCTAGATTTTTTATCAGAGATCCATTGATTGCATGGTCCCGTTTATGAGAAAGGTTTACAAATATAAATTAATATGAACAATGACAAACTGGAGCAGAGGCCCCCTTGCTCTTGAGGGATTACTGGTAGTGGGGAAAGAGACAGTAGGTTGGGGGCTGGAGCAAATCTGGACATGAAGGGATGGCAACAGGATTATTGCAGGCTGTAAGCATTCTTGAAAAGATGGGTTTTTAGAATGTGGAGAACTTGAAAGTTTTGGGGCACAGAATTTCACATGATGGGGTACGTGGGAGAGGTTTTGGAGGTTATTAGATGAGGAATGTACAAGTGTGAAGGACTGGAAATTGTGTGGGAATATATCAGGAATTAATTTGGAGATCTATGGAGGAGACATTATGGATGGCCTTGTAGGTTAGTGTATTAAAGTGTACCTGTCACCAGTTTTGGGGTTCTAAACCCTGCCACCACCTTTTAACAAGATGTAATTGGGGTTCCTTAAACCCCTTTATATCCCAAGACGTCCCCCTGCATGCCCCAGAAAATGACTTAATCTGTCCCACGCCATATGCCACTTTCTTTTATGGGTCATATGCAGGTCTGCACATTTGCGGTCAGCGCTGCCCTGCTTCATGGAAACACCGCCCCTCCTGACTGTGCAAGTGGATGACATTGCAACGTCATCCACACAATTCCCAAGTCTCGCACCTTCTCAGTGGCACGCCTTGCTGTGTACTATTGGAGAGTCAGTGGTTCCACTGCATAGACATGAGACTTCTGGCACTGTGCAACTGATACAAGACTGAAGTCTCGCACATGCACAGTGGAATTACTGGCTCTTCCATAGGGTATAGTGAGGCACGCTTATGCGCAGGTGCAAGACTTTGGAATCGTGTGGATGACATCGCTATGTCATCCTCTTGCACATAGGAGGGCAGCGTTTATATGGCATTGACCGCAATGTGCAGACCCACATATAACCTATAAAAGAAATTAGCATATGGCGCGGGACAGGATAAAAGTCATTTTTGAGGTATGAAAGGGGATGTCTGGGGATATAAAGGGGTTTTAGGAACCCCAATTACCTTATGTTAAAGGAAACCTGTCAGCTAGTTTGTCGTCCCAGCTATCGCTGTCTGTAGCTGCAGCTTTATAATACCAGTCTAATCATCCCTGTCAGAGCTCATAGTGTAATGTTATTGGTAAAAAAAAAAAGAGCATTTATAGACTTGCCTTTCCTTATGTAATGAGGTAGTCAGTCTCCAGCTTTGAGGCAGAGACTGTTTGGCAGGTTAATAGTTAACATTTCCGCCTTATGTTAGAACATCTTGTGAAACCTGATGTGAGGTCATAACCATGTGACTACAATAGGCGGGGCTAAGTCCCTATAACAATGAGTTTGCTTGCTTAGCTCCACCCACTATGGTCACATGATCATTACATCACACAAGTCCTTTAGCCATGCAAGTTAATAGTGACTTAACTATTATTCTGCCAGACAGTCCCCCTCCTCCAAGGTGTAGACTGAAATGTAAGTTTATAAATGCTTTTTCACCTTTTACATTACATTATCAGCTCAGACAGGGATGATTAGTATAGTATTATGAAGCTGCAGGTACAGATAGTGATAGCTGGGGAGCATAAACCACTTGACAGGTTCCCTTTAAAGGTGGTGGGCAGGGTTTATAACCCCCCATAATTGGTAAAAGGTGCACTTTGTTTAGGAATTGGAAGCCAATGAATAGATTTGTAGAGGAGAGAAGAAGGTGGATTAGTCAGGCAGCAGAGTTAAGAATGGATTGGAGAGGTACGAGAGTTAGTTGCAAGGTGACAGAAGAGAATATTGCACTAGTCAAGGTGGGAGATGATGAGGACATGTAAAAGCATTTTAGTAGATTTGGGGTTGAAGAAGAGACATTCTGGAAATATATTTGATTTGGAATCATCAGATGGTTGTGAGAGCTTGAATGTGCGGTTTGAAGGACAGGGCAGAGTCCAAGGTTACTTTGAAGCAGCAGACCTCCAGTAAAGGGAAAGTGTAATATAATTTATTGTGATATACAGGGTAGGCCATTTATATGGATACACCTAAATAAACTCTGAATGGTTGGTGTTATTAACTTCCTGTTTGTGGCACATTAGTGTAGTTTCCCATATATTAATGTGCCACAAACAGGAAGATATCATCAACCGTTCCCATTTTACGTGTATTCATATAAATGGCCCACTCTGTATAGATCTGCTAGGGGAGTTGAGTAGGATGGAGAAAAATAGTTTGATACATTTTATCATGTAAATTGGCCAACATAATTACTAGAAAAAAAACCTTGCTAGACATTGTATCCAGTGATTGTGCCACCGCCTTGTAATGTACTATAAATTACTATTGAGAAACAACTCCTGCTGTGATCATTGTTTCCCGGGAGAGTTGTTTTTGCTGCACTCGGTTATTTAGAACTCAATAGAACGTTTTTGTAAACATTTTTCAAAAAAATCCTTTTAATGTCCTTTTGAGTGATCAAAAAACAATGTACATTTTATTTTACAAACAAGCTATAAAAGCTGATGACAACTGATGCATTTTAGATTTTATGTTCCCACTCTCAAAGAAGAAGAAAATACCAAGGACCATTTAAATCAATAGCATAGACTCCTTGATGATATGTGCATTTAATGTATCGTAGCCATATTGTATTTTACTCCATTAATTCCTAAAGTAAAATAGTAAAAGCAAGTTTTTTTTTCTACATATATCTAAAGATAATTGACAAAAGTTGCTTTAAACAGTTAACAAAATCTAAAAAATTTTAGTCTCCATTAACTTCCCTGCAAATTCTGAACTCTAGCATACGTAATCTGTGCCAATTTACCCGGTTATTCTTTTTCATTCTACTTCTTATAATATATCTTCAGTAATACTTTTAAAACCAGTCCTTAGGGAACACTTAACATGGCAAGACTTTATTACTTCCCTGCTGCCTTGAACAAAGTAGAATTATTAAGCAGCTACTGCTGAATTCCCATAACCCATATCTTCATATTAGGAGCTGCATAAGCTTTGTGTTTTCTCTATCATAGGCTTATGCTACTGCAGCCGCCACAAAGTGTTTGTATAGAGGTGACAGATCACAAATATCTTCCCATCAAAGAAAAATGCATAACGGCTTCTTGGGGATCAAGCTAAACTACATCTCCAAATGTTTCATTAGCAATGTTTATATACCTGCATTATATGATGTGACGGCAAACTCCTTGTAAAGCAACAGTGCTGACCACTGAGCCACATTCTGCCCTGCTGATCAGTATTTGGAAACACTGGCATACAGTTGTGAAAAAAAGTTAATTTTCAGATACCACGAGTACCCATTAATCTCATACCTTGTTTTTACACAGACCGTGTGGCCACACAAAACATACAAATACATGTCCATTTTTTTTCCAGCAGCACGGATGACGAGGGCCATCATGGGAAAAAGCTCTATGTATCCATGAAGAACACATAGAGCACACGGTGGGCATCACACAGATGACATCAATGTGCCATCCGTGTGCGTTACATGTTTAACGTTGTAAAGTATAGGAGAGGCTTTGTAATTTATTTCTTTGTCCGTCCGTGAAAAACACTGATGGCGCTGTTGTTAAGGCTGCTTCCACACTGCAGTTTTTTCACTGATCAGTGTCCATCAGATTTGTGTGCCAAAACCCGGAGAGAAACCAGGAGAGGAACTTGCAGAGAAAAACTATAATTGAAAGATTGACACCTGTTCTGAGTTTTGGAGACACTCCTGGTTTTGGCACACAAATCTGATGGACACTGATCAGTGAAAAAACTGCAGTGTGGAAGCAGCCTAAGAAGGTAGACTCCGTGATGCAAAGCACTGACACCAGTACCATTTTTTTTTTTTTTACATATGTGTTTTATATAGACGTGTGATGGGGGCCCTAGTCAGATGTTTCTGTGGTTACTGAAGTGCATTTATTACACTTTTTTCTCCGTCGCATCATTGGGGGGACACAGGACCATGGGTGTATGCTTTTCTGCCACTAGAAGGCGACACTAAGTAGAACTAAAGAACTAAAAGTTAAGCCTTCCTTCCTGCAGTATACACCGTATGTGGGCGTAACCACTGTCCAGTCACCATATTCTTCCGGTCAGATGCTGTGGCCCATGTTCGGATGCTTTGTCCTTAGGATTCCTTAAGATTTGCGCCATTTTGGGGGCGTGGGGTAGCAGTGTGCAGGCCAATGAGGCCATGGCTTGTGCCCCACCAGCGCGGTCTTTGTTGAGTTTTGCGCTGGTCCGGGGCTTTGGGCGGGGTTTATCTGGCCCAGCATCATAGCGGAGGGCGTGTGTAGCCGCGATTGATGCTAGCATCGGCCAATCGCGGCTATCCCTGTGCCACTGCATCATCACGCCCGCCCCCATGACGCCGGCGGTCACGTGATGAGCGGCCAATCACGGGCAGGCTGGGTGGTGTCAGTGCGTGGGCCCAGACAGGACCTAGATTAGTGTGGGCTACTGGGAGCGGTGCCGGGGCTCGCGATGCCCGCAGGCTGCGGCACTGCAGCTGCCTGCTGCTCCCCCTCTGCCCCATGCCTTGGACGTGCACCCTGGAGATCTCGGCAGTGCGCGACCCAGCGTGGAGCAACCGCGGGGTGCTGTAAATTGAGGTGTAGGCTGCTGCTGAGCCCCTGATCCCTTAGGGCTATTGTGTCCAGGATTGAGGGTGAGAGGTGGCGACATGAGCACTCCTCGCATCCCCCTGTTGTGCAGGGGGATGTAGTGGAATGTGCTGCCAGAGGCTCTGGGAAACAGCAGGGAGAGCAGAGCCCTTTGTGGGTTCTGTCTCCTTTCCGTGTAGGGGAGCAGGGGTTCTGGTAGGGGCTTAGACTCCATGTCTCTACCTGGATGTGCGCCCTGAACTTACCGGCGGTGCACGTCCCGGCCTGGGGCCGCCGCGGTTGGAGGAGGAAATGGGACCCAGTGTGTGTAGGCTGCTGGTGCTGCACCGGATCCCCTGGGGATGGATCGGTGCGGTGGCTGGGCACACTGGTGGCCTCAATCACCTGCTTCTTTTTTGAAGGAGGTGAGAGGTGCTGCACTTGTGCGTCCTTGCATCTCCCTGTCCTGCGGGGGGATGCTATGGGTATGCACAGTGGTTGCCTGCCTGGTGTGGGGTAGAACGAGCGGAGTCCCTTTATGGGGATCCATCGCCCCTCCACAGGTGGTGTGTGCTGCCTTTTGGGCCCCCATGCTCTATGTAGAGCAGCGCCTTTTGCCGTATAGTAGAAATAAGAATTAAATAGTAAAAATGAAAAGTAAATGAGTAAGAATGGTAGATGTGGTCTGAGCTACCGACACACATGTGCCTCCTGCAACACTAAGCAAAAACTGAATAGCTACGCCCACGCACGGGTGTATACTGCAGGAAGGAGGGCTTAACTTTTAGTTATACTTAGTGTCCCCTCCTAGTGGCAGAAAAGCATACACCCATGGTCCTGTGTCCCCCAATGATGAGCTAGAGGAAAAGGATTTTATGGTGAGTACACAAAAATCCCTGTATTGACAAATGTATCAAACTTCAAGATTCACAAACGTGACCCTTATTTTTCTAGACTTCTGCAATTTTCCCTGACATGCTGGATTTCAGCTTCTGGGCCAAATCCTGACTGATGGCAACACATTCTTGTCTAATCAGTATTGGGAGGTTATCATAATTTCTGTGTTTTTCTTTTATCCAACCACGTTTTGAGGATTAACCACTGGTTCGCAACGAGATTGAGATCTTGGGAATTTACTGGCTCTGGACTCAAAATGTCAATATTTTTTTTACCAACATACAGATTTATAAGTTTTTATCAAATAAAAAGTACAGGGATTACATTTCAGAGAAATCGGGTAAAGTTATTTTCTCTGATGAAGACCCCTTCAAACTGGGACATCTGGAAGAATAATTGCACAGAAAAGAAGAGGTGAGCAATACCATGAGTCCTGATACCATTGATGTATGGGGCTGCTCTTTATCCAAGGCCGTGTGGTCACTCACAATTTTATGTAGGAACACTGCTATAAATAATGGAATCTAAATATCCTGAAAGAAATATAGATTTTTTTTTCTGAAAAATGTGTTTAGGGACCCATAATTGTAAGGACCCTTATTGTTGGTTATGAGCTTGTGTGTTTTGGCCAAAACATCCACCAATACCTCACATTATCATTCATCAATTTTTTTTTCACTTTTTATCTTTATGCAAGATGCAGCTGAGCCCTTTGGGGCTTCTGTCCTATGTGGTGCATATACAGCTCTGGAAAAAATTAACAGACCACTGCACAGTTTTCTAAAAATCACCATCTTTACATGTCTGACAGCCATTCCATTCCAGTGTCAGATGAATTCCAACCAAAGTATACCTCATTCTACTTAATTTTCTTCTGATTAAGTGATCACCTGAACCAAATTTTATTTAATGAAGGAAAGTATAAAAAAACACTGCTGTTGTCATCACAATCCTCTTGCAGTAGGACAAGCTGGATTGCAAAATAAGTGCTAGGAATAGCCCAAAAGTAATTTGAATTAGTTATGCCAAAGGAGATGAAAAGAAAAGGCTATAGTGAGCATCATGTTTCCTCCATCCTTAAAATTTCGAAGATGAAAGTCCATTACAGTAAGGTCAAGCAGCAGACACTAGGGACAACAAATCTACAGACCGGCAGAGGGCGGAAGTGACTCTCCACTGACCAGGATGACTGTCATCTTATTCGAATGTTACTCAGCAACCGCAGGATGACATCAAGTGACCTACAAAAGGAATGGCAAATGGCAGCTGGGGTGAAGTGCATAACAAGAACAGTTTAGCAAACTCCTAGAGGCTGGGCTCAAGTCATGTAAAGCTAGAAAAAAGCCTTTCATTAATGAGAAGCAAAGGATAGCCAGGCTGAAGTTTGCCAAAGACCATAAGGATTGGACTATAGAGGACTGGAGTAAGAATCTCAGATGAGTCTAATTTTCAGCTTTGCCCAACACCTGGTTGTCTATTGGTTAGACGGAGACCTGGAGAGGTGTACAAGCCACAGTGTCTTGCACCCACTGTGAGATTTGGTGGGGATTGGTGATGGTCTGGGGATACTTCAGCAAGGCTGGAATTGGGCAGGTTAATCTTTTCGAAGGACGTATGAATCAAGCTGCATACAAGGTAATCCTTGAAGAACACTTTCTTCCTTCTGCTCAGGAAATATTCCCCAACTCTGAGGACTGTTTTTTCCAGCAGGACAATGCCCCATGCCACACAGATGGGTCAATCAATGTGTGGATGAAGGAGCCTGTCATGGCCAGCCCAATCTCCAGAACTGAACCCCATTGAAAACCTCTGGAATGTAATCAAGAGGAAGATGTATAGTCACAAGCCATCAAACAAAGAAGAACTGCTTATATTTTTGTGCCAGGAGTGGCATGAGGTCACCCCAAAGCAGTGTGAAAGACTGGTGGAAAGCTTGCCAAGACGCATGAAAGCTGTGTTTAAAAAATCATGATTATTGCACCAAATATTGATTTCTGAACTCTTCCTCAGTTAAAACACGAGTGTTGTTATTTCTAAATGAATATGAACTTGTTTTCTCTGCATTATTTGAGGTCAGAAAGCACTGTTTCTTTTATGTTTTGAAAATGTTTAGCTGAATTTTAGAGACATGTTGTCAGTAGTTTATAGAATAAAAGAACAATGTACATTTTACTCTAAAATATACCTATAAAGAGAAAAATCAGAGAAACTGAAAATTTTGCAGTGGTCTCTTAATTTTTGCCAGAGCTATATATAGTGCTGGGTAGCCCACCTGGTCTAATAGTACAGGCATGACCAATAGGCTGAATACAGACACTCTGCAGCATACTTACATGTGTTAGCAAAAACTTCAGAACCGTAACATGCCACAACATACTATACAATTTCATGGTTAACACCGTCTACCATAAGGGCATGTTTTTGAGGACTATATGGGAAACACTCCATCAATCTATGAAACAAGTGCAAGCACTAAGGAGTTAATGTTTCTTAAAATAACACTTTATTGAACATATATAAAGTTACAGACAATAGACCGTTTGAAATGAGGTACTTATGTGGATGAATCCAGATATAAACCACAGAGAGATGGTAACACTGCTAGGACAACCGTATATTGCACATATGCCACCAGAATAGTTAGTATCATAACATACATGGGAGAAATTCAATAGTGAGGCACAATCGCCCAATCACTTACTCACCCATAGTAGTTTGTGTCGTTGCCAAGTGTTTGTTAGGTGCCCTCAACTGTGGCCACAGTTATGTATGTTATGATACTAACTATTCTGGTGGCATATGTGCAATATACGGTTGTCCTAGCAGTGTTACCATCTCTCTGTGGTTTATATCTGGATTCATCCACATAAGTACCTCATTTCAAACGGTCTATTGTCTGTAACTTTATATATGTTCAATAAAGTGTTATTTTAAGAAACATTAACTCCTTAGTGCTTGCACTTGTTTCATACTTACATGTGTGACTGACGCCCTATTGAAACCCCATCAGTATGCATATAAAATACCACCAATCACCTCTCCCACGTTGTTGACAGTTGAGAGTGATTGCTGCACTGTTATTATACACTTGTGTTGCCTTTATCACTGGGCCTGCTGTGTCTTGCTAAGGCTGGCTTCACACCACGGTAGAATCAGGTCCGGGGCTGTCCAGTGTAAACCTGACAGCCCCAGACCCGATTTTGCTGTAATGCAGCCCTATGGGTCCAGATAGAACCAGATGGCAGCTATCTGCCATCCGGTTTCCATCTGTCCGGGAGGATCCGGGTGAATTCGGATTTTCCTCCCGGACACAAAAACATTGCTTGCAATGTGTCCAGGGCGAAAAATCTGCTCAAATTGGATCCTCCCGGATTCGGGGCAATCCAGCGCTCCCTAACATGGGAGTCCATGGCACCGGAGGATCCGGGGACTGGACACTAGCAATCCAGCGCTCCCTAACACGGGAGTCCATGGCACCGGAGGATCCGGGGACTGGACACTAGCGGCTGAAGTTTAGCAGCGAGCACTGCTAAACTTCAGCACCACCGGCTGTCCCCTGCTGTGATTTCAGGACCATGGCTAGCTCCCTGCTTGCCGCGATCTTGAAATTGCAGCACCTGCGACTGCTGTTAGTGGCACCTGGCAGCATATTTGCCCTCCGGTTCTGTTTTCAAGTCAGGTCCGGGGCTGTCCGTATCACATAGGACAGCCCCAGACCTGATCACACTGCGGTGTGAAGCCAGCCTAAGTGCAAAGGATATCAGACATTTTGGCTGTTCTTGTTAAGTTTTTTTTAATGTAAATATCCACGAAGAACAATGCTGATGAACGATGCTTTTTTCCAGTATCAAGTACAGTGTGTCAAAAGACAAAGGTGAGTGGTTTGCTGAACAAAATATTAAAATTTGGGTCAATAGCCAGGAAAGTCCCCAGATGTCAATCCCATTCAGAACCTGTAGTAAATTCTTAAAATGCGGGTGGACAAAGAAATTGTGTTTAAATGCCAAGCAAAGAATAAGAGTTAACACTGGAAATATTGAGTCTTTGCAAAAACTCGATGTATTTGTCAATAAACGTTTAAAAATGTATGAAATGCTGATAATTGTACTTCAGTAACCATAGAAACATCCGACTAAAAGATCTAAAAACATTAAAGCAACAAACTTTGTGAAAATCAAAATTTTGGTCACTGAAAACTTTTGGACAGTACACATGTCCAATTTTTCTTTCAGTATGTCTCTCATTCTGGAATAGGCAAATGGAGCCAGTAAACGAAATTAGCATTTGCTGCATTCTCACTGCAAATTGAAGCGGAGATGAACTTTGATTTATTTGGAGTCTGACAAGTTTCCTTATTTTCGACTCTTGTTTTTTACTTTTTAGAACAAAAGGAAATGTACTGCAGAAAAAAGCAAAGTGACCATAATGTGTGAACACAGCCTATGCCAGGGGCAGGCAGTTCATTTCTCCAAGGAGCCACCCGAGACTGTGACTGTTGTGGAGGGCCGAGCCAACATTGTTAAACCTAGTTTTCATTATCATTTTATGGGTTGGCCACCTTAATTTAACAGTTGCATTAGGAACAAGCTGTTGGTGGAGGAGCATGTGCACTGCTATAGGGGTGGGATGTAATTTAACCCTGCTTATCCGATTGAGGTGCCGCATTCTTTTTTGATCAGACTAGTCTGAGATCTGCTGACTGGTGCAGAATATTATACTCCTTTACCTTAAAAAAAATCCTTGGTTGCATTCACAGTATGTTTTGGGTCATTTTACATCTGTATTGTGAAGTACTGTCTAATCAGCCTTGCTGCATTTAGTTGAATCTGAGTAGAAAGAATAGCCAATGTACACTTCTGATTTCATCAGGCTTCTTCTGTTGTCAATCACATTGTCAATAACCACTAGTGACCTAGTGTTTGGATGTCCAGGCTTGCATTGGAAGCCGTGCATGCCCGGACATCACACTGCCTAACCATGTTTTACAGAGGATGTAGTGTGCTTTAGATCAAAAGCCATTCCAATCTTTCTCCATGTGCCATTCCAAGCCCTCTCCATGGTTTCATCTTATTATTCACTGCCTCCACCATGTTTTACAGAGGATGTAGTGTGCTTTGGATCAAAAGCCATTCCAAGCTTTCTCCATGAGCCATTCCAAGCTTTCTCCATGAGCCATTCCAAACTTTCTCCATAGTTCCATCTTATCATTCCTGTACAGGTTGATCTTAATTTCATCTGTCCAAACAATGCTTTTCCAGAAGTGGGCTAGTTTCTTTAGATTTTTTTTTGGCAAAATTTTATCTGGCCTATCTTTCTATTTTTAAAGCTGATTAATGGTTTGCACCTTGTGGTGAACCCTCCGTATTTGCTCTCATGAATTCTTCTCTGAAACTGAAACACCTACCTTTTGGAGAGTGTTTTTCACTTGGTTGGTTGTTGTGAAGGAGTTTTCTTCTCCATGGAAAGGATTCTGAGATCATCCGCCACTATTGTCTACTGTGGACATCCTAGGTTTTTGAGTTCCCAAGCATTAGCAGTTGAGTTGAGTTACCAGCGCACTCTTTTTTGCAGAATGTGCCAAACTGTTGATTTGGCCACTCCTAACATTTTCTGCTATTTTTCTGATGGATTTGTTCTTTTTTCAGCCATCTAATGATACTTTTTCTATTTGATATGGGTTCACAGTAAGAGCTTCCAAATGCCAAACCTAGAATCAGCTCCAGACCTTTTACTTGCTTACATGATTGTGGATTACCTAGGGAATAGTCCATTAAAGAGATTTTGAGATATTTGTCCAATTATTATTGGTCCTTGCAGCATGCAGCACTTTTTTCTTATATCAAATAGGTATGTGGAAAATAAACGCTAATCAGCACTGCCCCATAGCATAACATAGGTTTGAGTGCTTTCTGATAAAACATAGCACTCATCTGTGTTATATGCTCATGTTTACAAGTCCTAACGCTCAGAGTCTAAACTTAAAGCCCATATAACTGTATCTTGAATGACGAGTTTAGCCTTCATGAAAAGATGTCAGTTTCGCCATCATGACGACTAAACTCGTCATGGCTTGAACTGTCACTGCTTGTAAACAAACAGTGACAGTTCAAATCTAACAGCTGTCAGTGACAGCTGAGGGTCAGGGGCAGAGGTGTGTGGACCCTTGTTAGTGGTCCCCACACTCAGAGCAATGTGATCGGTCAGTCAATCTGACTGACCGATCACATCATGATCGTGCAGGGAAATGCTGAATGTCAGCACTTCCCTGAGCGATCGCTGCAGGAGCCGGGCTGTCAACTGTGCCCGGCTCCTGCATGCATCCCCTGCCTGTGCCCGCTCTCCTGCTTTCGCTTCTTCCTCTGCTTCCCAGTCTTCTCCGTCCTCTCCCCACTTCTTCCTCTGCTCCCCGATCTCCTCCGTCCTCACCCCGCTTCTTACTCTGCTCCCCGGTCTCCTGTGTCCTCTCCCCGCTTCTTCCTCTGCTCCCCGGTCTCCTCCATCCTCTCCCCGCTTTCTCCTCCCCTCTCTCCTGTGTCTGCTCCCCTCCCTCTCTTCTCGCTTCCTCCTCCCCATCCTGTCTACGCTTCCCCGGTCGCCCCACTCACCTCCTCCTCCGGTGCCCGCTCTCTTCCTCTTACAGACTAGTGAACCGCCGCGACACTACTGTATTCATGATTAATGTGGATGAATGAGTGGCACTAAAGAAAAGAAGATCTATGGGTATAATGCAAATGTGTAATGCAGTAAAACTGCCCTGTGCTGAATATGAAAGCCGGAGATCTTAGTCTCAGTAGTGGCCACTAAAGATCAAGCTTGGCACCCACTTCAAGGAGTCTCCACTGCCAAGTCCTAACACTATGCCCTGATGAAGTAGTGTGATGTGAATGGATTTATATGTCCTAGATGTAATTAAAAACGACGAACTGGTGTGTACTAGGATCTAACAATGGTGTTCAAGTGTGGCTACCAAACTAAGGAAAAAGTGGAAAATGGGAAAAAATTATAAAGTGGGAGCTCAGTCCAAATAAGCAATATATAAATAGAGTTAAGACTGGCGTCACCACAGGTGTAGGTGCTGGCAGAAAAAATATATACTTACAGACTAGTGAACCGCCGCGACACTACTATATGCATGATTAATGTGGATGAATGAGTGGCACTAAAGAAAAGAAGATCTATGGCTGCTCCCGCTCTCCTTCTCCTCTGGTGCCCGCAGCTCTACCCCACTCTTTCTGCCCTATCCCCTTCATGAGGCTGAGAGGAGCGATCTGACAGCCAGGGACAGCGATCACTATGTGGTCGCTGTCTCTGACACTGTGTCGCCCCCTTAGGGTCCGGTGATCAGCCCATCATAATGTAATTGGAATAGGCTGATCACCATGGTAACCTGAGGTTGCCATGGCGACATCTGATAACCTGAGGTTGCCATGGCAACTTCAGGTTACCAGATGTCGCTATGGCAAACTCAGGTTACCAGATATTGCTATGGCCACCTAAGGTTGCCATGGCAACCTCTGGTTACCAGAGGTCGCCATAGCAACCTTAGGTAGCTATGGCGACATCTGGTAACCTGAGGTTTCCATGGCAACATCTGCTAATCTAAGGTTGCCATGGTGACATCTGGTAACCTGACCCATGCCTCAGAGATCATGTGATCTCTGGGACTTGGGTTTGCAGCACTGACAGCTACACTGTATGGCAGATCATTGCCATACAGTGCAGCATTAGTGTGACCCCAGAGACTGCAGCAAAAGGACCCTTGATCCCTCTATGCAGTAACTAGAGGTGACTGACCGTCGTGGGACCATCATTGTGGACTACATCGGAGGGCATGTGGGGGTTAATAAAGATGGAGTTCAAATATGTATTTTTGAATAAAATTATTTTTTCACAGTGTGGTATCTTACTTACTATTGACTTAGAGGTCCTAATGGTCTGGTCTAACATTGGCCCAACATTATGAACCTTGAGCTTAGTGCCAGCTGCCAATGCAAAGCTGCTATTAACCCTTTATTACCCAGTTTGCCACCAGTACCAGGGCAACTGGAAGAGTCTTCTAATGAATGCGCCATTTCCCGGGATGGCTGTGGGCTGCAATTTGCAGTGTGGGGGGCCAGAACGCTTGGCCTCTCCATGCTGTGGATTCCAGCTCCAGCTGCCTAGTTGTACCTGGCTGGAAGCTAAAAAATACGTTGAAGCCCACGTAGTTTTTTTTTTTATTATTTCAAGAAATAATTTTAAAAAAAAGGGCTCTGCCATAATTTGGTTACCAGCCAGGTACAACTAAACAGCTGGGGGTGGGTAGCAGCCTGTAGCTGCTTAGTTGTACCTGGCTAGAAACTAAAAATGCGGCGAAGCCCACGTGGTTTTTTAAAAAAAAAAATTATTTCAAGAATTATAAAAAGGGCTCCGCTGTATTTTGATTACCAGCCAGGTAAAACTAGGCAACTGGGGGGGGGGGGGATTGGCAGCCTGTACCTGCTTGTTGTATCTGTGCTGGTGACCAAAAATACAGTGGAGCCCCATATCATCAGTTCAAAATCTCACATGTGGGGGAGCTCCATTGTTTAGGCACATTAGGGAATCTTCAAATGCGATATGGTGTTCACTAACGATTTCAGCTAACTTTCCGCTTGGAGCATCAAATGGCGCTCCTTCCCTTCCGAGCCCTGCCATGCGCCCAAACAGTGGCTTTCCACAACATATGAGATATTGGTTTACTCAGGAGAAATTGCCCAATAAATTTTAGGATCCATTTTATCCTGTTTGCCAAGTGAAAATGAAACAATTGAGGCTAAAAGAACATTTTTGTGAAAAAAAAGTACTTTATCATTTTTACGGATCAACTTTGTGAAGAACCTGGGGGTTCAAAGTGCTCACTATACATCTAGATAAGTTCCTTGGGGGGTCTAGTTTCCAAAATGGGGTCACTTGTGGGGGAGCTCCCATGTTTAGGCACACAGGGGCTCTCCATACACGACATGGTGTCCGCTAACAATTGGAGCTAATTTTCCATTCAATTGTTAGCGGACACCATGTCGTGTATGGAGAGCCCCTGTGTGCCTAAGCATTGGAGTTCCCCCACAAGTAACCCCATTTTGGAAACTAGACCCCCAAAGGAACTTATCTAGATGTATAGTGAGCACTTTGAACCCCCAGGTTCTTCACAAGTTGATCCGTAAAAATGAAAAAGTTCTTTTTTTTCTCACAAATTTTCTTTTGGCCTCAATTTTTTCATTTTCACATGGGCAACAGATCAAATGGATCCTAAAATTTGTTGGGCAATTTCTCCTGAGTACACCGATACCTGTGGTCATAAACCATTGTTTGCGCTCTTTCCCTTCTGAGCAGTGCCATGCGCCCAAAAAGTGGTTTATAACCACATATGAGGTATCAGTGTACTCAGGAGAAATTGCCCAAAAAATTGTAGGATGCATTTTATACTGTTGCCCATGTGAAAATGAAAACAATGAGGCTAAAAGAACATTTTTGTTGGAAAAATTAAATGTCACTTTTTTCCTTTCACATTGCTTTAGTTCCTGTGAAGCACCTGAAGGGTTCTTAAATGTAGTTTTGAGTAGCTTGAGGGGTGCAGTTTTTGGAATGGTGTCACTTTTGGGTGTTTTCAGTCATGTACGCCCCTCAGAGGGACTTCAAATGTGATGTGGTCACTAAAAAAATGTGTTTTTTTTTTTTATTTTGCTGGAAAAATGAGAAATTGCTGATGAACTTTGAACCCTTATAACTTCCTACCAAATTTTTATTTTTCCAAAATTGTGCTAATGTTAAGTAGGCATGTGGGAAATGTGATTTATTAACTATTTTGTGTCACATAACTCTCTGGTTTAACAGAATAAAAAAGTAAAAAATTTGAAAATTGCAAACTTTTCAAAATTTTAACCAAATTTTTTATTTTTTCCCAAATAAACGCAAACATTATCGACCTAAATTTACTACCAACATGAAGCCCAATATGTAACGAAAAAACTATCTCAGAATCGCTAGGATCCATTGAAGAGTTCCAGAGTTGTTACCTCATAAAGGGAGAGTGGTCAGAATTACAAAAAACGGTCTGGTCATTAAGCTGCAAAGTGACTCAGTCCTTAAGGAGTTAAAGGGACACTGTCAGGTCATCTTTCAGTATGATACTAATATTACCCTTGACTAGTTCCTGGGCAGAACTTTTAAAAACAAGTAAAATCATTATTGTACCATTTGTAGTTTCCATGTTATCACCATTGTCAGACTCTGCAGAGAGCTCCTGCATTAGTCCTGTCCAGTATAACCAAAAAGGAATAGTCCCGTTGCTGTATAAACCGTCATGTAATTATGCACGCCTTCTCTGCAGCTCTCTCCTCCCTCCTCCCTCTGCTCTCAGTGCAGTGTCAGGCTTCACTTACAGGACTGTTCAGTTGATATCACCACGGAGGGAGAGAGGTCTGCTTGATCTAGACTTCATTTGTTTCTGTAAAGCAGATACCCTGCTGTGCTGTGACAGTTTCTGTGTTGTATTTCACCTCTTGTGATGCTGCACACAGAGATCATAGAGGAGAATACAGTCCCCCCACTGATCTCCTGTGCTGTGATGGGTCATGCATAATCATCCTATGGGGGAGTGGACAGCAGAGAACTAAGTGGATCATTCACTGTGATTGACAGATGGAGTGATTCTCTTTATTTGAAGATTACAGAAGATATGGGAATATACATAAAATAAATACACCAATAGAGTGAGTTTAGAGCGAGGAATTAAAAAATGCTATGCATTGTTTTGCCCAAAATTTGCAAGGAAAGTGAGGGGTGCGTCTTACAGTCCTGATGTATCTGGATTGCTATGGTGGGGGGGCAGCCATGGTGGAGCAAGATCACAGGAGGCAGGAGCAGCGTAACTCTTGTGTTTGTGAGCATGTAGGAGATGGACCCACTAGTTTGCAGCCCTGGCTTGTCCTGTATGGGCTTGACTAAGTGACTATCTTATCTTCACTAGAGCCTCTGGGGGTGAGGTTAGGCTTATGCTGGAAGATAGCCACCAAGAGCCACTCCAAGGAGACTATGTACTGCAAGACCTAGCACCAGGGATTGGTATCTGGTAATGACAGGCATAGACTAGGTGGCTGGTGCAGGCAGGTGCAGATTTGATGGCATGTGCACACAAATGCAGAGGGTACAGAAGATCTGGTGCTGCAGGTATGGAAGGTGCAGCAGATATGGCAGTTGTAGTGGTTATGTGTGGCTAGCCATTGGGGTGTCTGTCCTGTGAGGTGCACTCATTTAGTGCAGGGCAGCCCTCCTGATCTAATAGGAGGGGCGTAACTAATAGGCTGAACTCTAGATACTGTGCATCACACTTATCTGTGTGACTGGCGCCCAATTCAAACCTCATTTGTGTGCATTCTAATACCAGCAATCACCCCCTCCATGATATGGTAGGCTGACAGTGTTTGTTTCATTGGTAATTTGCACCTTGTTTGCTGATGCCTTTATCATGGCGAGCCTGCTGCATCCCCTAGTGAATTTGAACTTGTGTTTGTGAATAGCTGCTTTTAGTGAGATTTTTTTTGCAGTGGGTATGGTAACATGAATGATTTAGGCTGGTACAGTGGGTATAGTGGGTACAGCAGCATGGTTGGTTGAGGCTGGTTCAGTGGGTACAGCAGCACATCTGGGTTGCAAGTTCAGGCAGTCACTAGGACACAAACATGGATTAGCAAACACAGGTATGGGATAAACAGGAACAGGTATGGCTTGGATAGTGTGGCACCCTGCGGTATAGGTAGCCACAGAATTACCTGGTACAAAGAGGGATTTCCACATCAGGTAGACAACACATGCAACACCTTCCACCCCAGACCTGAAGCGGGAGCTCTAATTGCTGCCTTCAGGCAAGGTCCCCTATAAATTCAGGCCCAGGGGAGGAGTTAGGCAGTCCAGCACGAGCAGTACTGTGAAGACATCCTGGAAAACGGAGCTGCGCTAGGCCCGTACCAGAGGGAAGCCTAGTCAGTACAGTGGCCCAAGAGTGAGGGTTGGAAGCAAGGCAAGGAGCATAGTGGGGGCAGAGGAACCATACCGGTTCACCCCAGGAAGCAACCCGGATACCGGAGTCTGAGTCTGCCAGGGACTACTTAGCCAAGCAGAGAACACCAGTCAACCAGGGAGACTTCACTCTCCTGGGACACTTGTAGCACAACAACCACGAGAGCCAGGAACCGCAGGAGAGACAGCGGCAGCCAGCAGAGGGTTCTCACTGCCTGCAATACAAGTGAGAGATGCAGGGGAGGTCAGGCCAGGTTCCAGGCAGGCCAGGACTGCATCACACACACAAAGACAAGGAGGCCTCACAACTCACCGGGTGTGGAGATCCTGAAGTGCCTCCAGACCATCTGGAGTGTACTCTGGATGATACCTTGCCACAACATCAGTAATGGTACCTTTACACGCCGCTACCGAAAGGTAGAAACCGGCAGGTGTCGGAGACAATTGTACCTTTTACCTTCAAAACACCGCGAAGTGGTGGCGTGTAATTCAGGTTGTACCTTCCTGTCTCTTTGGATACCTGTCTTTCAGCCGTGCTGAAAAAAAAGCAGGTATAACCCCTATGGTAGCGGCGTGTAATTTGGGCACAGGTACTGTTTTTGAGTTACCTCGGGCGTGCCACAGCGCCATGTATACCACGCCCCATCTGCGATCATTGGTGGGGGCTACTGTGTACCCATTGGCTGTCCCTGCACAGGGCGGCATATTTAATGAGATGACCAGTCACTACACATTTGCTGTAGCGTCATGTATTAGCCAGCCTCCCTGCGCTGGCTGGTCAATCAGGATGTTATTGCATTGTCCAATCACCGTACGAGTGCCGCGTAATACACAACTCTGTCACGCCTATGTAGTTACGGCGCACAATATGTACGCCCATATTCCCTTGTGGTAGCGGCGTGTAAATCAGGGAAGGTGCTCCACAGAAGGTAACTCGCGGCACCCATCGGCACTTCCAGGGATCGAAAATACCTTCTGTGGAGCACCTTGTGGTGGCGTGTATTTGCGGTATCAGGTACCGTTAGCAACCGTTGAAAACACGCGCGTGCACGTGCGGTGCCTACCTGTTGCTACCTTCGGTATCGGCGTGTAAAGGTACCATAAAAGGTATGGAAACAACCTTCAGTGTGTGTGTGTTATTACGGCCCCTGATCCTGCCCTTAACACAGACTGCCTGCCATCATCTCCACCTGATGAGCCGCCTTTTCCTGCAGCACCATAGAAAAGGCTGAGTGGAGAGCTGCCTCCCTGTGCAAAATCCCTATTCTACATCACTGCCCCAGGGAACCCGCTCCACCTACGGAGAGCGTTATCATCTGGCTGCAGCATCACCATCCTCAGAGGTCTGAAAGCAGTGCCGGTATCATTACCGGGTACCGTAGGTGGCGTCACGAATCTTTACTTTATTTTATTTTTCCCCTTTTTGTCTTGCCATTTTTCAGCGACCACCAGGGCCACGGGCTCGGGCAAGCCATTCGTGACATTCCCCCCACTGCAACCGCCCGGAACCGGGTATCCCAAGGGCCCTGGGGTGGGTCAATAGCACAATTACAGGAATAGAATATTAGAAACTGGACATGACAACTAGCAGTCTGTCTCTAGCAGTAGACCACATTACTCAGGCATCTTCCTTAATCCCAGGTGTGAGGCCCAGTAAATTTTCATTTTGGAGTAGCCAGCAGCTGACATGGGCATGTAACTGGGGGCACATGGCATTGACATTATGCATGCCTAAATTACACTCCAAAGACAGTGGCCTGCATCATTGACTTTGCAGGACACTGCATATCGGGGAGAGAAGGGATGTTAGTAAATTTTTTTTTTATGTGTGTGGCATAAAGGGACGCATATATAACATGATGGGCCTAGGATGGAGGATATGTATACCAGGATGGGGATCATATATACCAGGATAGGATAGGTCACATATACAGTATACCAGAATAGACCACATACAGGTTGGGCCACATATATACCACGATGGAGGACATACTTTTCCAGTATATGCCGCATATACATCATGATGGTGGACATTATTACAGAACTGAGTGACCTTACCCCCTTAACAAGGTCAGCAGCAGATCCTCTCCATAACAGTGCATTATGACCATGTTTTCTTATTTTCCTACTCTAAAACCTAGCTGCATCTTGTGGTCTGGTGCGTCTTATAGTTTGAAAAATACAGTAATTATAGGTGTATCTTGAGCTTCCCTTCACAGACACTCCCATACAATGTGATAATTCCACAGCCCTCCTGACATAGTATGGTGTTACCATAGCCCTTAAACACAGTATGATAACCTCACAGCCCTGCATACAGTATTATGTTCCCCATACACATTATGATGTCCCCAGAGTCCGCCACACTAAGTATGATGACTCCATACAGTATGACATCCCCACAGCCCCCCACACACAAGCAAAGTATGATGCCTAACTGCACAGTGTAATTGCTTTACAGTCCCATTAAACATGGTATGATGATCCCACAGCTACCACGTATCACTTGATAAGCCCACAGTCCACAAAACAGTATTATATACCGCAGCACCCCCAACAAAGTAAGTTGCTCTCCACAGTCCCCAAAAACGTATTAGGAAGCTTCCCTCCACACACAGTATGATAGCCTCCACAACCTCACCTCATACAGTATGTTGGCCTTCACAACCTCATGTAACACATAGTAATTAATGCCTCTATAGCTACCCTAATAGTTTAGTGCCGCTATAACACCCCGCAGTTTCTTCCCACAATTGCTGACTGAACATCTCACTGAACTTCTCATCTTGCCCCATTCCCTGATGTGATTCTTCACTATGTACAGCATGTGAACTTCAGGATCCATGCAGCACACGTGATCTAGTGCTATACAATTGCTGCCCTAAGACTTAAGGTACCGTTACACGCAGAGATATATTGCTTGCAACTTACTGGTTGCAGTGAAATCATGGACACATTGTTCCATTTGTACACGGCAACAAAATGGAACAAGGTGTCCATGATTTCACTGCAACCAGTGAATTGCAAGCAATGTATCTCTGTGTGAAACGGTACCTTTAGATGTACAGACTAAACGGTGGAAGACGGAGCAAACATCATGCTCTTCCACCATTACCTTCAATGATGAAGGTGCTGATGCTGTGATGACCTCCACAGCCTCCTATCATGGAAAATATGATGGGTTACTTAGCCCCCTCAAAGTGTGGTGCATGTACAGTATGTGGGTTGAGTATCTATGCAACAGATGGACACGATCTAGTGACATCACGCTTGCTGAAGACTCAGGCGTGCAGACTAAATGGTGGAAAAGGTAGCAAATGTCATTACCTTCAATGATAAGGATGTAGACACCATTGAAATACAAACTTAGGGGGGCGAGGATGGATGTAGCAGGAGTGCCGTCACCAGACTTCCCTAACTCACTGGCTGTGTGCACCTGTTTTCATCCCTCTGACTGTCATTGTACGCTGGCTGGACAGGAGCAATAAGAGGGCTATATGAGGCCTGTGGGTCACAATTTTCTGAAGTTTACCTAAGGGTATCTTTACACGCCGCAATATTTTGTGGGAATCCTGACGGCGATATGTCGCCCTGAAACTATCGGCGTCAAATTGCCTCCCAGTTGCGGCGTGTATTTGGGGAATTTGACGGCGATATATCGTCTGCCGCCTGGTTCTGATTTCAGAGCACTGCTCCAAAATCAGAGACAATCATGAAGGCGAGATTCCCCGGCTTTTGGCGTGTGAACGGGCGATAGTGCTGGAATCTGCGTTGCCTCTTGATTTCCCATAGGCGTGCCACAGCGTTCTGTAGTCCGCGCCCCGTCTGCTATGATTGGTGGTGGCTACTGTGTTCCCATTGGCAGTCAGTTCACAAGGCGCCATATTTGAAGAGCTGTCCGTTTAGCAGCACACACATCTACAATGGCATCATGTAGTAGCCAGCCTTCCAGAGCAGGCTGACCAATAGTCAGTCCAATGTTGCGTTGTCCAATGAGCGCGTATGGCGAGCTGTGTAAACCACTGTGGCATGCCTATCTCCTCGCAGCATTGACCATGTATGCCCACATTCCTTTGGGGATTGCGGCGTGTGAAGCGGCGAGGGAATTCCACCGGAATGGTTCCGCTGTGAGTGAGGCGATTTCCGGGGCGACACATCGCCTTAGGTTGAGGGTGAAATTGCGGCATGTAAAAGCGCCATCGGCGATCTGAGACGACCATGAAAAACGTGCTTGTGCACGTTAGATTGCCTCCTATCGCCGCCAAAAATTGCGGCATGTAAAGGTACCCTAAGGGTTATTTCTACACTCTTGAGAAATGAGCATCACACTGAATCGAGATCTGTGGTACAAATTTGCTGAGCTGTTAGATTGCTATAAGAATACAAAGCACTGTAATGAAAATAAAAATATATTGTTTGTCTGAAAGTAATGTTGTTTTTTTTCTTCAAGAAACAGGCCGATATTGATTGTCAGCACTCGGTAGCCTGCAGACATGAACTAATCATTGATCACAATCACACCTTATTATAAATAGAGTTAAATCTGTTAGAATGCATAAATGGTGAAACTTTGCTGATAACAAAGACAATGATCAGAGATATGGCTGCAGGACTGGAATCTATCTTGAATGTTGATCATTGATCAGGCGGAGAATGGCTTAGAATATTTAAAGACAAGATTTCATCTGCTTAAATGAATTAATGTTATGGTGTGTGATTACTTGTAAAGCCCTTTTGCAAACATTAGATGGTTGTTGGATGAACTATCAGCCGGCAACTCTCTCACTCAATTTTTCCGATGCTTCGAGATGTGCCTTGTGGCGGCTTATCTTAGGGACGGAAAAAACAATTGTATTTCTAAATCTGACATGTTGGATTGTCCAGAGGTCCGATACACCTTAAGGGGCCGTCATACACAACAACCAAGGCTGCAATGTCGGAAGAGATGCCACGGGAGCACGGTCGCTTCCGACATCGCAGCCTTGGTGTCACACAGATGGCTGTTGGCAGAATGATTCTTCGATCGATCGTTTAGCTGATTGCCATTTTGGCCAACTCTCTCAAGCACAAAAGCGCTTGCTCAGCCAAGTGCTCCTGTATTCTCTTTCAGAAAGCCACTGGCTGACACATCGAATGGCAGCATATGTTATGGAGAACAATGAGATCAGCAGTCTAAAATCGGATGTGCATGATCGATATCAATAATGACCATCAGTCAGACAGCATCCCCATACATATTAGACCATCTGCCGAACCCGTCGATATTAGCAGGTTCAGTTGACATTAGTCTAAAGCGGCCGTCACACGCTACGATATCTTGAACGATATTGTAAGCGATCACGTGCACGCGCGATCGCTTACAATATCGCTCACATCGCTGGTGAGATGTCACACAGACAGACTCACCAGCGATGTGGACCAGCGAGATCGCTGGTAACTATGGTACACATCGGGTTACTAGGCGCCGCGCGTCGCTTAGTAACCCGACGTGTACCATAGTTACCATCTCCCAGCATAGGCTGTGCCGCTGGGAGATCGTTCATCGTGGTGTTATACACCACGATGAAGCTGTTTGTAAAATCGTTCATCGCAAGATCTGAGGTCCGGGGCTCAGATCTCGATCTTGCGATTTGAACACTTCTCGCTCGTCGTATCTTGCCGTCACACGCAGAGACATCGTTCAAGCGATGTTTAATCTGGCGCGTTCAAGCGATATCTTTCAAGATATCGTAGCGTGTGACGGCCGCTTAATAGAGATCTCAAGGCTGTTCTTTATGAGGACACAAGACATTTAATCCTTGATCAGAAAATTAGTATGTCATCATTAGAACAATAATAAATTTACTAAGAACTTAAGAAGAAAACAGGACAGCTGAAGCGTGCAGGTCACCACGTCCCTCCGTCCTCCCTCTCCCTGCACCCACCGATGTAAACTTTTGGAATAAAGCTGTTCTTGGAATAAAGGATCCCAAAGTGCCGCTGTTTTCTTCTTAAGTTCTTAATTGATCCCTGCATCTACAGCTGAGCAACCCAGATCCATGAATGCCTCTGCACACAGGACTTCAATGCAACAAGGTCAGTGCCCGGTTTCTTTTCTCAACTAAGTGTATAATAAATTTACTGTAAACTGCCCATACATATATAATTACCGTATACACCATTTTCCAAATTAATATGCAAATGTTTTTTTTCTCTGATTTTCCTAAATGGTCGAGGCAAATGAGAGTCAGTGTAATAAAAGTCATCACCCGTTAGAGTATACATCGAATTTTATTGAAGAAACCTCCCAATGATAACAGTATAGTCTTCAAAATTAAAAAACCTCTAAATGCACTGTTCCAAATTATTAGGCACAGTAGAGTTTCTAAACATTTGATATGTTTGAAAGAACTGAAAATGCTTGTTTGTTTAATTTTCAGCATTAGGAGGTCACATTCACTGAGATAAAAAGCTATTTAACTCCAAAACATCCTAACAGGCCAAGTTAGGCTGGTTTCACACTACGATTTTTCTAAATCCGATGCTGTCCGATGAAAATCGGACAGCATCGGATCCGAATTTGGCCCCATGCAGCCCTATGGCATCGGACCGAATCGGATGGGCACTAAATGCCATCCGATTTGGTCCGATCCGATTCTGTCCAATTTTATTATTGGTGCAAAAATCGGCGCCTGCACCAATTTTTGCACCGATAATAAAATCTGACAGAATCGGATCGGACCAAATCGGATGGCATTTAGTGCACATCCGATCTGACCCGATCCCTATAACATGGGGCCCTATGGAGAAGGGTCCGAGGAAACATCTGATGTCTCCTCGGACCCGATTTTACTGTACTGAGCATGCTCAGTACAGTAAAACTGCTCCTAACTGGGAGCACAAGGGTTAAAAAAAAAAAAAGTTTATGCTCACCTCCCCCCGAGCCCCCGCCATCTTCCTGCAGGTTTCCGGTGGCTCCCGCAGGCTCCCGGTGTCAGCAGAGGTCTTCTTCTGTTGTTCAGGACCTGCGGTGATGTCACAGTCATGTGACCGCGGGTTACCATGGTGAACCCGCGGTCACGTGACTGTGACATCACCGCAGGTCCTGTGTACAGCAGAAGAAGACCTCTGCAGACATCGGGAGCCTGCGGGAGCCACCGGAAACCTGCAGGAAGACGGCGGGGCTCGGGGGAGGTGAGCATAAACTTATTTTTTTTTTTATTCCGGAGGACAGGGGAAAGGAGGGGGAGCACTGGGGGACGTGAGGGGGCCACACAGGGGACAAGAAGGGGGACACACAGGGGACAAGAAGGGGGACACACAGGGACAAGAAGGGGACACACAGGGGTGAAGAGGGGGAAACAGAGGGGGACACACAGAGGAGATGAGGGGGGCACAGGGGAGAACAGCTGACAGGTCTGATGACAGCAACTGATCCTGCAGATGTCGGATCGGATGCCTATTTGGCATCCGACTGCAGGGATCAGTTTAGATTCGATGCTGTCCGATTTATATCGGACAGCATCGGATTTTAAAAAATCGTTATGTGAAAGTAGCCTTACATGTTAACATAGGAACCCTTCTTTGATCTCACCTCCACAATTCTTGCATCCATTGAACTTGTGAATTTCTGGAGAGTTTCTGCTTGTATTTCTATGCATGATATCAGAATAGCCTCCCAGAACTGCTGTTTTCATGTGAACTGCCTCCCACCCTCATAGATCTTTTGCTTGATTATACTCCAAAGGTTCTCTATAGGGTTGAGGTCAGGGGAAGATGGTGACCATGAGTTTATCTCCTTTTATGCCCATAGCAGCCAATGAAACAGAGGTATTATTTGCAGCATGAGATGGTGCATTGTCATGCATGAAGATGATTTTGCTCTTGATGGCATGTTTTTGCTTTTTTTTACCATTGAAGAAAGTTCTGTCATAAACTCTGTATACTTTGCAGAGGTCATTGTCACACCTTCAGGAACCTTAAAAGGGTCTACCAGCTGTTTCCCAATGATTCTGGCCCAAAACATGACTCTTCCACCTCCTTGCTGACATCGCAGCCTTGTTGGGACATAGTGGCCATCCACTATTCCATCCATCTGGACCATCCAGGGTTGCTCGGCACTCATCAGTAAACAAGACTGTTTGAAAATTAGTCTTCATGTATGTCTGGGTCCACTGCAACTGTTTCTGCTTGTGAGCACTGTATAGGGGTGGCTGAATAGTAGGTTTATGCACCACAACAAGCCTTTAAAGGATCCTACATGTTGAGGTTCGAGGGACTCCAGAGGAACCAGCAGCTTCAAATATCTGTTTGCTGATTTGTAAGGCTTTTTTAGCAGTTGCTCTATTAATCCGATGAATTTGCCTGGCAGAAACCTTCCTCATTCTGCCTTTATCTGCACGAACACATCTGTGCTCAGAATCAGCCACAAATATCTTCACAGTATGATGATCACGCTTAAGTTTTCATGCAATAACTAATGTTTTCATTCCTTGTGCAAGGCATTGCACTATTTGTTACTTTTCGGCAGCAGAGAGATCCTTTTTCTTTCTCATGTTACTTGAAAACTGTGGCCTGCTTAATATTGTGGAGCACCCAGTTTTCCTTTCATTGGGCTCACCTGCCAAACTAATTATCACAGGTATCTGAGATTAATTTCAGTGATCCAAAGAACCCTGAGACACAATACCATCAATGTGGTGTAAGGTAGCGGTTAGGATCGGCATGACGGAAGGCAGTGACCCAGGCAACTGTTCATACAACACACCGTTTATTGGCACAGTTCAGGTATTTACAGACCTCCAACCCACAGACCGATATGCTCTGTACCTCTGCCGGGGCTCTGTCCTGATCGGGGCCACAGCCAATCCTCTCAGCTAGGCTGTGTTGTCCACTCATTAGTCTCATGAACGTCCTCTCTGAGAGAGCTCACAGGCCGTATTAGCTTCACACAGCAGCTCCTCCTGTTCTCACCCACTCATCAGACCAGGGCACCTCATATAATCTCCTATCCCATCACAGGTGGGTGTCAGTGCTTTCAATCAGCACTCATCTCAGATCTCACTGCTGTTAACCCTGCGAGTGCTGCCACAGAGCAAAAGATACAATCCCCCATGTGCTCTATACCGGTCAGGGGACACATCGGGGTCTCATCATCACAGTGGTTAGAAATTGACAAAGGATGGATGGTGTTCACAGACCTGCGCTGTACTGCGTATGCCAGAAAGGATCAGACGATGTTCATCACCAAAAACGTTATTTTCTTCTGACGTGTTTCGGAGTTAGTCCCAACTCGTTCCTCAAGGAACAGTGGTTTTCCACTGTTCCCTGAGGAAGGAGTTGGGACTAACTCCGAAACGTGTCGGAACAAAATAAAGTTTTTGGTGATGAACATCATCTGATCTTTTCTGGAATACGCAGTGCAGTTCAGGTCTGAGAACACCGTCCATCCTTTGTCAGTTTCTAACCACGTTGATCGTTTTGAGGTGTGGACCTTACAGCAGCCATCTTCTCATACCTTGACGCTGGTTGTGTGCTACACAACCCCCCAGGTGAGTGGCTAGTCAGATCTAGTCCCTACACTTATAAGTGATAAGACCCTATTGCGCTTCTCTTTCCCTCTTTAGTGTTACAATACCATCAATGAGTTTCAATGACAAATAAAAACCATATGACACCTAAAACCAATCTGCATAATAATTTGGTACATGGTGTACAATAAAATCTTAATATGAGCAGTTGAACAGGCACTTGTGGACTTTTTCTATTAAGATTTAAAAAATATACTGTATATATATACTTCTCTGACAGATTGAAAGCTAAATATGGCTGCCTAACAAGTGTTCTCTTACAGTAGCACAACATATGAGGATGTTCTCCACCCCATCAGCTGATGGACAGGAGGAAATCTGAATTGAACACTAGAAAGTGCCTCTCTCTACCCAGTCATGTTTTCTCCGCCCTATTGAGCTCGTAGGACATGTGGTGACTAACATATTTTTTACTTTTGCAAATCCTTACTTGTTCAAAGTATTTTTATTAAAGTTTTTATACAAGAGGGGAAACATAAATATGGGGGGGGGGGAGGGGAAACAAACAACAAAAAAGAAACCAACATCCTAGTTGTACAAAATAATTTACAGAAGGAAAAATTTTACTGTTCTTTTCCATCTCTAGTGCCTTTAGACAACATCATGTCTCTAAGTCTACTAGTGCATTTGTCATAACATATTATTTAGAAAGATACAAAACTTCATTATTATACATAAAATAAGAACGCAATGTCATAACGTCAACGGAATATCAAATAATTAGGTTTGGCATAAATTTGTTCGACCAAACTTCCCATTTAAGTTTGTATTTGTTCAAATTCTGCTGTCTAAGAGCTATATTATACTCGTATACATTATGGGTAGAGACTCTGTTTATTATATCGGTTATAGTTGGGACCTCGGCCTGTTTCCAGTGTGATGCTATCAGCAACTTTGTTGTAATCAGAATTTGACAAATTATATGTCTAACATTGTTGGGAAAGGCTCAATACCAAGCATCAGGAGAGCTAGTGGTGGATTAAGGGAAATTCGAAGATTAGTGAGATTCTTGATAAGGTTTTTTATCTCAGCCCAAAGTTTACTTAGTTTGGGACACCCCAAAAAATATGTGAGAGAGAGCCTACCTTCCCACATCCTCTCCAGCAGTTGGGTAAGATTGAGGGTGAGATTTGGTGTATTTTCTCCAGTGTCCAATACCATCTAGACAAAATCTTATAATGGGATTCGTGGAGGGTAGCACAAAGGGTATTAGAGTAGATAATATTTAATGATTTGGAAAGTTGGGTTGTATCTATCTGAATTTGAAGTTCTTTTTCCAGTTAATATGTGTTTAGATTTCGTTAATTCCGTGTCATCATTGAAGAACCCGTACAGACAGTTGGTTGCCCACTTGGAGCTGTCGAGAGGGTTAAATAGGAGATCATTCAAAAATTGGGGAAGTGAAAAAATAATATTTTTTGAAGTCAGGAATAATTGTATTTTTGACCACGTTGATTTCTCTGTGTCGGGTAAGGTATATTTGCCTTGGAGGGATTGGAAGGGGATCAGCTTGTTACCTAGCATTATATCTTGAGTTGTTGAGATGCCAATTTCCAGCCATTTTCTTAATTTAAGGTTAGAAATCAAAGTTTCAAAAATTTGAAGTGGGAGAGAACGGAGCTGCAGTTCTTTGGATTTTGACTTATATTTTGTAAGCAACTCTCTCCAAACTTTGATGGCTGCCTTGGATGTTTGCACGTTTGGTAATGTTTTGCTAGAATCTAAAAGATAGGCCAGAACTACAAGCTTCATATTAGAATTGTTTATACGTGACTTTTCCAGGGAGACTCATGGAATAGGGTTGTCTTCTAGTAGCCAACCATTTGTGAGTTTCAATATAGTTGCCTGATAGTAACTTAAAAGATTTGGGAGTCCAAGTCCACCCCTTTTCTTGTGCTTAGTTAGAATAGTTGTGGAAACACGTGGTTTATTTTTATTCCAAATGAATTGTCTAAGCTGTGTTTGAAATTTGTTGAACCATGTTTTGGATATTATTAGTGGAATACACCGAATTACATAAAGAAATCTAGGGAGGGCCATCATCTTATAGGCGATAATTTTCCCTAGCCAGGATAGTTCTGCTTTATTCAGATGGATTAATTGGGTCTGAAGGGACTTGTGTAGATCTGTTAGATTTTTGTTGACTGTAGAGGGAGATTTTGTCAAAATAATGCCTAGGTATGGAATCTGGTGTGATTGCCAATTATAGTCGAATTTTGCCTTTAAGGTAGTAGCTGAGTCGTTATCTAAATTAAAAATCATACATTGGGTTTTTGTAAAATTAATTTTATAAAACGAGATGTCAGCAAAGGTTTTAATTAGTGAGTTCAAATTTGTGAGTGAAGAAAGAGGGTTTATCATGGTTAGCATGCAAATCCTTACTGAACTCCAGATTACATGGATTGCACAGAATTGGCCAGCCTGGTAGCTGGTCCAAGCTTCTCTGACTGCTCTGCCATTTAATCACTGCTGGTCAGCCATCTTGCATGTGGATATATTGATTTACTATGTATTTTGCATTCACACAAATACTTCTGCTAAAGTGTAAGCAGTTTTTAAGGTGTCCTCCCATTAAACAGTGTAATAGCAACGACGTGTGGGCTTCTTTACTGCTTTATGGTCATTTCCAATTTTCTACCATTACAGTGTTAGCCATAAGAGGACCATACTGTGCAAGAAATCTGTAATGATTGTAAAAGACACTAAACATAAGAATTATAGTGTCGTAATACCATATACTGTAGGAAGAAAACATTTCATTAAGATTAAAGGTTAATGGGCAAGAAGAAGAAAACTGACCTTACGCATTAGATATAACAAAAGTTGGTGACAATCTGATGTGTATGGCTTCCTACCAACTGTTCCCTCTACAGTATATTAAAGGGTTATTCCAATGCCCAAATCCTATCCCAATATGTAGAAGGATAATCACAATATTATTAGCAAATACCTCCAATTAGAAATGTAGTATAGTTCTCCTGATATAGCCAAGTTTGTTACCATATGTGCAGGCCTTTGCAGATTAGGTATCCATGGTTACCACCCACTTTTATAGTGAAAGCTAGCTAGTTGCTAATGAGGAGAACTATACTACATTTCTGATTGGAGGTAATTGCTAATATTATTATTATTATTATTATTTATTATTATATTACACCTAGTACTTATTGGGATAGGATTTTGGAGATAGGAATAACACTTTAAGGGAAAAATAAGAATAAAACCCAAAATATATAATCTGCAACCTCTTCCCAACCTTGGACGTACCAATACCAGTCGCCTGCCTGGCTTTGATGTGAGCTTACACGCTGAGCTCACATTTACTGCACATGTCAGGTGATCTCAGCTGACATGTGTAGCTAACAGAAGCGGGTGGATCAGCGTACCACCCACCGCTGTTAATACCTTTGATTGTGCTCTCACACATTGACAGCACTTTGTAAAGCGGCGCATCTAGGATCACGCTATTTCCCGCTGGCATCAGCGACCCCGTGATACAATCAAGGGGTGTCAATGGGTTGTCATGACAGTGAGTGCTATAGCAACTCACTTCCTGTGGTTTCTCGGTGAGCACCTGCATTCACAAAAAGTGATCATTTCTGCTGTGCAGAGCTGTGGATCATCACAGCTCTTCACTACAAAAGCGATTGGACTGTGCAGTGCTGAGGTGCCCTAAGGGGTTATGTAAAATGCAGTAAAAGTGAAAAAAAATCATGAAAAAAATAAAAAAAACATAAAAGTTCAAATCACCCCTCTTTTGTCCCATTGAAAATAAAACCATTAAAAAACGTACACACATTTGGTATCGCCACGTTCAGAAATGTCTGATCTATCAAAATATAAAATTAATTAATCAGATCTGTAAACAGCATAACGGAAAAAAAGTCAAAACACCCAAATTGTTTTTCTGTTCGCCGCTACATTGCAATAAAATGCAATAACAGGCCAAAACTTCATATCTATCCAAAAATGGTATCATTAAAAATGTCAGCTCAAGACGCAGAATTAAGCCATCACACAGCCCTGATGCTGAAAAATGAGTGCAACTCTTTTTCTTTAAAAACTTTTACGTCTTTTTTTACCACTTAGATAAAAGTAAAAGTATATATGTTTGGTATCTAGGAACTTGTACCAACCAGAGGAATCATACTGATAGGACAGTTTTAATATCTAGTAAACATGGTAAATAAAAAACTCTAAAAACCAATGTGGAATTAAAATTTTTACAATTTAACCACACTTTAAATATTTTTTCTTGTTTTCCAGTATACAGTTGACACGCCCACTTCCAGTCTTTCCCTGCCAGGGCAAGCGTGACCATGCTCAAGCCTGCAGGAGCTAACACCTCCACCACCTTTCGACTCTTACTCTGACTTCCTACTCCTTTGCTGTCTTCTTCCCGACTCCCTCTACATTCTACCCTGTGTCCCCCTCTCTGAGACTGGGCCCACCCTCCCAGGTCTGCCCACCGTCTCTGCCCAGGGCCCTACGTGTGTGTTGCGGTGTGGGGTCCTGATTTCACCCCCCCAGTATCTGGGCAAACAGGAGTCCTTTTTCCTTTCTTGTCGGCCGGGGTATCTGTCCCGTTGCTTGCCATGATGCTACACACCACGCGGTTCTCCTTCCTTCTGCATTGTTCTGGTGCCGCACCCTTCTCGCCCTCCTTCACGCCTCTCAGCAGAGTTAACACACCTCTCGGCAGGCCCCCTTGGCTTTCTCTTAGTACTCGGGGCGGGCCAGCTCTTTCGCGCCTTCACATTGGATCCACCCACAATGGGGACCTGGACACACCCCAGGCCAACATGTAGCACTCGGTCTCTCTGGTCGCCGTTTTACAAGTTCTTTTGTTACACTGTGTTTTTGAACAGTTCTTTCTCAATTAAAGGCGCACGAGACCTAGTGTTACTGGGCCATTGGCATCCTATTTGTGACACCAAGTTGACACGCTCACTCCAGGGCAATGGGAATACTCAGGACCAGGCTGGTTGTTATGGTCCTTTTTGCGTTCAAGAAATGTCACAGCAGCGACCCGGCTCGATGGCCCTGGTGGTGTCAATTAAAAAATGGGATGCTGAGCTTTGATGACGGGGGAATGGGAAAAGGGGTATTCGTGACGCTACCCGTGGTGTGTGGCCATGTGTGGCCGCTGCTGCTGCAGACCCTATGGGGACTATGACCGTCAGCCTGAATGGTTTTTGCTCCCTGCGGGTGGAGCAGGATCCCAAGGGCAGAGGGTAGAGAAGTCAGTTCATTCTTGGCCAGTGTTCATTTGGTAATCAGCACCTCGGTGTATCAGGCAGCCTCTGCAGTCGGTGGGCGCTGCAAAGAAAAGTCTCACATACTTCTGTTGGAGTTCTATACCTTTACTCCAACCAGGCCGCCAGGTGCTCCCCTCTGCTAATCTCCGGTCCAGCTGTTTCTCAAGAAATGGGACAGTATTGTCAAGACCCCTAGGTGTTCCTTGCACTCTCATGGTGTTTCTTTCACTGGTGGTACTCTCAATGCCTCTAACTCGTCTCAACTCTCCCATCGGCGCCTCCGCGCACAGATCCAGGGTACCGACAGCCACAGGCATTGACTGGCACATCTTCCTAGTGTCGCACCTTAGTACGGCAGCCTTCACTGAGATGTGCCAGGTTTGTGGACCCAGTTCCTTTAAGACCTCTTGACCTCCAGTTCAATGGTTTGGGCCGGTCCTCTGTTTTGTCCACCAGCCCCTCTGTTCCTCTGCCAGATATGGGTTGTACATGTGATCTTAGTCTTTGTCCGCACCCCAAGGGCTCTTTCCCTCTTCTACACCTTTCAGTATTTCCCTCCCAGGACAAGAGTGACCGTGCTCCAGCCTGCGGGAGCTAACACCTCCACCACCTCTCGACTCTCAGTCCAACTTCCTACTCCTTTGTTGTCTTACTCCTGACTCCCTCTACGTTCTACCCTGGGTCCTCCTCTCTGAGACTGGGCCCACCCTCCCGTGTCCGCACACTGTCCCTGCCCGGGTTCCTACATGTGTGTTGCAGTGTGGGGTCTCAATTTCACCATCCCAGTATCTGGAGAACAGGAGCACTACTCTCCGCTAATGGAGGAGTGCAGTACTCCTGGTGGCGGCCAGACCAGCGGGGTGCCACACTATATGGTAAAATATATTATATAATTCAAAAGTACAACTTGTCGAGCAAAAAACAAACTCTCATATGTCTATATTGATAAAATGAAAAACACAAAATTGCCGGGGGTGATGAGGTTAAGAGGAAAAAAAGGATAACGTTTAAAATTTCTCATCTTTAAAGGGCTTGTCCACTATTGGACAGCCCCTTCTTAGGGCCCCGTCACACTTGGCAACACACCAGCGATCCCGACCATGATCCGACTTGGTTGCGATTGCTGGTGCGTCATTACGTGATCGCTGGTGAGATATCAAACAGTCAGATCTCACCAGCAATGCAGTAACGATACAGCAGTCGTTGGGACCCTGTCACTCTCGGGCATAGTATTGAAATCGTTGGTTGTTGTCCCTGTCAAACACAATGATGCATGCTGACCACTGGGAGCGCAACGACCAAAAAATGGTCCAGAATGGTTTGAAACGATCAGCAATCTCACAGCGGGGGTCTGGTCGCTGCTACGTGTCACACATAGCGAGATCACTGTTGAGGTTGTTGTTTCGTCACAAAACTTGTGACTCAGCAGCGATCTTGCTAGCGATCTCGCTTAGTGTGACGGTTGCTTTAGTGGCCCCATGGTGCCTCCTGGGGTGACACCATTCCTCTGATGTCTGGGTTGTGTCTCCTTGCAGTCAGAGACATAAACAATGTTACATGACAACTGCAGCCAATCATGAACAATGATACTGCCTTTGAATATGCTAAGCCATTTTCCACCTTATCACACTCCACCTAATCAATTATATGCATTCAAAATTGATTCCGCACTACAGCCATATCTCTGATCACTGTCTCTTTTGTCCCTACATACACATATCACTCCACTGGATGTTATCCTGTCATTTGTGATCAATCAGTAGATCATGACTACAGGCTACTCAGTGTTGTCAATCACTATCTGGCTGTGTTGTCCTAGAGAAAGACACTCTACTCTCCCTCTCTCAAAAAACTGTGAATGGAGCAGCAACCTCAAATTAAAGGGATCCTGTCACCTCCAAAAAGCCACCTAAGGCTGGTTTCACACTGCATATTTTTTCCAGTCTGTGGGATCCTACATTTTGTAGGACCCCACGGACAAGAACGGATTCAATTTGGCCCCCATGTTATCCTATGGGCCATGGATCACATTGGATTTGGCCTTACTGCCATCCAATTTTTGTAGGATCCGATTCGGTCCAATTTTTTGCTGTACCCAAAATCGGAGACTGCTCCGATTTTGGGCACAGCGGATCAAATTGGACCGAATCGGATCCGACATGATCCGTGACCCATAACATGGGGGCCTAAAGAGCATGGGTCCGAGAAAACATCGGATGGTTTCTCTGACCCGATTTTAGTGTACTGAGCATGCTCAGTACATTAAAATCGCTCCTAACCATCTAATTTCACTTTCGCAATGTATATATACATTGCGGAAGTGAAATTTAAGTGAAAGCAGGGGTTAAAAATAAACAAAATCAATCCTCACCTGTCCTGTGATCCACCGCCGTCGGCATCTCCGGATGTACAGGACCTGGCATGACGTCACAGTCACATGACCGATTACCGCAGTAACCGGTCATGTGACCGATGACGCCGAGCGGGTACCCCTCCCAGCTAGGTCCTTTGAGCATCCGGAGCTAAATGCCGCACATCGGGGGATCACAGGACAGGTGAGGATCGATTTTTTTAATTTTTAACCCCTGCTTTCACTTAAATTTCACTTCCGCAATGTATATATATGGATTTTTTGTGCGTAGCTGTGCGCTTGTTTTATATGCAAGCAGACAGCTGTGCACAGAAAATGAATTGGATTCAATCTGTGCGCACTGCCATCTGCTGGCAAGTGCACAGACGCTGCGGAAGATGACCTCCTCCGAGGTCATCTGCATGTGAATCCTGTCCCACAGTTCTCTTCTTCTTTCTTCTTCTTCTTCTTTCTTCTTCTTCTTCTTATTTCTTCTTTCCCGCCCCACTATTTCAAATGAACAGCTGATGAAGTCAACTGTTCCTCAGCTGTTCATTTGAAATAGCGGGGCAGGAAAGCCGACTTCACCGTCTGCCTTCCTGCTGGCTATTTTAAATGAACCAGCAGCGGCGGCAGGGAGATCAGTGGTAGCGGCCAGGAAGAAGAGATCAGCGGCGGATGCCTGGATCTTCGCCACTGATCTCAGCCTCCTGGCCATGGCCGCTGCTTGGGTGGCCGGGCTGCCTCACTAACATTTTCATGTGAACGCATGGCTTCACATTTGCGCATGATGCGCAGTGTATCTGAGCGCAGCAAAATACAGGCACTATTTGCTCCTATGTTTAACATGGTAACGCATAGTGCCTGTTTGTGGGCTGCGTTCAGCTGCGTTTGCGTTTGGCTGCATATAATTTATGAGCAGCCGATCGCAAAATGTTGGATTTTTTGTGCGTAGCTGTGAGCTTGCTTTATACGCAAGCAGACAGCTGCGCACAGAAAATGAATTGGATTCAATCTGTGTGCATTGCCATCTGCTGGCAAACGCACAGACACTGCAGAAGATGACCTCCTCCAAGGTCATCTGCATGTGAATCCTGTCCTGCAGTTCTCTTCTTCTTCTTCTTTCTTCTTCTTTTTTCTTCTTCATTCTTCTTCTTTATACTTCTTCTTTATACTTCTTCTCTCTTCCTGCCACCGCCGCCGCTTATTCATTTAAAATAACCAGCTTTCCCGCCCCGCTATTTCAAATGAACAGCTCATGAATTCATCTGTTCATCAGCTGTTCATTTGAAATAGCGGGGTGGGAAAGCCAACTTCACTGCCGGTTTTCCCGCCGGCTATTTTAAATGAACCAGCCACGGCGGCAGGGAGATCAGACGGGGTGGCCGGGAGGAAGAGATCAGCGTTGGCTGCCTGGATCTTTGCCGCTGATTTTAGCCTCCCGGCCACCGCTGCTGATTGGGTGGCCGGGCTGCCTCACTAACATTTTCATGTGAACACATGGCTTCACATTTGTGCATGATGCGCAGTGTATCTGAGCGCAGCAAAACGCAGGCACTATGCGTTCCAATGTTTAACATGGTAATGCATAGTGCCTGTTTGTGGCTGCGTTCAGCTGCATATAATTTATGAGCAGCCGATCGCAAAATGTTGGATTTTTTGTGCGTAGCTGTGTGCTTGCTTTATACGCAAGCAGACAGCTGTGCACAGAAAATGAATTGGATTTAATCTGTGCACATTGCCATCTGCTGGCAAGCGCACAGTAGCTGTGGAAGATGACCTCCTGCGAGGTCAACTGCAGGTGAATCCTGTCCCGCAGTTCTCTTCTTCTTCTTACTTCTTCTTCTTCTTCTTCTTTCTACTTCTCTCTCCCTGCTGTCGCCGCTGGTTCATTTAAAATAACCGTCGGGAAACCCGGCTTTCCTGCCCTGCTATTTCAAATGAACAGCTGATGAAGTCAGCTGTTCATCACCTGTTCATTTGAAATAGCAGGGCGGGAAAACCGACTTCACCGCCAGCTTTCCCGCCGGCTATTCTAAATGAACCAGCGGCGGCAGGGAGATCAGCGGCGGCGGCCAGGAGGAAGAGATCAGTGGCGGCTGCCTGGATCTTCGCCGCTGATTTTAGCCTCCCGGCCACCGCCGCTGATTGGGTGGCCGGGCTGCCTCACTAACATTTTCATGTGAACGCATGTGGACAATCTCCACTGCGTTCACATGAAAATGTTTGTGTTCGGCACTGCGTATGCATATGCGCTGCATACGCTGCAGTGCCAAACGCAAATGTGAACCCAGCCTAACAGAGGCCATCATGTGACATTAGTTATATGTGGTCTCTGGGGCACACAGTGCTGACATCAGAGGAGACATGAGTTCGGAAGGAAAATATACATTTTTTTTCTTTTATACTCCACCCTGTGGAGATTAAATAAGGTGGATAACCCCTTTAACCCCAAGGGAAATATGACAGTGGCTTACTCTTCATTAAAATTAACAATGCACATTAAACAGAGCTTCTATGGTTGTGTTGGAGTCAGTCAAGAACTAGTCCCCGATTCATTAAGATAGAAGTTTTGTATGTCAGTTGCACATAAAAAAGATGCATTAAGGCTGCGTTCACACATTTGCGTATCTTGCTGCGCTTTTTTTGCGCACGCTTTTTGCCACGTTTCTTGGCCGCGCAAAAAAGCGCAACAAAATACGCAGGAGCTTTCACACACTGCGCTTTCTTTACTCCAGAAAGCGCAGTGATGTCACAGAGGGGAGGAAGAATCCTGCTTCCTCCTCCATTCTGTGACATGTGTGACAGCCCCATTAGATTTCACAGTGTATTAATATACACTGTGAAATCTAAATTAAACAAAAGCAAGTGAATGAAAAATAAAAAACAATGAATACTTCACCTGTCCGACGCCTTTTCCCGCTGTCCGGTCTCCGGTTCCAAGTGAGAGGTCTTCTGCCAGGACCTGTGGTGACATCAGAGGGGCGTTCCCGGGGCGTTCCCAGCGCTGATTGGCTGTACACCAAAGTTAGGCATTACAGAGGATGATTTCAAATCTTATCATCATCCATCTACTTCATGGAAGTGAATGCTCACCAAATAGAAATATATCAGAAAAACACGGTGATTTTATGCAAAAAAGTATACAAATTTATTAATCACGTAATTTAAAAAGATTACATATAGATGAGGTTTTTAAAGACAAAGTACACAAAGTAGTGTTACATACAATTATATATTAAATATAAAAATAGTTATAAAATCCATAGACCGCACCCTATAAACTAAGAAAACCCGTGATCTTCTTGTGTAATATAATAGACCAAAGAAATCACAACTCATAAAGAAGTGTCAAAAAATCAAACAGTAAGTTTCCATTAGTCACCTATCTCTCACATAGGAGACCAAAGAAAGAGTAATAGTGAAATAACCAATAAATTTCTATTAGTCGCCTATCTCTCACATAGGAGACCACAGAAAAAGTGACAATAAACTAAGATCAAACAGTGAAAATCAATCTAAAGGGTGATTACCTGGTGTATCTACAGACTCTGCTGCACTCTACATGCACGTTTCGGCTTACGCCTTCATCCAGGTCATGTATCACATGACCGCGAGTGCCCGGAACGCCCCTCTGACGTCACCACAGGTCCTGTCAGAACCCATCTCACTTGGAACTGGAGACCAGACAGCGGGAAAAGGCGTCGGAGGGTAAGTATTTCATTCTTTTTTATTTTTCATACACTTGCCTCTGTTTAACTTAGATTTCACAGTGTATATTAATACACTGTGAAATCTAATGGGCGGCCACACCTGTCACAGAGGGGAGGAGGAAGCAGGATTCTTCTTCCCCTCTGGGAGAATACGCAGGAGCAGCTGCGTAAACAATTGACATATCAATTCTTTACGCAGCTGCGCTTTCTCCCTGAAAACGCAGTGCGTATTTTTGCGCAATGTCTGCACTGCAAAGTGAATTTCACATTCACTTTGCAGGCAGACAAAAGGCACATTGCGTATTTTGAAAAGCGCGTAAAAAAGCGCAGCAAAATACGCAATGTGTGAATGCAGCTTTATACTGAAAATGAATTACACACAGGTGCACTTAATTTACTAATTAGGCAACATCTGTAGGCAATTGGTCACTTGGGATTTTATGTATGGGTATCAGACTATGGGGGCTGAATAGAAATGCCCATTGCAATTTTCAGATTAATATTTTTTAAAAATGTTTAGAAAACCATTTATCATTTCCTTTATACTTCACAAATACTTGTTTTTGTATTGGAATGTCACAGAAAATACCCAAAAAATAAATGTATGTTTGTAGGTGTACTGTGATAAAATATGATGAACTCATGAATATGAGTAGTTTTGAAGGTATTATACAAATGTTTTATCTAGGTCTGTAAAAATGTTGCAAATTAAGGATATTTACAATTTAGATGAACAAAATAGAAATCTAAATCAAATCAATATATGGTGTGACCATACTTTGTCTTCCAAACAGCATCAAGGCATCAATTCTTCTAGGCAGACTTGCACACAGTTTTTGATGAAACTTGACAAAAAACTAATCACAGATTTTGGATTCTGTCTCTTTGTGTAATCCCACACAAACTCAATAATGTTGAGATCAGGACTCTGGGAGAGTCATACTATCTTTTCCAGGACTCCTTGTTTTTCTTTTTGCTGAAGATATTTTGGAATGACATTGGCTGTATGTTTGGGGTTGTTGTCCAGGAGTCAATCAGATGCCTACCTGATGGTACTGCATAATGGATAAGTATCTGCCTGTATTTCTCAGTATTGAAGACACCATTAATCCGATTCCTGACCAAAATTTTTACTCCTTTTGCTGAAATTCAGTTCTAAACTTTCAGGGAATCTCCACCATGCTTCACTGTTGGTTGCAGTCACTCATTATTGTACCATTCTCCAGCACTTCGGCGAACAGACCACCTTTAGTTACAGACACAAATATTTTGACTCGTAACTCCAGAGCAACTGCTGCCATTATTATGCACCGCAGCTCCTATGTTTTCATGCATAGCTGAGTCACTTTCATGAATTCTTCCAGGAAGACTAGTTCTGGACAGTATTTTCTGAAACCCAGATGGGTGTACATGGGTCCCAATAATGCGGAAGTTCTGAGCTGATGGCACATTTTCCAGTTTCTAAGGAAAGTAAGCATGATGTCTTTTACATTGCCTACGCTGTGTTTCCTGGGCTGACTATTGTGTCTTTAGGGTTCAACCTTGCCTGTTGGTGTCCTCAGTGCTGAGAAATACAGGCAAAAACTTATCCATCATGCAATTTCATCAGTCATTTGGCTCCAAATTTATTCAGTAACTATGCGACGACCTCAAACCTTTAGTCAATGTCATTTAAGCACCACTCCAGCATTTTATTAGGGCTGGAGTGGAGATTTAAATGTAAGTCCTCTGCCCCTAGCATTATTCCTGCCCTCTGGCATTTTCATACTTTTTCTTCGCCGCTCCAATCCCACGATGCCATCTTGTGACTATAACTTCTGACTTGTCAGAATTTAGAAATTAGGTCACAAGCTCCCAATGCATCTCTATGATGTCAGAATGAGGCTCCCATAGAGATGTATAAAATTGACTAATGGCGCGCCCCATGAAACACTGGAGCTGCTGGCAGGTCACAAATTTGCAGAGACTGATGGATGTGGCAGCTAAAGAAGATAAAGCCTCTGGAAGGTGAGTGTAAGGCTGCCTTCACACTTGCGTTTGTGTCTGCATGCGTATGGCATGCAGAGGCAAACGCAGTGCAACGCAGTCCATACTGATGTGAACGCAGCGGAGAATCTCCAAATGTGTTCACATTAGTATGCACCCCGGCCAGCCAATCAGCTGTCTTGGGGGCAACCGGGAGGAGGAGATCAGCGGCGGAGATCTCCTCCTCCCGGCCACAGCTGATCTCCCGGTAGTGTCAGTGCGGGAGATTTGAAGATATAGCTGATCTGACAGCTGTTTAAATCTCCCGCGCCGACACCGAATAGGGTGATATCAGTGCAGGAGATAAGAGTCAGCTGATCGCTGCTTCAAATCTCCCGCACCGACCTCACCTATTCGGTGTCGGCGCGGGAGATTTAAACAGCTGTCAGATCAGCTGTATCTTCAAATCTCCCACGCTGACACCAGCGGGAGATCAGTGGCGGCTGTGGCTGATCTCCTAGTGGCCACCGCTGATCACCGGCGGCCATCGGGAGAGGTTTCAATGAGATCCACAGCGTTCTCCTGCGCTGTCATGCGGAGGACACTGCGGATCCATTGACTTCAATGCATGGTTTGTGCGCTTGCTGGCGCTTGCAGATAAAACAAGCGCACGCTAACGCACAAAAAATGCAACATGCTGCGTTGAGAGTGGACTCGGAAGGCACACAAATTATGCGCATCCGAACGCAAACACAGCCGAACGCAGGCACATGCATTCCCATGTTAAACATAGGAGCACATGTGCGCAAGCGTTTGGCTGCGTTCGGTGCGCTGTGTTCCAAACGTAAATGTGAAGGCACCTTAAAACAGGTGTCAGGGACTGGATTCATCCACCACTTCAGGACAACAAAAAAATTGCTGGAGAGGTGCTTTAAGTTATGACATGGCTTTCATGGAGTCCTGCTTGGGACTTTTCAGCTTTTCTTCATAGACACTGTGTTACGAGCCATTGACAAAACTACCTCTATGCAATGAGACATTGAGACAATTAGTTATTTTGACAGTGCAACACATAGTGTTTTCCTAGATCTGTTTGCGCTAGGTCAGTTCCCTCCCCAATATACTTGATAAAATAATGTGCACAGGGTGGTTGCAGTCCATTTGGCCTAGTATCATGACCCGTGGGAAAGCCATGTAGCAATAGAGACTGGCAACCTTGGCTACAGATCATGCAGTGATAGTGTATTGTTAGAATGGAATGGCTGGTGTATACAAGAAGAGTTAATTAACTAGTCCTTTCTGGCCTCTTCCTCATATGTAACAGTAGAAACCATTTGCAGATAAGGTCTTAGCTTGCAGAAAGAAAACAATTAGATTGTTTTGGGAAGAAATTAATGTCTTCTGGTCTCAGCCCATATGATCCTTCCTGACTATAGACCCAAATGAATCCATTGAATACTGGCCTCCTTGTCACTCATTCCCTACATAGCCTATCTTCTAATTACATGCTGTTTGCTCACTTGTAACATTCTTGATTATCTCCTGTTTATCTGAAGGAACAGGGAAGTGGAAGAAAAACATATATGAATCACCTGTCAACATATAAAGGGACACAATCGCTACACAATTAGTACATGTGTTAAGTTAAATACAAATTGCTGGAAATAGGTCACAGAGAACCTAATTAAGGAAGGATAATATTTGGGTTGTAAGTAATGTATTGTGCTTGTTGTGTCTGTACGGCGGTATTACTGTTTATAGTGTTATGCTATAGATACTTTATGTTAGTGTTTTATATTCTCATTCCCAGTGTAGGATTTTTGGCAATTGTTTTAATAGCCTTATACCAATCTATACTAGTCATTTAACTTGAGAATATATGATATATAATATATACATTAAAATATTGTAAGTTTTCATCCTAGATCAGTCTCTAGTTTTACAGTGACCTTGGCCAAGCACATAAAATACGATCTTAGGTTTCAAATATCGCAGATTCAGCGACTGTGACTTCTCACTTCTCAGGGAGAACACCATTATACTAATCATGGGATTTTTGAAGACCAAACATGGTTCTGGGAGAGTTACCAATACTTGTGGGAAGAAGGTAGACATGGCTGTACTACACTATATTGCTACACATGAAAAACTCTGAAGATTTGCAAATTATATAATTTTCCAGGGATCGATATCACAGTACCAGATATTAGGATGTTCAGATTGTTGGCTATAATTTGTTAATATAGTACAAACAGATATACAGATATAATGTACAGAAATATTGTACAGGGCTTGCATGAAACATCTGAACTGCAACGACCTGATAATATCTGGTTCAAGGAGCCATCCTTAAAAGTGAATTTCCTCCGTGCTTGAATTAGGCAGAATTTGTCGAGAAGCAGATTCTTCTGTGACACCCTCACCAGACAAGATAAGTAGTCCCTGGCAGACTCGGACTCCGGTGTCCGGCTTGCTTCCTGGGGTGAATCTGTATGGTTCCTCTGCCCCCACTCTGTTCCTCGCCTTGCCTCCGACCCTCACTCTTGGGCCCCTGCACTGGCTAGGCTTCCTTCTGGTACGGGCCTAGGGCTGCTCCGTTCACCAGGTGTCTTCCTCAGTACTGCTACGTACTGAACTACCTAACTCTAACCCTGAGCCTGAATTTATAGGGGACATTGCCTGAAGGCGGCAAGTAGAGCTCCCCCTTCAGGTCTGGGGTGGAAGGTGTTGCATGTGTAGGGTACCTGATATGGAAATCCCTCTGTGCACCAGGTGGTCCTGTGGCAACCGTCCCGGAGGGGTGCCACACATAGAGGTTGAGGTGAATACACTTTATTAAAGACCCTTCTGTACATACATTGTGGGCACCTCTACTGGCTTTGAGAGTGTTCTCTCTCACCCTTTTGTCTTCTAGTTTGATGCTTTCATTTACAATCGCTTCACAGCCTGGTTTTGTCTCATATATCATTTTACTGCACATAATGTATAGAAAGTTGTCTTAAATTTCAACACTTATGTCAGAAAACTTCCCAAAAAGAAATGAATGCTACCTCATATTTTCAAAAGGCTCACATGGAACCTGTGGCGTACCATGGGCCGCCAGTCCCTCAGGCAAGAAGAGTTTTTTGTACCCCTCAACTCCATGAACTGTTAGCATTCCCTTCTATATTCTACTTTCCATCAAGAAATTCCATCATTGGACACCTTATTCCATACAATCTGTAATTATACTTTGATCTTTGACTTCGATTTTTTCTGTTTTTTGCTGAAATTAGATATAACATTTAAAAAAATAAGAAGTAATTGCTTAATTTTTGTTTCTCTTAATTTTTTTGCCCTTTATTATTTTTTTTCTGTAACAATTTTAATACCCTAGTCTTATCCATAATCTTATCCTTAGTCCCCCAAGGACAACATCTGAAAGGAGTTTGTATATTCTCCCTGTGTTTCTGTGAGTTTCTACGGGGTACTCCAGTTTGTTCCCACACTTCAAAGACATACTGATAGGGAATTTAGATTGTGAACCCCAATGGGGACAGTGATAATAATCTCTGTAAAGCTCTGTGGAATATGTTGGTGCTCTATAAGAAATTTATAATAAATACATAATACATAATCCTATTCATAAGCCTAAATTTAACCTTAACCCTAAGAATAACCCTAAACCTTCACTCTAAACACTGACCCTAATAAAGGTTAGAAAAAGTGTAAACGTAAATCTATCTCCTACTAATGAATACACATCCACTTGAGAAAGCAACAGAAGCGAAACGTGCATCGAGGCTGTGTGAGAATTCCACCAAATATGATTAATTATGTGTAAGCCGTGCACTATGCACTTTAGGATTACATTGGGATTACAGTAGATATAACATGCATTATTAAGATAGGGGAAAAAACCTATTGGTCAGTATCTAGTATTTAGGCACTTCTATTTGACCTGTTTAGCCTCCATATCGGTCAGTATACTGGTACCTGATATGTAATATGTAATCATACTTGTCATATATTATATTTGGATACTGAGAGTTGTATCCTTAATTTGTCATGATCTCCACATTGCCTGTGTTGTTCTTGGTTTGTGGAGACTGTCCGGCTGGGCTGGCTCTATGCCTCAATTACCTAATTTCAGTTCATTTAAGTAAGAGCCTATTTAAACTAGCTTCCAGCTCTGCTACGGGTCAATTGTACATTTGCTTTTGGCTGTGGAGGACTTGATCTCTTTGTGTTCTGAACCAGATCCTGTCTGATTTTGTTTCTTACCTGGACTTGACCCTTTGCTAGTGACCTGACTTCTCTTTCTGTTTTGTACCTATTTACTCTGTTTCTATCTCTCCAGTTTCCTGACTTTGGCTTGAATTGGATTTTGCTTCTGTTAACCTTTGCTGTACTGCGCCATTTCCTGGACCTGATGCAGATTGGTTTGACCTCTCTTTACTACCAGTAAGTAGTATAATTGTTATATTTATTTTCCATTTATTTCAGTTAGTTTTCTGCTCCTCTGAGACTAGCTATTACTTGTGACCAGCATCATATAATTACTAAGACCTGTGTAATACTGAATTATCTATCTGTGCATCTCATATCTTTAGATCCCCTTACTATATAACTATCATAACTATTTGGGGGATAATCCCTTATTTTATTATTACGTATACCTTCCTTATTGGACCATAAAACTGAATTTTTATGTTTTTAAAATTATTCAATAAATTAGTTGTTTGTTTTAATATTGGATTTTACTTACTCCATTTTCTGTGGTGCTATATAATGAATGCAGTGCACATGCTTCAATATGGTTGTGACTCATTAGCTGCTGATCTTCTGTTATGCAGAGTGCAACAATCGAGATGAGTTTGTCATAGGCTGCTGATCTTCTGTTATGCAGGGTGCAGCAGTGGGGGTGACTTTGTCATAGGCTGCTGATCTTCTGTTATGCAGAGTGCAGCAGTCGAGGTGAGTTTGTCATAGGCTGCTGATCTTCTGTTATGCAGAGTGCAGCAGTCGAGGTGAGTTTGTCATAGGCTGTTGAATAGGGATGAGCGAGTACCGCATTATTCGTGCTCGCTATACTCGCAACGAGTAGGCAGCAGTACTCGCTACTTGTTGCGAGTATAGCGAGTACGAATACTTTCGCAGTGTATCTATAGATACACTACGAAAGTAGCCTGAAAGTTAATAAAAGTTGTTAAAAAATAATAAACTTACATACTCACCTTCCGACGTCTGCACCGGGACCGCCAGAGAGCCATCCGATTGCTGGAAAAGGACCTTACACTACCAGCCAATCAGATGGCCGGTAGCGATCTGGCAAATCAGATGGCACCACGTCACAACTACGTCATCGCTAGCGGCCACCTGATTGGCCAGTTTGCAAGGTCCTGATAGTACATCTAGGACCTTGCAAATTGGCCAATCAGGTGGCCGCTAGCGATCACGTGGTTGTGACGTGGCGCCATCTGATTGGCCGGATCGCTACCGGCCATCTGATTGGCTGGTTGTGACAAGTCCTTTTCCAGCAATCGGATGGCTTCTCTGGCGGTCCCGGTGCAGGCATCGGAAGGTGAGTATGTAAGTTTATTATTTTTTAACAACTTTTATTAACTTTTAGGCTAGTTTCACAGTGTATCTATAGATACACTGCGAAAGTATTAGGACTACTCGCTACTCCCGAGTACTCATAAGTACTCGGAGAGTAGCGAGTAGCCCGAATACAGCTACTATCCGGCGAATACCGAATAGTAGCGAGTATACTCGCTCATCCCTACTGCTGAACTCTCTTGAAGCAGCGCCTGAGATGATGAAGGTCACTTCCTTAAACTAAGCTTTGTGATTTTCGTTGCTGCCTATGCAGCCAACAACGAACTCAACTTGTCTTTATAAGCAGCGATGGGTTGACATTCACTAGTTGTTTGACTTGAGTGTGGTTTATGGGGACAGGTCAACCTTTTGCAACCCCCCATAGACTTTGGCATTAGTGGTAAGCACCCCATGTGGCCCCCGACGCTACAACATTCCATGGATGAAACATAAAATCCACTTGGGACATTAAAATCATAGAAAAGAAGACATAGTATTGTATATCTAGCGTTATCTATAAGACACCAGTGTAAGGTTTCACCCTGATCTAGCGGATGTAGCTGACTTTGGAGTTTTCTTTTTGTATTATCCCTTTGGTTTGTTTAGGATCTTATCAGTAATTCAGAAGCCTTTGATGTGAAATCCCAGCTCTTGTAAGATCTGTGCATAGTGTTCTGCTGATGGGGGCTGTATGTTCTTGAAAGTTGGTCTTAGTTTTTATTTTGGTTATTAGCAGTCTGACAAGTGTTTCTGGAAATATTTCCTGTACTGTCTGGCTGCAGATTCTCGAAGTAACCGAAGTTGCTGCGGCTACACAAATTACGTTATACACTCTATTTCATAGATCACTTATCTAACGCTCCACATGAGGATAACTTATTAACAATTCTAACTTACATTTTATAAAATAAAAGCTGTTAACAGCAATTCATACAAAATGACTAATCACAATGTGTCTTAAATGCATTAAAAGCGTCATCTGTTCAGACGCAAAAGTCATTAGGTGGCAGACAGAGCTTAGCTGTAATAATACGCGGAGACTAAATGTTTTTCGATGGTTTGTGTCATGACTTGGAGACCAGTCAGCAGTAAGGTAATAAGTATGTTTAGAGAAGAGACTGCTCTACAAGATCAGGAGGCAGAACGTTTACCTTGTAACCAGGAATTAATGGAACTAATGGGGGAGAAAGTGACAGCTCCAACACCCCCGACTTGTTCTACAATATACATCTTATATTATCATACATCCATATGTACATGGAGCCTCTGCTATGTGTCTCCTCTTTATAGTACAGGCTCTCCAAGCTCTAAGAATTAGAGGAAAAATGTACATTTATTATTTGTTTTCAATCTATCTATCTATCGATATAATAATTATCTATATTTTTGCACTGCGTTCATATATGATATCTATATTTTAGAGATGAGCAAACTGGCTTTGCCAGAATTTACTAGATAGTCCGTAGAAATAGAGCATTTTTTTTTGTCCCGTCTGTATATAAACCTTAGGGCCGCTTTACACACACCAAATTCTGTGTCCAACTTCTGAGCAGATCTCTGGTTGCAGTGAAATCATGGACACATTGCTCCATTTTGTGGCTGTGTACAAATCTAACAATGTGTCCATGATTTCACTGCAACCAGAGATCTGTTCAGAAGTTGGTCACAGAAGTTGGTGTGTGTAAAGCGGCCCTTAGGCTATGTGAACATTCTGCACATTTCTGCACAAAAAATTGCATCTCCTGGCACGAAAAATGGTGCAGCCAATAAGAAGCGTTTTTGCTTTTTGGATCATTTTTTGGGTACGTTTTGTCCCTTGCGTTCTCCCTATAATTGTCTATAGGGAAAATGCAGGGACAACCACACAAAGAATGAGCATGCTGCTTCTTTTTTGTGCAGCAAAATCTGCAAGTGAAAAATCCTGAAGGTGTGAATAGCACTTCAGAAACCCCATAGACTTTGCAGACATGTGTCAAGCCAGGGTCACACTTTAAAGTAGCATTGCGTTCACCGCATCCAGATCCAGATGCGGTGAACATAATTGCGGTCCCACACATTTTTCAACAAAAATGTGTGGAGGGAACCGCAATGCGGTAACCGGATTGCTCAGGATGTGTAATCCGGAGCAATCCGGTTACCGTATAGTTTGCTCATCCCTGCTGCGGCATGGATGATCAAACTGTTATCAGTGTCTAAAATTAATAAATGTTATTATTAATTGTGGCCATAATGTCTCTAGGGGGTGCCCACCCCCACTAAAGACATACCACCCACTCAGGTGGGCATATAATGATTTAATTGCTTATCTACCGTAGACCGCTCCTGTTGGCTCTGTACATTTTTATGAATGAAGCCGCTGGCTCCCCTGTGAGCAGCGCGCATACTATACCTAATTTACTTATAGTATGTGCGCTGTCCAGAGTCTTGCAAGCTTATACAGTAGATCTATGGGCTGCGCAGCACCATAGATCTACTGTATAAGCCTGTAGGACTTCAGACAGCACACATACTATACGTACATTTAGTGTAGTATGCGCACTGCTCACAGGGGAGCCAGCGGCTTCATTCATAAAAATGTACAGAGCCAACAGGAGCCGACTATGGTACATCAGCATTTAAATCATTATATGCCCACCTGAGTGGGTGGTATGTCTTTAGGGGGGGCACCCCCTAGAGACATTATGGCCACAATTATTAATAAAATTTATTCTTTTAAAACAATGATAACACTTTGCTTATCCCGGCGGCAGCCAGGATAAGCAAAGTATATACGGTAACCGCATTGCTCAGGATTACATATCCTGAGCAATCCGGTTACCGCATTGCGAGGCTTAGAACCACTCCGAAAACTGCAGCCTGCATGATTTTTCACGCAGTCTGCAGAGCCGGAGGCGGTAACCAGATTGCTTGTGAAGCAATCCGGTTTTTATATGAGGATTTTATATGAGGAGCGTTTCCTGCTCTGGTTTTGAGCTTTTTAAAAGCTGAAAACCGGAGCAGGTTTAAAAAAAAAAACGCAAGTGTGACCCTAGCCTCAGCGTTCCCCTTGATTTTGGGAAAATATGCAAGTAAAAACACGTGCAAAACTAAACCTCGAACGCTAAGTATGTACATAGCCTTAAGGTGTCTGTGATTTTTTTTTTATTTAAGATGAAAAAACGTATACAGATTATTTTGCCTGTAATTATCATCATTTTCCAATTTACCATAATTGCATCTGATGTCTTCATGTCTGAATTATGGGCTGTAGGCACAGATCACCACCATAGATTGTGAGCAGCGCCCTCACTCCTCTTGGTATCTGCTGTATTGTCTCACTGTCTGTACATATCCAAATCGGATTATAAAGCGCTGCGGAATATGTTGGTGCTGTAAAAAAAAAATATATATTATTACTAATCATAATGATTTAGCATGGTTTTGTGTCCGAAAAAATATTGTCTGTCTGTAATTTTTTGATAAGTTGTCCACAAAAAATAAAAGATCAAGGCAACCACATGAGCCAATCAGTTGGAGATAAATTACAGTAATGAATTTCCCCTAATTGTCAGATTCTTGACAAATCTGAAATTAGCAGGACACAGTTCGTTTGAATTCAGCGAAAAGGCAGTCACCTAGCTGTAATTTGTCTAGGGTCTGTTTTGGATTGGGAAAGAGATAAAAAAGAAAAAAAAAATATTCTCACTTGTTCTAGGCCCTCACCTGGCTCCGCACACCGCCCAGCCTCCCTGGTCTTCAGTGTGGCTCTTTGGTTCTCCTTGTATTGAGGCCCATGCGGTAATGTGAGGGGCACGCGTCATAGACACTAGTGTTTGACATAATTAAAAGTGTATGAAATGTATTCCTGATGATTTGCTCTATCTATCTATCTATCTATCGCGGCCGTCACACGCAACGATTTCTTGCCCAATATCGTTTAAGCGATCTCCTTTTTGATCGCTTAAGCGATATCGGGCAAGAAATCGTTGCATGTAATCAAGCGATTTACGATGTGAAATCGCTTGATCGTGACATCGCTGATCTGAGCTCCGGAGCTCAGATCTAGCGATGAACGATGTCACGATCTGCTTCATCCTGGTGTATTACACCACGATGAACGATCTCCCAGCGCAGAGCCTATGCTGGGAGATGGTAACTATGGTACACGTCGGGTAACTAAGCGACGCGCGGCGCCTAGTTACCCGATGTGTACCATAGTTACCAGCGAGATCGCGGATCCACATCGCTGGTGAGTCTGTCTGTGTGACAGCTCACCAGCGATGTGAGCGATATTGTAAGCGATCGCGCGTGCACGTGATCGCTTACAATATCGCTAGAGATATCTCAGCGTGTGACGGCCGCCTATCATTTATCAGGATTGAAGATTCAAAGAAGATTTATTGTCAGGACTAAACACACTTTACTTTTGCCAAAGCAAGTGTACAATAGGGAAAGGGACTGTAGATATGATGGTTAAGTGCATTTATCTACGCTCTATCTACCTATCTGTATCTATCATTTATTTATCTATCTATGGCGGCCGTCACACGCTAAGATATGTCTTGCGATATTGTAAGCGATCACGTGCACGCGCGATCGCTTACAATATCGCTCACATCGCTGGTGAGATGTCACACAGACAGACTCACCAGCGATGTGGAGCAGCGAGATCGCTGGTTACTATGGTACACATCGGGTTACTAGGCGCCGCGCGTCGCATAGTAACCCGACGTGTACCATAGTTACCATCTCCCAGCATAGACTCTGCCGCTGGGAGATCGTTCATCATGGTGTCATACACCACGATGAGACAGATCGTGAAATCGTTAATCGCAAGATCTGAGCTCCGGAGCTCGGATCACGATTTTGCGATTTCATCAATTATCGCTCATCGTATATTGCCGTCACACGCACAGACATCGTTGACGCGATGTTAAATCTGGCGCGTTCAAGCGATATCTTTCGCGATATCTTAGCGTGTGACGGCCGCTTACCATTTATCTATCTATCCGTGCATGTCTACTTATCTATATATCTAATTATCTATCTATCTATCTATCTATCTATCTATCTATCTATCTATCTATCTATCTATCTATCTATCTATCTATCTATCTATCTATCTATCTATCTCAAAAGCACAAAACAAGGCAGCACTCCAAAATAGATGAAAAAACATAGTGACTTTTCGGTAGATTGCTCTACCTTCCTCAAGCCAAAATTGTTTTGTGCTTTTGATATTGCTGGTGGGTTTGTGCATTGCCCTTAGGGCCGCTTTACACACAACAACTTCTGTGACCAACTTCTGAACAGATCTCTGGTTGCAGTGAAATCATGGACACATTGCTCCATTTTGTGGCTGTGTACAAATGGAACAATGTGTCCATGATTTCACTGCAACCAGAGATCTGTTCAGAAGTTGGACACAGAAGTTGGTGTGTGTAAAGCGGCCCTTACAGGTTTGCACCTTTTTGTTATTTTGGTATCAATCTATATCTAGCAATATCTATCCATCTATCAATCCATGGTGATGTATGTAAAGCACTGTGAAATTAATAGCACTATATAAGTGAATAAATATATTATCATCTATCTATAGGGGCCGTCACACACTACAATTTTGTGTGCGATCTCCCCTATGATCTCAGGGGTGCGCGCTCCTGAACTCAGTGTCACACATAACGATGCAGCAGATTGCATGATCAACATCGTCTGATATATGATCCGGATCTCAAATCTGGGATAAAGGATCAGACCACTTATTGCTTGTAAGATCGACGTGTCACACGCAACGACGTCGTTTGAACGACGGAAAAGCCGTGAAGTTATCGTAGCGTGTGACGGCCCCTTATGTCTATGGATAACAATAGTTATCATTTATCTATCTAAAGGGGCTGTCACATGCTACGATATCATTAAAAATATCACTGAAACGTCACAGGTTTTCAGTTGCTCTAACGGACATTGTTGCGTGTGACACGTCGATCTTACAAGCGATAAGTGGTCTGATCTTTCATTGCAGATTTGAGATGCAGACCCCAAATCAGACGATGTCGATCATGCAATCTGCTGCATCGTTCTGTGTGACACCGCGATAACGATCTCCTTAACTATTTTGCCTATTCAAAACATTGACAAGCTGGTTGTGCAAACAATACCTGCACGCAACATCGTTGCTGCGTCGTCAATGATATCTATACATGCGACACCTCACTAACGATGTTTTCCATGAGAGCTCACCCGAGATTGTAGGTGAGATCGCTCACAAAATCATACTGTGTGATGGCCACTTAATCTATCTATCTATCTATCTATTAGAAAAAAAAAAAAGAAACAGCACAATTGTTATTTGTCAGTTGCAAAGCCCCCCTACCACAAACCGGTATCCTAGAATGTTGAAAAAGATTGAGGCACTACTTCCTTCAGTTTCAGTTATGTGGGCTTTATTCCTAGGGACTACAAAGTTTCGACCCTTAGGTCTTTCTCAGGCAGTGTCCATACACTGCCTGAGAAAGACCTAAGGGTCAAAACGTCGTGGTCTCTGGGAATAAAGCCCACATAACTGAAACTGAAGGAAGTGCTGCCTCTATTTTTTTCAACATATCTATCTATCTATCTATCTATCTATCTATCTATCTATCTATCTAGAGAAAAAAAGGTTATTTGAGCAGCGTTTCTTATTAACTTAAAGTTAGGTGCTTGATCAGTCCTTGATGGTGGTGTCCAGCCACCTAATCCTAGACAAAAATGCAAAATAGGCTGCAGCACTCCAATTTCAGTTGTATATTCTGCCTTTAATGGCCTTCAGGTATAAGATGGCCATTAAAGGCAGAATATACAACTGAAATTGGAGTGCTGCAGCCTTTTTTGCATTTTTTTTTTAATCTATCTATCTATCTATCTATCATTTTTTCGCTGGTTGTGAGAACGATACCTGCTCACAATATCGTTGCTGCGTCGTGAACGATATCTATACTGTGACACCTCACTAACGATGTTGTCCAGGAGTGCGCACCCCTGAGATCATAGGTGAGATCGCTCACAAATTCGTAGTGTGTGACGGCCCCTTTAAACATTTGTGACGAAGAATAACTAAAAGTAGTAAATAAAATCTCAACAATTCATAGGAATTACTTTGTATATGGAGTTGATCCGACTGAATTATTTTTGCTCATGCTGGATAAACAAAAATGTGTCCCTACATTAACATTATACCCAGATACATATTCGCACCACACACATGTATACAGATTAATAAAACTCAAGGAAGATATCCCCCAGCGTCTTCTTATCAGACCAATTGTTTTCCAGTTATATTTTTAGTAATAATAGTTATATTTGGATGTAGTAGAGCCCTCCACTTCCTTTAGTTTACATGAAGGAGGATGCAGCCCACAGAGGTCACCATTTACTCACCCCCTTACACATCTATCACACCGTGTGCTATTTAAGACAAAACAAACAAGAAAAAAGACAGGAAAGGAAGGAGAAAAATAGATCTTTTTGCTCGGCAGTGTCCAGATGGGCATCGCAGTGTCCTGTCGGGATGGTTCCCACCACCCTGAGATGGACACATGAGTTGCTTATATTAAAACATGTCATTACTCTGCGCTCCTGGGCCCTGTGTTTGGGTCTGGCTTGTTGTGTGTACACTGGGTGATGGATATCTGTCCAATAGAGGCCCTGTCTCCTACTAAATGTGATTTGAGAGCCAGACCCTTTATCCTGATGAAAACCGGATCCACGACCTTTGTGAAACTGCAAATTAAATTAATAGTTTGCTACAAAAGGGCCCTTTTGAGAAGTGAGTGTCAGAGACAAACTGCTCCCTGTCTTTGATGGTGCAAAACACATTTCTTAGATAAGAATCCACATTCACTCTGCAGGCAGGAAATATGAGCGAGGCCAGGTAGGCTGGGATGTATTGCAGGTTAAGGGGAACTGAATTCAATCTCTCTTCTGGGGGAAATTTACAAATCCTTTAAGAATGGCTTTTGCATCCATCTCAGTATAGGAAAAGAAAAAAAAAAGCCTTCTAATCCCCTGTGAAGTATTTGTTTTATCTAATGTCGCCTTTCACTTCTGTTTTGTCTCCAGAGTCTTGCAAATTTACCAAACACTTTTGTCCTCAGCAGCTGTCAATCAAAGCTGTGACAATAGGGGTTTAGAGAGAGCACTGAAGCCAAGTGTTCAGCTAGAAAGTAGCCTGGACACAGCTCTCCCATTGTCACTGCAGGCCTCTGATGACTGATGAAGCATTGTGTCAGGATGACCTGTGCCCACCCATTATCTGCCCCAGCCCCAGCCCTACTTTCACCAACACTCACATATATGTAAGTATCTAGAACGGTTTGTGATCTGGTAAATGCCCAGTATTATATAACCAACGTTCAATACTTATTATACAAATCAGGAGGGAGAGGTTGGCATCACTTGGCTCCTGGTAAATGACGCTTCTGTGACAGCTGAGAAGTAATAAATTCCTTCTTATAAAGAGAGAAGCAGCTATGTTTGGCACAGATGAGATACAGGTGATACGTCATAGTAGACATGACATTAATTAGCATTTCCCATCAGCATTTTCCTAAATAATGATAATAATAATATAATATTTATTCACTTATATAGCGTGATTAATTCCACAGCACTTTACATACATCAGCCACACTGTCCCATTGGGGCTCACAATCTACATTCCCTATTGGTATGTCTTTTCAACGTAGGAGGAAACCCACACAAACACAGGGAGACCATACAAACTCTTGCAGATGGTGGTCAGGTTTCACTATAAAATTAAGCAATAAAGTGCCTCGTTTCAGCTTATCATAAGGGCTCATTCATCGATCCAGCTTTCCCGTACATGTTCTATGTGTGTTTTTTTGAGGATAGTACATATTCCATTATAATGTATTCAGCTTTTCATATGTAAAAAATAAAAACACGGCGACGTGTCCATTTTTGATCAAAGTCACACATGAGTCTCTGGTCTGTGAAGAATTACTGACAGTCATTAATGTCATGCAAGTGTTGACTGTTTTCAACTTTTTAATAAGTAGGAGAGGAATTTGAATTTTGTTCATTTTTTGATACTTATGTATAAATCACTGATGCTAAAGACTAAGGACCCTCTCACATAACGACGCATCAGCGATCCGATCCTGAAACAATGTGTAACGATCAACAATCTGACAGCAGTGGCCAGATCGTTTGTGCGGCTCACAAACGACATCGTGTTGCGTCACGATTTCGTGACGCAACAGCGCTCCCATAGCAATTCGTTAGCGATCTCTTTATGTGTAACAGGGCCTTAACACAATGAGCAAATACTGATGAAAGTCTCATCCAGAAAACTGATGAGAATTGGGTCCCCTATTTGCGCACCAAAAAAAACCACTGATTTTGAACAAGACCTAAAGCTTCGTCAAGCCACCAGTGTGCTGTGTGTATTGGACAATACATAAAGAAGGCTGATTTCGGAGAATTCTTACATGATAAGGCTGAGTTCACATGTCCAGTAAGCATCCGTTAGAATGGCTCCTGTAAAGATACATTGTAAAAAAAGTTGTGCAGATCCATTTTTTTTATATTATACCATTGAAACCATGTGACTTCCCACAGTCCTCCTCACCTGATTCTTTAGTGTGCCCTATAAATTTAGTTCGGTCTTAAGGGGTACAGGCATGGGGGGTTGAGCACACATGGCATCTCATGCAAAGTGGCATTGAATTCTAAGTGGCTTGCAGTTACTTCATGACAGTTAGTCATGGCAGGAGTCAGGTAACACACTCTCTGACTTTTTTTAAATTTTTTTTATTAAAACCATGTCCTTTATTTTAATGTCTATCTTCAATGTGCCTTTGCCATTCACCTTCACAACCCCATCCCGCCTCCATCACTCCTCATCCACATAAGACCCTCTCTCCTTCCCTCTACTTTATTGAGCTCCCATACTCTCTTCAACGTGCTGAATAATTTCAGACCATCATATTCCAGGGTATTGCATCATAAACAATGTCAGAATTACAAAAACTATTTGCTCTTTCTCTTTTTACTACTGCTCCTGTCAGGTGATATCTCTACAAATCCAGGTCCATCCTCCACCAACTTCAACCCCTCCCCGACCATACATAGAAACCACGCTAACATTATCAACATTTTCTGCACACTTTAATCTCCCTCTTTTAATTGTGCTCTCTGGAATCCACAGTCTGTATGCAACAAACTTCCCTTCTTCCACAACTACTTTCTCTCTAACTCTCTTAATCTGCTGGCCCTCACTGAAAACTGGATCAAAGGACTCAGACATGGTCTCCCTTGCTGCTATTTCTCATGGTGGCTTACATTTCTCTCATTCCCCGAGACCTGGGAACAGACATGATGGTGGAGTTGGATTACTCCTTTCCCATAAATGTACTTTCCAGGTCATCCCCCAGCTCCATCACTCTCATTCCCTTCTTTTGAGGTCCACACCATTAGACTCTTCCACCCCCTCCCTCTCAGAGTAGCAGTGGTATTCTGCCCCCAGGGTCACCCACCCAGTTCATCGACCATTTCTCTGTGTGGCTGCCACGCTTCATGTCCTCAGAATTTGCCAACCCTTATTCTGGGAGACTTTAACATCCCCATAAAGAGCCCCATCTCCCCATCTGCATACCTGCTCCTATCTCTAACCACTTCTCTCTTGGCCTCTCACAGCTCTTAACCTCTGAGGCACACAAAGATGGTAACACTCTTGACCTGATCTTTGTCTGGTTCTTTTCAACCTCCTCCTTAGATAACTCGCCTCTTCCTCTCTCTGATCACAGCATTCTCTCCTTCATTATCATAAATCCTCACCTACCCCATTACACTCCTACCTATCACACATTCAGAAATCTACAGACCATTAACCCTCATATATTCACAGACTCTCTAATCTTATCACTGTCCCCAATCTCCTCCTTCTCCTGTCCGGATCTGGCGGTGAATCACTACAATGACACTCTCAGAAGCACCCTGGACCAAGTAGCACCCCTCACCTTCAGAACCTCCAAACACAGAGTTAAACTGCCCAGGCTCACATCACAAACTCTATTCCTCCAGCGATGCTCTAGGAGTGCTGAACGTCTATGGAGGAAAACCTGCACTACAGAAAACTTCATTTACTATAAATTTATGCTGAGAACTTACAACTCTGCCTTCCACCTCGACAATCAGACCTACTTCACCACCCTGGTCTCCTCACTATCCAACAACCCAAAGAAACTCTTTGACACCTTTCACTCTCTCCTTAGTCCTAAAGTGCAGGCCCCTATCACTAACCTCTGTGCTGATGATCTGGCTTCTTACTTCACTAAGAAAATAGAAAAAATCCATCAGGAAATCAACTCCCAACCTCAAATCGATGTTACCCCTACCTTTCCCGACATTTCCTCTGGCTCACTCTCGACATTCCACCCAGTCACAGAAGAAGAAGTCTCCAGGCTCCTCTCTTCCTCTCGTCCCACCGCATCCACTGCTGTCCCCATCCATTCACACCTACTCCAGTCACTCGCTCTGGTGGTTACCACTCAATCTTCAACCTCTCCCTCTCTTCTGGCATCTTCCCCTTCTCTTTCAAACACTCTATAATTACTCCATTATTAAACAAAACGTCTCTCGATCCATCCTGCACAAACAACTACAGACCAGTCTCCAATCTCCCCTTCATCTCTAAACTCCTGGAGCACCTGGTCTACTCCTGCCTCACCTGTTACCTCTCTACATTCTACAGAAACTGCCCTCACCAAAGTGACCAATGACCTTCTGACAGCAAAACATAATGGTGATCACTCTCTGCTTATTCTTCTTGATCTCTCTGCAGCCTTTGACACTGTTTACCATCATCTCCTACTCTCCATGCTGCATTCCATCGGCATCAAGGACACAGCTCTCTCCTAGTTCTCTTCCTATCTATCTGACTGCTCTTTCAGTGTATCATTTGCGGGCTCCACTTCCTCCCCTCTTCTTCTCACTATTGGGGTTCCTCAGGGTTCAGTCCTTGGACCTCTTCTCTCTCTATACGGCCCCGATTGGACAGACCATCAGATGCCGTTAATGGTATGCACTCCAGCAGGACGCAGTACCATAGCACCTCATGAATTACCTGCACAGTGGCCGCACACATAGCATCTTAGGTGGCTGCTTTTCCTCAGTGCACAGGAATTGCTGCATGCAGCGTTTCTTGTATGCTCCTGAAAAGCGGCCGCCCAGCAGCTCTGTGTGTGGCCGCTGTGCAAGTAATTCATGAGGTGCTATGGTACTGCGTCCTGCTGCAGTGCATACCATTAACAGTATCCGCTTCAGCAGAAAATGTCTAAGTTTTTAGTGGATGTCTCTGACATCTGCTAAAAATGATGAATGTGACCCTGGCCTTAGATTGTAAGCTCTTATAAGCAAGGCTGTCATTGCTTTGCTTTAATTATTCTATTATGCTTTGTATTGTATATTGTTTTGTATTGTATTGTATTTTCTGATAACTGTTTCTTATGATTGCTTGAATATGAACCTCTGAATTGTGAAGCGCTGCGGAATCTGTTGGCGCTATATAAATAAAGATTACTATTATTATTAAGGAGAACAGATCCGTTAATGGATTGCTATTTATCTTCTATTTGTAACAGAGACTGTAAGCAAAAAATAGATCCTTTACAGGTGAAAGGAAAACAGATGGTTAATTATATTCTAAATAGACTCCAATGTTAAAAAACAGATCCTGCAGAAATTAGTTATTTACAGATGGACAAAAAAGTTGTGCTCTCCATTGACGGCCCATGGCACACATCCATATAAGCCCGTCTGAACGAGCCTTAAAGGGAACTTGTCACTTGTACGGTATAATAAAAGCTCTTTTTTGTATGTTGAACAGATTGATTTAGGCACTTATATACAGGATTATCGAATGCTGTATATAAGAGATAACTGTGGTGGCCACACTTTATGGGCATGGCCACATTGGCATGAAAAAAATCGGTCTGTTTCTCATCCAAGAGAGTCGGACAAGTGACATCTGTTTTTTGCTCCGTGTGGCATGTGACTGCTATGCGAGTGTGCGATTTTTTTTTCTCAGAAAACATCCGAGTGCTGTCCATGTGACATCCGTGTGGAATGCATTTTTTTTCTCAGCAGCTATTACTGTATAATCATTTAAAGGAACATTTTACAGTTTCTCAGCTACAGAATGATAATGTATCAGTGAAAAAACAGATGCCACTAGGATGGTCCATGTGCTGTCCGTGATTTTGTCAGACCCATAGTCTTGCATTGGCAAGTTTCACACGAAAATCGCATACTTTTGCAGCATGCTGCAACTTTTTTCTCATCCAGATTCTGGATGAGAAAAAAAGCGGACAACACACGTTAATGTGTTCTGACCCATTCAGTAACATTGGTCCAAGGTCAATGCGAGATTGCAGTCATCCGATTTTCACACCAGTGTGTCCGTACCCTATATGGGAAATACTTGGTGAAAGGTTCCCTTTAAATCAGGCTAGTGGTCTATAGGTGGATAGCCATGAAATCCCCATTTCCTACCTCCTTTGGTCACTCTAAATAACCTTGCAGAAAACTTACGTATCCATTTTCCTCTGAAGAGTTTATATTCGTGGCTGAATGGGGAATAGAGAAAGCTGGGGCTTGTTGTGCTGCCTGATACTTTCACAATGTGGGGTTAGAATCTAGACTTGTAAAATACTTCCCAGAAATTAGGCATTATTAGAAATCACATTCTGATATGTCTACTGGCAACGAGCAACTGAACCGGTCTCTCTAGGTTCCTGCCATCAGAAAATGGGGTCCGCACTGACTGGTGGAGCTGTGTCCTGTGTACCCTGTGTTCAGGATGGCAAATCTGAAAATGTTTGTCTTTTAGGAAATCTTTGATTTCACCCAAATCTCATAATATAGTGAATTCTGGTCATCCGATCACAATAGCGGGTAATGCAGAGGCTGTCTGCCGCGGCAATCTGTAGACTGTAGTCAAACAGAAAGTGCCGAATGTCCAGAAATTCCAGAGTCGTCTAGAAAAATAGGGCACCCTACAGAAAATGTAAGGTGTGCATGATTTGTTTTAAGCTGAAGAAACGTATACTGATTATCTTCATTGTAATTATTATCAATTTACAGTGAAGGCAGCTGACGTCTTCATATCAGAACTATTGGATATAGGCATTTATCACTTATAATAATGGTTTATTATGGTTTTTCAATGTCTGTAAAAAATGTTGTCTGTCCATGGATTTTTCATAAAATGTTCAGAAGAAAATAAAAAGTAATGTTGGCAAATCTGACTAAGGCGGCCGTCACACGGTGAGATATCTTTAGCGATATTGTAAGCGATCACGTGCACGCGCAATCGCTAACAATATCGCTCACATCGCTGGTGAGCTGTCACACAGACAGACTCACCAGCGATGTGGGGCAGCGAAATCGCTGGTAACTATGGTACACATCGGGTTACTAGGCGCCGCGCGGCGCTTAGTAACCCGACGTTTACCATAGATACCATCTCCCAGCATAGGCTCTGCCGCTGGGAGATCGTTCATCGTGGTGTCACACACCACGATGAAGCAGATTGAACAAGCGATTATCGCTTGATATGAGCTCCTGCTCTCATATCTGCGATGTAACGATCAAGCGATTTTACATTGTAAAATCGCTTGATCGCATGTAGCGATGCACAAACGATATCGCTTAAGCGATCAAAAAGCAGATCGCTTAAGTGATATCGTGCATTAAATTGAACCGTGTGACGGCCGCCATAGACACTGTGCGATAAAGGCACTGTGTACATATAAAGTCAGAGACCTGCAGAATACAGCACAGTCTCCCAGTAGCCTTAGTATAGCTCCATACAGGACACGGTCATATATAGGAGTCCTGAGACTCGGATGCTTTATGTGGCATGTCAGGTTTAGGGTCCTGGGTGCAGGGCATAGCATAACATACGGACTCGGCACATCAGGCTTAGATCTCTTATAATGTCAGGTTTAGGGTCCTGGGTGCAGGGCATAGCATAACATACGGACTTGGCACACATTTCAGGCTTAGATCTCTTATAATGTCAGCTTTAGGGTCCTGGGTGCAGGGCATAGCAGGTGCAGGGCATAGCATAACATACGGACTCGGCACACACTTCAGGCTTAGATCTCTTATAATGTCAGCTTTAGGGTCCTGGGTGCAGGGCATAGCAGGTGCAGGGCATAGCATAACATACGGACTCGGCACACACTTCAGGCTTAGATCTCTTATAATGTCAGGTTTAAGGTCCTGGGTGCAGGGCATAGCAGGTGCAGGGCATAGCATAACATATGGACTCGGCACACACTTCAGGCTTAGATCTCTTATAATGTCAGCTTTAGGGTCCTGGGTGCAGGGCATAGCATAACATACAGACTCAGCACACACTGCAGGCTTAGATCTCTTATAATGTCAGGTTTAGGGTCCTGGGTGCAGGGCATAGCATAACATACGGACTCGGCACACACTTCAGGCTTAGATCTCTTATAATGTCAGCTTTAGGGTCCTGGGTGCAGGGCATAGCAGGTGCAGGGCATAGCATAACATACGGACTCGGCACACACTTCAGGCTTAGATCTCTTATAATGTCAGGTTTAAGGTCCTGGGTGCAGGGCATAGCAGGTGCAGGGCATAGCATAACATATGGACTCGGCACACACTTCAGGCTTAGATCTCTTATAATGTCAGCTTTAGGGTCCTGGGTGCAGGGCATAGCATAACATACAGACTCAGCACACACTGCAGGCTTAGATCTCTTATAATGTCAGGTTTAGGGTCCTGGGTGCAGGGCATAGTATAACATACGGACTCGGCACATCAGGCTTAGATCTCTTATAATGTCAGGTTTAGGGTCCTGGGTGCAGGGCAGAGCATAACATACGGACTCGGCACATCAGGCTTAGATCTCTTATAATGTCAGGTTTAGGGTCCTGGGTGCAGGGCAGAGCATAACATATGGACTCGGCACATCAGGCTTAGATCTCTTATAATGTCAGGTTTAGGGTCCTGGGTGCAGGGCAGAGCATAACATACGGACTCGGCACATCAGGCTTAGATCTCTTATAATGTCAGGTTTAGGGTCCTGGGTGCAGGGCAGAGCATAACATACGGACTCGGCACTTCAGGCTTAGATCTCTTATAATGTCAGGTTTAGGGTCCTGGGTGCAGGGCAGAGCATAACATATGGACTCGGCACATCAGGCTTAGATCTCTTATAATGTCAGGTTTAGGGTCCTGGGTGCAGGGCAGAGCATAACATACGGACTCGGCACATCAGGCTTAGATCTCTTATAATGTCAGGTTTAGGGTCCTGGGTGCAGGGCAGAGCATAACATATGGACTCGGCACATCAGGCTTAGATCTCTTATAATGTCAGGTTATAGGGTCCTGGGTGCAGGGCAGAGCATAACATACGGACTCGGCACATCAGGCTTAGATCTCTTATAATGTCAGGTTTAGGGTCCTGGGTGCAGGGCAGAGCATAACATACGGACTCGGCACTTCAGGCTTAGATCTCTTATAATGTCAGGTTTAGGGTCCTGGGTGCAGGGCAGAGCATAACATATGGACTCGGCACATCAGGCTTAGATCTCTTATAAACCATTACATACATTACACAGCAGCTTAGATTAGTTTAATGCACACCTCACTTAGGTTTCAATACAGTATAACATATTACTTGCCTTCCTCTGGATCAACATGTTAGGCTATGGGTTGAACTATATGGACTTAAAGTCTTCCTTCAACCTTAAATAATATGTTACTATGTTACTATATCCAATAGACTGTAATGTTGCTGAGATACAACACAATTAGGCTGAATCACACTACACTGTCTGCAGCTTAGATACTCTGTATCTCCACCACAGTGCATTGAAATGGTTAAAAGACTGGATTCTAGGACCCAGCGGAGAGTTCTTGAAGTCTGATTACATAAAGGGAGCAGCCGCTAGCGGGCGCTGTGACTCCGTGGAAAATGCAGTTTGTAGCTGCATATTGCTAAAGGGAGCATTGCCCTCCACATAGCAGAGAGCCATCATCACAGGCTGAGCTGTGCGCTCTGGAGATGATAGAGTTAAGAAATAGCCCACTCTGCAGACAGCTAGAGCTGTAATGGAGCTCATTACGTTCAGAGCCCAGTCCGCTGCGGCCGGTGCCGTATGGCCATGAATATCATATGTTCTATGTATGAGGAGAGATTGTGTCTCCGCTGAATGCAGGCGTTATGGGCTGCTCGCAGTCAGCTCTGCTCCACACTCTCACACAGGGAGGAGGATTCTTTTGGATTCTTTTTTTTTTCCTTTTGAAGCCTGTTCACTTGTTATATAAAGTCCCAGTGTGATGTGTGACAGAGCCCATGGGAAGGGGGGAGAAGCCGGACTCATCCCCAAAATAGTGCCCAGCGCCATATACACTGCGCTCACCCTATGGAGACTAGAAATGGGGTCATTGTGCTGATGAAAGTCACCGCACACGACGACACCGTGAATTATGGTCCGGCCATGTTGTCGGGTCGCGGTCACACACTGCGGTCACACGTCAGGTCGCGGTCACACACTGCAGTCACACATGTTATCAGGTCACACACTGCGGTCACACATGTCAGGTTGTGGTCACACACTGCGGTCACACATGTTGTCAGGTCACGGACACACACTGCGGTCACACATGTCAGGTCACGGTCACAAACTGCGGTCACACATGTTGTCAGGTCGCGGTCACACACTGCGGTTACACACACTGCGGTCACACATGTTGTCAGGTCACGGTCACACACTCCGGTCAGGCATGTTATCAGGTCGCGGCCACGTTGTCAGGTCACGGTCACACACTGTGGTCACACATGTTGTCAGGTCGCGGTCACACACTGCAGTTACACACACTGCGGTCACACATGTCAGGTCGTGGTCACACACTGCGGTCACACATGTTGTCAGGTCACGGTCACACACTGCGGTTACACACACTGCGGTCACACATGTTGTCAGGTCGCGTTCACACACTGCGGTCACACATGTTGTCAGGTCATGGTCACACACTGCAGTTACACACACTGCGGTCACACATGTCAGGTCGTGGTCACACACTGCGGTCACACATGTTGTCAGGTCATGGTCACACACTGCGGTTACACACACTGCGGTCACACATGTTGTCAGGTCGCGTTCACACACTGCGGTCAGACATAGTATCAGGTCGCGGCCACGTTTTCAGTTCACAGTCACACACTGCGGTAACACATGTTGTAAGGTCGCGGTCACACACTGTAGTAACATGTTATCAGTCGCAGCCATGTTGTCAGGTCGCGGTCACACACTGCGGTCACACATGTTGTCAGGTCGCGGTCACACACTGCGGTAACACATGTTGTAAGGTCGCGTCACACACTGCGGTAACACATGTTATCAGGTCACAGCCATGTTGTCAGGTCACGGTTACACACTGCGGTCACACATGTTTCAGGTCGCGGTCACACACTGCGGTTACACACACTGTGGTCACATATGTCAGGTCGCGGTCACACACTGCGGTAACACATGTTGTCAGGTCGCGGTCACACACTGCGGTAACACATGTTATCAGGTCGCAGCCATGTTGTCAGGTCACGGTTACACAATGCGGTCACACATGTTGCCAGGTCGCGGTCACACACTGCGGTTACACACGCTGTGGTCACACATGTCAGGTCGCGGTCACACCACTGCGGTAACACGTTATCAGGTCGCAGACATGTTGTCAGGTCACAGTCGAACACCTTTTCTGTGTGGTTTTCATTGTGGTAATGGCTGCGAATCCTGACAGGAAAAAGCTGCGATACCGAACCAGGGACAAAAATAAAGCTATCATTAGTAAATTACAAATATAAAGTGAACACTAGGTCCGGTCCTTTTCAATCACCAGGTTGTACGCACTCACTGTGGTGTCATTCATCGTTTTTTGTGTTTTTTTTATGGCCATTTTCACACCACATTAATGAAGCTTTTTTTTTTCTCAAAAAAACTTTTTTTT